>CM035841.1:339745286-340945286 GCA_020510985.1 Pholidichthys leucotaenia
CGGTGGGGGGGCTCAGCAGCAGCCCTGTATTTTGGCTGAGTTCTCCCCCTCTGCTGCTGCTGTGTTTACCTCACCTCCTTTTCCCGTGTCTCCCTCTGTCATTTCTGAGTATCCGCCGGACCTGGGAAGGAGCCGTCGGATGACGGAGGAGCCTGTAGTCCTGGAGATTCCAGCTAAAGCCCTGCAGCCCCATTCCAGACAGGAGGAGAGCGCCACCTGTAGTCCGAATCCTGAGCCGACAGATGAGTGTCCCCTGGGTCAGGCGGTACGGGAGTCAGCGCCATCGGTGAGCAAATCTCCAGCGTCAGCCGGCACGCCAGGAACTCCCAGCAGGTTTATCAGAGTCCTGGACAGCGGTGGAGCTCGAGTCCAGGCAAGTACTCGGTTCTGTTTTAACACCTACAGATCTAGAGGATTCTTGTCTGGCTTATGGTGGGGAGAATCAGTTGCAGATGTCCTCTGCTCCTGAGTTCTCCTCGCCGGGCTCCACTGATGCCGGTGATTCTTCTCCGTTGTTTCTCTCTTCTCCTTCTCTTTAGGTGGCTGTGTCAGAAGGGGATGCCCAGATGGAGAGAGCCGAGATGTCCCAGCCTGGATCGCCAGATTCCTGGACAGCGGTGAAGCTCGAACTCAGGCAAGTTTTCTTTTTTGTCTTCACTTTTTCTGTCTTAACGAGATCTTGTCTGGCTCTTGGTGGGGAGGACCAGGTGCAGCCATCAGCTGCACCTGAGCGCTCCTCACCGGGCTCCACTGCTGCCGGTGACTCTGACCCAGTGTCTGTCTGTTCTCTGTCTCAGTCTTCTCCTGAGGTCACGGAGGATTCTCCTTCTTCACTTGAGGTCATCATGGGTCCTCTACCTTTGCCTGAGGTCGCCGTGGATCCTCAACCCTCGCTTGAGGCCACCGTGGGTCCCCAACCTGCTTCTGAGGTCTCCAGGGGTCCTTCCTCCCTGTCCAAGGTCGCCGTGTGCCCTCATTCCTCACCTTCATCAGGTGTCCTGCTGATTGATCGCCTCCTTTGCCTGGTTTACTCGTGGGTCAGCTGTTTCTCCGTGTGTCCTTCCTCCCTGCCAAAGGTCACCACGGGTGGTACGCCTCTGTCTGAGGCCACTGCAGGTGCTACGCTTCCGTCTGAGGCCACCGCGGGCGCTACACCCCCATCTAGGGTCTCCGTGGGTGCTACGCCTCAGTCCGGCACCTCCGTGGGTGCTATGTCTCAGTCCGGAGTCTGCGTGGGTGCTACTTCTCAGTCCAAGGCCACCGTGGGTGCTATGCCTCAGTCCGAAGCCACCAAGAGTGCTATGCAATCTGAGGCTGCCATGGGTCCTCCTCCTCCATCTGCACCTAAGGTCGCCAAAGGTCGGCCGTCATTGCGTGAGGTCGCTGCTGATCAGCCATCCTAGTGGTTGGCCTTCCATGTAACAGTCCCTGTGGGCCATAAGGGGGATTGGTTCCAGCTGCCGCCTCCGGGGGTGTGTGTCATGCCCTGCGGTTCGGTGGCTCAGGGACACTGGGAGACCGCCTGACACGTCATCAAGGATAGTCTGTTGGTGTTGGGATGATGGGAGGCCACCTGACGGACTACATCTCCTGCTGTGGTGCTCTGGAGTTCAGGGAGGCCACCCGATTTATTCCACCACAAGCTCCGATGGTCTTGGGACTCTGGTAGGCCTTTTCCACCAAGATGGTTCCAGTGCTTAACTGGAGCCAGAGCCTGACTTGGCACCAGTTCTTTGTTTTTTGATATGCTAAGCACTAGTCCCAGGCTCTCAAAAGTGGTGCTAACCTGGCCCCAACTCCTACCTGGGCCAGAGCTGAGAACCAGTTGACGTTGTTAATGTCCACTGCTGTGGGCATGATTAACTGACCAGCTTCAAAACATTACTGACCTCCATGTTGCGTTCCAAACAGCAGTGGATTCCAAAACCAAACACATTTGGAGCGAAGAGGAGACACATTTCCTGGCTCCGTCCCTGGCTCTATGGATATGAGCAGAAGTACAAGATAAGCTGGAGGGGGCCACTCGAACAAAGCAAATTTTAATCTGATGAACTGTTTTTGGGGATAGGCCAGCCAACCGAGATCATTCTAACTGCCATGGATGAGTTGTACAAATTGCTCAAAATGCTACTGGTAAGTGTATTGTCTTTAAAATGGCAAAAGTTAACGAATATACAGTATATATGTACTGATATGCAACAACCAAAGTGCGGATATTTTTTATTCACTCTTGTACCTATAGTATTTTCTGTTAGCTATGCTAACAAGCTAACAGTGCTTTTACCACAACCAAACGTTTCTCCTCGCCATAAAGAAATGCTCATTTGAGAAAACTAGAACAAAAATCTTAGCGTCTTACAGAATACTTTGTTAGATATCCAGTGCAAAATACGCTGTTTATTTTGTATCAATACTGTTTATTGTTGCCTCTAATGATGTTAGTGACGTCGCCATATATCTTGTAATCCTTGTTTGAGAAAATGAGAACAAAAATCTTAGCGTCTTACAGAATACTTTTTTATAAAGATATCCAGTGCAAAATACGCTGTTTTTGTGGTATCAATACTGTGTATGAATGGGTGTTTTGCGTTGTGTATATGGGAGATTTTTCTCCCAAAGACGCTAGTAACGTTGTCATTTTTACTATTTTAGTAATATTTCCATAATCATGGGCCATTTTTATTTTTTCACTTGTGTGTTTAATCGTGTGCTCTGTAACTGTGTTTTATCTAATCCTTCTCTTACTTTATTTCGCAGTAGCCTGGTGGAGCACCTACAATTTCATTGTACTGTACAACTGTACAATCACAATAAAGCCTATTCTATTCCTATTCTTCTACTCTATAATCAGACATGTAAGCTTTGGTAATATTGAATAAAATTGCCTGCTATGTCTGCACATTTAATGGAAGGCTTAAGTTGTACACTGCACAAACCAAAACACTTTTTTTTTTGTATTTACAGATTGATCACACCTGGATGATGAGGGAGAACCACCCAGACCTGTGGTGTCCAGCTCACCTTCGCCAGCACCAAGCTTGCCCTCCTCCTGCTCTTCCTCCTCTTCTTGTCAGACCAGATTAGGTAATATATGTTCAGATCATGACCCATTCACACAAAGGAGGGAGTGAATTAAATCAATTTTACACTTGAATTGAATGTTGTGATGCCACTAACAGTAAAAGAATGTTGAATAGACACATTTAATCTTGGACTGACGATTTCTGCGTTTTTCAGTGTGTGGTTATTTTATACTGCTTCTTATTTTTGTACTTTAAAACAGGGAAACGGAAGCGGGACACAAACATGGGCCTCCTTCTTGACTACCTGGAGAGGTCAGATCAGAGACAGTAGGAGCAGAGCAGGAGGGATGAGCAGCTCACCTCCGCTTTGCTGCAAAGCATCCAGAGGATGGAGGACAGGACCAGTACCCTTATTGGACTGATGGAACACGTTGTGTCTGTGCTTGAGGGACTGCAAACAAAGTAACTATCACAGCATTGATACTTTTGGCTGTGTGTACATAATATTTCATGTAAGATAAGATAAGATAAGATAAGATAAGATAAGCCTTTATTAGTCCCACAACGGGGAAATTCCAGGATTGCAACAGCACAGGGATAGCAACACTCAGAGCAACAATCAGAAGGCAAGAAAAAAAACAAGCAAGCAAGAGCAGCTAATAAACATATGTACGTATTACTATAAAATATATATATATACACACACACACAGACACACAGTGCAGAGCATTGTAGCTGGATGGAATAAATATATGAATATATGAACACACAGTGCAGAGCATTGTAGCTAGATGGAATAAATATGTAAATATATAAACACCCACAGTACGGAGCATTGCAGCTAGGTGGAATAAATATGCAAGTATATAAACACACACAGTGCGGAGCAATGTAGCTAGATGGAATAATATGTAGATATATAAATATATAAACACACCCAGTGCTGAGCATTGTAGCTAGATGGAATAAATATGCAAATATATAAACACACACAGTGCAGAGCATTGTTGCTAGATGGAATGAAACAGCATAACCGTCTACTTAGTTATCCTACATGGTATGATTATGTGCCCATACATATTCTCACCCTCCATAGCGACCGGTATGTTCCTAGTTGTATGCCGGAGGGGACCATTGTGTAAGTCTATTGCATCTTTTGCATTCAAAAAACTATTAGTTTGTTACGTCTTTTTGCTATCTCTGCGAGCAGCCCTGCTTAGGTTGTACAGTCTGACAGCCGTTGGTAGGAAGGACCTACGAAACCTCTCGGTTGTGCACCTGGGATGATGTAGTCTGCTGCTAAATGAGCTCCTCAGTGCATTCAGTATGTCCTGCATAGGGTGGAACTCGGACTCCAGCAGAGATGACAGTTTTCACGGTGGCGCAGTGGTTAGCACTGCGGCAGCACAGTTTACCCTTGGCCGGGGGATTGTGGGGATCGTGGGATCGATCCCAGCCCCCGACCAACAGTGATCTGTGTGGAGTTTGCATGTTCTCCCCGTGTTGCGTGGGTTTACTCCGGGATTTCTCCGGTTTCCTCCCACATGCCAAAAACATGCATGTTAGGTTAATTGGCTGTTCTAAATTGTCCCTAGATATCTGTTTCCTATAGGCCCTTAGAATAGAGGGTTAGTATTAATGAAAGCGCTTTGAGTGGTCTTTGTGACTAGAAAAGCGCTATATAAGTGCAGGTTAGTTAGTAGTTAGTTAGTAGTTAGTTTAGCCACCGTCCTTCTCTCTCCTATCTCCTCCATCGGATCAAGGCGCTGCCCCAGGACAGAGCTAGCTTTCTTAATCAGTTTGTTCAGTCTCTTCCTATCGGCTGCAGTAATGCCACTGCCCCAGCAGACCACTCCAAAAGTGATGGCTGATGCCACCACCGTGTCATAGAATGACTTCAGCAGCGCCCCTTGTACACCAAAAGACCTGAGTCTCCTCAGCAGGAACAGCCTGCGCTGTCCCTTCTTGTAGAGTGCATCAGTATTGTGTGACCAGTCTAGTTTATTGTTCAGATGAATACCCAGGTACTTATAGGATGTCACCATCTCGATGTCTGTTCCCTGTATATTTACTGGTACTGTGAGGGGCTGCCCATGCCTGCGGCAGTCCACCACCAGCTCCTTAGTTTTCCTCGCGTTGATCTGGAGGCAGTTCCGATGGCACCAGTCCACGAAGTCCTGGATAAGCCCTCTGTACTCAGCTTCATCTCCATTGGAGATGAGGCCAACGATCGCAGAGTCATCAGAGAACTTCTGTAGATGGCAGTGTGTTGTGTTGTGTGAGAAGTCCGCAGTATAAAGAGTGAACAGGAAGGGAGCCAGCACCGTTCCCTGGGGGGCCCCCGTGCTACTGATGATCGTGTCGGACACACAGTCCCGGGTTCTCACAAACTGAGGCCGGTTCGTGAGGTAGTCCAGGATCCATGATGACAGGTGCTGGTCCACCCCTGCGCGCAGCAGCTTGTCCTTCAGGATCATCGGTTGGATGGTGTTGAAAGCACTGGAGAAGTCAAAGAACATGATCCTCACCATATTCCCGGGCTTCTCCAGGTGGGACAGAGAACGGTGAAGGAGGAAGATCACCGCATCCTCCACCCCAATGCCATGCTGGTAGGCGAACTGGAGTGGATCCATCGCTGGTTCCACCAGGGGGCGGAGGTGAGCAAGGAGCAGTCTCTCCAGGGTCTTCATCAAGTGGGACGTCAAGGCCACCGGTCTGTAGCTGTTCAGGTCTTTGGGGTGGGAAGTTTTTGGTACAGGTACCACACAAGATGTTTTCCACAGCTGTGGTACCCTCCCCAGTTTCAGGCTCATGTTGAAGATATACGTCACAATCCCACACAGCTGGTCTGCACAGGACTTGAGGAGCTTTGCGCTGATGCCGTCCGGTCCCGGCGCCTTCCTCGCCTTGATCTTCCTCAGCTCCGTCCTCACCTGGGTCCTGGTCAGGGTCAGGATGGGGGGCTGTGTGTTGGGAGTGGGGGGGTGTTGGTGGAGTGGGGAGTGGGCAGCAGGACTTGATTTCTTTAGAGGCAGCAGTGGTTGTTGTGCAGTCAGGGGGGAGGGCGGTTGGTCAAATCTATTGAAAAACAGATTCAGGTTGTTCGCCCACTCCCTGCCCCCTGTGGCCTGGGGGGAGGTATTCTGGAGCCCCGAGATGGTTTTGAGGTTTCTCCAGACCCCGCTGATGTCGCTCTGTTGCAGCTTGTCCTCCATCTTCTTCCTGAAGCTGTCCTTGCCTTCTCTGATCTTTCTCCTCAGCTCCCTCTGTACGGACTTCAGCATCTCCCTGTTCCCTGACCTGAAGATCCTCTTCTTCTCTCTCAGAAGTGTCTTTATCTCAGGGTTGATCCAGGGTTTGTTGTTTGAGTGACGCCGTATGGTCTTGGTGGGAACGGATTTGTCCACACAGAAGCTGAGGTAGCCCGTGAAGGTGTGAATGAGGCCATCGATGTCCTCACCATGTGGATCGCAGAGCTGCTTCCAGGCGGTGGCTTCAAAACAGCCCTTTAGGGTGTCCATTGTCTCCTCAGACCATAACTCCACAGTGTGCATGGCCGGAGGTTGTCTGTGCACTAGGGGTTTGTACACCGGCCGGAGATGAACCAAGTTGTGATCCGATCTCCCAAGTGGGGGGAGTTGTGATGAGGTGTACGCCTCCTTAGTGTTTGCGTAGAATAAATCCAGTGTTTTATTGTCTCTAGTGTGGCATGTGACATACTGGGTGAACGTGGGTAGAATGGGAGACAGTGAAACATGGTTGAAATCGCCTGAGATGAGGAGAAGAGCATCTGGGTGTTCTGTCTGCAGCCTGCTGGTTACTGAATGGATGACGTCACGTGCTGTCCCAGCGTTCGCCGTCGGATTTGCATAAACAACAATGCAGATCACGTGTGAGTGTTCTCTCGGGAGATATGTAGGCCTCATGCTAACAGCTAGCAACTCAATGTCTTTGCTGCAGTGTCGTTGTTTAACAGTGATATGTCCCGGTCTGCACCAGTTGTTGTTAACATACATTATCACTCCACCGCCCCTAGCCTTGCCACTGTCTGGTGTTCGGTCAGCTCGTATCATGTGAAAACCCTCCAGCTCAATGTTAGCATCTGCTGCTAGTTCAGTTAGCCACGTCTCAGTAAACAAAAGGAGAGAGCACTCCCGGTATGTGCTATCATAACGGGAGATAGCCGCTAGCTCATCTAACTTTCCCAGTATCGACCGTACATTTCCCATGACAACAGATGGAAGGGAGGGTCTGTACCTTATATTTTTTGTCCTCCGCCTTACTCCAGCCCGGCAGCCGCGGCGTTTTCGCCTCAGTTCTCTCGGTATGTCGAGTTTTTCCAATGGGACCGGGTGGCGGTTGAATGCTAGCAGCTGTTCTCTGCTGTATCGTATCCTGCTATAGACAGTGGCTCCGTCCACCGGCTCAGGAGACATTTAGGACGATCTGTGTGTCCGTGATATAAGTGGGGTGAAAAAAAAAGACGGATCAAAAGAGAGAGGAAGGGAAAAAGACTCGGAATCGAGCCGCTGTTGCAAAAGGCAGCCGACTCATGTGTAGCAGTCTTAAGTTTTTGCACATTTTGTAAATAAAAGCTTTCTTTCCTTAAGCTTCTACCAACTGAGCCACCACTCCTTTACCGGAGTGGTGGCTCAGTTGGTAGAGCATCCGCCCCACACCCTGGAGGCAGGGGTTCAAATCCCGGCCGGGTCATGCAGAAGACCATATAAAAGCACCTGCCGTCCAGCTTGGTGCTCAGCAATAATGGAATGGAGGAGGGAAATCTGTGGCGGCGCCTTGCATGGCAGCGGCCCTCTGATTCTACATATGGGGTGTGTGTGATTAACACTGTAGATAGGAAAAACACAATACGTCAAACAGGTTCATTTTGTCTTCTTTTAATTATTTATCTTTTGTTCATATGTCAAAAAAAAAGAACACCAGAAGGAAAGTGAGAAGAAAACACAAGGACGACTCACAAGATCACAAAAAGAAAAGGCAGAACAAGAAACATTAAAATCAGCAATATCAGATCACTGCAAAAGAAATAATCACATCATGGACTGGGACAACACAAAAATTATTGGATCGGAGAGCAACAGACACAAACGCTGGATCAAGGAGGCCATAGAGATCAGGAAGCGGGGAAAAGACACCATGAACCGAGATGAGGGGGCCTTTATGCTTTCCCACACCTGGGACCACATTCTCCAGAGACCATCTGACGGCGGGAGGCGGGGCCGGCTCGGTGGACAGATCTGCTGAGCTGGCCCCGCCTACGAAAATCAGCTGATAAATGTCACCTGGCAGCAATCAGCTGACTCTTATGATGAAGGCTGCAGTGCAGTTGAAACATGTAAAGAAGGTAAAGACATCTCCTTTGTATTTTATTTTTTGTCTTTTATATGAACAAAAGATAAATAGGAAAAACACAATTTCGTTCTACTGTACATGATTGGTTGATTGACAATAAAGGGTGATTTAATTGTTTTTTTTCTGCTTCCACATTAAGTAATTGTTATCCTCACACCAAACATATGTATGAAATGTAAAGCTATTTAGGATGAACAATGTAAATCATGATAACATTGTAGTGGTGGGAAGTGAAAGTACAAGTACTGAATTACTGCACTTAAATTAATTTTTTCAGGTATTTGAAAATATATCAGGTATTTGTGGACTTTACTCACATATTTTTGACAACTTTTTCACATTTTCTAAAGAATAAGCAGCATCAACCTTTAAAGTTGTGCATTTATTCTGTGGAAAATGTTCCAAGTTGCCAGCTTCAAAAATGATAAATAATGAGTTTATATTGTTTTGACAACGTACCATATGACATTCTGTCAGCTCTGGACAAGATCATTTCTGGGGAAAGTACTTTTAAATTGTACACTTTAGACTTTGTCTCTTGTTACCCCTACATGAATAAAAACTTGAATCAGTACTTTAACCAGAACAGATTACATACAATTACATAAGGTGTATACCTTTAACAACTCTGTAAATATGCCTATAAAATATATACATAAACCATAAATACTTCAAAACAGAGTACCGGTACACTGAGGATTGATTGTCGGCAGAATTTTTTTTATTCAGTAACACTTTTGCACTACTTCACATGTTATATTTTGTAAATGATACGGCAGGCACTAAACAGGTTATTGCTCCCCACTGTTAAAGTACTCCATTAAAGCCGCCCTAATGTCATAATGTCATCCCCTTCTACACTGGTATGGTCAGGCAGTGGTTGAACTGGAGGCTGACTGTGATCATGTGTGTCTGGGAGTCCAAAGTTGTCACCATGTTCCTCACAAATATTATCAAGTATGCAACAGGTGAGCACCATTTTCTTGCTCAGCTCCAGTTTGCAGTCATTCCTTGTCAGGAGGGACCTCCATCATCCTTTCAAGCCGCCAAAAGCCATTTCCACAACTGAACGTGCACGGCTCATCCGGTAGCTGTAGTTAACGTTATTCAGGTGTAAGTCTGCCTGTGTCTGAAAAGGGTTTCATCATTCACTTCTGCATGGGGTCGGCTGGATGGTGAAATCCGGTGTTGTGCCAAAAAGTGATCACCGTCTACAGGAGCCAGGAGCACCCACTTGTTAAGGTATCAGGACACTCCATCCCAAGTCACGCCGTAACCAAATCGCAACGTACCTTAGCCACTCCGTACCTGCGTAAATACTTACCAAACCAAAATGTTGTTGTGATTTCTAATCACACCATATAAGGCTAATACTCTTAAGGTGCCTTCACACCAAACGCGAACGGCCGAATTTTTGATGCAGCACGATTACATTATAACTCAATGTAAACACACGACATGAATTCACCGTCTGAGTGAGATGCAGACAGGTGAACTTGCCTTTATAACTTCTGCAGCTGTGCTCAACCTGCATTTTTCATACTAGTTTACTCTCTAATGTTCATACTTGTACTTAATTACGCAGGTACGGAAGTGGGTACGGAGTGGCTAGGGAACATTGTGATTTGGGTACAGAGTGACTTGGGACAGAGTGGCAAGGGTACAGAGTGTCCAGTAACCCTTGTTAGAGGTGTACTGCCTGGTCTCAGTCCACCTACAATGTGTTTAATTTTTCAGATGCGATAAAACCTCAAAACATTTAAAGTGTTGGCCAAAATGTTGCAGTTTGGATAACAATGTATAGAATTTATCAGATTGCAATTGATTGCAATATTTATGTGGAAAAACCTCATTGTTTTGGAGGTACATAGAATATACACTACCGTTCAAAAGTTTGGGGTCACTTAGAAATTTCCTTATTTTTGAAAGAAAAGCACTTTTTTTCAATGAAGATAACTTTAAACTAATCAGAAATACACTCTATACATTGCTAATGTGGTAAATGACTATTCTAGCTGCAAATGTGTGGTTTTTGGTGCAATATCTACATAGGTGTATAGAGGCCCATTTCCAGCAACTATCACTCCAGTGTTCTAATGGTACAATGTGTTTGCTCATTGCGTCAGAAGGCTAATGGATGATTAGAAAACCCTTGTGCAATCATGTTAGGTCTGCAATGCTGTAATTGCTGCAAATGGAGGATTCTTTGACGAAAGCAAAGTTTGAAGGAAAAAATTATTATTTCAAATACAAATCATTATTTCTGTGGAGATCATGAAATGATGAGACTGGATTATTTCTCAGTATGGTTTATTCATCTCACGTCCCCAGCTCTCTCTCTCTCAGTCAGGAAAAAGGAGAGGGAGCTGCGGTAAACCCACATACATTTATACCCACACATCAAATACAGAATCACACAATCAAGTCAAATCCTTCTATTTACACTTAATCACTTTAAAGTCCTCTTTGCTCTTCTGTCTGACCCCAGGAGGTCAGACAGCCTTTTCAGGCTCTCGCCCCAGATCTTCTGACTTCCTTCCAAGTCCGCAGGTGGTCCAGACTCCTTGTCCATCTGAGGCGTGATGTCAATGCACACCGCAAGCTTAAAGTCCTTCTATGCTTGAGTCTATGCAGTGAAATATGTAAGCTACATAATGTTACCATTATGGGCGCTACATCACTCCCCCCCAAACGCCAAAGAATGGACACACCCAATAACCGTATCCTAATGGCAATACAGCATATGTCACCCCCCACCTGCAGAATCTACAGCACAACCTACACAGTTTGATCGAAACACACATCACTCTGCCCGTAGTCTGGGCTTCAACCTCCTCCCAAACCTGCTGTACGCAGGTTTCACAGTCTGTGTTGTGCCGTCCTGCGGTGAATCTGTGGAATGAGGGGGAGAAAGGTTATTCGTCCCCTGCAGGGGCTCCAGGGGCCGTTCCCTGGGGGGTCTGCCGCGTCGCGGCGTCCTCGCCGGTCGTACAGATTCGTCATGCAACACAAAGGCAGGCTTTAATCTATCAGTACTGACTGTTTCTTTCCTGCCCCCCAAATCTAGCACAAAATATTTCTCCCCGGTTTCCAGCACTCGAAATGGACCGTCGTATGGTGGGCGGAGACTGTGTCGCTGAGCGTCGTGCCTGACAAAAACAAATTCAGCGTTTTGTAAAGCCTTGGGAACAAAAACACGCGGAAAAGTGTGATGAGCGGGGCCCGGGAGCATTTCTGCTCCCGTGCCAATCAGAGGTCCCCGCACCAGGGGGCGCCCTGGTGCCGCATGGACTGGTAGGAACTCGCCGGGCAGCCTGAGAGGTTGTGCAAAAACTAATTCGGCGGGTGAGGCATCTAAGTCCTCTTTGGGTGCCGAACGCAACCCCAATAAAACCCATGGTAGTTTGTTTACCCAATCTGTATCCGTGAGTGACGCTCTGAGGGCTGCCTTCAAAGACCTGTGAAAACGCTCGCATAAACCGTTGGCCTGGGGGTGATAAGCGGTAGTGCGGTGGACTGCCGCTCCTAAGCTGCTGGCCATTGCTGACCACAGTTCCGACACAAATTGAGGTCCCCTATCGGACGTAATATCTGACGGAACCCTGAACCACGCTACCCAGGCTGTTAAAAAAGCGCAAGCCACATCTGCCGCTGTGGTCGATGTTAACGGGACCACTTCCGGCCAACGTGTGGTTCAGTCCACCATTGTCAAGAGATGTGTGAACCCTTGTGATGGCGGTAGGGGGCCCACTAGGTCTACGTGCACATGATCGAATCTCTTAGCCGGAATGTGGAACGGTTCTAAAGGGGCCTTCGTGTGCCTGTGGACTTTGGCCCGCTGGTAAGCCATGCAGGCTTTCGCCCACTCTTTCACGTGCTTGCGCAGGCTCGGCCAAACAAACTTCTCCACTACCATTTTCACCGAAGCGCGTACTCCCGGGTGCGCCAGGGAGTGCACCGCGTCAAAAACGCGACGGCGCCACGCGACCGGTACCACCGGGCGCGGTCGCCCGGTGGATACGTTGCAGATTAGGTGGGGAGAACCAGTTTGTAAACTTTTGGTCTCCAGCCTTAACCCTGTTGGTCCAGACAGGAGCGCGCGCACGTCTGCGTCTCCGCTCTGCTCCGCCGCCATGGCTGCATAATCTATCCCCACGTGAACAGGGGCCGTGTGCGCGTCTGCGCTGTTACCCCGCCCCGCGTCTGCAGTAGTACAATCCGCTTCCGCGCGGACAGGCACTGTTACCGCGCGTGAGAGACAGTCCGCTACTATGTTGAGTTTACCGGCTACATGCTGAATATTGGTGGTAAATTCCAAAATTGCGGCCAGCTGTCTCTGCTGCCATCCTGACCACGGTTCTGAAATTTTGGACATTGCAAAAGTGAGCGGTTTGTGGTCGACAAACGCGGTGAAACGCCGCCCTTCCAGCCAGAACTGGAAATGGCAAATGGCCAGGTGGAGCGCTAGCAGCTCCCTGTCAAACGCGCTGTATTTCCGCTCAGCATTGCGCAAGGACCTGCTGAAAAAGCGAGCGGCTGCCAAACCCCGGCGACCTGCTGCTCTACAACGGCCCCTATGGCCACATCTGACGCGTCGGTGGTTAGTGCTATGCGGGCTGATGGGTCTGGGTGAGCCAGCAGTGCTGCGTCTGCCAGTGCTTTTTTAACCTCCGTGAATGCGCGCTCCCGCTCCGGGGACCACTCGATCACATTGGAGGGCTTCTGCTTTTTAAGCACGGCGTATAACGGTTGCATAAGCTGTGCTGCGTGGGGTATGAAATGGTTATAAAAATTTACCATTCCTAAAAATTCTTGCAACGCTTTGACCGTTTGTGGCTGGGGAAACTCTGCCACTGCGCGTGCTTTGGCCGGCAGAGGGACTGCTCCCTCTGGGGAGACGCGGTGTCCTAAAAAATCGATTTGCGCTACGCCAAAATGGCACTTGGCCGGGCTGATTATCAACCCGTGCGTTCCCAACCTCTGAAAGACCGTCGTGAGGTGTTTTTCGTGTTCCTCCTCGGAGGCACTGGCGACTAAAATGTCGTCCAAGTAGACAAAAACGAAAGGGAGGTCGTGCAACACGGCATCCGTCATTCGTTGGAAGGTTTGTGCGGCGCCTTTAAGGCCAAAAGGCATGCATAAAAACTCAAAAAGTTCGAACGGGGTTATTACCGCTGTTTTGGGAATGTCCTCTGGTCGGACCGGGACCTGATGATAACCGCGGACCAGGTCTATTTTAGAAAAAATGCGCGCCTTCGCTAAGTGCACTGAAAAATCCTGGATATGCGGAATTAGGTAGCGGTCCTGCGCTGTGGCATTGTTTAACCTGCGGTAATCACCACAAGGTCTCCACGAGCCGTCAGCCTTAGGCACCATATGCAGCGGGGAGGCCCAAGCGCTCTTCGAGCGGCGAATTATGCCCAACCTTTCCAGGTTGGCGAACTCCTCGCGCGCAATGGAGAGCTTAGTTGCATCCAAGCGCCGAGCTTTCGCAAAAACTGGTGGGCCACTTGTGGTGATAAAGTGCTCCACCCCGTGCTTCGCAACCTTAGCTGAAAACGTGGGAACTGTGAGTGCTGGGAACTGGGTTAGAAGAGTGAAACTTACCGCCTGCTGTGGCGACGTTGGTCTGTACTGGCGGTGGGGACACTCGAGCTGCACAAGGGATAGAACAAAAAGAGAGTGCATTTACTAGGCGTCTATTAACCAGATCCACTAACAAGCCATGTGAGCACAAAAAGTCAGCGCCTAACATGTTGAAACTCACCGCCGCTACTATGAAAGTCCATTCATAGGTGCGGTCGTGCAAGGACAGGCGCAGAGTCCTTTCCCCGAAAGTTTTGATAGACGAGCCGTTCGCCGCCGTTGCCCCGTCTCCGCGGGGCCCAGCCACACGATCTGCATAGGTCGCGGTGATGAAACTCCTCTGGGCTCCGGTGTCCACGAGGAATTGCCGCCCGGAGCCCGCGTCTGTCAGATAAAGCAGCTTGTTCTGTTCACCGAGAGTCGGAGCTGCTAACGACCCCCGGCCCGGGCGTTTCCCTGTTTTCTTGAAACTGCACGGCGGGATGCATCTGTACGCCTTCTCAGCGAAGTGTCGATGGTAAAAACAGAGGCCGTCCCCTCCTCTGCTTCAGGGCCGCGCCGCTGCCGTCGTTGCTGGGGTTGCTTCTGCCGCCTCCGGCTCCTCACTGCCCCCGGCCGCCGCGCCGAGGTCTGCTGCTGCCACGGAAGTCTCCTGCTCGTCGCAGGCGTCGAGGAGCCGCTGCGCTTCCTTGGCCAGCGCGCGGAAGTCTTGCTGGTTCACACACCTCATGCCAGACAGGGTACCCCTCATGTGTGCTGGGAGGGTCCTCAAGAAGATGTGTTTGAACAGGAACACATTGTTGTCTGTCCCGATCAGCTGCAGTATGTCCTCCATGAGGTTGGTCGGCCTGCGTCCTCCTCTGTCGCGCAGGTCCAGAAGCCGCCTGGCCCTCACCTCGGCTGATGGCACAAAACTCTCGATGACGGCGGCTTTCAGCGCGTCGTACTTGCCAGCAGCGGGCGGCTGCTGCACCAGGCTCCCCACACATCGAGCTGTGCGGCTGTCGAGTCTTGCGATGACATTATGAAACTTGGTGTCATCTGTTGATATTCCCCCAAGCACGAACCGCGATTCCGCGTGTTGGAACCATGAGTGCGGGTCATCTTGCCAGAACTCGGGGAGCTTAATCGAGCCTGTGCTTGTGCGGTCGGTCTCCGGTGAATCCGGGTCAGGGTAACGTTCTCCCGGCATCGTACGTCTTGGTCACCAATGTGGAGATCATGAAATGATGAGACTGGATTATTTCTCAGTATGGTTTATTCATCTCACGTCCCCAGCTCTCTCTCTCTGTCAGGAAAAAGGAGAGGGAGCTGCGGTAAACCCACATACATTTATACCCACACATCAAATACAGAATCACACAATCAAGTCAAATCCTTCTATTTACATTTAATCACTTCAAAGTCCTCTTTGCTCTTCTGTCTGACCCCAGGAGGTCAGACAGCCTTTTCAGGCTCTCGCCCCAGATCTTCTGACTTCCTTCCAAGTCCGCAGGTGGTCCAGACTCCTTGTCCATCTGAGGCGTGATGTCAATACACACCGCAAGCTTAAAGTCCTTCTATGCTTGAGTCTATGCAGTGAAATATGTGAGCTACATAATGTTACCATTATGGGCGCTACAATTTCTAACATTGTCAATGTCTTGACTATATTTTCTATTCATTTTACAACTCATGGTGGTAAATAAGTGTGACTTTTCATGAAAAACACAAAATAATTGTTTGGGTGACCCCAAACTTTTGAACGGTAGTGTATATTTATACAGTATCTACATGTATGTATACATGTACAGTGGGGCAAAAAATTGTCACCAGTAGGCCACCAATTGTGCAAGTTCTCCCACTTAAAAGATGAGAGAGGTCTCCAATTTTCATCATAGATATACCTCAACTATGAGAGACAAAATGAGGAAAAAAAATCCAGAAAATCACATTGAAGGAGTTTTAATGAATTAATTGGTAAATTCCTCGGTAAAATAAGTATTTGGTCACCTACAAACAAGCAAGATTTCTGGCTCTCACAGACCTGTAACTTCTTCTTTAAGAGGCTCCTCTGTCCTCCACTCGTTACCTGTATTAATGGCACCTGTTTGAACTCGTTATCAGTATAAAAGACACCTGTCCACAACCTCAAACAGTCAGACTCCAAACTCCACTATGGCCAAGACCAAAGAGCTGTCAAAGGACACCAGAAACAAAATTGTTGACCTGCACCAGGCTGGGAAGACTGAATCTGCAATAGGTAAGCAGCTTGGTGTGAAGAAATCAACTGTGGGAGCAATTATTAGAAAATGGAAGACATACAAGACCACTGATAATCTCCCTCGATCTTGGGGCTCCACACAAGATCTCACCCTGTAGGGTCAAAAGGATCATGAGAACGGTGAGCAAAAATCCCAGAACCACACAGGGGGACCTAGTGAATGACCTGCAAAGAGCTGGGACCAAAGTAACAAGGGCTACCATCAGTAACACACTACGCTGCCAGGGACTCAAATCCTGCAGTGCCAGGCGTGCCCCCCTGCTTAAGCCAGTACACGTCCAGGCCCGTCTGAAGTTTGCTAGAGAGCATTTGGATGATCCAGAAGAGGATTGGGAGAATGTCATATGGTCAGATGAAACCAAAATAGAACTTTTTGGTAAAAACTCAACTTGTCGTGTTTGGAGGAGAAAGAACACCATACCTACTGTGAAGCATGGGGGTGGAAACATCATGCTTTGGGGCTGTTTTTCTGCAAAGGGACCAGGACGACTGATCCGTGTAAAGGAAAGAATGAATGGGGCCATGTATCGTGAGATTTTGAGTGAAAACCTCCTTCCATCAGCAAGGGCACTGAAGATGAAACGTGGCTGGGTCTTTCAGCATGACAATGATCCCAAACACACCGCCCGGGCAATGAAGGAGTGGCTTCGTAAGAAGCATTTCAAGGTCCTGGAGTGGCCTAGCCAGTCTCCAGATCTCAACCCCATAGAAAATCTTTGGAGGGAGTTGAAAGTCCGTGTTGCCCAGCAACAGCCCTAAAACATCACTGCTCTAGAGGAGATCTGCATGGAGGAAGGGGCCAAAATACCAGCAACAGTGTGTGAAAACCTTGTGAAGACTTACAGAAAACGTTTGACCTCTGTCATTGCCAACAAAGGGTATATAACAAAGTATTGAGATGAACTTTTATTGACCAAATACTTATTTTACCGAGGAATTTACCAATTAATTCATTAAAAATCCTTCAATGTGATTTTCTGGAATTTTTTTTTCTCATTTTGTCTCTCATAGTTGAGGTATACCTATGATGAAAATTGGAGACCTCTCTCATCTTTTAAGTGGGAGAACTTGCACAATTGGTAGCTGACTAAATACTTTTTTGCCCCACTGTATATATGTATATACAGTATATACAGTATATATATATATACACACACACACACACACACACACATATATATATGCATTTTTCCATGTAACCTTGTGACCGCATTATTTGAATTGCTTTTAATCCTAGATCAAGTTTGTTTCGGGTTCAAAATGCATCATAAGTGTTAAATATATCTTATTATATCTAATGAAGTACTGTTTACCTGTTGAAATATATATTTTACGGCTAATATAACCCCGTAACAACAATATGGCACCTGACAATCATTTTTTGGCAACTGATCACTTTTTGGCAAGACACAACAGGCGACCTCCATCTGGTAATGCGCCATAACACCACCTATTACAGAACCGATATAAATATAATGTTTAAAAGTGTCGGCAATGCTAGCTAGTTGAGCTACAGACTTGAGCTAACAATGGCTGATAACTGAAATATTAATAATTACTGGTCTCCTTAAACGTAACCGCCGTTCTCTGCGATTAAGAATAAAACTGTTTTTGGATGATGTCATATCCTGGTGAGCGCTCGCCCCTCCGTCCTGTTCTCCTGCCTCCCTTCTAATCATCTCACCTGGGAGGACTGACTCACCTGCTCCTTCTGCTGAGCCAACGTTTATAAGGACCAGCTCTCTCGTGATTCAACGCTGGCTTGTTTGGGTATACTGCCTCAGAGCAGTTATCTCAAACTAGTAAGTTGCCTCGTGTTTGTGGTTCGTTACTTTTCTCTTCCCTCTCCTTCAGGTTGCTGCCACTGAAGCAGTGTGTCTCCAGGAATCGCGGTGCGCTCACCAGCCTGTTGTTCATCCTGTTGCAGCTCCTCATCTCCACCCGGTCAGACACAGCTTTTCTTTCCCCAATCCCAGCAGTTTCATCCTGCTGGTTTGTCTCGCCTCGCTGGGCACTGTGCTGGATTCTCTCATTCCCCATGTAAGTGGCATAATTTGTTTCCACTCACTCCTCCATTCCTTTCCCTAATCAGTTCTCGTCTTCCCTCCGCAGGCTGCTGCTGCTCTGGCGAGTGACTGTTTTTCTCTAATCCTGCTCCTTTTGAGATTTAATAAATTGTCAAACGTTCTTGTTTGTTTCCTGTGTCTCCTTTGGTGTTGCACCTCACACTTAGGCTGACAGTCCAGTCAATATGACAGATGGTAATACAGGTTTGGAATAATAAAAGCAGCACTCACAAAGAGACAACAAACTCCTCCATGTTGACAAGTTAGCACTGCTTCTTCTTCTCCTCTTTTCACTTCTTCTGTGGTGTTCTGTGGAGTTGCATAAAGACGCTTCACACTACGTAATGACGTAGCACTGACATAATCCCTGACTAGCTTCATGTCGGTGGAAAACCAACTGGTTCTTATGAGGCACTACAGTTGAACTGGTTAGGCACCGGCACAAGCACCAGAACTGAACTAGCACTGGTTCTTATTTGGTGGAAATGAGGGATGGGAGACCCCTGAACTGCTCATCTGTTCTATCCACTTCCCTAGAGTTCTGTCACCACCGTTTTTGTTTTTTTGTTTTTTTTTCTGTGGGTCATGAATGTTTTGTTTTTTTTTCTTTTTTCTTGTTTTGTCTCGGTCCCTCTGTGACTGGGTTCCCCCTCCTCCCCGCCGGGGTGGGTTGTTTTTCTTGTTGGTGGGGTCTTCTTTATGTGTGTGTGTGTGTGGGGGTTCTTTTCCTTTTTGGTTTGATGTTGCCCTGGGGTGTCTGGGTACCACCCCTCGAGGGGGGGCACTGTCCTGTCATGATCCTGGGCATGAGTGGGGGCCATGCACAGTCTTCAGTGTAAGTTTAGTCTTTCCCTGTTTGTTTGTTCTTTGTTTATCTTGTATTTATTTTCCTGCGTTCATATGTTTGTCTTTAGAATTCCTTTGCAGTCTTGGTATTATGAGTTTGTATTATTATCCTCTCCTCAGTTCTCTCCTTAAGTGTGTATATACAGTAGTTCATCTTTTATTTCTATCCGGTCCATGTCTTAGTTATTATTTCCAGGATATTCTTGTTTCATGATTTGTTTCCTGATTTTCACGTTTGTCTCTGTATTCTCTGTTTTTTACTTGTTTATTAGTTATTTCATTACTGGTTGTTTCTGTATTTTCTTTCCTTGTATCATTATTTAGTATCCCAGCTCATGCAAGCACTGTGACAGCTTGCACGTCATTTCCGGGTGTCAGATTCTGGTCGCCGGCTGTCACAGCCGCCTCCAATTTGGTAATGATCCTCACTCATGATCCCACAGCTGTTCTCATTTGTGTTGGACTTATTTAAGACTGAGGGCAAGACTTTGCCCTCGCAGCGGTCTCACATCTAGTCCAGACATTAATCTTACGTCCTCCTGACCTTGAGACGGAATCCCCGTCTGTTCATTTCCTCCAGGTGTCATATGTCTGAGCGTCTGTCCTCAGCATTCAGACTCCCTTTGTAGTTAAGTGTTTTTCTGTTCATTATTATTTCCCTGTCACTTCTGTTTTGTTGTTTGGGTTATTCGAGCCCCTTGCCTCCATTCCAGACACACACTTCTCACAGCCTGTTTCCCCAGCCCATCTCAGCTGTGAGTGATTGATTGGAATTAGGTCATTGCCCGCTCCTGGCCGCACCTGCTGCTTGTTACTCCTCATTTCACCCCTGTATATTTAAGTGCTGCATTTTCTGTTTCATTGCTGCATGATTAGTTGTCTTCTGTGATTATCTACTTAGAATCTAATCTGTGATTACCTCCAGATCTCCTCTGTGTTGGCTGGGCAAAGTCGGCCCAGGGACACCATTTGTAAGTGTTCTTGTTATTTCATATTTTGTATTCTGCACAGTTTTTTGGACTTTGTTCTTTCTTTTATTAAAATGTCATGAGTGTATCCAGCACCTGAGTCTGTCTCCCTGCCCCGTAGGGACTAATACATGACAGAATTGTGCAGCCAGAATAGAACTCAGCTGTACACTTGTGCATTTTTCACTTTTTGTGGGTTTTTTTGCCTACCTGGTCTGGAGTTCGCCATGGACGAAGTGGAACGGCGGGCAGTACGCCTCCTGGACGACATATGGTTGCAGATACAAGCCTCCCGTTCTCCAAAGATGGTCCAGGAGAGCAGGGACAGCACAGCGCGAGTGATGCAGGTGTTTCCCAACCTGTGGAGTCATCCGAGAGCAATAAATATCCTCTCCTCCATTTATTCCCTTCCAATTCTGGGTGAGGGGCCAGAGGAGGTGGCTCCAATTCCTGTGCCAATCCCAGCATGCTTGTCACCAGCTCTAGTACCTATACATCCACGTCATCCCATTTCTGATCGTCAGAAGAATACTCCAACCTCTTTAGCAGCCCCTCTCCTGGCACCAAAGCTGAAGCCTCCCACAGCGGTACAGCCTTCACTCCTGTTTTTCCTGGCTGAATCGTCAGCTTCTCTCCACCCTGTACCTGCCTCTCCTTGCTTCGTTTCAATGCACTCTCCCACTGCCGAGAGGTCTCCCGCACATTCCCCGATGATGCCCACTTCCGTGTTTACAGGGATGGTCCTTCTACTATCCTCTGAGGGGCCCATGGACACGGAGAGGGATGACTGTTTACCGGCTGCAGCAGAAAACATTGAACTTCAGGATTACAGGCAAGTGGCATTTATTTCCTCTTTAATTCCCACTGATGTGCATTGCCTGAATCCTGGTAGAGAGGCTCAGGGTTTGCAGTCCCCTGAGTTCTCTCCGCCTGCTGCGGCCACCCCCTGCTCACCTGTCCTCTCCGTGTCTCCTCTATTTCCCCCTGAGAGTCTGCCGGCCCCAGAGCCAAGCCACTGGACGGTGGACCGTGGCCCTGGAAGACCCTACACCAGTGCCAGCACGGACTGCACCCCCAGCCACCATGCCTGAGGAGCGGGTGCTCAGGTGCAGCGGGTGGCTGCACCTGAGGAGAGCTAGGTGCAGCCACCCACTGCACCTGAGCTCACCTCACCGGACTCTGCCGCTGTCGGCGACCCTGACCCCCTTTCTCTTTGTGCTGTGCCTGAGCTCTCTCCCAGGGTCACCAGAGAGGATCCTACACCACCAGAGGTCTCCAAAGATCCAGGTTAGCCCCTAGAGATCGTCTTGGGTGTCCCGTTCCAGTCCTGAGCCACCGCGGGTACAACAAAGCTCTAGCCCGGAGCCACTGCGGGTGCAACTTTTTTCCCGTCCGAGACCACTGAGGGTGTCGTGGTCCCTTCTCCTTCCCAGCCAGAAGCCGTCGTGGCCCCTCTCCTTCCCAGCCAGACATTGTCGTGGTCCCTCTCCCTCCTCAGCCTGATGACATTGTGGCTCCCCCTCCTCAGTTCTCCTCTGTCCCAGTGGGTCTCCCTGTGGGGGAGCCACCTCCCGGGCCACCTCTCCTGTTTAGGTGGCTTAAGCACTCGGGCCGGCCACCAGAGAGACTGAGCCGCCGGGTCGGGTGGTCCATGTTCTCTGGCACGCCACCCGACTCATTCCATCTGGTCGTCCAGCTAGCCTGGGACTTCGGAAGACCACCCGAACTCTGGAACTCTGGGACCGTGGGGGCTTAGGGGTCTGTCGGGGTGCAGGTGTGAGTCTTGAGCGGGTTTGTTTTTCCCTCCTAGCTGTGTTCCCCCCACCTCCCTCTCGGGGTGGTTTTTTGCTGTACTCCTTTTTTTGGGGGGGTGGGGGGGGGTTCCTTTTTGGTGTTACTTTGGGGTGTCTAGAATCCACCCCTTAGGGGGGTGGGCTCTGTCATATGTCTGAGCATCTGTCCTCAGGATTCAGACTCCCTTTGTAGTTAAGTGTTTTTCTGTTCATTATTATTTCCCTGTCACTTCTGTTTTGTTGTTTGGGTTATTCGAGCCCCTTTCCTCCATTCCAGACACAAGCCTCTCACAGCCTGTTTCCCTAGTCCATCTCAGCTGTGAATGATTGATTGTAATTAGGTCATTGCCCACTCCTGGCCTCACCTGCTGTTTGTTACTCCTCATTTCACCCCTGTATATTTAAGCTCTGCATTTTCTGTTTCAGTGCTGCACGATTAGTTGTCTTCTGTGATTATCTACTTAGAATCTAATCTGTGATTACCTCCAGATCTCCTCTGTGTCCACTGGGCAAAGTCAGCTCAGGGACGCCATTTGTAAGTGTTCTCATTATTTCATATTTTGTATTCTGCAGTTTTTTGGACTTTGTTCTTTCTTTTATTAAAATGTCACGAGTGTATCCAGCGCCTGAGTCT
Source organism: Pholidichthys leucotaenia (assembly GCA_020510985.1). Lineage (NCBI taxonomy): Eukaryota > Metazoa > Chordata > Actinopteri > Cichliformes > Pholidichthyidae > Pholidichthys > Pholidichthys leucotaenia. Next base: position 339,767,839 of record CM035841.1, read on the forward strand.
GTCTCCCTACCCCGTAAGGGCTAATACATGACACCGGGTGCTCCCCGTTACTCTGTAAGTGTTCATGTCTGTTTTTGTTTGCTTATTAAATGTGCAAAACTTACAGCTTGCGCCTGGTGTCCTCCATTCTGCCCTTGAAAAGGGCAATTTATGACAGCTTATTACAGTTTTTTCAGTTGCTTGAGTACAATTTTGAAAAACAGGGCCCCATTTTTCAAAAACACTACACAACTAACACCATACCACATCCAAGTAGCACATCACCTCAGATCATTTACAAAATGGAACCCTTTAGTCAAAACTACACAATTTCTTACAAAAACCCTATTTTCTTGTCATAACATAAATACATCCATCATACAATCTGACTCTTTTTGAATCAGTTTAAACACGCCTGTGCTCAGCCAAAAACACTTTCAGCATTTACACATTTTACACATCTGGTGTAAAAATAAATTCACCAAAACTACATGACACCAATTGTGCGGACACATGAAAATATTTATTTCTTTTCATGTCTTCAAGTCAGTCAATACTGAACATTTCAACTAAACATTCATAACAAGATTTTATGAGGTATTACTGAACATACCATTATACTGTAAGCTTACAGTAGTAACATAAAGTATCCATTTCAGTACTGGGGAAAAAAAACAACCCATCATCTCTCCGCCCATGGATCTGGGCACAGGGCCTCATCAACATCACAGGCTATGTCTTCATATGTAAGGAAACAAGGGAAGAATCTTCTGGAGTGATGACTCCACCCTTTTATTGATGCTGCATCAATTCAAGCTCCATGGCTTGAATGAGGGGCATCTGGACATATGGTCAGAGATCATAAACCTTCCACCGCATGCTGAGAAGAACTCCTCTATGGGTTTATGAAAGGGGGACTATGGTGGAAGGTACTGGACTGTAAATTCTAGATGTTGATGAAACCAGTCTTGGACAAGAGCAGAATGATGAAAAGAGACATTGTAGAAGGCAGAAGACTATGTATCGCATCTGGTCCCTTTGGTTTGCTGCTGTGATAATGTTGTGTAAAAATGTAAGAATGAGGTCAGTGTTGTAAGGACCCATGTCTGCACTCTCTCTGTTCTTCTGACACCATCCATTTTTGTTGAAGACATGTGACCTATGCCCTTTTTATAATGCTTGTAACAAACCTGATTAGTGTGTCTATAATTATGCACCAGTGTGTGTGCACACCAGGTGGCTGTGTTTAACAAATTTTTTTCATGAATGTGTTTATTTGAAAGCCATCCATCCATCCATCTTCTACTGCTTTTCTGGAGGTCCAGGTCGCGGAGGCAGCAGTTCAAGCAGAGAAGCCCAGACTTTCCTCTCCCCAGCCACCTGCTCCAGCTCTTCAAAGAGGATACCAAGGCATTTCCAGACCAGCTGGGAGACGCAGTTTCTCCAGCGAGTCCTGGGTCTGTCCTGGGGTCTCCTCCCAGTGGTATGTGCCCAAAACACCTCAAGTGGGAGGCGTCCAGGAGCCATCCTGATCAGATGCCCATACCACCTCAACTGGCTCCTTTCAATGTGGAGGAGCAGCGATTCTACTTTGAGCCTCTCCCAGATGACCGAGATCCTCACCCTATCTCTAAGGGTGAGTCCAGCAATCCTACAAAGAAAGCTCATTTCAGCCACTTGTACCCGCCTTTGCTTTGAAATCACAAGGAAGTGACATCATGATGTATTTCTATGTCGAATGCAGGGGTGGTTCTAGGATCAGCACTCTAGGGGTGCTGAGCACCCAGTAAGCCTAACACACACACACACACACACACACACACACACACACACACATTATTTTGTTAGAGTTATCATCTTTCATGCATCTCCTCCCTGGCTTCTAGTTAGAGAACATGGTACCTGATGATACATAAAAACAGTGACAGCTTGGATTTAATATTTTGCTTATACCAAAATGACAACAACTTCTTTATCTCAAATTCAAACAGCACACAGTGGATTATTGACAATGCAACCATTAAAGAAAAATGTCTGCTGCTAGCTGTCTTAGCCAGGGCTGGACTGGGACAAAAAAAAAAAAAAAAAAAAAAATCGGCTCTAGCATTTTTGGTCCAATTTGTTAAGTAGCAACGTTCAACCATCGCACTTATTGGTCTACCACAGGGGTGTCCAATCATGTGCCATGGAGGGCCAAGACTCTGTAGGTTTTCTCTTCTACCCAGTCTCTTCAGCAGGGAAGATCAGTGGGAAGAAGTTCAGTGAAATCTGCTGTTGAAGACACTGGTTGGAGGTAAAGCCTGCAGGGTCTTGGCCTTTCATGGCACATGATTGGATGCCCCTTGTCTAACAGAGGTCAGAATTATCCCACTTTTGCCCTTAACAAGTGAATCCCTGGTTTTGAAGAAAGAAAGAAAGAGTTACTGTATTTTCTATTTTGCATAAATATTTTGTCATAATTTTAGTCTCAAAATTTTCCAAAGGTGCAAAACTTTGAGAAAAAGCTACACAACTACAAGGGGGAAGAAAAACATCACAAACATATATGCAACAAAAGCTTCAAATTTACTAGAATAATGTAACAGATTTATAGGGACGACTGCCCATTTATTTAAAATATGTACTAAATTCATGAGAGAAAGAAAATGCAAAATTACAAGAAAAACAAACTTGAATTTAAAAGATAAATGTTACAAATTCATGGCAAAAGTTGCAAATTTATGAGGAAAAAATTCACATATGCACAATTACAGTCATTGAGAATGTAAACACAGGAAGTTATTTAAAAGATTCAATAAATTAATTAAGAAAAAGAAAATTAATAAATTTTGAGACAAAGGTCAGAAAGTCATGAGAAACGTAGCTCATTTGCAATAATTTTAAAAAATAAATTCAGGAAAAAAATCAGTGGAAAGACGGAAAATTATTGAGACAAAAATACAAACATGGAAGTAAAAAGATGCCAGTTTATGATGCAAAAGTCACAAATTCAAGAAAAAAATGTCAATCCATGGGCAAAAATTTTTCACGAAGTTTCAAATTTCATGAAGTTTCTTAATGTCTATAATTAAAAAAGAATAAAAATAATCATTAGAAAAAGTTAACATAAAAAAATTCCACATTTTCAATTAATAAAAATCTCTAATTTAGGTGGTGGAGTAGCCTGAAACTGTATACAAGTAAACGTAGGTTATTTCTGTATATTATCACTCAAATATACATAAGAGTAGTTACCCCAAAATAGTTAAGAAGTTATTGAGATGTGACTTTAGTCTGGACAGTTTGAGGTTTTTTCCTGAATTTATGGCAGTTTTATTCTAAATTTATTACTTTTTCCTTGTAAATTTGAAAGCTTTTTTCCCCACTTAAACCAACTTTTTCTCATAATTTGTGTTTAGTGCTAATTTAGGGCTTTTTACATGTACATTTGAGACTTTACTCTAATAAATTTGTGAGGTTTTTCCTCATAAATTAAAAATCAAAAATAAAATGAGCAAAGATGCAGTATTTTCTGTTATATTATAGGATATTTATATCCCATTAATAGCCTATTTTCCAACCTCCACCCCAGGTGAAAACCTCACGTATTTTGAAACCTAATGTTTGCAGGTATGCCTCATACGCTTGCCAATTAAATTCAGACAGACCCAAAAACTATTCATAACGTTGCAGAATATTCCAGCTAAGGCTGGCATCGTACATCATTGTGTGTTTGTTACCTGCAGAAAAGCTGCAGCAGACTCCTGCAGTTGGGATAGGGAGAGACCTCTGTGTGTGTGTGTGCACCAGGGTTCCAGCGCAGCGTGTGCAGGTACAGGGGAGAGAACGTGTGTGAGAGGAGGGATCATACCATTTGTGTGGCGGGGGGGGGGGGGGGGGGGGGGGGTTCATTTTCATTTTAAAAAAAGTTTAATCGACAAACTATTGAATATGTTTTGGATGTTATTTCAGCTTGTCAAAGACAAACAAAAAACAGACAGGTAGTTATAGATCCTTTAGAAATTAATAGTGCCTTTAGAGATTATTATGAAAAACTATATGATGCAAAAAATGAAACTGACTTAACAAAACTAAATGGGTTTTTGGGTGGATTATCTATACCATGTATTCCAAATGAAAACAGGGAGATACTGGAGTCTAAAATTAGTCAAGAAGAAGTTGGGCTAGCCATTGATAATAAGAAATCAGGAAAAAGTGCAGGACCAGATGGTCTTCCAGTTGACCTCTATAAAAATTTTAAGAATAAATTAATAAAACCACTTTTGGAAATGGTTTTAGAAGCATTTCAAAATGGTAATTTACCATCATACATGAATAATGCCTTAATTATACTGTTGCCAAAACCAGGTAAACCCCCTAATAAATGTGAAAACATGAAACCAATAAGCCTATTAAATGCTGATCTTAAAATAATCTGTAAAATTTTAACAAAACGACTACAAGAAATATTACCAAATATTATTAACCGAGATCAGAATGGCTTTATAATGGGAAGACAAGGCTTCCATAATGTAAGAAGACTATTTAATATTATTTATTCCAATAAAGAAGCACCGGATACAGCTCTCTTATCATTGGACGCTGAAAAGGCCTTTGAAAGGGTCGAATGGCCCTATCTTTTTGAAGTCCTACAAAGGTTTGGACTTGGAAATAATTTCATAAAATGGGTCCAGATAATATACAATAATGCTACAGCAGAAATTCTAACAAACCGCAATATCTCAAAATCAATAAAAATCAATAGAGGATGTTGACAAGGCTGTCCACGTTCACCTTTACTGTTTACTATGGCAATTGAACCTTTAGCGATGGCAGTACGTTTACATCCACAAATATATGGAATTAAAGTAGGACCAACATAACATAAAATCTCCCTGTATGCCGATGACATAATTTTGTTTATGTCGAATTTTAAAAAATCAATTCCGACCTTGTTAAATTTAATAAAGAACTTTGGGGAAATATCAGGATATAAAATAAATAAAACTAAATCTTCAATATTAATGCTAAATGAGACCCAGAGAAATCACCCAGCTCCTGAGGTAAATCAATTCAATGCTGTAAATCAGTTTAAATATTTATGAATTCAAATTTTGCCTAAGCTAGAATCAGTCGTCAATGCCAACTCCATCCATCCATCCATCCATCTTCTACCGCTTTTCCAGAGGTCCGGGTCGCGGAGGCAGCAGTTCAAGCAGAGAAGCCCAGACTTCCCTCTCCCCAGCCACCTGTTCCAGCTCTTCAGAGGGGATACCAAGGCGTTCCCAGACTAGCTGGGAGACATAGTCTCTCCACCGAGTCCTGGGTCTGCCCCGGGGTCTCCTCCCAGTGGGACGTGCCTGAAACACCTCAAGTGGGAGGCGTCCAGGAGGCATCCTAATCAGATGCCCATACCACCTCAACTGACTCCTTTCAATGTGGAGGAGCAGCGGTTCTACTCTGAGCCTCTCCCGGATGACTGAGCTCCTCACCCTATCTCTGAGGGTGAGTCCAGCAATCCTACGGAGAAAGCTCATTTCAGCCGCTTGTATCCGCGATCTCGTTCTTTCGGTCATTACCCAAAGCTCGTGACCATAGGTGAGAGTAGGAACGTAGATTGACTGGTAAATCGACAGCTTTGCCTTAGAACTAAGCTCCCTCTTCACCACAACAGACCGGTACAACGTCCGCATCACTGCAGATGCTGCTCCAATCCGTCTGTCGATCTCTCGCTCCATTTTCCCCTCACTCGTGAACAAGACCCCAAGATACTTAAACTCCTCCACTTGGGGCAGGAGCCTGTCCCCAACCCGGAGAGGACAATCCACCTTTTTCCGGCTGAGGACCATGGACTCGGACTTGGAGGTGCTGATTCTCATCCCAGCCGCTTCACACTCAGCGGCAAACCGTCCCAGCAAGAGCTGTAGGTCATTGCTGGATGAAGCCAACAGGACAACATCATCTGCAAACAACAGAGATGAGATCCTGTGGTCACCAAGCATGACACCCTCCATTCCCTGGCTGCGCCTAGAAATCCTGTCCATAAAAATTATGAACAGGACCGGTGACAAAGGGCAGCCCTGGCGGAGTCCAACTCTCACTGGGAATGACTCCGACCGAGTGTTGGCAATGCGAACTAAACTCTCACAACGGTCGTACAGAGACCGAATAGCTCGTAACAACAAGCCCGATACCCCATACTCCCGAAGCACCCCCCACAAAAATCCACGAGGGACGCAGTCAAATGCCTTCTCCAAGTCCACAAAACACATGTAAACTGGTTGGGCAAACTCCCACGAACCCTCAAGAATTCTCGAGAGGGTAAAGAGCTGGTCCGATGTGCCACGGCCAGGACGAAAACCACATTGCTCCTCCTGAATCTGAGGTTCGACCAACGGCCGGACTCTCCTCTCCAGTACCTTGGCATAGACCTTCCCAGGGAGGCTGAGGAGTGTGATCCCTCTAAAGTTGGAGCACACCCTCCGGTCCCCTTTTTTGAAGAGAGGAACCACCACCCCGGTTTGCCATGCCAAAGGCACTGCCCCCGACCTCCACGCAATGTTGCAGAGGCGTGTCAACCATGACAACCCAACAACATCCAGGGCCTTGAGGTACTCGGGGCGAATCTCGTCCACCCCCGGGGCCCGGCCACCAAGGAGATTTTTAACCACCTTGGCGACCTCAGCCCCTGTGATAGGCGAGTCATCCCCCTCGTCCCCAAACCCTGCTTCCTCTGTGGAAGGCGTATCAGTGGGATTGAGGAGATCCTCGAAGTATTCCTTCCACCGCCCGTCGATATCCCCAGTTGAAGTCAACAGTGTCCCATCCGCACCATACACAGTGTGGACGGGGAGCTGCTTTCCCCTCCTGAGCCGCCGAACAGTTTGCCAGAATCTCTTTGAAGCCGACCGAAAGTCTTGTTCCATGGCCTCACCGAACTCCTCCCATACCCGGGTTTTTGCTTCAGCAACCACCCGAGCTGCACTCCGCTTGGCCTGCCGGTACACCTCAGCTGCTTCGGGAGTCCCACAAGCCAACCAAGCTTGATAGGACTCCTTCTTCAGCTTAATGGCCCCCCTCACCACTGGTGTCCACCACTTGGTTCGGGGGTTGCCACCACGAGATGCACCGACCACCTTGCGGCCGCAGCTCTGGGCTGCCGCTTCAACAACAGAGGTGGAGAACATGGCCCATTCAGACTCCATGTCTCCAGACTCCCTCGGAATGTGGTTGAAGTTCTTCCGGAGGTGGGAGTTGAAGACCTCCCGGACAGGGGCCTCAGCCAGACGCTCCCAGCACACCCTCACTATACGTTTGGGTCTACCAGGTCTGAATGGCTTCCTCCCCTGCCATCGGATCCAACTCACCACCAGGTGGTGATCAGTTGACAGCTCTGCACCTCTCTTTACTCGGGTGTCCAAGACATACGGTCGCAGGTCTGATGATACGATAACAAAATCGATCATCGACCTGCAGCCTAGGGTGTCCTGGTGCCAGGTGCACATATGGACACCCTTATGCTTGAACATGGTGTTCGTTATAGACAGACTGTGGTTAGCACAGAAGTCCAATAACTGAACACCACTCGGGTTCAGATCGGGCAGGCCATTCCTCCCAATCACCCCCCTCCAGGTTTCACTGTCGTTGCCCACGTGCGCATGCTCCCACGTGCGCATGCTCCCTGGAGCCAGGCCTGGGGGAGGGGCTCGAAGGCTAGCGTCTGGTGGCCGGGTTTCCACCCATGGGACCCGGCCGGGCTCAGCCCGAAGGAGTTACATGGGTCCGCCCTCCAGTAGGTTCAATGCCAACTATGAAGCCTTAATGACAGATATTAATGAGTTACTTCAGAGATGGATGCCACTACCAATGTCGATGATCGGGAGAATTAATATACTTAAAAGTAATATCTTACCAAAAATACTTTATTTATTTCAAAACATTCCTTTACCACCACCTTCAGATCTATTCTGAAGAATTAAAAAAAAGTTAGTGGAATTTATATGGAACAATAGGAAGGCTAGATTACGTTTGTTCTTACTATATTTACCATTTGATCGTGGAGGTCTGAAATGTCCAAACTTTATGTTGTATTACTGGTCAGCACAACTGAGGTCTATGACATATTATTTTTCATCAAATGATCTTCCTCACTGGACTGAAATGGAATCATACAATTTACCTTTACCTCTTCCCTTATTCATATACTCAGACTCGGCTAAAAAATTACAGAAACAAGTTAAAAATCCAATTGTAACGCACATGATCAAAATATGGTGTGAAAGCAAAAAATATTTAAAAGAACCACACTCACTATCACAATTTAGCCCAATATGGGGTAATCAATATTTTACACCAGGGAGAGTGGATACTGTATTTAAAGTATGGAATTTAAAAGGGATTCAAAAGATTCAAGACTTATATTTGTCACGCTCGGATAACATAATGTCTTTTGAAGAGCTGAGGATTAAATTCAATCTTAATAGAACACATTTTTTTAAATATCTTCAGCTTAGAAATTTTATTCGATCAAATCAAAATAATGCTCTCACTCGACCTACTTATTCATCTTTGGAAAAAATTTTGACAAAAGATAGTAAGAGAAAGGGTATTATTTCAGAGTTTTATAACTCATTGACACTATTCTCAAGTGAAAACTCACAGAAAAGACTGAATTATTGGAAAGAAGACCTGCAAATTGAAATTTCAGAGGAACAATGGGAAATGGCTTGTGCAGGAGCTTAAACCAAATCAATAAATGTACGTCTTAAACTGATACATTTTAAATGGTTAATGTATGTTACACCAGTGGAATTAAATAGATATAACAAAAACATACCAGATACATGCACAAAATGTATGGAAAGTAAAGGAACCCTATTTCACTGTTTATGGGAATGTAGAAAAATCAGAATGTTTTGGGAAGAGGTGAGGGTAACAATTGAAAAAATAATATCAAAACAATTCACATTGAACCCTAAACTGTTTTTGTTGGGTCTGTATCCAGAAAAACATAACTTTAATAAGATTGAAAGAGCATTCATAGACCTTGGTTTGCTTAATGCCAAAAAATGTATTGCACTACTGTGGAAAAAGACTCATAGACCAGATGTGACTCAGTGGTTAAGACAAATGTTAACAAACCTTCCACTAGAAAGAATAACATATATACTGAAATTAAAGTAAAATGTGTTTGAGAATATATGGAGACCTTTCATTGATTATGTAAAGAAATTAAACATAACTTCTGAAGAAGAAGGTGAATGATACATGTGGACCTTGCAAGTTCCAAACTGGTGAATGTATATTATGTATTCTTATGTTTTTAAATTACTTTAGTGTTAGTGTCTGACTGTTTGTGCCATGTTTGTACAAAAAAAAGGTTCAATAAAAAATATTGTGGAAAAAAAAAGACAAACAAAAATTTTATAATCACAATTTTTCCTCACTCCAATTTTTAGAGGGTGCTACAACACCCCTACAAAAGGCCTAACACCACCCATGGTCAAATGTATGTAAACTGTGTGTAGTGTTTTGCAAATCACTGAGTGAAGTGTTTTGCAAAAAGTGTGAAGCTGACAGTGTGTCTATAATTGTACAAATCTGTGCTGGTATTTTGCTTTTGGAGTGCCGGGTTTTGCTAATTGTGGGATAGTTTTAATTTTAGTGTGTAAGCAATCTCAAAAAACTGTAATCTAAATATCATTATCATCAATGCAAAAATGTTAAATGACTTTGATTTAAAATTTCTTTATACAGACAACTGTTAATTTTTAAAAAAATGTGTGCCAAAGCTAAATACACACATGGACAAAATTGTTGGTACCCCTCTGTTAATGAAAGAAAAACCCACAATGGTCACAGAAATAACTTGAATCTGACAAAAGTGGTAATAAATAAAAATTCTATGAAAATTAACCAGTGAAAATCAGACAATGCTTTTGAATTGTGGTTCAACAGAATTATTTTAAAAAACAAACTCATGAAACAGGCCTGGACAAAAATGATGGTACCCCTAGAAAAGATTGAAAATAATGTGACCATAGGGTCATGTTCAACCAAGATGTGTCCTCTAATTAACATCACAGGTGTCTACAAACTTGTAATCAGTCAGTCGGCCTATTTAAAAGGTGACAAGTAGTCACTGTGCTGTTTGGTGACATGATGTGCACCACACTAAACATGGACCAGAGGAAGCAAAGGACAGAGTTGTCTCAGGAGATTAGAAAGAAAATTATAGTCAAGCATGTTAAAGGTAAAGGCTATAAGACCATCTCCAAGCAGCTTGATGTTCCTGTGACTACAGTTGCACATATTATTCTGAAATTTAAGATCCACGGGACTGTAGCCAACCTCCCTGGACGTGGCCGCAGGAGGAAAAATGGAAGAGATGGATAATACGAATGGTAACAAAAGAGCCCAGAACAACCTCTAAACACATTCATGGTGAACTCCAAGGTCAAGGTACATCAGTGTCAGATCGCACCATCCGTCGTTGTTTGAGCCAAAGTGGACTTCATGGGAGATGACCAAGGAGGACACCACTGTTGAAAACAAATCATAAAAAAGCCAGACTGGAATTTGCCAAACTGCATGATGACAAGCCACAAAGCTTCTGGGAGAATGTCCTATGGACAGACGAGACAAAACTGGAACTTTTTGGCAAGGCACATCAGCACTATGTTCACAGACGCAAAAATGAAGCATACCAAGAAAAGAACACTGTCCCTACTGTGAAACATGGAGGAGGTTCTGTTATGTTCTGGGGCTGCTTTGCTGCATCTGGCACAGGGTGTCTTGAATCTGTGCAGGGTACAATGAAATCTCAAGACTATCAAAGTATTCTAGAGAGAAATGTGCTGCCCAGTGTCAGACAGCTTGGTCTCAGTCGCAGGTCATGGGTCTTGCAACAGGATAATGACCCAAAACACACAGCTAAAAACACCCAAGAATGGCTAAGAGCCAAACTATTCCAAGGCCACTATTCTAAAGTGGCCTTCTATGAGCCCTGATCTAAATCCTATTGAACATCTGTGGAAGGAGCTGAAACATGCCGTCTGGAGAAGGCACCCTTCAAACCTGAGACAACTGGAGCAGTTTGCTCATGAGGAGTGGGCCATAATACCTGCTGAGAGGTGCAGAAGTCTCATTGACAGTTACAGAAATTGTTTGATTGCAGTGATTGCCTCAAAAGGTTGTGCAACAAAATATTAAGTTAAGGGTACCATCATTTTTGTCCAAGCCTGTTTCATGAGTTTGTTTTTTAAAATAATTCTGTTGAACCACAATTCAAAAGCATTATCTAATTTTCATTGGTTAATTTTCATAGAATTTTTATTTATTACCACTTTTGTCAGATTCAAGTTATTTCTATGACCATTGTGGGTTTTTCTTTCATTAACAGAGGGGTACCAACAATTTTGTCCACGGCTGTATAGTAAGAAACTATTTTCAAAAAGTAGAGTAATATACAGTAAATGACTGGCTGTTACAGCTGAATTCAACAAAAATTCCCATAATGCAACAAAAATTACAGTAACTCCCTGGAAAAACATTTTACAGTATCATACTGGATGAAATATGGTTTGTAACTGTAGAAATTACAGTCATGTCTAACAGTGCGGACAACCCAGGTCGTAGCTATAAGACCTCTGGCCAACCTCATTGCCCTAGCCCAGGACCTCCCTGCCTTCAGACAGTTGACCGCAACGGTCACTTAAGTGACCAGGTTGAGGATTCAGTCAGTCAGTATTGTAACAGTACTATTGTTGAAAAAGCAGTAATGAGCTGGTAACCATGCTGCTAGTGGTCAACTGTGAAATCAAGAAGATACAGCCATGTACTGTAATTTGGTACATGGTATTATTACAGTAAGATGCTGTAAAATAGACAACAGTAGGAGAGGGGTAAGATTAATAGTAGTACACTGACGACTTTGCTGCAGGTGTTTAATCATTTATGTTATAAGTAGTGGGGGAATCTCTAGCTACCTCATGATAGCATTTAATTGCAATTCAAAGGCCTGGATGGTATGATAAACAATAATTGTTTATCATACCATCTTTGTTTATCATTTGCATCTTGGTACAACTTTTTTTCTATTCAGGATTTTTTTGTTCTCACTCTGTGACTACTTGGCATTTTCAAAGCAAAATATTTGTATTGAACCATGGTGAATAAACTTTCAATATCTTTTATTATTATAACAAAAAGAAGTGAGATGTGAAAGGTCAGTTGAAAATGTTACATTTAACCAGCACATATCCCACTACAGGTACTACACTGTAGTACCTCCTCTTCAGCTCTGGCATAGACAGACATGGGTTGTTGCTGAACTCTGGGCATTTAAAAAAATAATTCTTTAAAATTTGTGCTTTTTTTTTTTTTTTTTTTTTTTTTTTTTTTAGCAAAGATGGCTGCGCGTTCACACACTGCGGCTAGATGCACCAGACTACTGCGCTTGTTTTTGTGTTTTTCCTGCCTCTTTCTGTCCTTCTGCGACAGACACATTACCTACAGTCGCCAGGAACTTCTAGGCATTGGTTGCCAACTTAACTCCGGTATCTCCAGTGCTTATTACAGTAATCAATACCACATCCCAGAGGAAATTGTCAGACCACCGGGTGCCCCGTGGACTGTTGTTGGGCCTAGCAAGAGGCGCAGACAGCACCGAGAGAAGAAGAAATGAGGCTGGCTGCAGGGCTGGCCTCCATGCCCAGCTGTGTAAACTACGCACCAAACCATCGTTACCTTCAATTTTCCTCACCAACGCCAGATCCCTCGCCAACAAAATGGATGAGCTGGGATCAGGGATCGCCTATAATCGCTACTTCCAGGACTGTGGCATTCTGATTGTGACCAAGTCATGGCTCCATCCGCTTATCCCAGACGCCACTGTGGAATTACCCGGCCAAACTACATCCGTTTTGAATTCAGCACTGATTCTGGTAAGGGCAGGGGTGGAGGGCTCTGTGTTTTTGTGCTTCAGACTTGGTGTAATAACAGCAGAATAATTCAAAGCCACTATTTACCGGACTTAGAGGCCATGTCCTTTCTGTGTAGGCCCTTCTACCTCCCCCACGAGCTAACGGCAGTAATTGTAACAGCTGTTTATATTCCTCCAGATGCTAGCATTAGCTTAGCACTCAGCCACCTCCAGCACATCATTAGCAGGCAACAGAATGATCACCCTGACACAGTCCACATTATTGCAGGGGATTTTAACAAAGCATGCTTAAAGACTGTACCAAATCCTCACCAAGCTGTTCAACCTCTCCCTGACACACGCCACCATCCCCTCCTGCCTCAAGGCCTCCAACATCATCCCCATCCCCAAAACGTCTGCAACTGACAGCCTGAATGACTACAGACCATAACACTCACGTCTGTGGTCATGAAGTGTTTTGAGCGACTGGTGTTCCAGCATATCAGGGACTGTCTTCCCCCCTCCTTCGACCCCCACCAGTTTGCCTACAGGGAGAACCGGTCTACAGAAGACGCCATCGCCACCACACTCCACAAAGCACTGAGCCACCTGGAGAACTCAAGGAGCTACATGAGGATGCTCTTTGTGGATAACAGCTCAGCCTTCAACACCATCATCCTGGACATCATGATCAATAAACTACACCTCTTCCAGAACCCCACCCCCCACTACACACCTGCTCCTGGATAAAAAACTTTCTCACCAATCGTCCATAGACAGTCAGACTTGGCCCCCACCACTCCTCCACACTGTCTCTCAACACTGGCTCCCCCCAGGGCTGCGTGCTAAGCCACTACTGTACTCCCTGTACACCTTTGACTGTATTCCAACCCACCCAACCACCGTCATCATGAAGTATGTGGACGATACCACTTTGGTTGGGCTCATCACTGATGGCGACGAGAAGGCATAGAGGACGGAGCTAGAGAATCTGCTGCTGTGGTGCCAAGCAATCTGAAACTGAATGTCCAAAAAAACAAAGAACTCATAGTGGACTGCAGAAAGAACAGACAGGACCACACCCCGCTCCTCATAAATGGCTATGGCGTGGAAACCATCCCCACCTTCAGGTTCCTAGGCACCCACATCTCCTCTGACCTCTTCTGGTCTGTCAACACCAAGGCCCTGGTGAAGAAAGCCCAGCAGCGGCTGCACTTCCTCCATGTCCTGAAGAAGAACAACCTGGACCAGAAGCTGCTGCTGGCCTTCTACTGCGGCTCAGTAGAGATCGTGCTCACCTACTGTCTGGGTGTGTGGTGTGTTGGCTTCACGGCCAAGAACAGGAAGGCTGTGCAAAGGGTCATCAACACCGCCCAAAAAATCATCAGTGGTCCTCTGCCCACCCTGGAGGACATCTCCAAATCCTCCTGTCTCAGAAGGACCAAGGCCATCACAGGAGACCCCTCATATCCCGCATACCACCTGTTTGACCTGCTTCCCTCTGGATGACGGTTCAGGTCAATCCGGTCCCACACCTCCAGACTGACAAACAGTTTCTTCTCCTGGGCCGGACTGCAAACAGTCAGAGGTCCCACCCTCCTCCCTCCAAACACTCACATACACAGAGCTGAGGACCTTTTCAATTATCATAATAATCACACTTGTCTTTGTACTCCACACTTTCATGTATATTGACCCATCCGTGAAACCACCACCATACCTATGTATACAGCAGAGAAAATAAGTATTGAACTCATCAACATTTTTCTCATTAAATATATTTCTGATGGAGCCACTGACCTGAGAATTTCACCAGATATCAGTAACAACCCAAGTAATCCATACATACAAAGAAATCAAGGCAACTGTGTTCACAAAACTAGTCATATTTAATATAGTGGAATGACACAGGACATAAGTATTGAACACATGAAGTAAAAGAGGTGCAAAAAGGCATAGAAAGCCAAGAAACTAGCTGAAATCCATCAGAATTTAGGAAGCCATCCATCCCCCATCAGTGCAAATTAATTTCAGCTGGTTAAGTCCTGACTGATAGCCTTTAAAAAGGTCTGTGAATATCAGTTTGTCACACCATAAAGAACTAATGATGGGTAGAAGCAAAGAGTGCTCTCTAGACCTTCGCAACCATATTGTTGCAAAACATAATGACAACACTGGTTATAGGTGCATTTCTAAACTGCTGAATGTTCCAATGAGCATTGATGGAGCCATCACTCAGAAGTGTAAAGAACATCATTTTACCATACACCGGCCACGACCAGGAGCTCCTCGCAAGATTTCTGACAGAGGAGTCAAAAGAATTATCAGAAGAGTTATCCAAGAACCAAAGACCACCCATGGAGAGCTCCAGAAAGACCTGGATTTAGCAGGTACTGCTGTTTCAAAGAAAACAGTGTCACAAACCGAGCCGGTGTTGTCCTTTAGGCTCGGTTCTGACCGTAGTTACTACAATCAGCGTAGTTACTGATTGTGTGTGCTTGCTGGGAGACTTGGATTACTTGGACTGCTCCAGTGCTGTGAGTAAAAACTGTCTGCGTTTCTCTGTGCAGTTGACTGCTACGCTTTGGTACTGTTGCCCAGTTAATTCTCCCCATCCTGTTGAGCGTCCTGGAGGACTCTGAGTTTACGCAAGCTGTTATATTATTTTGTACTGTTTTTGTGGACACTGCACACTGTGGACTGCCCGCTGCCTGCTTGGCATGTGAGCCTTTTAGTGTGCCCTGTTCCCTTTTTGTATGTTGCTATTTTGGAACTGTGTGCTTTTCTGTTAATAAATGTTCTTGTGGTGTAACCTGCATGTAAATCCATTCATCCTTCGCCTCCTCCATGCGCTGCATAAAAGCACACTTTTTTCTTTTTTGAACATTCTTCTCTCCCACCTGTGTTGCCTACGATGCCTTCGACGCACCATTCCCATACTGGCCAAGGCAGAGGATTGGTGGGGCATCCCATGGTGGAGGAGGAATGGGCGGTGACCTTCATTCGGGACTTTATGGAAGAGGCCCACAAAGCCCGCGGACCAAAGGCTAAAAGGAGCAGTCTGGACGCAGCGGAGGGTATTCTGGAGGCGCATCCAGGACTCTGCAATTATCCTCAGTACGCAGACTTGACCGCCTCAGTCTACGTGCTCCAGCGAAAGTTTCCTGGTGTGGGGAGAGCGGCGTTCCTCGTGGAGCCTAAGTGGGAATGCGCTCCACAGCCTGCATCTGTTCTCTCTCCCGCTTCAACAGCGCCAGGCCATGCCTCTCCAGCATCCTGAGGACAGCGTCATCCGGTGAGGAAATGCCGGGAGAGTCTGTCATCGTCGCCGGCAGCCTTCATCCCTCTAGCTGCCGTGAGGCCTGCCGGGGCCGCCCCGGGAACACCCACCTCCGTCATCGTGAAGATGGCTCCTCCGCAAGCCTTCGAAGGGGCCCACGTCACCTCTGACATGAAGAGGGATGACTGTCTGCTGCCTGCAGCTGGGAACATCAAAGACCGTGATGACAGGCAAGTGTTTTTTCATTCTCTACAAACTAATAACACTGAACCTTGCCTGTCTCCCAAGAGAAAGGCCTAGTTTCAGCAGTCCGCTGGGTCCTCTCCTCCAGCTGCAAACAGTAATTCTTTTTTCCCCTCTCCATGTCTCCTCCAATTTTCCCTGAGTGTCAGCCAGCCCTGGAACCTGGCCACTGGACGGTGGAGGAGCCTGAGGCCCTGGAGGATCCTACTCCAGAGCCTGCACGGAGCCAGCCCTCAGCCCCCTTGCCGGATCCATCTCCAGTGGGGATTATTTCACCTGAGGACATAAGGACTGTTATCACCATCTTGCCAGCTGTGGAGGCGGTCGCAGTGGAATGGGAGCCAGAGTTGGAACTCTTGGAGGCCCAAGTTTTCAGCCCCAGGATCGACGGAGTCCTGGACAGCGGTGGAGCTCGAGCTCAGGCAAGTTATCTCTCTTGTTTTTCTCATGTCAGTGTTGGAGAGATCTTGTCTGCCTCTGGGGGAAGAGAGTCAGGTGCAGCCCTCAGCTGCATCTGAACTCCCTTCGCTGGGCTCCACCGCTGCCGGCGACCCTAACCACGCTTGTCCTTCTGTTGTTCCTGACCTTCCTCTTAGGGCCGCCGGAGGAGATCCATCATCACCAGGGGTCTCCGTGGATCCGGTCTCACCGCCCAGCGACATCGTGGGTCCTGCTCCCCCCGCCGCGATCATCAGGGCACCTCCAATCGACCATCTCCTTAGCTTGGTGCTCTGGCAGGTTGGCCTGCTCACCGTGGGTGCAGCATTGGCCCGGTCGGGGTCCGCCGTGGGTGCTGCAGAGCTCCAGCCAGGAGCCACCACAGGTGCTGCAGAGCTCTAGTCAGGAGCCACCACGGGTGCAGTGTTGGCCCAGTTGGGGTCCACCGCAGGTGCAGCTGTGTCCCAAGCCGGGACCACCGAGGGCACTGCGGGTCAGCCTGAGGACACTGCAGCCTCCATCTCCTCCCTGTCCGACGCCATGGGGGTTCCCTTCCTATGGTTTGGTCACCCACCAGTGAGCTTCCCGGTGGGCAGGCCACCTCCTGCTTCATCCCGTCGGTCCTGGTGGCCCAACAATGCTGGCCGGCCGCCGGAAGGACTGAGTCTCTGGGCCAGGGGGCCCGTGTTTTCCGGCAGGCCACCGGACTCCGTTCACCGGACTGCCTGCTGGGCCTTTGGACTTGGGGGGGTTAATTGAGGGCCCTGGGTGGGGTGTATTGTGTTCCCTCCTTTCCTGTTCCCCCTACCTCCCACCCAGGTTCATGTTGGGTGGGACTGGAATCCACCCTTAGAAGGGGGGGGGGGGGCTCTGTCATGAACCGAGCCGGTGTTGTCCTTTAGGCTCAGTTCTGGCTGTTACCTGTGGTTCAGGTAACAGTATCTTTCGAGTTCTTGTTGTTTTTATGTCTTTGTTCCTTTTTTCCATGCCTGTATCCACCGCTCTGGCCGGCGGCTGATAGGCAGCCTTTTTGACCTACATTCGGGTGGGCATTGTCTAACACTCGCCGGTCCAACCACGCCCCTTCTCTCTTGACAACCAGCTGATTCCTCACTGGTAATTGTCTTTCCCGCGCCTCACCCAGGTGTGCCCAATTTGTGGTGCCAGCAGTGCTTGTACTTAGGTGGCCTTCGCCAGTCAAGCATTGCTGAAAAATTGTGCTTAGTCATATGGACGTGAATCGCCGTATGGAGGTACTGTCTAATGAGGGAGTCGGGAACCACGCTGTTGCTATTCCCCTCAGCGTAGTTACTGGTTGTGTGTGCTCGCTGGGAGACTTGGATTATTCGGACTGCTCCAGTGCTGTGAGTAAGAACTGTCTGCGTTTCTCTGTGCAGTTGACTGCTATGCTTTGGCACTGTTGCCCAGTTAATTCTCCCCGTCCTGGAGGACTCTGAGTTTACCCGAGCTGTTATATTATTTTGTACTGTTTTTGTGGCCACTGCACACTGTGGTCTTCCCGCTACACGCTTGGCGTGTGAGCCCTTTAGTGTGCCCTGTTCCCTTTTTGTATGTTGCTATTTTGGAACTGTGTGCTTTCCTGTTAATAAATGTTCTTGTGGTGTAACCTGCGCTTAAATCCATTCATCCTTCCCCTCCTCCGTGCGCTGCGTAAAAGCGCACGAGGAGAATTGTGACAAACAGTAAGTATTGCATTCAACCGACATGGGCTCTATGCCTGTTCACTTCGCAAGACTCGATTGCTGAAGAAAAAGCATGCTGAAGCTTGTTTAAAGTTTGCTACCAACATTTGGGCAAGCCAGTAAAATACTGGGAGAATATAGTCTGGTCAGATGAGACCAAAATTGAACTTTTTGGATGCCACAACACGCAGAATGTCTGGAGGAGAAATGGCACTGCACATCAGCCCAAAAACATCATACCAACAGAGAAGTTTGGAGATGGGAGCATCATGGTGTGGGGGTGTTTTTCAGCACATGGTACAGGCAGACTTATAATTGATTTATACATACAGCGGGGAAAATAAGTATTGAACATGTCAAGTTTTTTCTCATTAAACATATTTCTGATGGAGCCACTGACCTGAGATTTTCACCAGATATCAGTAACAACCCAAGTAATCCATACATATAAAGAAATCAAGGCAACTCCATCCATCCATCCATTTTCTACTGCTTTTCTGGAGGTCCGGGTCAAGGATGCAGCAGCTCAAGCAGAGAAGCCCAGACTTCCCTCTCCCTGGCCACCTGCTTCAGCTCTTCAGAGAGGATACCAAGATGTTCCCAGGCCAGCTGGAAGATGTAGTCTCTCCAGCATGTCCTGGGTCTGCTCCGGGGTCTCCTCCCAGTGGGACGTGCCCAAAATACCTCAAGTGGGAGGCATCCAGGAGGCATCCTGATCAGATTCCCAAACCCCCTCAACTGGCTCCTTTTGATAAGGAGGAACAGCAGTCCTACTCTGAGCCTCTCCCAGGTGACCGGGCTCCTCACCCTATCTCTAAGCTTGAGTCCAGCAATCCTATGGAGAAACCTCATTTCAGTCACTTGTATCCGTGATCTCATTCTTTCGGTCATTACCCAAAGCTCATGACCATAGGTGAAGGTAGGAACGTAGCTTGACCAGTAAATTGACAGCTTTGCTTTAGAGCTCAGCTCCCTCTTCACCACAACAAATCTGTACAATGTCAGCATCACAGGCTGCTCCAATCCATCTGTCAATCTCTCGCTCCATTCTCCTCTCACTCGTGAATGAGACCCCGGAGAGGACAATCCACCTTTTTCCAGCTGAGGACCATGGACTCAGACTTGGAGGTGCTGATTCTCATCTCAGCCACTTCACACTCAGTAGCAAGCCACCCCAGCAAGGCCCGTAGGTCATTGCTTGATGAAGCCAACAGGATAACATCATCCGTAAACAGCAGAGATGAGATTCTGTGGTCACCGAGCATGACACCCTCCAATCCTTGGCTGTGCCTAGATATCCTGTCCATAGAAATTATGAACAGGATCACTGACAAAGGGCAGCCCTGATAGAGTCCAACTCTCACTGGAAATGAGTTTGACTGGGTGTTGGCACTGCGCATCAGCCCAAAAACACCATACCAACAGTGAAGTTTGGAGGTGAGAGCATCATGGTGTGGTGGTATTTTTCAGCACAGTACAGGCAGACTTCATATAATTGAAGGAAAGATGAGTGGACAAATGTACAGACACATCCTTGATAACAACCTGTTGCCATCTGCCAAGATGCTGAAGATGAAACGAGGGTGGACATTTCAGCAAGACAATAATCTCAAACACACAGCCTAGGAAACTTTCAACTGGCTCCAGAGAAGGAAAATAAAATTGCTGAAATGGCCCAGTCAGTCACCTGACTTGAATCAAATTAAAAATCTATGGAACGAACTGAATAGAAGACACCCACAGAACCTTCAAGATTTGAAGACAGTTTGTCTTGGAGAATGGGATAAAATCACTCCTGAGCAATGCCTGTGCCTAGTTTCTCCATACAGGAGGCATCTGGAAGCAACAAAGGCTTTTCTACTAAATATTAAATGAATTTCACCAAACGTGTTCAATATCTATTCCCTGTGTCAGTCCACTTTATTAAGTATAACTTGTTTTGTGGACACAGTTGCCTTGATTTCTTTGTATGTAATCAGGGTAGACCAAAGCTCAGATTTAAAGAGACTGTAAAAAGAAACTTGAAGAAGTTGGACATAGACAGGAGTTCCCGGCAGCAGAAGGCTAAGGACAGAGCTGTATGGAGGAATCTGATCAGACCTAAATGAAACAGTCATTGTCGCCCACGACAGACTGCTATGATGATGATGATGATGATGATGGATTACTTGGGTTGTTACTGATATCTGGTGAAAATCTCAGGTCAATGGCTTCATCAGAAATATGTTTAATGAAAAAAATGTTGACGTGTTCAAAACTTGTTTTCCCCACTGTATTTTCCATAATTCTTGGGCCATTTTATTCAATTGTGTGTCCAACTGTGTGTTCGGCACACCGCACTTTTGTGTACATTGTTTCATCCGTGAAGCCACTACCATACCTGTGTATATTTCAGTCACGTGTTTAATTGTGTGTTCTGTAACTGTGTTTTTTTTTTAATCCTTCTCTCTTACTTTATTGCGCAGTAGCCTGATGGAGCACCCACAATTTTGTTGTGCTGTACAACCGTACAATGACAATAAAGCCTATTCTATTCTATTGTATTCAGAATCTTCCTCATGTAGCGATGCAATGCATTAAAAAAAAACATTTCCCTCACCCCTAGTTAAAAATATCAGTCAGGAATTGTCAAATTCACGTCTGTTTGTATGTACTTTCAGAGCAAAAGCCTCTTGAGGGTCTTTGATATCAAAATCATGTATTACATTTTTGAAGTTTAATTTTGACATTGCTGCACTTAACCGGCTCATGAGCCAGTTGAGACTGTCAACGACTTTGTCTACCTTGGATCTAAGATCACCAGCTCCTGCTCATCAGACCCAGAGATTATTTGCAGCCTACAGCTGTCTCGCAGTGCTTTTGGCCGCCTCCAGAGAGTCTGGCATCCATCCATCCATCCATCCATCCATCCATCTTCTACCGCTTAATCCTTTCGGGTCGCGGGGGGGGCTGGAGCCTATCCCAGCATCTTTGGGCGAGAGGCAGGGTACACCCTGGACAGATCGCCAGTCCATCACAGGACCAACACAGAGAGACAGACAACCATTCACTCTCACATCCATACCTAAGGACAATTTAGAATCCCCAGTTTTGATGCCAATTAACCTAACCTGCATGTTTTTGGCATGTGGGAGCAAACCGGAGTGCCCGGAGTAAACCCACGCAGACACGGGGAGAACATGCAAACTCCACACAGAAGGGTCACCGATGGTCTGGGGGTGGGATCGAACCCACGATGGTCAAGGGTGGAGAGTCTGGCAGAGTGGGAAAATCTGCACGACCGCGAAGTTGCGAATCTTTAACACCTGTGTGATCCTGTTCTCCTTTATGAGTCCAAGACCTGGACAATCTCCACCACAACCACCCACCACCTGCATATATTCCATCAAACCTGCCTCCGTAACATCCTCGGCATCCGATGGTTCCACCACACCACAACTGATGAGGTCTACAGGAGGGCTGACTGTCCTATCCCCATCTCCACCATCATCAGAAGAGGGAGGCTGTGGCAAATTGGCCACGTGGCCAGGCTAAGGCAGGACACCGGCCAAGCAGGCCCTCCACCAGCGCTCGCCCCCCCCCCCCCCCCCCCAGGGCTTGCATCACCACCGAGGTCAGCCCAGATTGTCCTGGACGACCCAGATTGCAATGATAAGACCTCTGGCTGACCTCATCGCCCTAGGCCAAGATCGCTCTGCCTTCAGATGATTGGCTGCAACGGTCACTTAAGTGGCCAGGCGAGGATTAAGTAAGTAAGCTGCACTTAAGTACTTTTTTATGAATTTCACTGGTTGCATCTTCACTTTTCAGCAATGTTTACAGTTGTTAGCCAAGTCTGAATTTTACTTTCAAAGCTTTTATTGACCCCCACTGCTGTCCACTGGGGGCTCTGGATAAATAGCTCAATACTTCCAAGTATAACACTCCCTGTCATGTGCTGAGTCCGATGTTCTGCCGGACTCCGTCTCATCGCTTCTTCTTTGTATGTACATTTACTTATCTGTTGTATTTTTGGTATCCTCTTGAGTTTTCACTGCCTTTTATTCGTCTGTTGATGTCTCGGTTCACTTTGATTTTGTATTGTTTCATTTGTAATCATTGTCTAGTCCAGGGGTGGGCAGTGAGGGCCATTCCACTGCAGCTCTTCTGTTCCACTCAGTCTCTTCAGCAGGTGTTTGCACTGAGGAGCTTCAGGGATTGCTAATCAGAGAAAGCAGCTGCTGGAGAGACTGGATGGAACAGAAAACCTGCAGTGGAATAGCCCTCCATGACACACGGTTGCTCATCCCTGGTCTAGTCTGTATTTGGTTTTGTTTACATTTCAGTCTCTGGGTTGACAGGTTGCTTTTCCGGGTTAGTGTGGGCGCTGCCTTTGTCTTCCTCGCCCGCTCAGGTCAGCCCGCACCTGTGATCACTTCTGTTGTCGGTTCATTTTCTATTTAAGCACTGTCAGGTCACATTATTTTTGCCACTTCCTCATTCGTGTTGGAATGTTGGAATGCTGGAATGTTGGAATTCGTGTTGGAATTTATGTCCTTCAGTCAAGTGCTCCTCAGGACATTTATTCTTCCTCTACCTGCCTCGTCTCCTCCTGAGCTGTCAGCTCAGGAGTGTTACTTCCTGTAAGTTTTCCTCTAGTTTGCCTTTTGAGTTTGCACTGTTGGACTTTAGTTTCTACCACAATAAATGTTGCAAAATTTCATCCAGTGAGTGGGTTCTTCTTTATCTCTGTGTGCGGCATAAAGACGCACATGACAGTAGGAAGTGGCCAGAACCGAA
Source organism: Pholidichthys leucotaenia (assembly GCA_020510985.1). Taxonomy (NCBI): domain Eukaryota; kingdom Metazoa; phylum Chordata; class Actinopteri; order Cichliformes; family Pholidichthyidae; genus Pholidichthys; species Pholidichthys leucotaenia. The sequence continues at coordinate 339,791,162 of CM035841.1, forward strand.
CCCAGCTTTGATTTTTTTGCACATTTTTTTCCCCTTTTTTCCACCCACCTGTTTGTGTGCACCATGTCCAACTTGGACGACGCAGAGCTGCGTGGGGTGTGCGTTCTGGAGGACATTCTTTCGGGGCTCCGGGTCTCTTGTACCCCCGAGACAGTCCGAGAATGTCAGGACAGTGCAGCACGGGTGATGGAGACGCATCCCAGTCTATGGAACCATCCGGAGGCCATCAACATCCTCCTCTCCATTTACTCTCTTCCGTGTACGAATGATGAGCCTGGGGAAGCTGCTCCGACGCCAGAGCCAACCCAAATGAAGAGGAAGCGCTCACGCCACAAGAAGCCTTCAGTCTCCCCCGCAGCAGTTCTCCTCCTCTTCCTGAGCCCTGGCCTGCTCCATCCGGTGAGTTGCTGGGGGAGCGAAGACAGGTGTTGTTGGCAGACACAGTTCTCCTCCTTGAGGTGAAGCCATGGATCCTCCCGGAATGGATCCACAAAGCGGAGGAGTTTCTTCCGAGGGAGCTGGAGTTGGGGCTGGTGATCGAGCGTTCCCTGACCTCGAAGCCTCTTCTCCATGATGAGCCGACGTCTCCTTCTCCCGCTCATCGCCGCCATACCCGGAAAACTAGGCAGAGAGACTCCACCACCACTCAGCCTGCAACCCCTCCTTCACGGAGGGGAAAGATTTCTACAGCTGAACTCCTTCAAGCTCCCGGGGAGATGGAGCACGACCTCGGGAGGACAGCTGACGTCATCAGCCCCCAGGAATTCGGGCAAGTCCTTATTTATTCTCTCTCTCTCTCTCTCCTGAAATTACTTGCCTGATTCCTGATGAGGAGACTTGGATTTCACAGTTCACTGAGTCTCCATTATCAGTCGCCGTTACCGCTTTTCCACCTGTTTCTCCTGTCTTCCCCAAATCTCCGCTGGTTCCAGGAGGAGATCACCAGAAGACGGAGGAACCAGAGGTCCTAGAGAAGTCTACTCCGCGGGAACTGTTTCAGCCTGTTCGGGTCCGCTGGAGGAAGCCGTCCCCCTCATCAGAAGCAATTCCCTGGACATCAAACCCGACGTTTCCTTCTGCGGCCGAGAGGTCTTCCAGGGCTTCCCCGGGTACATCCACTCCCGTGTCCACAGAAGCGGCTCCTCCACGTTCCATTGAGGGGCTCAGGCTCACCGTAGACACGGAGAGGGATGGCACACCTCCAACTGCAGTGGGCAACATCACACACCAGGAGGGCAGGCAAGTGACATTTATATCTTCTCTTTGTGATGAAAATTTGTCTTTCCCAATTCCTGGTAGGGAGACTAAGGGGTTGCAGTCACCTGAGCTCTCTTCACCCGCTGCAACCCATACTTGCCCTTCTGTCCTCTCCGTGTCTCCTTTACTTTCTTCTGAGTGTCCCCCGGCCCCTGAACAAAGCCGCCAGACAAAGGAGGAGCTTGTGGTCCTGGAAGACCCTAATCCTGGGCCAGTGCAGAGCCGACCCCCAGCAGCCACGCCGGAGGAGCCATCAGTGTGGGTTAATTTGCTTGGGGGCACCATGACTGCTACCAATATCAAGCCTGCTGCAGAGGCTGCCGCAGCAGAGTCACCAGCTGAGCTGGACCTCCTGAGGGCTGAGCCCAAAGAGTCGTCTTTGTCTGGATCATCAGAGTCCTGGGTGGCAGTGGAGCTCGAGCTCAGGCAAGTGCTCTCTTTTGTCTTTCTCCTCTCAGTTTTGGAGCAATCTTGCATGGCTCTTGGTGAAGAGAGCCAGGTGCAGCCACCTGCTGCACCTGAGCTCGCTTTGCCGGGCTCCGCCACTGCCGGCGACCCTGAACCCCCTTTTCTCTGTGTGTCTGAACTCTCTCTCAGGGTCGCTGGAGAGGATCCATCACCACCAGATATCTCCGAGGGTCCAGGTTCACCACCGGAGGCTGCCCAGGGTCCAGCTTCTTCCGTGGAGGCTGTCGTGGGTGCAGCGTTGGCCTAGCCCGGGTCCACCACGGCTACGATGTCCCAGACTGGGACCACCGCGGGTGCTATGATGTCGCAGACCGGGACCACCCCGGGTGCAGATGAGCTCCAGCCCAGAGCCACTGCGGGTGCAGCTGAGCTCCAGCCCGGAGCCACCGCGGGTGCAGCTAGGCTCCAGCCCGGAGCTGCTGTGGGTGCTTCTTCTCCCCAGTCCAAGGTCACCCAGAGCGTCGTGGCCTCTTCTCCTCCTCAGCCAGACGTCATTGGGGCCCCCCTCCTCCTCGACCTGTTTACGTTGTGGTTCCCTCCTCTTCGCTGCCAGATGCCGTCGTGGTTCCCTCCTCTTCACTGGAAGACGCCATCGTGGTTCTGTCCTCTTCGCTGCCAGACGACATCAGGACCCCCTTGCCTTTGCCGGCAGATGCTGTCGGGGCTCCTCCTCCTCGGCCCTCCTCTCCAGTTGTGGATGTCCCTGTGGGGAGGCCGCCTCCCGGTCTGCCTCTTCTGAGCTGGTGGCTGAAAGACTCAGGCCAACCACCCGATAAACTGTGCCATTGGGTTGGGTGGCCAATTTTCCCTGGCAGGCCACCTGACTCATTCTACCTGGTCTGGGATTTCGGCAGGCCACCAGACCAGGTGCACTATGCTATCCACAGGGTCTGGGACTCTGGGCGGCCTCCCAAGCCTTCTAACTTCTGGACTTGGGGGGGTCTAACTGTTTTGTTTTTTCCGGTGTGGGTCCTGAGCAGGGCTGTTTTTTGCTTCCTCCTTGACTGTTCCCCCCACCACCCACCTTGGGTAGTTTGTGGTAGTTCCTGCTGGGGGATGGGAGGGCAGGTTTTTTCTTTTTCTTTAGATGTTACATTGGGTGTCTGGTGTCCACCCTTGAGGGGGGGCTCTGTCATGTGCTGAGTCCAATATTCTGCCGCACTCAGTCTCGTGGCTCCTTCTTTGTTTGTACATTTATTTATCTGTTGTATTTTTGGTATCCTCTTGAGTTTTCACTGCCTTTTATTTGTCTGTTGATGTCTCTGTTTGCTTTGGTTTTGTATTGTTTCATTTGTAATCATTGTCTAGTCTGTATTTGGTTTTGTTTACATTTGAGTCTCTGAGTTGACAGGTGGCTTTTCCGGGTTAGTGTGGGCGCCGCCTGTCAAACTGCCAGCTGCCCCTCCCTCACCTGTCATTACCGTCAGCTGCTCTCCCTCATTACTACAATCGGCTGTCTGCAATTATTAGTTGTTGTCTCGCCTCGCCTGCTCAGGTCGGCCCGCACCTGTGATCACTTCTGTTGTCAGTTCATTTTCTATTTAAGCACTGTTAGGTCTCGTTATTATTGCCACTTCTTCATTCGTGTTGGAATTTGTGTCCTTCAATCGAGTGCTCCTCGGGACATTTATTCTTCCTCTACCTGCCTCGTCTCCTCTTGAGCTGTCAGCTCAGGAGTGCTATTTCCTGTAAGTTTTCCTCTAGTTTGCCTTTTGAGTTTGCAATGTTAGACTTTAGTTTCTATCACAATAAATGTTGCAAAATTTCATCCAGCGAGTGGGTTCTTCTTTATCTCTGTGCGCCGCATAAAGGCGCACATGACACTCCCACATATAGTTTCTGGTGGGTGGTTTTTTTTTACACAGTCTTTATTAAAATAGAGTCTATTGTTAGTACTTTAGAATATTTGATTATACCTAACAAAAGAGAATAACTGGGATTCCAATACATTAAAATTGTTGAGCACATAATGTTTAAGAAATTGTTCTTCTCAGTCTAAATACCATATACCAGAAACTAATTCTGAATAACCACTTTAAAAACAATGGCAAAACCAGTATGCAGTTTTTCAGTCTTCCACACACTAATTGTAAATACAGATGCACTGTAACAAATTACTATACAAATACGACACCTTTTCTAAAATTATGCACCACTTCAGTTACAACTAGAATGTACTCAACCGAGATGCAGCACACCAGATGCATATCTAAACTTCCTTGGTCCCACCGAGCACTACCTTAACTGCTGGATTGCAATTGGGTCTTAAACCTCTTTTCTATGTATTCTCTCTACCCTTACAGTCAATAATATATCTCATATCATCCTGGCTTTTCTTGTTAAATATTGAATATAATAGGCCAGCACATCAGCCCAGTAGTACCTTGGCAAGCTGGCTGAGGTCTGGCTAACAACTATCTTGGAGATTGCCTTGGTAGGGAAAGGACAATCAATTACCCCGACTATTGTTAAAAGAGTTAGCCAAGAGTTAGCCATTCACTCGTTTAGACTTGTTTCAGTGCTTTTTGTACCCTAGGGCAATCCCGTCTCACCAGTGTAGTATAAAGAGCATAGTTTCCCACCCACTGAAAAAACATAACATTTATACTAAAAATTACACAAAAGTTTACCATTTATATCTCATCATTTCAACTATGCTGAATTCTTGTAGATAGAGGAGGGTGGGGGATGGTGGATGATACAACAAAAACTTGCACTTTCATTCAACGAGCATGAGTTTGCGTACACTGCTGTCTGTCTTGCCACCTTCACTTCCGCATTTACTTTCACTTTTGAATGCACATTTTTGTAGTGGTTAAGGTTTGGAAAGTGGTTAGGGTTTGGCGCTCACTCCACTTAGGGTTCGGAAATAAATGTGTGTGGGGGCTCTCTTCTCAATATTTTCAGGTTTTTAACATTTCAGAATCTCCTGTCACTCATGTTCACAATTCCTGGGAAGCACCATTTCTATGACTCTCCTGATCACATGTACCTGTTCTAAGCTTCTCAAATATGCAAAACTGTGTTATTTAGGATAGACAGGATAGATGTAAGGGCAGCATGGTGGTGGAGTGGTTAGCACTGCGGCAGCACAGCAACTCACCCTTGGCCAGGGGATCCTGGGTTCGATCCCAGCCCCCGACCAACAGTGATCTGTGTGGAGTTTGCATGTTCTCCCCGTGTCTGCCTGGGTTTACTCCGGGATTTCTCCAGTTTCCTCCCACATGCCAAAAACATGCAAGTTAGGTTAAATGGCATCAAACTGGGGATTCTAAATTGTCCTTAGGTATGAATGTGAGAGTGAATGGTTGTCTGTCTCTCTGTGTTGGCCCTGCGATAGACTGGCGATCTGTCCAGAGTGTACCCTGCCTCTCGCTCAAAGATGCTGGGATAGGCTCCAGTCCCCCCGCGACCCAAAAAGGATTAAGCGGAAGAAGATGGATGGATGGATGGATGGAGGACAGATGTACTTTATTGATCCCAAACTGGGAAATTACAGTGTAACAGCAGCATGACAGTAGATGACCAAAATGACAGAAACACACACAGCATAAAAGAAAAAGGGATTACCCATGGAAAGTAGAACTGTCTAACTAACCCATATACATCGTAGATGAATAGATGATGACCCATATAAATACATGAATCGTACTCGCTGTACAATGCAGGACTATCAGGCGCAGGGTGCAATGTGAGGTACCAATTACACTGCAAGGTGCAGTATGGCAGCATAGTTATGAACAGAATTCAATATCAGAGTGAGTTATTGTACAGTAAAATGGCATGTGGCAGGAAAGATTTCCTGTACCTAACCGTTCAGCAGCGAAGCTGTAGCAGTCTGCTCTAGAAAGTGCTTCGTTGTCTGTCCAGTGTGTGGTGGAGGGGGTGATAAGGGTTGTCCATGATGGATAACAGTTTGTTCAGTGTCCTCCTCTCCACCACATTCTCAAAGGTCTCTGGCCTGAGACCAATTACAGAGCCAGTCCTCTTGTCAAGTCTGTTGGTGTCACTGGCTCTGATACTGCTACCCCAACAGACAACAGCAAAGAAAATGGCGCTGGTGAGAACAGCCTGGTAGAAAAGCTCCAGCATCCTGTTGCACACTTTGAAGGATCTCAGATTCCTCAAAAAGTACAGTCTGCTCATCCCCTTCTTGTACATAGTATCGGAAGGGGATGAGCAGATTCTACTTTCTGAGGAAAGTAGACTTTATGCATTTTTTTGTGAGCCTGGGCTCCCCAGGGACCAATCATATCCTTTTGACCACTCACACCACACACCCCTGTCCCCAGTAATGCTTTATTTGGCCTTTTACATAATCACATTCAGGAATTAGTTACATTAATTAGTTGACTCTGTCTTCACCATCCAAAAATAACAAACTGACCAGCGAGCATTAGCCTGGTCTACCTCTACCGGATTTCTCGCCATGACAAAAGAGGAAAGGTGGGGTGAACAGGGGCCCTCATGAGCTTTTAAAAAGCTCACACTGAAATGAGTCTTTCTGTGGAAACCTAATTAAAATGTGTTGAAAATGGTGCTGAAATAATCAAAGCCTGATTTATTTTGGCCAAAGTATGTCACAGACGTTTCACTAAGACATGTGGAAAAAGTGCATAATATGTCTCATTAAAGTTCAAAGCATTATTTTTCTGATGATTATTGCAGTATTATGTGTTAACCATGAGTTTATTGAAGAAATGGCTCATCATAACACCAATAATCGTGTCCTTTGGAATCTAGCCAATGTTTATCTTTGAGATACAATAGATATTATACGGCGAACGCTGGGACAGCACGTGACGTCATCCATTCAGTAACCAGCAGGCTGCAGACAGAACACCCAGATGCTCTTCTCCTCATCTCAGGCGATTTCAACCATGTTTCACTGTCTCCCATTCTACCCACGTTCACCCAGTATGTCACATGCCACACTAGAGACAATAAAACACTGGATTTATTCTACGCAAACACTAAGGAGGCGTACACCTCATCACAACTCCCCCCACTCGGGAGATTGGATCACAACTTGGTTCATCTCCGGCCGGTGTACAAACCCCTAGTGCACAGACAACCTCCGGCCATGCACACTGTGGAGTTATGGTCTGAGGAGACAATGGACACCCTAAAGGGCTGTTTTGAAGCCACCGCCTGGAAGCAGCTCTGCGATCCACATGGTGAGGACATCGATGGCCTCATTCACACCTTCACGGGCTACCTCAGCTTCTGTGTGGACAAATCCGTTCCCACCAAGACCATACGGCGTCACTCAAACAACAAACCCTGGATCAACCCTGAGATAAAAACACTTCTGAGAGAGAAGAAGAGGATCTTCAGGTCAGGGAACAGGGAGATGCTGAAGTCCGTACAGAGGGAGCTGAGGAGAAAGATCAGAGAAGGCAAGGACAGCTTCAGGAAGAAGATGGAGGACAAGCTGCAACAGAGCGACATCAGCGGGGTCTGGAGAAACCTCAAAACCATCTCGGGGCTCCAGAATACCTCCCCCCAGGCCACAGGGGGCAGGGAGTGGGCGAACAACCTGAATCTGTTTTTCAATAGATTTGACCAACCGCCCTCCCCCCTGACTGCACAACAACCACTGCTGCCTCTAAAGAAATCAAGTCCTGCTGCCCACTCCCCACTCCACCAACACCCCCCCACTCCCAACACACAGCCCCCCATCCTGACCCTGACCAGGACCCAGGTGAGGACGGAGCTGAGGAAGATCAAGGCGAGGAAGGCGCCGGGACCGGACGGCATCAGCGCAAAGCTCCTCAAGTCCTGTGCAGACCAGCTGTGTGGGATTGTGACGTATATCTTCAACATGAGCCTGAAACTGGGGAGGGTACCACAGCTGTGGAAAACATCTTGTGTGGTACCTGTACCAAAAACTTCCCACCCCAAAGACCTGAACAGCTACAGACCGGTGGCCTTGACGTCCCACTTGATGAAGACCCTGGAGAGACTGCTCCTTGCTCACCTCCGCCCCCTGGTGGAACCAGCGATGGATCCACTCCAGTTCGCCTACCAGCATGGCATTGGGGTGGAGGATGCGGTGATCTTCCTCCTTCACCGTTCTCTGTCCCACCTGGAGAAGCCCGGGAATATGGTGAGGATCATGTTCTTTGACTTCTCCAGTGCTTTCAACACCATCCAACCGATGATCCTGAAGGACAAGCTGCTGCGCGCAGGGGTGGACCAGCACCTGTCATCATGGATCCTGGACTACCTCACGAACCGGCCTCAGTTTGTGAGAACCCGGGACTGTGTGTCCGACACGATCATCAGTAGCACGGGGGCCCCCCAGGGAACGGTGCTGGCTCCCTTCCTGTTCACTCTTTATACTGCGGACTTCTCACACAACACAACACACTGCCATCTACAGAAGTTCTCTGATGACTCTGCGATCGTTGGCCTCATCTCCAATGGAGATGAAGCTGAGTACAGAGGGCTTATCCAGGACTTCGTGGACTGGTGCCATCGGAACTGCCTCCAGATCAACGCGAGGAAAACTAAGGAGCTGGTGGTGGACTGCCGCAGGCATGGGCAGCCCCTCACAGTACCAGTAAATATACAGGGAACAGACATCGAGATGGTGACATCCTATAAGTACCTGGGTATTCATCTGAACAATAAACTAGACTGGTCACACAATACTGATGCACTCTACAAGAAGGGACAGCGCAGGCTGTTCCTGCTGAGGAGACTCAGGTCTTTTGGTGTACAAGGGGCGCTGCTGAAGTCATTCTATGACACGGTGGTGGCATCAGCCATCACTTTTGGAGTGGTCTGCTGGGGCAGTGGCATTACTGCAGCCGATAGGAAGAGACTAAACAAACTGATTAAGAAAGCTAGCTCTGTCCTGGGGCAGCGCCTTGATCCGATGGAGGAGATAGGAGAGAGAAGGACGGTGGCTAAACTGTCATCTCTGCTGGAGTCCGAGTTCCACCCTATGCAGGACATACTGAATGCACTGAGGAGCTCATTTAGCAGCAGACTACATCATCCCAGGTGCACAACCGAGAGGTTTCGTAGGTCCTTCCTACCAACGGCTGTCAGACTGTACAACCTAAGCAGGGCTGCTCGCAGAGATAGCAAAAAGACGTAACAAACTAATAGTTTTTTGAATGCAAAAGATGCAATAGACTTACACAATGGTCCCCTCCGGCATACAACTAGGAACATACCGGTCGCTATGGAGGGTGAGAATATGTATGGGCACATAATCATACCATGTAGGATAACTAAGTAGACGGTTATGCTGTTTCATTCCATCTAGCAACAATGCTCTGCACTGTGTGTGTTTATATATTTGCATATTTATTCCATCTAGCTACAATGCTCAGCACTGGGTGTGTTTATATATTTATATATCTACATATTATTCCATCTAGCTACATTGCTCCGCACTGTGTGTGTTTATATACTTGCATATTTATTCCACCTAGCTGCAATGCTCCGTACTGTGGGTGTTTATATATTTACATATTTATTCCATCTAGCTACAATGCTCTGCACTGTGTGTTCATATATTCATATATTTATTCCATCCAGCTACAATGCTCTGCACTGTGTGTCTGTGTGTGTGTGTATATATATATATTTTATAGTAATACGTACATATGTTTATTAGCTGCTCTTGCTTGCTTGTTTTTTTTCTTGCCTTCTGATTGTTGCTCTGAGTGTTGCTATCCCTGTGCTGTTGCAATCCTGGAATTTCCCCGTTGTGGGACTAATAAAGGCTTATCTTATCTTATCTTATCTTATCTTATTAAAATGCTAAATATAGCAACAATCCCATAACTGTGAAGTGTGACGAAAAGGGAAATTATGATGCAACTGATATCTTGTCATGATTCTACAAAGACAATTAAGCAATATTACACAAGAGTGAGTTACAGTATTCATCGGAGGGCACAAGTCGCATCACACTCGGAGTTACTATATTCATAATACCTGTTAGATATGGATATATTAACAACAGGCACGCCGCAGACGTGGGGACGTGCGCACATCGTGACATCATCACGCCGTGGCTATATTAAGGATCCAACAGCGGGAGACTGCCTCTTTGGAGCTCTGCCTCCATGCCAGCAACAGCCTGTGTTAGCTAAGGGTTAGCTTGTTAGCTGATACACTGTTACACGTGTATCATATAGTGTTTTGTAATAAAGTTCTAGTTTGGTACAACGCCTGCCTCCGCTCTCCTGTTTCCAGACATAACATTTGGCAATGAGGAGAAACCTTAATCTTCTGGAGGAAAACTAATCATTTTCCTGAAGATGGAAGCATGTCTGGCACCACTGCTGCTGTTCCTCGTGATCCCAGGTGAGCCACCCATTCCATGGCTCCGTTGGTTCGAGTTGTTCTGCAGCAGCGTGGAGGCACTGAACCTAGAGAGAAACAAAAAGCCATGGAAGTGAGTAACTCTGCTCTGTTGCCTGGGTGTTGAGGGGCTGCAGATATTCAACGGTTTGGGATGGGTGGACACATATGAAGACTACGTTGTGCTGCTGACAGAACATTTCACTGCCCCACAGAACGTGATGGCCCAGAGATTTGTGTTTTACCAGCGCCGACAGCGACCGGATGAGTTGGTCCTACAGTACATAGCCGCCCTTCGTTGTTTGGCTAGTATGTGCAAGTTTGGGCATGTGGAGGACAGGTTGATACAGTCACAGCTGAAGTGGTACGCCGCAAATCTGTTGATACAGGAAATATTCCTGGAGGGGCCGGACACCCAGACAGTGGCAGATACAGTGAAATGGCTACGGGTGGCGCTGTTGGGGACGCTGCACCTCCAGTCGGAGTCAGAGGTGGTGGAATTAGTGTCCCAGCTAGAGATAATGGCCCAGGTAGTATCGCAGCCCGTGCACCCCACAGTCAGCTCTACTAGTACAGACGGTTTCCCCAGTTGCTGAGCCCGCCAACCCCACACCTTCTTGGGAGGGCCCCGAGGTAGACACCGCGGGACAGCAGGGCACCACAGCACAAAGACCCAGCAGTAAACTCAGTTTGACTGACGACGGACCAGGCCATTGCACTAACACGTGGATGCAGCCACTCCCTGCCTCGCACTGAATGCTGAACAGAACCCAGCAGAACTGGAGCAGCCACAAGAGCCCCAGTCTGCAGCCACATGGGACCTAGAGCCGGTCCCTCCACAGCATGAGCGTTCTCGAGCTGCAGCCTCATCGCAGGAGGGAGAGTGTGAGTTCCCGGACGTGGGTACAGCCGTAGATCAGAAGACGGAGAGAGAACACAGCACAGAGAGAGAACACAACATGGAGAGAACGCACAAACTGAATTCACCTCTGATCCTAGCCCGGCATGAACCTCAAGAAGCCGCGGTGGAGCCGCAGGAGAGGGAGTTCATGGAGAAAGCGGACCCCAGTGAACGACGACAATCCGGCATGCGTCACATCGCTGACGACAGCAACACATCACCATGACCACAACCAGCACCAGGAGAGAGGGGGCAGAAGCTGGACTCATCTCGCATCCTCGCCGAACATCAGCCTCAAGGAGCCACCACACCACAGCAGGATAGAGAGTTTGTGGCCCAGCAGGACCTAGCAGATCATCGCCAACCAAGGGCACGGTCTGACGCCAGCGTGAATGGCACACCGCCACAGCAACAACCAGCATCAGAGATGAGAGAGCAGCAGTGCTGAGTGCAGCCGAACAGATCGCCACTCGCACTACTTGATTGGGTTTGGGTCCAACAATCCGACTGCCTGGACGCACAGACAGTCCTGTCATCGCAGATGAGAATCACCGCACAAAAGAGGCCAGCCGCCATCCAGATGGCCAATGGTTCAAGATGGAACGCCAGCCATCTATGAAAGGTAAGAGCAGCTGCCTTGGCTCAAGACACAGTGCTAAAGCTGACCCAGCTGGTGTGGGACCTGGGCTGGGACATTACTGACGAGCGAGCCATGACGCCAGTAAGATGGCACCCAGGTCTGCTGCAGCCGGCGCCTACAAGGGCGCGCCCACTGATGGCTCAACTGATGCCCCTGAAGGTGAACTGTGAAATTACTCTGCTTTGAAAATGTTTAGCAGAGCACGGTTGACTACAGTGGCAGAATAAACCACTCAGCTGTGCAGGGTTAACCAGTGGTCTACCCGGTGCCCCAGTTCTGTCTTCTCTTGCTTGTTTAAAAAAAGAGAAGAGTTGTTGTGAATGTAAAGGCTTAAATGTTAATGTCTTTGGCTTTTCCAGGGGGAAGGTAGATATTAGGTATGGACATATTAACAACAGGCACGTCGCAGATGTGGGGATGCACGCACGTCATGACATCATCACGCCGTGGCTATATTAAGGATCCAATGACGAGAGACTGCCTCTTTGGCACTCTGCCTCCATGCTAGCAACAGCCTGTGTTAGCTAAGGGTTAGCTTGTTAGCTTATACACTGTGACACGTGTATCATATAGTATTTTATAATAAAGTTCTAGTTTGGTACAACACCTGCCTCCGCTGTGCAAAAGTAATAAATGTTTATAAAACATATACCTGTTGAGTCGGTACTTCAGAAGATCCCAGATCAAAACGTATCCAATACCAGTCGTCAGAACCACCGGTAGTTAGCTGGTAGCTAGTAGTTAGTGATTTAGCATATGCTAGTGATTTAGCACATTTTGCTCGCTTTTCTTCGCATTTTCAGATGAAACATCACCACAGAGATTATTGTAGTTTGTTAATCGAGACAATAAATCAAACTCTAGCACTGCCTATTTTTTTTTTTTTTAAACAGACATGAAATTGCTTAATGAGCTTAAAATGACAGCAGGGCTGAGGTAAACGGACCACCCTTTTCAAAAGGGTGGGACTTCTGGGTCACAGATGTATAATTTCTTGTCAAACAGCCCCACACTGTGGAAATTAAGGTATGCAAAACAGTACTGCAATTGTCAGAGAGTTGATAGAAAATTACTGTTAGTAATTAATGGTTACTAGAACACCTTTGAAGAGGAGTGATACATATCCAGTGAAATTGGAGTGCAATTATCTCAGATTACTGTAACTCTTGGAACCCCTATTGTCCAGTCAAATTGCTCGTTCTTTTCAATGAAATGTTTGCGAGAATCAGAGTGGGAATACTGAAAATTCAGTATGATGGTACAGTGTAAAAAAAACCCAAATGATCATAAATCTACTAAGGATAGGCTGATTTCATTTTTAGTATCGATATTGGCTTTAATCCAGGGTAAAATGGTGGATTGGGTATTGGGGAGCAATAAAGAATAAAAACCAATTCATTAATATATAAAATAAACCAATAAATGCATTTTTAAACTGCTGGCAACATCTCTCCAGTGATCACTCTCCTGTGAGCTGCAGCTCTGCTGTGCGTGTAAGGAATCTGCATGCAGAGGTGTAATGTTAGAGGCAAGATGGTTGTTAACTGACTTTTTTAGGATTAAAAAAAGAGATAAACTAAATAAAATATACCATTGCAAACAAAATGTCATTAAAAATAAATTTAAAAAAACGGAAGACCGATAGACAAATAGATACAGTAACTGATTTTATCTGTTCTGCGTATTTAACACCTCATAAAATCTTTCTAAAACATTAGACTGACAAAGCGAATGCTATAGAGAAGATCTTTGTTGGTTCGTTTCTAGTAGAGCTAAAGTATGTCTTTGGGAGAATAAAAATGCTCCAAAATAATTTCAATGGAATAAAGAGAAGTTTACATCTCTCCAACATCTGTGATAGTGAGGTGTTGTGTATGGCTATATGGACACCAGGCACGTTGCGGACGTGGGGACGCACACACGTTGTGAAGTCGTCATGCCGTAACTATAAGACTAACAGTGGAAGGGGGACTAACAGTGGAAGACTAACAGTGGAGGGACTAACAGTGGAAGACTGGGTCTTTTGGCGCCTCGCCTCCTAATAACGCAGAGCCTGTATCAGTGTGTGACTAGCTTATGACTATCCACTGTAACACATGTCACTATTGCACTTTGTAATAAAGTTCAAGTTCAGTACAGCTCCTGCCTCCACAGTCCTGTTTTCCAGACATATCATTGGCGACGAGGATGAGATTGGTGTCTTCGGGAGGAAAATTGACCTTTTCCTGAAGATGGAAGCATGCCTGGCACCACCACCACCGTTCCTCGCAACCCCAGGAAAGCCACCCATTCCATGGCCCCATTGGTTCAAGTTATTTTGCAGTTACACGGAGGCTGCAAACCTGGGCAGACACGGAAAGCTGAGGATGCGAGCAATCCTACTCTACAGCCTGGGTGCCGCAGGGCAGCAGATTTTTAGGAATTTATGGCATGCGGAGACATACAAAGACTGCACTGCGCTGCTAGCCAGACACTTCACGATGCCTGAAAGTGTGCTAGCGAAGAGGATTCAACTCCATCAGCACCGACAGCAAGTGGGTGAGCCGGACCAGCGGTACATCGTGGACCTCCGCTATCTGGCAAGCGCATGTGAGTTTGGCTACTTGGAGGACAAAATGGTGCAGGACCAGCTGGCGGAGCACACCAATAACCCACGGCTGCAGGTAGAGCTGATCAGGGTGCCCGGCAACCTATCGCTGGTGAAGGCGGTGGAGTTGGCGCTCCAGCATGAGGCTGCTGACAAGCCAGAATCACAGCTAGGTGAGCTCCCGCGACGAGCCCCTTTGGTGTAAGCAGTTAACTCAGAAAAAGAGTCCGGCCATGCCATGTCCTTCTTGGAGGACGCCGAGGTGAGTGCCGTGAAACATCGTCCATGTCGTACCTGCGGCTCCCCGACACATCAAGAGAGAGGGCATACCTGACCGACCAAAGGACAACGATACAGACACTGGCAAATTCAATCACTTTGCCAAGGTGCGCCATTCATCACGACAGACATTAGACTAGCCACCAAGCCCGAAAAAATCACCAATGACTACCATCTGCGCAGTGAGCTCCAGAGGGACGGTGTACATGTGGGGCACAGTGAGGCTGGATGACGTTGAGTTGCCGTTGCTGCTGGACACCACTGCTGTGAGGTCAGTGCTGAACTGGATTACAGTAAAAAGATTCTTCCCCAACCACCCAATCGAGAAGAATGCAGTGGAGCTTTACGATTATGGTTCGCTATGGGTCAAGAGTCCTCCCAGCGTTCACCTTCCATGTAGCCACACCTGGAGACAACATCCTGGGGTGCGTCTTGTTTTATGAGTTGGGCTTTACCATTCATGACAACAAAGGACTCTGCTTGGCCACTGATGAGGAGAGCGCAACACACTCGGACGAGGGTACAGCCACTCCATGCATAACGCCACCAAGAGAACACAACATAGAGAGGGAACACAGTGCAGAGGGAGAGCACAGACCGGACTCACCCCCGATCCTTGCCCGGCATGAGCCTCAAGCAACCACTGTGCAGTCACACGAAAGGGAGTTCATGGCGAAAGGGGACCCCGGTGAAAGACGACAACCCAGTGTGCGTCCCGTCGCCGACAACAGCAACACAGCACCGCGACCACAACCAACACCAGGAGAGAGGGGGCAGAAGCCGAGCTCATCCCACATTCTCATCGAGTATCAGCCTCAGGGAGTTGTCGCAGTACATCAGAATGGAGAGTTTGTGGCCCAGCAGGACCAAGCAGAACAACACTAACCGAGAGCACGTCCTGCCACCGACGTGAATGGCACGCTACCACAACAGCAACCAGCATCAAAGACAGCAGAGCAGCAGTGCAGGGTATGGCCAAACAAATCACCACTCGCAGTGCTGGTTTGGGTTTAGGTATGCCATCTGAACGGCCAGATAATCTGCAGATGCTCCCGTCGCTGCCTATACTGATCGCCGCGCAGCTGGGGCCAGCCACTTTCCAGATGGCCGATGGTTTGAGATGGCATGCCAGCCATCTTGGAAAGGTAAGAGCAGCTGCCCCAGATCAAGCCATGACGCTGGAGAAGATCCAGCCAGTGTGGGACCTGGACTGGGACTTCGCTGACGAGAGAGTACACCCAGGTCCGCCGTGGTTGGCGCCTCCATGGCTGCGCCCACTGCAAGCTCACCAGAGGCCCCCTGAACTCAAGCCACAACGGTGATTCTGTTTGAACGTGTTTGGTAGAGCACGACTGGTTCATGGTGGCAGAATAATCCACCCAGTCATGCAGGGCCAACCGGTGGTCCACCTGGTGGCTCAGGTTCTGTTAAAAAAAGGAGGCTGTTGTGAATATAACGATTTAAAATGTGCATGTTGTTTTTCCAGGGGGTGGGTAGATGTTGTGTATGGCCATATGGACACCAGGCACATTGCGGACATGGGGACGCACGCACGTCGTGACATTGTCACGCCATAACTATAAGAGGGGACTAAAGCCTGCTTCATGCTACACCTCTGCTGTCTGCATAACCGGAAACCTCGTGTGACGAAATTTACATCATCGTCTCCACTCCGCTAGTGTCCACAGTGCTTGACCGTGGACGACCGTGTGCAGTTCAAATTTTGTGACCACGCCGTCTGCCCACAACCTGAATGCGTTGAAAAGCGCATGCGCAAAACTGAACGTTCCCTTCACGAGATGGCGATATCGACACAGCATACATCAGTAGACGAAGAAGATAGCGAGGAGGCGGAAAACGAGAATGGAAACATACATGAATCATACATACATACTTCCTTCCATAGCGGCAGCAGCGTCTCCGTGGAAAAGGAGTGAAAACCAGGAAGTGAAACAGCAAAAATGGCCTCTATATTTGAAGAGAAAATTTGTGAAGAAGTCCGCCGTTTCTTCGTTGGTGAAAATCATGGCGCATCAGCGCCTTGGCACTACCTATCAGGCGGGAGTGAAACTACAAATGATGGTTGTGCGCATGCGTCAACCGCTTGGCCTGGGTAGATGAAAAAAGTGAGCATGAGCAGCACCGCATGTGTGCCGGGCTCGTCCAAAGCATACGCAGACCACAGCAGACTAGAGGGAAATGGAGCATGAAGCAGGCTTAACGGCGGGAAACTGGGTCTTTTGGCACCTCGCCTCCTAATAGTGCAGAGCCTGTATCGGTGTGTGACTATGCTTAGAGCTATCCACTGTAACATGTGTCGCTATCGTGCTTTGTAATAAAGTTCAAGTTCAGTACAGCTCCTGACTCCACAGTCCTGTTTTCCAGACATATCAGTGAGCTGTTAATGATTTAGGAAGTGGTTAAATTATTTTTTTAAAAAGTGATATGCTGACGTTCAGGTGTAAAACAGTAGGACTTTCTCCCAAAATATTTCCTCAGTCATTACATTTACAGAAAATGACTAAAATCTATTTCAACTTTATGTTAGACCTGTGATGGAGGACAGATGTCTATGACTATCGGGGCTTCATATTCTTAATATCAGACCTATCAAAATCATATTGGATATAAACTCATCTTTAATAAATGTATTTTTCCTGTGATATTTTCACAGAGTTGAGACTCTCCTTTGCAATTTATTGACTCATTTTTAAAAAAAATGATGACATTATTTAATATTTGTGTCCATACTGCATATATTCTAATGTCCAATCTAAATTTTAATCAATTACATCTTATGCTGACATGTAATTGTTACAATTTAACTTCCTCTATTATTATTTTTATAAAAATAGAGATAAATGTGAATTTATATGCTAGATAAATGACAGAATGTATATATAAAAACCTTAAAAGCTCAGCTGTAAGAGTGTACCTTAAACACTTATGTATGTTGAATTTATTAAACAACAAGCTGCATGTCAGTTTTGTATTGTATCTGCTGATACCTAAATTTTAAAATATCAGATCAGATCAGGCACTACAAAAGCTGTATCGCCGCATCCATAAAATCTACTATAGTTCTTGTGACTTTTGCAAAAAGCATGGCTAGTATTGTGGTGTGGTGACTGTTAAAAATGGAAACTGTTCAACCCATGTTTTCTTTTCTGTTTTGTTTTGTTTGTTCATTTTGATGGAACACCATCCTGTCCTGATATTTTGCAAACAGCTAGTGAACTAGTTAACTCAGTTTGTTGGTTGCCATGTCATGGTGAGATGCAGGGGAATTGTGCCTGGTGTGTGGGCTGTATGTCGGTTGTATTTCAAAGACAATGAAGCAACTTCATCATCATCACAAAAACTTATGATGGATTTTTTTTTAAATAATTGATATTAAAGTTTGAAGGCCATAAAATTACAGGAATTTCCAGGGAGAAAAATAAAAAACAGGAGGGGAGCAAGAGATGGCCTTCAAGTACGGGGAAACCTGGGAAAAACAGGATTGTTGGCAGTTACGGATTAGTATTTCTTTGAGACGATCTAGAATGTCTCCTTTTTTAGGATAAATGACGGAAAAAAAAAATCTATTATCAATTAAAAATCACAAGAATATTTAGGTTATTTGTTATACATACACACAAAAGCACAAAGGCACACGTTGCTGTGTTAATTTCACCCTATCACTGCATTTTATCATTTAAGCTTCAACAGGCTGACGAACCCAGGGCTTGGTTTTGGTTCAACATATTTTATGCCCAACAAAACAAGAAGACAACAAAACACGGCCATTTCAAAGGAAAAGTCGGTCGTCAGATTAAACGCCCCTTAAAACTTTGGACAGCGCCATGTTCTTGTACAACACAGCAGTGTAACACTTAAATGCCCCTCACACGCTGATTCCTCTACTCGAGGGCCCAAAACAATTTCTCTTGTCTTCAGACACACTCCCTCCCTGAACCTGCAGTGGCCAGCCAAGACTTTCATCCATCCACCGAGGATGACTATGACTGATCTCGCTACCAAACAATCAATTTGTATTTGCGCTCTCTTTTTCTCCTTTCTTTTCTGTGTGTATGTCTTTCTCTTCTCCTTCTCAGTCCTCCTGCTATTTTGTTGATGTGCAGAATATGATGAAAAAGTGAGAGTGCAGATCGCTTTGACACCGTGGCATGTAAGAGTAACAGCGCAATCACTATTTGACCTTGGAGAACAACTAATTCATCTGTTCATCCATCTATATTTTTGACACATGTAACTTTTCATTTCAGCGAAAGCCTACTGATCATTCATGCAAACATGCAATAATAGTTCTTTACTTGCAGGATTTGACTCTGCAGGATTTTTGATCTCTGGGATGCTGAGCCATTTTCAAAAGAAAGAAAGAAAGAAAGAAAGAAATTGTTATTCCATGGCCCTTGAGTATGCCTGATTTGTTCAGTAGTATATGTCGCTCCTTCATTCATTAAGATATAATTGGATGTGATTTTCATCCAGGAATGCAACATCCTCAGATTCCTCCAAGGCACACAAGGTGATGATGACAGTGCGAGAAAGAGCTGTTAATCCATCTTGTAATTGCACTGAGCAGATTGCATGGTTGGACGTGTCTGTGAAAAGGCTGCGGAGAGAAGCATTTGTCACCAGACGTGAACAATGGGAGGCATTGTGTATTGGGTGTATCTGCATGTGCAAGAAACCTTTGTATGTATTTGTGTGGGTGTGATGCTGCATGTGTTTTGAGTCTGGCTGTGCTATGTCAGTGTGTCGTTGTCGCTGTGTATTTGGGCCTGTGTGCTTAGCATTTGTGTGCGCACGATGGTGGTGTGTGTGTGTGTGTGTGTGTGTGTGTGTGTGTGTGTGTGTGTGTGTGTGTGTGTGTGTGTGTGTGTGTGTGTAATGGAGGTCCCTTTTCCTCACTATTCACAGACAATTTGTAAGGCCGGCTGTTGAAGTCAGGCCGAAGCCCGTGGAACAGCTGGAGCCCCTCAATGATTGATAAACGTGGCGGCAAGAACTTCATCTCCCCCTGAATGAAGACAAAGGCCCCACAAAGCACAGCTAGTGTGTTACGCCTGCCTAGCGTTAAGTGTGGACCGTGGACCTGCCCTGGTCCTCAGCTGGGGGAGCCGAGGTGCCAAGAGGGAGGTCAGGACCCAAACTAATTACCATTTTATGACAAAACGGTTCTTTCGTCGTGCTTTTATAATTGATTTACCTTTCAGGGGAAGATCATTATGAAGTAGCTTTGGGAGGGTGGGATTAAATGGGGTCAAAAGGGATTAGCTTCAGTTGTACATGTGCTCAACGCCATAAATGTGGGCACAAGAATGTGGGCACAAGAATGTGGGTGCAAAAGTTGCAGTTTCAAATGAATATTCCTAACAAAACAGATATCGCTGGAGTCTGTAAATGGCGGAATGAAGATGAAAATGTCAGTCACATCATTATCTGTTGTGAATGATTAAGAGCACAGAGCTGTTCCCGTTTGATTCCTGCAGGTGCTGCCACATTTCTCAGAGACAGATTTTAATGGAGACATGTTCAGAGCTCCACTGCCTCTGTGTCATAAACTTTTGCCTGTCCGTGACCCATGCAGGACCAGGTCAGTGAGTCCGTGCAGGCCCAGCTCTGTCAAAGTCACTATAAGGCTGATAATTGTTGTCGTACATTTGGGTGTGATTCCATTTCTCGTGACTTTGCATTGTACAAGTGATATATATATATGACTTTTGTACTTTTTCATCATATTTACAAATATTCAGAATGCTTGCACAATGCATATATCTATTAATAGATATAGTTTATTAGATTGTTCTATTTTTTTATGTTTATTGCCCCCTTGATGCAAGAATTTTGCTGTGTTTAAATCAAATTATATTTTGTAGTCTCAACTTCCTTTGTTTGACTCTGAGAGCAGTGTAGCCTGTGTACAACCATCCTTGACCTGCTTAATGGCTGGGCTCTGTGGAAGACCCAACGCACAAATTGAAAAGTTTTCAGTCACTAAGTAAAATTTATGGCTCTGCCTCCGCTACAAAAAAAAATTGGGGATTGTTCTATTTTAATTCCAGACTCAATTTCAGACAGACCTCCTTGCTGCCATAAAGTGAATTTAAGGCCTCTGCTTGTCAACATTTCAGCTGCCAGGACATACGATGAATGAGTGAATATTGATGAACACAAAAAACGAACCCAGTCATTTTTGTCTGCAATTGTCACTGTAGAGGTGGCGAGAAGAGGAGATAGAGGAGGCGCCCTCCGGATCCCCTGGGAGTGAGGAACCCCTCTCCATATTCAGAATATTCCCTGTGAAGTTCAGAAGGAGATATCAATCTCACTTTGAGGCTCTGGGTCTTCATTTGTTTGTGAGAGATGCGGCGTGCTGCGCAGATGACTGTGCCAATTCTTCAAATCCCACTTACAGTAGGAGTTCATACAAACACGTACACCGTGCACTGCAGAGCATCTGCCACTTCCCCCAGCCTCTTAGTCTTAGGCATCAATGTCTAGAGCTGCGGAGACTGTGCTGTAGCACCCTGAGAAAACATCTGTAGTTTAAAGGGGAAATAAAGAACATATACGGATCTGTACATTGGGTCAGTGTGTTATTTCTGTCCATGTGATACTCTGTGAACAAGAAAGTGAGAAAAAGAAAAAGAAAGAAAGGGGCAATTTGTTGTTGATGAAATTAAAGTGATTTTGTTAGTTATTTTGTGGCATTCTATACTAAATTTTCAAGACTGACCTGGTAAATGGAGCAGCAAACATTGTTCCAACTGCATACCCAAACAATTCAAACACACAAACACAACAGTGAGTGTAATATCTATTATACATGCATTAAACTGATGTAGAGAATATCAAAATTATTTAGGGGTAAAAATTTTGCCAATCAAATGGAAAACAGTTCTTTACATCATAATACCAGTTCTTATTGTATTTGATTATTTAGCTAACATCATGTATGTTGTCGATAATGCTGCACATTTCAGCGTTGTTTCATCGTGGTAGTCTTTAAGCATTCAGTATGTTTTCTTGTGTCCTGTTTGTGTAAGAAGAAGGTTGTTGCTCTTATTGGGATCTCCAGAGTGATAATCATGTTTGGAGGAGGGAGAGCAATTTAAGGGAAGCACATTTCAGATTGCCACAGTGGAACATTACGCTGGTGCTCCGCCTCATGTGGATGTGAGATTCTAATCTGCTGAGAGTACATCAGTATGCATCCCCAAAAACACACCTCGATGAACATCCCCTCTCTTATGGTGTGGTTAGTGCTCCCTCACGTAGCTCAGTGCAACAAATACATTTCACTTTAAGCAGCATCTGACATTTTTAATGGCAGCAGTTGAAAGGGTATTTTTGCTTCCCTGTCTTATACATTGGAGAAACAACTGCATAAGCGGATGGCCCAACAGGAGAAACAACATTACTGGACCAGACTCAGCAGTTTATCTCCATCTGACTAACAAAGGATATTCATTTAAGGATGATAATGTGCACATTTTGGACAGAAAGGATCGATAGTTCTGGAGGGGAGTTAAAGAGGCCATGTTCATGTAGAGAAAACTTCAATCAGCAGAAACAAAGACCTCAGATACAATCTACCCTCTGCCTATAGTGAATTACTTTCTTCCCTTCCAAGTTTGGGGATGTGTCCTGCATCCACCCAGGAGACACTTGATGTGTGTATGTTTATGCGTACATGAATATATGTACAGTACAGGGGTGGGACAAAAGATCAATTCAGTGATGGATCACGATACTTGACACCAATGACGACCCACCGATCCCTAAACGCATGGATCGATCTTTTATTATTCATGTAACGTTGCATACTCTTGGGTATTAATCAGCCAATTGCATTTTCAGCCCACTAGATGGCACAAAGCAAGCACCCAGTCGAGTGAAGTCATATCTTGTTTTGCGAGATTTGTAGCCAGCTTTGAAAGTTAGAAAGCAGTTAAATGCAGCAAAAACTTAGCTCAAATGTTGGGCCTTTTTTGGATTTTATAACAAAGATGGAATGGAAGACCTTGACATGACACACAACCTGCAAGAAGGACTGCACAAAAAAAATAAACACTCAAACACGCGGCACCATGGCCAGCACACATCTCAGAGAATTGTTAGCAATGGCTAAGCTAAAAACACACCGGCGTGTAGCTTGCTTTTTTCCAAGCGGCGCTGACAAGCAAACTCTGATAGACCTGTGACATCAACCTGTGTGCAGAGACGTGTCTCCATGGAAAATGAAGCCCCGAGAATGCTGCCAGCAGAAAGGACCACAGCAGCTGCAGGACTGAGAGCCACCAGCCACCCCAACAAAAGTGGCTGCGGTGAGTTGAAAGGAATTAAAACTTTACATGAAACAGATATTGACAGTTGTACTTTCAGGACAAAATTTGACGTTGACATGGGAGGGGGGATGTATGGTATCGTAATGGATAGTAATAGTGATGGGATCATGACAGATTGTGATAGTATTGGATCGTGACCCAAGTATTGCAATCTGAATCGGATCATGAGGTCCTTTGCGATTCCCACCCCTAACAGTATATGCGCATGCATGTTTGTATGTACTTACACAGGTGCCTCTCAATAAATTAGAATATCATTGAAAAGTAAATTTATTTTAGTAATTCAGTTCAGAAAGTGCAGCTAAAATATTATATACATTCATTACAAAGAGAGTGATATACACTGCTCACAAAAAGTTAGGGATATCTGGCTTTCAGGAGAAAATTATGGAAACTGTAAGAAGTTCATGCTACAGTGATATTATATCATGAAAGTAGGGCATTTAAGTAGAAGCATGCAATGGTGATTTCCTCATCTCAAACAATTTACTGAAACAAAAGCCAACAACAGTGGTGGGTATACCACAACAAAAAATGTCAATGTCTCAATAACTTGTCATGTGCTCTTGAGCATCAATTACAGCTTGACAACGACATCTCATGCTGTTCACAAGTCGACTTATTGTCTGCTGAGGCATGGCATTCCACTCTTCTTGAAGGGCGGCCCTCAGATCATTGAGGTTGTGGGATGCAGGGTTACGAGCCTCTACATGGCATCTCTCTTAATAGCTCTGTGAGGAACCTTGGAGTTATTTTTGATCAGGATTTGTCCTTCAATTCACATATTAAATTTGTTTCTAAGACTGCCTTCTATCATTTGCGTAATATTGCCAAGATTAGGAGCATCTTGTCTCAGAGTGATGCTGAGAAACTGATCCACGCTTTTGTTAGCTCGAGATTAGATTATTGTAATTCTTTATTATCAGGCTGTCCTAAAACATCTTTAAAAAGTCTTCAGCTGATCCAAAATGCTGCAGCAAGAGTTTTAACAGGTACTAGAAAGAGAGATCATATCTCTCCGGTTCTGGCCTCCCTTCATTGGCTTCCCACAGAGTTTAGAATTAAGTTTAAAATCCTTCTTCTTACTTACAAAGCTCTAAACAATCAGGCTCCTTTTTATTTAAAAGATCTGATACTACCGTATTATCCTAACAGAGCACTACGCTCCCAAAATGCAGGATTACTTGTAATACCTAGAATCTCCAAAAGTACAATGGGAGGCAGAGCCTTCAGTTATCAAGCTCCTCTCCTGTGGAATCAGCTGCCAATCTGGATTTGGGAGTCAGACTCGATCTCTGTTTTTAAGAATAGGGCTAAAACCTACCTTTTTGATATAGCCTACAATTAGGGAGGGATCATGTGTTTCTGAACCCTCCCTTAGTTATGCTGCTAATAGGTTTAGTCAGCCGGGGGACCTCCAGTAATGCACTGGGCCTCACTCCTTTCCTCACTCTCAATGAAATATTTTTTTTGCTGGTCATTAACATTTGTTTGTTCTCTCCCATAGATTGAGTCCCCATCGTGCTGTTTGCTCTCTACATGTCTGTTCTTTTCTTCTTCTCTATCCCCTCATCCCCCAGCCAGTCGCAGCAGATGACTGCCCCTCCCTGAGCCTGGTTCTGCTGGAGGTTTCTTCCTGTTAAAAGGGAGTTTTTCCTCTCCACCGTCGCCAAGTGCTTGCTCACAGGGGATCGCCTGATTGCTGGGGTCTTTCTGCAACTGTGGGGGTTCCCTCTTCAGTTGATAGTGCTATGAGATGACTGTTGTTGTGAAATGG
Organism: Pholidichthys leucotaenia; assembly: GCA_020510985.1. Classification (NCBI taxonomy): domain Eukaryota; kingdom Metazoa; phylum Chordata; class Actinopteri; order Cichliformes; family Pholidichthyidae; genus Pholidichthys; species Pholidichthys leucotaenia. The sequence continues at coordinate 339,815,753 of CM035841.1, forward strand.
CGCTATATAAATAAAGTTGAATTGAATTGAATTGAATTGAACTCAGCTGACCCCATAGGTTTTCTATAGGATTCAGGTCTGGAGAAACTGCAGGCCACTCAATTTGAGGTACCCCAGCCTCCAGAAGCCATTCCCTAATGATGCAACCTCGATGAGCTCCATGAAGATGAAATTAGGCCTGTGTTGTTCATGCAGGGGCACAATGACAGGATTAATGATGTTATTCAGGTAGTACCGGCTTGTCACTGTACCATTCACAAAGTGTAGGGCAGTTCGACATTGACTAGACGCACCTTCCCAGACTGTAACACCACCACCACCAAAGGCTCCTTCTGTTGCAACCTGCTGATGACACTCTCTGACACGTTAAGCTTAGTGGCCAGTTCCCTCTGCGAACATTCTGCTAGAAGCCTCGCAATTGCAAGGTACTGTTGATCAATTGTTAGGTGTTGTCTTGGTCACATGATGTCAAAATGTGAACAGCATGATGAAGAGGACTGTTTAAATACCAATTCTGATTGAACCAGAAAATTTATTGGTTGATTCATGTATCAAACACCTGTTGTGAATTTTGCCATAAGCACCTTGTAAGAGAACAGCAAGTTATGCAAAAAGTACTGAAATATTGAACAGTTGGACATAGTATGCATTCAAGATGTTAGAGAAGGTCAAATTAAGGTTACCTGTAAAGGTTATAGTGCAGTTTAGGTGCATCCTGAAATTTCACCCCAAAGGCGAATATCCCTAACTTTTTGTGAATAGTGTATTTCAAGTGGGTTTTTTTGTTTGTTTGTTTGGTTTTGTTTAATTTTGATGATTATGGCTTACAGTTAATGAAAATCCAAAATTTAGTTTCTCAAAAAATAAGAATATTACATAAAATCAATTTTAAAAAATTGATTTTTAATAGAAATGTTGGCCGACTGAAAAGTATATACATGTATACACTCAGTACTTGGTCAGGGCTCCTTTTGTATGAATTACTGCATCAACGTGGCGTGTCATGGAGGCGATCAGCCTGTGGCACTGCTGAGGTGTTATGGAAGCCCATGTTGTTTTGGTAGCGGCCTTCAGCTCATCTGCATTGTTTGATCTGATGTCTGTCATCTTCCTCTTGACAATACCCCATAGATTCTCTATGGGGTTTACGTCAGGCCAGTTTGTTGGCCAATCAAGCAGAGTGATATCTTAGTCATTAAACCAGGTTTTGGTATTTTTGGCAGTGTGGACAGGTGCCAAGGCCTGCTGAAAAATGAAATCAGCATCTCCATAAAGCTTATCAGCAGAGGGAGGCATGAAGTGCTCTAAAATTTCCTGGTAGATGAGTGTGATGACCTTAGACTTGATAAAACACATTGGACCAACACCAGCAGATAACATGTCTCCCAAAATCAGGTGCCAAGTCCTGTTATTTGGAAACCAAGGTCCCAGAGTCTGGAGGAAGAATGAAGAGGCACAGAATCCAAGTTGCTTGAGGCTCAGTGTGAAGTTTTCACAGTCAGTGATGATTTGGGGAACCATGTCATATATAGATATACTGTAGCTTTGGAAAAATATAAGAGACCACTGCAAAATCTTTCCTAAATTAGCATCTCTACATGTATAGCAGCCATTCAATCTGAGTATCTGTTGAATTCCAACACAAGGACACTTCACTACTTAAGGAGGTACCGATTAGTAGTTATTTCATTCATTCATTCATTCATTCATCTTCTTCCGCTTAATCCTTTTCGGGTCGTGGGGGGGCTGGAGCCTATCCCAGCATCTTTGGGCGAGAGTCAGGGTACACCCTGGACAGATCGCCAGTCCATCGCAGCGCCAACACAGAGAGACAGATAACCATTCACTCTCACAGTCATACCTAAGGACAATTTAGAATCCCCAGTTTGATGCCAATTAACCTAACTTGCATGTTATTTCACAAATACAAATTTCTGAGTTTTTCCTAAGTTTAGACTTAAGTATTTTAGTATTTAAGAATGTGCATGAACTTGTTTTCTTTGCATTATTTGATCAAAACCACATCTAAAAGCAACATCTTTTTTGTTGTTTTGGCCAGTTGCCATTTTCTGTAAATAAATGCTCTAAATGACAATATTTTGTCTTGAAATTTGGGTGAGTTGTTTTCAGGTGGCGCAGTGGTTAGCACAGTGGCAGCACAGCAAGAAGGTCATGGGATCGATTCCACCCTTGACCATCGTGGGTTCGATCCCACCCCCAGACCATCGGTGACCCTTCTGTGTAGAGTTTGCTTGTTCTCCCCGTGTCTGCGTGGGTTTACTCTGGGTACTCCGGTTTCCTCCCACATGCCAAAGACATGCAGGTTAGGTTAACTGGCATCAACTGGGGATTCTAAATTGTCCATAGGTATGACTGTGAGAGTGAATGGTTGTCTGTCTCTCTGTGTTGGCCCTGCGATGGACTGGCGATCTGTCCAGGGTGTACCCTGCCTCTCGCCCAAAGACGCTGGGATAGGCTCCAGTCCCCCAGTGACCCAAAAAGGATTAAGCGATAGAAGATGGGTGAATGGATGGATGGATGGCTATTTTCAGTAGGTTATAGAATAAAACAAAATTGTTTATTTTACTCAAACAAATATAAATAGTAAAAGTAGATAAAGTGATAATTTTGCAGTGGCCTCTCTGGCTTCTTAATTTTTTTCCAGAGCTGTATATATACACTTTCATTATTTACAGATTTAAATACGTTTAGTTTGCTTATTTTTCAAAGAATTTTGCTGCTTGTCACCATAGTGATGGCAGTTACTGGCAATAGATATACAATGGAGAAGATAAGTATTGAACACGTCAACATTTTTCTCATTAAACATATTTCTAATGGAGCCATTGACCTGAGATTTTCACCAGATATCAGTAACAACCCAAGTAATTGGTACATACAAAGAAATCAAGGTAACTGTGTTCACAAACCAAGTTATATTTAATAAAGTGGAATGACACAGGGAATAAATATTGAACACAGGTAGAAAAATAAGTACAAAAAGGAATAGAAAGCCAAGAAACCAGCTGAAATCCATCAGAATTTAAGAAGCCATCCCGTCCCCCATCAGTGCAAATTAATTTCAGCTGGTTAAGTCCTGACTGATAGCCTTTTTAAAGGTCTGTGAATATCAGATTGTCACACCACAAAGAGCTCATGACGGTAGAAGCACAGAGCACTCTCTAGACCTTTGCAACCTTATTGTTGCAAAACATAATGATGGCATTGGTTCCAGGCGCATTTCTAAACTGCTAAATGTTCCAGTGAGCACTGTTGCAGCCATCATTCGGAAGTGGAAAAAACATCATTTTACCATACACCAGCCACGACCAGGAGCTCCTCACAAGATTTCTGACAAAGAATTCAAGAGAATTATCAGAAGAGTTGTCCAAGAGCCAAACACCATTCGTGGAGAGGTCTAGAAAGACCTGGAGTTAGCAGGTACTGTTGTTTCAAAGAAAACAATAAGTAATGCACTCAACCGACATGGGTTTTATGCCTGCTCCCCTCGCAAGACTCCATTGCTGAAGAAAAATCATGTTGAAACTCATTTAAAGTTTGCTGCACAACATTTGGGCAAGCCAATAAAATACTGGGAGAATATAATCTGGTCAGAAGAGACCAAAATTGAACTTTTTGGACGCCACAACCACAGCATGTTTGGAGGAGAAATGGCACTGCACATCAGCCCTAAAACACCATACCAACAGTGAAGTTTGAAGGTAGGAGCATCATGATGCGGGGGTGTTTTTCAGCACATGGTACAGGCAGACTTCATATAATTGAAGGAAAGATCAATGAACAAATGTACAGAGACATCCTTGAAAATAACCTATTGCCATCTGCCAAGCTGCTGAAGATGAAACGAGGGTGGACATTTCAGCAAGACAATGGTCCCAAACACACAGCCAAGGAAACTCTCAACTGGCTCCAGAGAGGGAAAATAAAGCTGCCGGAATGGCCCAGTCAGTCACCTGACCTGAATCCAATTGAAAATCTATGGAATGAACTGAAGATCAGAGTTCATAGCAGACACCCACGGAACCTTCAAGATTTGAAGACAGTTTGTGTGGAAGAATGGGCTAAAATCACTCCTGAGCAATGCCTGCAACTAGTTTCTCCATACAGGAAGTGGCTGGAAGCTGATATTACCAACAAAGGCTTTTCTACTAAATATTAAATGAATTTCACCAAGCGTGTTCAATACTTATTCCCTATGTCATTCCACTTTATTAAATATACAGTGATGTGAAAAAGCATTTGCCCCCTTCCTGATTTCTCATTTTTTTTGTATGTTTGTCACACTTAAATGTTTCAGATCATCAAACAAATTTAAATATTAGGCAAAGATAACACAAGTAAACACAAAATGCAGTTTTTAAATGAAAGTGTTTATTATTAAGGGGAAAAAAAATCCAAACCTACATGGCCCTGTGTGAAAAAGTGATTGCCCCTAAACCTAATAACTGGTTGGGCCACCCTTAGCAGCAACAACTGCAATCAAGTGTTTGCGATAACTGGCAATGAGTCTTTTACAGCACTGTGGAGGAATTTTGCCCACTCATCTTTGCAGAATTGTTGTAATTCAGCTACATTGGAGGGTTTTCAAGCATGAACCATCTTTTTAAGGTCATGCCACAGCATCTCAGTCAGATTCAGGTCAGGACTTTGACTAGGCAACTCCAAAGTCTTCATTTTGTTTTTCTTAAGCCATTCAGAGGTGGACTTTCTGGGGTGTTTTGGATCATTGTCCTACTGCAGAACCCAAGTGCACTTCAGCTTGAGGTCACGAACAGATGGCCAGACATTCCCCTTCAGGAGGTTTTGGTAGACAGCAGAATTCATGGGTCCCTTTACCACAGCAAGTCTACCAGGTCCTGAAGCAGCAAAACAGCCCCAGACCATCACACTACCACCACCATTTTTTACTGTTGGTATGATGTTCCTTTCCTGAAATGCTCTGTTACTTTTACGCCGGATGTAATGGGACACACACCTTCCAAAAAGTTCAACTTTTGTCTCATCAGTACACAGAGTATTTTCCTAAAAGTCTTGGGGATCATCAAAATATTTTCTGGCAAAACTGAGACAAGCCTTTATTTTCATTTTGCTCAGCAGTGGTTTTTGTCTTGGAACTCTGCCATGCAGGCCATTTTTGCCCAGTCTCTTTCTTATGGTGCAGTCATGAACACTGACCTTAACTGAGGTAAGTGAGGCCTGCAGTTCTTTGAATGTTGTTGCGGGGTCTTTGTGACCTCTTGGATGAATCGTCGCTGCACTCTTGGGGTAATTTTGGTTGGCCAGCCACTCCTAGGAAGGTTCACCACAGTTCCACATTTTCACCATTTGTGGATAATGTCTCTCACTGTGGTTCGCTGGAGTCCCAAAGCTTTAGAAATGGCTTTATACCCTTTTCTAGACTGATAGATCTCAATTACTTTGTTTCTCATTTGTTCCTGAATTTCTTTGGATTGCAGCATGATGTCTAGTTTTTGAGGATCTTTTGGTGTGCTTCACTTTGTCAGGCAGGTACTATTCAAGTGATTTCTTGATTGAGAACAGGTATGGCAGTAATCAGTCCTGGGTGTGGCTAGAAAAATTGAACTCAGCTTTAATAAGATTGTCATGGTCTGAGCACTGATATTGTCTGCGCTCAGATCATCCAGTATTTTCCCCGTTCGTCTGTGTTTTGCATATGGCCGTTTCAGAGCTTTTATTCTGACAGCGTCACAACGGGGCTTCCGGCTGTCAAAGCCGAGTCACGTTGTGACAGCAGTTCAGTATTTTCCCTGATTCCGTTTCTCCTTTAATGATTGGATTGTCATTAGTATTTAAGGAAGCAGCTGAGGGTTACTCCTCGCTGCGACCTCGTCAAACCTCCGTCAAACTATCGTCCAAGATTTCGTGATACGTTCGTATGCCTCATCTCTCAGTAAGTGTTCCTCATAGTCTGTGATCTAGTTTTGTAGTGTGCACAGTATTTCCTCGTAGCCTGAGATTTGGAGTCTAAGTGTATGTTCGTGTTTTTGCCCCATGTGGCTGTTTATTTTGTCATTTGTCTTTTTGTTAATAAAACATGCAAACTCATCGGCTGGTTTTCGGCATCTTATTGATGGCTCATGAGGGCCATCGTTGACAGTAGGTTGCAGCCAAAACGAGACGCCGGTCGCCATGAGTTTGTGTTTTTTGGGCTTGTAGTTTTTCCCCCTGTTTCCCATGTACCAGCGTGTTGGGAGATGACGTCACCAGGGAAGGGCTATGTCATGAGCTTGGGCTACGAGCTAGTTATGGCCCTCATCAAGATAGATGTTATCCTCTCCAGTGCTCGCAATAGCGTCACTCCCAGCGTCTTACACTGGTACTTAGATCTCGCAGAGGCAGCGATTAACCGCCATCCTCGCTACGCTGACCACACCGAAATCACGACGAGGATGGCGGAGATCTCAGCGCTCCGGGAGAAGATCCATGGGCTGGAGGGAAACTCCGGCAGGAAGCCGAAGGTGAGGGATCCCGCTCCTCGCCTCGGGATCCAGTTCCTGTCACCCCTCCAGCCCAGGAGTCTACATCACCCAAGTGCCGTTCCCAGCGGAGGAGGACGTCAGCTGGGATTCCCCTGGAGGAGACTCAGTGGACAGCTGTGATCATCCAGGACTGGGTGGCTGCGGCTCGTTCTGCCTCCCATCCTACCCAAGTTATAAAGCATGTGACGGCGGCAGTCAGACTAGTGGAGATCAGTCCCGAACTCTATGACTATCCCAAGTACGCTGAACTGTTAGCCTGTTTCCGCACAGCAGCCGCGGTTTCCAGACCTTACCTTTGCCTCGCCCTCTGCCGGTAAACACCGTCACCCTGCTCGCGCCCAGCCTCAGTGAGATCCCCGTCCGGATCCAGTGCCGGGCCGCCAAAAGAACTCTGCCTCCCAGCCAGCTGTTGCCCCTGCGTCACAATGGAAGGGAGACACACCAGCCTCCGCCTCCGGGTCTTCTGTTCCCGCTGTTCTGTCAGCTCCTAGTCCCCAGACTAGCTCGGCTGCTCTTCCCTCCTCCTCGACACTTTCTTCAACTGCTGTGAGCTACACGAGTCCTGCTCCGGCTGTGCCCGTCATTGATCCTTTGCAAGCGGCTCCTCTTCGTCTTCCCAGGGGGCCCTCCATCACCATCCGCAGGGGAAAGGGAGGAACCAAGCCCGTTACAGCAGACACCATCGGCCCTCTGGAGAAAAGGCAAGTGCTATTTCATTCTCTTCCTCCGTGTTATGATGTGCCTTGTCTGACTCCTGGGGGTGGAGTTCGGGGTTCACAGCCCCCCCCCCCCGAGCTCTCGCCACCTGCTGTAACTATTAACTGTGAACCTGCATCTTCTGTTTCTCCTTCTCCTGAGCGTTCCCCGGTGCTAGGAATATACCACCAGACGAAGAAGGAGCCTGCGACCCTGGAGAGCCTGTTTCCAGCCCCGCAGCAACGTCACTGGCAGAGGAGAAGGGTGGACTGCTGATTGGAGCCTGCACCGACGATCAAGCGTCCCAGGTCTTCACGGAGGAACAGTTCAACCCAGCAGGCCACGGATCCCCGGCCACCACGCCGTGCGGGCCTTCGGTGTGGACTTCTGTGCCAGGGACTCCCCAGACTGTGAGGACCATCATGCCGGCTGCGGAGCCCGCCACAGTCAAGTGGGAACCAGGAGTGGACCTCCAGCTCATTGAACCTGGATCATCGGAGTCCTGGACAGCAGTAGAGCCCGAGATCAGGCAAGTGCTGTATTTTGTCTTTCTCTTCTCTGTTCTTGAGTATTTTTGCCTGTCTCTCGGGGAAACGAGCCGGGTGCAGCCAACCGCTGCATCTGAGCTTGTCTCGCAGGGCTCTGCCGCTGCCGGTTATCCTGATCCCGTTTTTTTCTTTCTCTCTGAGCCTTCCCCCAGGGTCACCGGAGACGAATCAGCTCCGGTCGTCGTCATGGAGGTGCCAGGTTTGTGCTCGGAGGACATCCCTGATGCTTCGCTGGCCCAATCGGGGCCCATCGAGGACACAGTACTGGTCCAATCGGGGCCCGTCGAGGACGCAGTGCCGGTCCAATCGGGGCCCGTCGAGGGTGCAGAGCCAGTTCGGTTTGAGGCCGGTGAGGGAGCTGTGGATTCCTTTCGGCCGGACGCTGGGCTGGTTCCTTCTCTTCCCTCCTATTTTTTCCAACCGGGTGCCGTTGGGGTTCCCCTCATTCGGGTCGGCTCTCCCCCGCTGTCCCTCTCGATAGGGAGGCCGTATCTGAACTTCCCCCTCTGGTCCTGGTGGCCTAAGGACACGGGACGGCCGCCTGAAGAGCCATCTTGTCGGATCGGTGACCTGGTTTGGCCGCCTGAAGAACTGCTTCGTGGGTTCTGCGTTCTGGGTCATCCGCCTGAAGAACTGCCTTGTTGGTTCGGCGAGCTGATTTGGCCGCCTGAGGTACTGTTTTCCCGGGTGTGGGACTTGGGTAGGCCACCCAAACCGTTTGTTTTTCTCCCTGTCAGATGGCATCTGGACTTGGGTAGGCCGCCCGAACTGCTTTCTTCCCCCGCAGTCAGGTGGAATCGGGATGCGGGCAGACCGCCTGAACTTTTTTTTTTTCTCCTCCGCTCTCTACCTGCCGGCATCCCTGAAGTGTTTTTTTTTTTCCTCTCCCTTAACTTTTGCTTTTCTTATCAATTTACTACTTGTTGTTAGGGTCTGGATGTCCTTGCTTTATTTGTTTTCTGTGACCTTCAGGACTTGAGTTCAGCCATGTCTTTGCCCTCAGCTCATGGTGTTTTCCTGCCTTAGCCTTAGTGTAGTCGTTATGTTCATCATCTTGTCTCTAATGTTCGGTAATCTTGATTTTTGCCCTGCTTTCTGTGTTTATTATTCATTAGTATTTCGGTTCCGATGTGCTCTCTGTCTGTTCAGCCCAGCTTCTTATTTTTGTAATATGATCTATGTGTTCTGGGTGTAATTGCTTTGGTAACCTCGTTGCCGTTGCAGAGGGGAGAAGACATTGTTTTTTTGTTTTTGTTTTTTGTTTAAGACTTTCAGTAACGACATACTTAAAATCAGTGTTTTTAAGCATTAGGCCTCCATTTCAATATTTTTGAGTGGAGGGATCTGTTCGCTTGGCAGCATTTATTTTTTTATTTTTTCATAGATTTTCTTTATATACGTACTTTTGGAAGTGCATTTTCCTTTTTGATTATCTGGCAGGTCTCTGGCAATTATTTTGCATTTTGTTTAGCTTTAAGCAAGTAAACATGAACAATATTGTGCAAACTCTGTCACATGCTGCACTCCTGCTTTTCATGTAACAACCTGTCTTGTAGCTAGAACTTGTAAAAACCAAATTTGCTATCAGACTGCACTTGCTAGATAAACATACTTTCTAAATTTTTTTTATTTTAATGTTTGTTAATTATTGACTTACAGTACATTTTATTCTGTTTTTTTCTCCTTTTATCCTAGCATATTTCATATTTCATTGCAATTGGATAAATGTATTTTGTTTTTAGGGTTTGGAGTGTTGCTCTATGTACCCCTTTCATTCTCTTTCTGGGAAGGATCCCTTATCTACATGTGTATAACCAGTGCACTGCAACTCCCTTAATCTCTGATATTCCATAGGACTCTATTTGAAGAGTTGCTCCTCTACTTAGTTGCCTTTTGAGGTTTTGGGGGTTTTTTTCTGGTGTTTTTGGATACTATGTGTTTTTGGTGACATTGCCCTGTATTTGTATTTTTGTTTTCTTGTTTCCCGGTAGGTTGAGAGATGCTCCTTTGTTGTTGTGTTTACCTGTTTATTATAATGGTCAATATTTGCTGCTCAGTAGCCTTTCGAGGTTTTTCTTTTTCCCCTGGTGTTATAGGGTACGATATATTTTTGCATGTCAGACTGTGATTTTCTTTGTGTTTTCAACTTTGCTTTAGGATTGTTGTGGCATGTCCTGCCTTGTTTTTTTGGTTCTCGCCCTCCTGGCCTGTTCCCCCTCTGCCCTCCCTGGGTCGGCCCTGGTTGCCTTCTGGTTGGCGGGGCTTGGATGTCATGTTGTGCCTGGAATGCGCCTTTTGAGGGGGGAGTACTGTCATAGTCTGAGCGCTGATATCGTCTGCGCTCAGATCATCCAGTATTTTCCCCATTCGTCTGTGTTTTGCATATGGCCATTTCAGAGCTTTTATTCTGACAGCATCACAACGGGGCTTCTGGCTGTCAAAGCCGAGTCACGTTGTGACAGCGGTTCAGTATTTGTCCTGATTACGTTTCTCCTTTAATGATTGGATTGTCATTAGCATTTAAGGAAGCAGCTGAGGGTTACTGCTCGCTGCGACCTCGTCAAACCTCCGTCAAACTATCGTCCAAGATTTTGTGATACGTTCGTATTCCTCGTCTCTCAGTAAGTGTTCTTCCTCGTAGTTTGTGTTTTAGTTTCATAGTGTGTATTTCCTCGTAGCCTGAGATTTAGAGTCTAAGTGTATGTTCGTGTTTTTACCCCACGTGGCTGTTTATTTTGTCATTTGTCTTTTTGTTAATAAAACATGCAAACTCATCGGCTGGTTTTCGGCGTCTTATTGATGGCTCGTGAGGGCCATCATTGACAAAGATGTGAGAAACCACAGTTAATTTATGTTTTAACGGGGTGGAGGTGTAATCAGTTTTTCACACAGGGCCATGTAGGTTTGGATTTTTTTTACCCTTAATAATAAACACCTTAATTTAAAAACTGCATTTTGTGTTTGTGTTATCTTTGTCTAATATTTAAATTTGTTTGATGATCTGAAACATTTAAGTGTGACAAACATACAAAAAAAAAGAGAAATCAGGAAGGGGGAAAACACGTTTTCACACCACTAACTTATTTTGTGAACACTGTTTCCTGAATTTATTTGTATGTATGGATTACTTGGGTTGTTACTGATACCTGGTGAAAATCTCAGGTCAATGGCTCCATCAGAATTATGCTTAATGAGAAAAATGTTGATGTGTTCAATACTTATTTTCCCTGCTGTATATCTGTTTACGTCCTTCTGTACATTTGTTCCTGACTGATGAAGCCATTTAAATGAATGGTGAAACAGTTCAGAAGTAAAAAATACTTGAATCCAGTTGACCTGACAGAACTTTCATGCAGAATACCTATCTTATACACTATTCAGATCTTTAGCAATTATTTTCTCTAAGCCACATCTAAGCTACTCTTTCTGTCTGTCTTTGTCTTTCTTTGTACCACCTTTGCACCTCTCCTAAAGACACCAGTGTGTCAGGTGCCCAACCTGGCTGTGGTTTGGTTTTAGGAAGGCAATGGGCCATGCCGGCCTTTTTTTTCCCACAAGTGGGATTCTGAGTGGAGTCTTTGCCCTCACATGCTTTCTGTTGGCCCTGCTTTACCAACACTATTGATTGCAGGTGATGTTCTGGACTCAGTCCAGCTGACCTTGAAGGGACATTAGATCGATCATTGTCCAAAGGGAAACCTCTAAAGACCAGACAAAACAGCACGTGTTAAGGAGTCTGACTTTGTTCCGCCACTGCATCTGTCATTGCTGTGAAGTGCTTAGCATATGCAGGCAGTGTGAGATTCAGTATTTCCAATAACAGAAACTAACGGATCCACTGACATCTGTTCCACTGTTTTGTGTCTTAGCTGACCGTCAATGCACCACATACTGTACTCCTTGAATGCTTCACCTTTTTCTTTTGCCTGCTAATTAGAAATCTTAATATGCAATCATGTTAACATTGGGCCTAATTTGTGCAGCTTGCCTCTTTGTTTCTTACACACCTCACAGCAATTGATGGATATCCAATGAGACGCAGAGTCCCTGCCAAAGGGAGTAGCTCTGCAGCATGTGACACATCACTGAGGCTGTGGGGAAGTACGCCTTAAATTAATTAACATCGGACCTCTTGTAGCTGTTCACTTCTGTAAACAAACATTTTAATATGCAGTGATTAATTAAATCTGCCAAGCTTCTCTGCCCCTCCCATAGATCTTCCTTCACTCTTACTTTCCTCATCTTGTTAAAGAGTTTATTATGAGTGGGCTGAGATGCGCAACTTTGTCTAACTGTAGCTCTTCAGGTCAGAGATTTTGAAATATTTGAAAACATGAGTAACATGCATATGTCTATGCTCCCTTTTGATTCACAGGCTTCTCTTTCACATAGATGAATGACAGGTGGAACAAGACTACAGAATCATATATCACAAAAGCAATGTACTCATATCGATGAACAAAAAAAAGCTACAAAATTGGTTTTGAATACTTTAACTCCATTTATTTAGTTTGTGATCAATATATACTTGTATATTTTGACTTGAGGTCCAAAATTTGTCTTATTCCTTCTCATTGAAGATGTTCTAATATATGACTGAAACCATGTAAATGCATAAACATGTAAATTCTGTATGCAAATTACCAAAAAGGCACTGAGTGAAATCCACATGCAAAATACACTGGAACACAACAGCACCAAATATCTATGGATTAAGGTTCATTTGGCAAGATTTAGTCATGATAAATAAATCCAAACACTTCAATAAATCCCTCAAATTATCTACAGTGGGTGGTTTTGCATTTATCACATATGAAAAAAAATCTCAAAAAAAAAAAAAAAGATTGCATGAGTTTATGGAAATCCAAATCAGCGGGGGCATGGATGCCGACTCAAGGGGCATCACTGCACAGGTAAGCTGCTTTTGGAGGGTTCATGTAAATCCTAAAGTCCAAAAGTCAATTACTGAGGCATCTCAAGCGTGTGTTACTGAAAGACTCTGATGTTTTATTGAAGAGAGGCTTTAATTCATCGGGCTTCTCTCAGCTCCCTTTTATGCAGCCTGGAGAGGGAGAGCATGGTACCTCCTTCAGATGGCCAGTGTCATATATCACGCACGCACACACACATACACAGAGGGAGAAGAAAGGAGGAAAAAAAAAAGGGAGAACACACACTAATGCCCAAAAACAACTCTCAGGTGGTCCGCTTCACTCCACTGACCAGACCATTACCCCCTGTACACACACACACACACACAGACCACACAGACTAAACAAGAAACTTGAACTCATCTGTTTAGCATTGTGTTCTCTTCCTGCACAATTATCAACATTTATGACTAATCTTAAGTATTGAGGGGAAAAAATATGCAACTGCCACCACCTATTCAACTAAAGGTATTATCTCAAGGAGCTGTGAATGCTGGCGAATGTTGCGATTTTTGGATCTGCCAACTTTTCTGACGAATTTTTGCAAAACTCAGGGTTTGCCTCTGTCATTAGTGACATTTAGCGTCATTTGACAACATTTAGCAACATTTAGCAACATTTGCACGAATGCTTGCGAAAGATAATTGGTGAACATTAGCGACTGTTAGCAAATGTCAGCAACAGTGTTTGCGATGATTAGCAACTATTCGCCACTGTTTGGGAATATATGGTATTTTTTGCCAACTCCAGATAAAATACGATCTTGGACCCAACCCTATAAAAAAGGGTGAACAAACCCTCCCCAGCATTCAGATTTTAAGGGTTCGTAAAGGTTCTTAACAGTTACTATTTGTAGTGTTCACTACTTGACAAACCAAAAAGAACTTTAGGATAGTATCTCAACTTAGCGATTTTTGGATTCACCAACTTTTCCGAAGAATGTTGGTGAAAATCAAGCTAGTATCTCATGGAGCAGTGAATGCTAAGAACAATCAAGAACGTTGAGGGGTTCATCAGGGTTCATAAAAGGTTGCAAAACAGTTCACACAGGTTTTAGGGTGTGAAACAGCTTCGTCATAAAGGTTCTCAAACATTTGCTAGTGTTCACTAGTTGGCAAACCAAAAAGAACTTTAGCAACATGTGTTACAACTGTTTGGGGACACCTACAACTATTTTGCAAATGTTTGCAGCTGTTTATGGAAAAATAAATTCCTTGCATCAAAAAAAATCTGTTCCGGACCTTAGAAGATGGTTGCGAACTGTTGTGCAATCTTTTACGAACCCTGACGAAACCCAAAAATCTCAACGTTTGTCCGCATTTGCCACTCTGTGAGATACTAGCTTAACGTGATAAATTTCAAAACCTTGAGATGTTTTTTTCCTAGTATCCACAACAACTTATTTGATTCCAGCTTGTTTTCTGTGCTTTTATCCCCCCATACTGGAATATAAATAAACAAATAGTGCTCACTATCAGACATAGCGCCGTCACCACAGAACGAGCGCTCTGTCTGTCTCTAATGTCTCCACAGCTGGAATTAAGGCTCATGGTGGCATTGCCCACAGTAAGGCAAGCAGACAGCTTATTTTTCTACTGTGATTAGCCAAACTGTGCCGCTCATATACAAATGGAAATGGGATGTGCATGAGTGTCCCCCTCTCTCCTCATCCTCTCTCTCCCATCTGTCAAGACAATAGATTTTAATCTTTAATCCATGAGCAGCCATTGAATACTGGGGAATTACAAATTACAGATGTTTTACTGTGCTTCTTTCCCCTCCCACTTGTGAGGTATTCTGCCCACTGTGTGTCTCTCTGCTCGGGGCCCCCTCAGATACCTGTTAAAAACAAAACAAAACAAGAAAAAAAAGGTGTTCGTACTCCAGCCACAAACAAACGTGCCCAGCAGGAAGAGCGTGAGTCACACACACGCAAAGGCACACACTTCACACTCCCATTCTGTGGCATCATGGTACCATATGACACTGTCATCATTTGGTAATTAAACCCTTGCTGGCTTTAAATATGAAAAGCTGGCAAGAGTTGATGATGATGATGCTGGCTGTCGCTCAGCCCAGATTTCCAGCAAACCATCCAGACACCAGGCAGGAAACATATTGCTGCGTTGTTCTCTTAGTTTGGCCATCCACCCCCCCCCCCACCCCCCCCAGATGAATAAAAACATGGCACAAGACATACAGCATATTTGAACCTTTGGGTGCTGTTAGGTGTATGATAACACCTGGATATATTCTGTATTTAATTCCCCCTCTAAAGCAAGCAGGGAAGAAGCATATCTGACTTTGAAGCTAGTGAATATTGTGATAAATGATGGGCACAGCCTGGCGCATGGGGTTACAGAGGGAGATGGTGCCAAGGAGAGATGAGTGGGGGTGGGGGGGTGAAGGGAGGGAGGTTTATTTAATGTTCAGGCCGTGAGCAAGTGGGACACTGTTTTAAAAGCAGCAGAGGATGGGAGGTTGGGATGAAGGGTGGAAGTGCAGGTGAGAACTTTGGCTGTCCGGGGAGAGGAGACAGGCAGAGAGTCAGCACTTAGTAGATACTTTAACATTAACCCGAAACACCCCCCCCCCACACACACACACACACACACAAGCACACACTCGCTCCCATTCAGCCCCTTGGCAATCTTGGGGAGAGTAGATACTGTTGACCAGCCTAATGGACTACGCCGTAAGATCTCTCTCTCCCACGAAAATGCCAAAAATCACCCCTCTCCCTCAATTTTCAATCTGCCGCTCCTGCAGTTGACGGTCATAACCCGTAAATGTGGTTTTGTGGAGAGCTTAGGTTCTATTACTGACAGCCCACACAGCTTTACAGCCATTTAAGATCCTCCGTTTGGGTCCCTCCCATTCGGATGTTCCTGTAGTCCACCAGTGTATCGCTTGAACATGAAAATAAATTTAAAAAAGGTCATTAATGCCAATATTGCAAAGACTGGAAATGTGTTTTTAATATTCATAATGAGCAGGAGGGCATCAGTTTGCATGATTATAAATTCACATTTACTGTCTGATATAGTTAATTACTGATAAAAATCAGCTACACAAGAAGAATAAATGAATTTGCCCATTTTGAGTCAACTCTATTGTCACATTTTAGGTAACACAATATATGTGACTGTTGATGAAAAGAAGACTTTTTTTAAGCACACACCATCCAGCTGCAAAGTATGATCTGGTTTAAATGACATTTTAAGTGAGGAAAAGATCTTTTCAAGCTGAGTATAAAGTGTTCCATAATATCCATTACTGATCTTTGGTCCAGTGGCAGTCTTATTGCCATTTCTGAACTTCAAGCACTGGAAAGAGTCTTATAATACAAAATGTTTGTTAAATAGCCGATAGAGACGCTATAATCTTTTAATGTTGGATTTTATAGCTTTACCACGCTCTGTCGTTCTTGTGGATATTGTAATATTGCATTTTTACTGGTTATTCATCTGTTAATGTTCCAGTTACTAAGTTTTATACTCTCCCTTATACATTTTTTGTATTCCCTTATACTCGGTTAAACACACATAGAAAGTTTCCTGTGTGAAGTTTGAATCCGCCTGCACTCAGGATCTTGTTTTAGTTTAGTTTGGATCAGTCTCTGCTATTTCAAGATTAGGAATGAATAATTATAACCACACAAGTATCACACTTTATTAATTCTCCCACATTTTTATAGAGAGGGCCAGTGAGTAATTAATTACAACAAATGATGACAAATATTTATAGCTGCTGATATTACTGAGCTCTATTTTCTAAGTATTTAAGTGAGATGCTGTTTGTTTCTTAAGTAGTTAATATTATATTTAAATAATTCAAAATGGATAAGAGCTGAACTGATTGATGAACAATAACCAAACTAATAAAAGCCATCTAAAAACCGTCACTACCTTCTACAATTTGTTTTTGAAAATGTTTCTCTCTAGCTCAGTAGAAAAGTGAACGTTCTGCATTTTATTATATTTCTTCCTCAACTTTTACAGTCGTTCCCATAACTCAGCACCTGCGACCTTCCCTGTGTTCTTTGATTTCCGTTTTTCTTCTTCCCTTTATCAATTCGTAGCTCACTGGAGCAGGGTTGCCTACTCTTTTTGTTGTCGCCTAAACCGTTTAGTTTTGGATGATCGCTCAAAGATTCTGACAACCAGCGGGGAGAGGCGCGACGCCCAGCCGAGGAGGGAGCGCAGGAGGCCGGACAGATCTACTGGGCTGCATCGGAGAGACGCACCATTAGACAAGGGAGAGCCATGCCTCACAGCGCGGCGCGATCAGGTAAGCAGTTCTCCCTCTGCAACACACTAATGTCAGTGTTTGTTTGCAGGTATGCTGGGACAAGGCCGAAGGAAGAATCATGCGTTATTACTATTATTATTATTAATTTTATTATTTTTGAATCAGGCAAAATATCATGCTCTTATTATTATTATTATTATTATTATTACGTCCATTAGCATCACCTATACGCTGGGGTTTTTAATTGAAAACATAGATCACAATCTAATTCACCTCTCAATTTCAGGTTTGGATGGGAAGATCAATGGAAAACAGTTGTAATGATCTAATTAATTATGGCAAAATTAAAAAGCAAGTACAAAATCAATCTGTGACGGTGTCGAGAATGGAGTCAAATTGATATCCATCTGCTGCCGTTATAAAGCACATGAATAAGCAATCCCGGAGACGCAGCTGATATCCTGCAGTTTGGCAGAGCCTACCCATATGGCTCTGGGCGTCACGAGACTCCACATCGTCGTGGGCTGCGCGCGCGCGCGCGGGTCCCTGCGTGGTGCTGATGTTTTAACTAAAAGGTGGGAATGAATCGGGGGGCGGGGTGGGGGGGGGTGAGGAGAAATGGATTATTTTGATTTGTGTGTGATTTAATAAACCGACTGTACACGTGGGATAAGGCTAAAATTTTGAAGGTTATGTAGTTCAAAGATGTTGAACGTGTCCATATTATTTATTTATTTATAGTAATTATAGAGAGCAGCCTGTGAGGAGTTCAGGTGTAACCGTAGAGCCAGGTGAGATCAAGCATGTTGAAAATGCTTATTTTTTAAAAAAAATAAATATTGACTTTTTTCTGCTAACATCTGTCTTTTAATAAATACATATATTTTAAATATTTTTGAAACTTTCCTGACTTCTACAGCTTTAAGAACGCCTACAAGGTGCGAAACAAGAAAATGCACTGTTTTGTTTGTTTAGGGCCCTCTGTGCTCAAAAATATTTAAAAATCATAAATAGAAAAGTAAAGGATTTGTTCGTTCTTTGTCACCATTTTCTGCTATTTCCCCCCCAATTTCACAGTTTATTCCTATTTAAAATATACAACTTGTATTACTTTTTATTATTTTCTTAATAATATTTTCTTTTTTATTAGTCGTTTTAGCCTATTGTAGTAGCAAAGCTATGATTTAACATTTCCATTTACTATAAGGTCGACTGAGTGCAATATTTGTGAGAGGAAACAGCAAATGAAACCAGTCCGCCCTGTGCATCCCCAACTACGTGACCTCCTCTGCTTCTATCAATAAGCACACTGATTAAAAATTGTGGGATTGTTTTAATTGTGCGAAATGTGTTCAAATAAACTGTTGTGCCGCGTGACAACTGCTCCGAGGCTCTTCATTCTCCAGCGCAGCCCCCCCCCCCCCAACAAAATCGAAAACAATAATGGCGTCGGGGTCCTCGGTGGCTGGGCTTTTAAAGTGGGGACTAACACTTTCTTAATTATCACGCCGTTTGTTTCTGCCGTGGAGCCGTGACACGGGGACGCGCCGTGGCCGTACGGAGAGGTGTGGGTGGGGTGGATGGAGGGGGGGGGGGGGGGGAGCAAGTAGGGTGTGTTTGTGGGCGAAAAAGCAGCAGCTTTAGGGCAAAGGTGCAGTGACGTGTGAAATTACAGCCCATGGTGCTACATATTGTACCAGAAGCTGCCTCCTCCCAAAAAAAAAAAAAAAAAAATGCAGAAAAAAGGATGAATTGTCCTCAAACTTGTCCAGGGGGGGCAGCTGGACGCGGCACACCGAGGTCCACAAGAACCACTAAATAAGTGCAGATTATTAATGCGGCTTTTCCCGTCCCAGCGAAATAAACACAAAAAAATTTCAGACACAGGAAATAAATCTTAAATATTATTTGGCATTAAGCTTCTGTGAAGTTCTACAGGGAGAAAATGTGCAGCCTTTTATTTTAGGTTTATGCATATATTTGTGTTTAAAAACCCTTCACTAAAGCGTTAAACTTGAGCCCGGATCGTTTTTAATTGTGCTTCTTCCTCTGATTTATCGCACAGGGCTCCAGCAGAAAAGTTGAGGACAGTGTTGTTACCTGCGACCCGCGCAGCGCGGCCACCCCGCGCGCGGGGACAGCGCTGCGTATCCTACTGTGTGAGCGCCATCTACAGAGCGCTCCCGCACACAGGCGCTAATCATCAGGAGTCAGTGGAGATGATGACGACGATGATGATGGCCTGCTGACTCCCTCCTGTGCGCCGTGCACGGTGGTGACCAAACGCAGCTAAATAGCGCGCACGCATGATGTTTTTGCTGTTTTAAGCTGCTCTTCATTTTAGCTCAAATGATAATAATTCAAATAAAATCTCATGAAGTTAGAATAAAGATTACCAAAAAAAAATGCTTTGGTTATTGTTAGACGTCAAAATGGTTTTTAAAGAGGCACAAAGCAAAATGAGCCAATATGTTTAAATTATTATAATAGAGCTTGCTGCAGAAATCTTTGAGGAACAGTTTGCAGGAACCTGGCGCTTCTTTACCTTTGTTCTCCCACCCCTGCCTTTAATTTCCTTGATTCTTTAGCCCAAAGTCTCATCATTTCCCATTCCGTCTCCCTCCCCTTCCTGGCTGTCGGATGCAGGGACCTCCTCATTTGAGCTGCAGGTTTTTACGTGGGCGAATCACAAAGTGTTGGAATCTATTGCCTTTGTCTGACAAGTCATCCATCTCTATGCAAGGGGGGGGGGGAGGAATCTGTGGGATGAAGGTGGTGGTGGGGTGATCTGTGTGGGACTGCAGCTTTTAGAAACAGACACACAAGGAGAGGGGCTTCATTCTCAGCCCAAAGCTCGGCTCAGGCACAGCCCATTTCTGCAGGAAGAGGGGGGACTCGCTGCTCTCTGCTTGGCCGTGTCCATGCTGCTGTCATCTCCGCCCCCGTCTGTCTAAGCCGCCGCTGCTCCACGCTGTCTAAGGACAGGGATTTTTGTTGCTTTTTTTTTTTTGTGTGTGTGTGTCTCGGCTCCGAAACAGTGGACACTCAGCTGCTATTCTGTGCCCCCACCCCACCCACCCCTTCCCCTCATGATGTCCTGCGAACGCAGCCGCCAGTGACCCGCTTTGAGCCGATGTTGCCGCGGCCGGTGCGCTCCGCACACGCGTGGGTCACGCGCTGCACCTGACAGCCCCTTCCGCTGACTCCTGAGTTCAGAGGGAAACTCCGCACCGCGCCGACAACTTTCTGGGACTCCTCCCTACCCGGACCGTTTTACACCAAATTACAAACCCCTCTGCCTCTTTTTTTTTTTTTTTTTTACTCCTTTTTAAAGCTGCACCACCGAGGCGAAACGGCGACCTCAGTCGATTACCTTTCTTTCCTCTGCTATCCCATGGATATTCACTGCAAGGCAGACCCCTTCTCGGCGATGCACCGTGAGTATGCTGAAGAAGTTTAGACACGCAAAAAAACACCTCATGCCCCGCTTTAGAGCACATCTAGTGCGTTCGCAATTATCCACGTCGATTTCAACAGAATACTGGCGTGTTATTGCTTAAAATGTGAATGTTTTATAGTGAGGCTACCAAACATTACAGTGGGTTTATAGGATTCTGCATGCTTACATCTTAATCATTTTAAACCAGGGACATTTTTGAAACAGTTCGGTAGTTTCTTAATTAAAATGAAACAAGGCAGGTGGATGTTAAAATATTTTAAATTAAGAAAATTGTGGATGACAATCAAACACGCAAGAATGGGACCATTATAGTGGGTTTTTTTTTTCCTAACTATATAGTCTGCGTTTATTTCAGGAGTTTGTTTGGACGTTTTAATCATGCATAGACTTGTTATGACAATAAGGCACAATCTAGTTTTATTACTTTAAGCTGTTAAGAGGGGAAAAAAAGCTGAAAATCCCAATTTAAATACAATGCTTTTATTACTTAATTGTGCAGTTACCAAGAACACGTGTGTAAATAGCTGCAACACAAACCTGTCACCATCTGTGGTGTTAAAAAAAACGAATAAACAATTAAAATAAAACTTAAAGATGACAGTTGAGTAGTTGCAGTTGATCCGTTTCCTCTCCATCCTGGCGTTTCCCTCCATATGATTATGCGTAAAGAAGACCCGGACTGCGCCTAAATTATTTACCCCCCTCTCATTCGCACAATCCGCGTTTGTAATATGAGTTATCAAAGCTCGTTTTAATTATTTACAATAATTGTGCGGGGAGAATTGAACAGGCTGAAACGTAATATCGGCGACATGTGTTAGGCTGCGGCGGAGGAGACGCAACTGGAAAATATTGCCTAACTAGGCTAGTGTGAAGGCAGGGAGATCAGTTTTTATTAAATTCCTTTGTGGCTCCAATAAAGAACACTGAAGTCATTTTTGAAGGTGTTGAATAATATATGTTTTATTCGTATTAATTTCAAAAGCAGCGTCATTCGGTTTTTATTATCTTCCCCCTAAAATCTGTATTTTTAAAAAATTATTATTATTGTTATTAATAATAGTAGATGTAGAAATTCTATATTTATAATAACAGGTGATTGAAAGTGTAACAGATGTGCTAAATAAAACATCATATGTGTGGGGAAATAATGACTAGAATTTGGAGCAATCCCTGTGCAGTGCAGTGGTCTTCCTCAGGTGTGTAATGTTACGTCCCCCCCCCCCCCCCTCCGTGTTGCTGTTGTATCCCACGCAGGGCACGGCGGTGTGAACCAGCTCGGCGGGGTGTTCGTGAACGGCAGACCCCTCCCGGACGTGGTGCGGCAGCGGATAGTGGAGCTGGCCCACCAGGGGGTCCGGCCCTGCGACATCTCCCGACAGTTACGGGTCAGTCACGGCTGTGTCAGCAAAATCCTCGGCAGGTAAAAGTGTGTGGGGGGGTGGGGAGGGGGGGGGCACACGGCACCGACACATCCCTGAGAGTGCGTCAGTGTGTGTGCGTGTGTGTGTCAAACATCAATCTTCTGTTGCTCCATATATGCGCACCCAGCTGTATTTCAGCCTCAGTCATCGGTTATTTAGGCAGGTCGGGGTTTTGGGTTTTTTTTTTTTTTTCCTCCCTTTCTCCCCCCTTTTTTCCTCCCTTGAACGCAGCAGTTTTGCGTTGGAGATTTTCGATCCATCACCTGCAGTCTAGCAAGGAGAGCGAAGCTTCATAGTCGTGAAGCAAAGGTGGTAGCAACACACTAAGTGCTTCAAAAAAAAATTCCTAAAAATATGCATTATCATTACAAGAGACGGTAGATGAGAGAGATTTTTTTTTCCATGTGCAGACACGAATTTGAATGGTTTTTTTTTTTTTTTAGAGCTGGAAATATTTTTAAATCATTGCAAAATTAAATATTTTTCCTATAGAGCACAAATGCTGTGAGATAATATTTTGAAATATATTTTTTTCAGCTATCAGAAGGCATTTCAGAGGTATTTCATTTCACATTTCACACACACTGAATGTTTTGTCACCGACATGGTGGCGTGTCGTGCATGCTGCTGTAATTTCATGGAGAGTAGAAATCAGACCTAAACTGTGCTCTTAAAGCTAAGAAGAAAAAAAAAAGTGTCCTTTGTTCTGTCCGTCTCACCCCTCATATTGTTTCATTTTAATTACACTGCTTTTCGTTGAAAGTGCGCACTGTGCGCCTCCCAGCTGACACTTAATTAGGCCCCTCTAACTGCGCACTTTCAGGCCAATTAATAGAGTTGTAGCGCCATCATGTTCGTAGGTTATCCTTGCAGTAGCTTTAAACAAAGTGGATGGAAATTGTTTTGGAGACGCTTTACACATTCATCACTCGATAGTTTTTTTGCCCCCCTTTTTTTTTCCTGGTGAATAAAAGATGTGATCCATTGAGGAACTCTGTCCTCGCCCGTGCAGGTACTATGAAACCGGCAGTATTAAACCCGGAGTGATCGGCGGCTCCAAACCAAAGGTTGCGACGCCCAAAGTCGTGGAGAAAATCGCAGAATATAAGCGCCAGAATCCGACCATGTTCGCTTGGGAAATAAGGGACCGACTACTGGCTGAGGGCGTCTGTGACAACGACACGGTCCCCAGCGTTTCATCCATCAACAGGTAGGTGGGACAGTTTGATTGCATCCATCCGTGGCGTGCCAAATTACTTAAAAGTGCACACACACACACACACACACACACACACACACACACACACACACACACACACACACAAAAAGAATAAAATAAAGACAAATGGGTACTTCTTGTTATTGACTTTGCGTAAATTGGATAAATGACCTCTAATTTACGCACAGCTATTTTTATCTTCGCGCACGTGCGGTCGGCTACACCGGGCATTTTCGGGGTGGTCTCACGTGCAATTCGATCCCCCCCCGCGCGACGCAGGCAGCACGGGGACTGCGGCCCGAGCCACGGAGAGTCGCAGCTGTCCCGGTAAAACCCGATCAATACTGCGTAACCGGATCCAGAGGCAGGAGGAAATACCCGAGAAAGTGGTTCAGAGCGCGGAGCACACGGCAGCGTCTGCACCGCCAAACAACATCGACCTATTATTATTATTATTATTATTTAAATAGGTGAAAATAATAAAAAAAAAACGTGTTGGGAAAATCTCTAAAATACTTTGAGTTCCCGTGAGGCAGCACGTGAAGGGGGACAGCAGTGGACAAATATATTTAGACTGAGAGGAAGATGGTGAAAGAAAAAAAAAGCACTAGTGAAAAAGGGCGGCAGTGGCTGCCAGTGATGAACTTTGGTTAGGAGGCAGTGTTCCAGAGAGCTGGTCATCAGCATTACATTTTAATGAGCTGCACACAGTCTCATAACACATCCAGAGAAAGGCAGGAGATGGACGAGTCTTAGCCAGAAAAAAAAACAACAAAAGAAGGAAGGAATAATATTAAATCTGACTGTATTTAAACATATGCCTGTGTTTTACTTGTTGTTCTTAAAACCCCCCAAAAAATCTCATTAATGATTTTCTTTTTTTTTAATGTTTCTGTAGGAATTATTTTTGTCATCATTTGCTCAGGTTGAGCTGTGCCCAACAGCATAATTACAGGAAATTGTGTCCTTTGAAACCACCAATTAATTATTAACACAGTTACACGGCAACAAACCTGCATTTTTCACATTCTCAAAGCACGGCCTCACCAATCACAACATCACAAGTCACCCAGCTTCTCTGCTGCCATTTATCCCCCAAAGTGCGTGCCGGTGATGAAGGAAACATTAACTTCATTAACTGGTTCCTAGATGTTTCCATTAGGGGCTTATTTTCAGATGCTCTTTTAATTTCTGGCTGTTGCTGAAGGGAGGGCTGGGACCGGTGTGTGGGAGGGAGGGAGGGAGGGAGGCAGAGCAAGTGCACCCCTGGTGGTCTGTGCGGTAAGGGTCTGACCTCTGCTCTGGTGACTAAAGAGGATGTCCTGGCTTTAAACACATTTTTCCTGCATTAATTATTAAAGATTACACAGAGGCTGGTTTGCACTTTGTTTTGTTGCCGCAGAAAGAGAGAAAGAGGAGTTTCCGCCCGCTGCACCATGCCCAGTGGACAAACACATTGATCCACATTTTAATATTTCTTCTGAGATTTTTTTTTTTTTTATCAACAGCCGAACACCAAAGTCGTTAATTCACCCATCCAAACTGCTTATTCAATATCAACAACACAGACTCGAAACAAAAGTCCTTGAATTTACGAGACCGCCCCCCCCCCCCAAGTCATGAGGTCAGATAACTGATGTGGTGAGATGTTAGAAATTCAAATAAAATATTGATGTGTGTTTTCTGGAGGAGACTACCAGCACCTTTGTTGCCCTGCCTGAAGGAGAGAGCGCGGAGGACACTTGAGACAGTGAGGGGAATGAAAAGAGTCTGATGTACATTTTTGTCCCTGAGGAAGTTAACCCCGTCGCTGCCTGATCCGGGACCTGGCTGGATGCTACATGTGAACATGCGTAAAAGTGGTTTTGGCTGTCCGCTGTGAGTTGTTTTCTGATATGCAGTCATCTCATGTGTCATGGATTAATATAACGCAAGAACTTGTGTAAATCCCGCTGTACAAGCCTTGCTATAAGAATTACACCAGTGCAGATGCTTTTTAAAATTATTGTTACACCTGGTTGCATGAGTACTTTTGTCCACAATAAGTCCACAACACTGGATAGATACTATAGCTTTCCGCTCATTTGTAATGTATAGATTGTCGTTTACATTTGCTGTTCCTTGCTGCCATTCAATCTGGGAGTCCCAATCAATAGACTCTGATCCTCACTTGAGCCCAGAGGATTCCTCTGTGCAGCTATGGGCTAGCAAAAATCTGAGAAAAAAACTACAATAGATAGAGAGGAATGCCAAAAAATGAATTGGAGAGGAGTAAAAAGAGAGAAGAGGGTGTTGAAAGACAGCCATTTCAAAGTACAGTAAAGCTGTTAGCACAGTGGACAGTAAAGAGAGAAATGAGAAAAAGAGGATGAGGGCGGGAGTGAAAGACCAGGTCTGAGAGGTGGAGACAGAACGGGAGAGCGAGGAGAAAAGAGGGAGAGGGAGATTATTAGAGTTGGCCAGGTAGAGCCAGTGAAGCTGATCATTGAGGTGAATTGATGTGATTTCATGCTTTGTTTGCAAGATCATTCAGACCAAAGTGCAATGAAGACTTTCCCGCCACATCACATCTTACTGCTATAGGGACTTTATCATATTTCTAACCTCAGAATCCAGCTAGATTGAATCCACAATCTCAGGGGGCAGCTCCCATTCAGCCTCACACAGGAGCTGAGAGATTGCCCCTAAAGCCTCGAGATTGGCTACCGGCGACTGGGGGCTCCGATATGAGGATACAAGTGCTCCCAAATGAAGGAGCACTTGTACATGCACGGACGTGATGTGGTGTGGGTACACTGTGAAATCTCCATGCGCTGGAAGTCGTTATCGATTGACCCACGTGTGTTGTTCACCTCACCAGGATCATCCGCACCAAAGTCCAGCAGCAATTTCACCCATCGCCTGACGGATCTGTCACGCCGCTCTCCACGCCGGGCCATACCATAGGTGAGTGTGAGTAAGGCCGCATGGCTCCGATAAGCCAATCCTGGCCGCAGAAACGAGAACAACATACAGTACGATAAGCACGCACAGTACTGCACGCGCACGCTCGCTAACCCAGTTTTCTCCACCAGTGCCCAGCACAGCCTCCCCTCCCGTTACCAGTGCCTCCAACGATCCCGTAGGATCCTACTCCATCAACGGCATTCTGGGTATCCCCCGCTCCAACGGCGAGAAGAGGAAACGAGACGATGGTAAGGGAGACATAAGATCCTTTTTTTTTTTTTTGTTTTCCATCCTTTTAATTCTCTTCATCACTCAACCCCTACTTTTGTATCCCTGTTGTGTGCAGAAGATGGCATTTATGACAGCGCTGCAGCCTGGTGTGTTTCTCTGTGTTGTCTCCAGTGACTTGTTAGGTTGTATATCAGGCAGGGCGAGAGTTTAGAGGGTGCTGTGATTCAATCAGCGTTTTTGATGCCCTGTGTGTGTTTTTTTTTTTTTACCATACTCCTACAGAGCTGCATCTCAATTTTATACCATGCTCAGACTTACTGTAGACACCCTACACAGCTGTCATACAGCGCTAAACCCCTGTGACAAGGCTGCTACGTGGATTACTACAAAGTTATAAAAGGTGGAAATACTGTAGGAGCTTTTTCTAATCTCTTTATGTAACTAGAAGTCTGTTTTTTAATAGTTTTTTTTTCCCCATTGTGATGCATTAAAGCAACCCAAAAAGCATGAAAGTATCAAATAATGAAGTTTTTTTGTTAATTTTACTGGCAGTTTACTGGCAAACAAATAGGCCTAGATACACTCAGAGATTAAGTGGAAGTCTATCCAGCTCAAGCCAGAAATTCTCATTCCTAGGCAAACCGAGAGAGTGGACACATGCTGCCCGAGGGCTAATAGATTATCGGTTGTGCAAACAATTGGCTTTTTTAATGCTTGTGAATTAACATGTCCCTGGTGGAGGCCTGAACAGGTGTAGGAACAGACCGGCGGAGGCGGGGAAGGAGCTGCCTGTGTGCGTCTGTGTGTGTGTGTGTGTGTGTGTGTGTGTGTGTGTGTGTGTGTGTGTGTGTTTTGAGGTGGCTGATGGGATGTTGAAATTGATCTCAAAGAGCACTTATCAAAATAGGCCACTTCCTTCTTTTATGTTTCTGTCTCTTTAGTTCTCTGGAGTGGCAACCACTTGGATGGAAGGAAAATAGGACATTGTAAGTTGAAGTTAGACAACACTCTTTTGTTTTGTTTTTTTTTTGCTTTTTGTTTTTGGTCATATCAGACCTCAGTACTCTCCTCTGACCTGCTGTTTCTTTGCTCTTCCAGGGTGATGAGCTTATGGGGGGTGGCTGGGAGATTCTTTAGATACAGAGAAGTTGAAATAAATTATGCTAAAATGACTGGAATTGTCATGAATCAGATGCATTTTATAGCAAACACACACAAAAATACAAATTAGCCCCACAATTGTCACATTATATATTCATGCAATATTTCTGTTTCATGTTTTTTTTTAAACAAGTACAAGTTTTGCCGCGTACTATTAAATAATAACACTAATAAATACATATGGGGTTAAAATGTATATGCATTCATTAAACAAATGAAGAGTGCAGCACAAGTCTTTACATTACTGAGATGAAATTCATTGGACTTTGTTGCATGCTTGTAAACTCGCCAAAGATTTCAAGTTTGAAGTGTTACATGTTTGTACCTCCATCGTAATAATTAGACCATGCTTAATACTACAGAGAGAAAGAATCTTTGCACGTTCTTTGCATCTGCTGGCGTCACAATGGCAGCTTGTGATCCTGCTGTGGCTGAAGTCAGCGGTTGCCCTTTTAGGAAGAAAAAGGTCCCCATTACTGCAGGGCTGTAGAAATAATGTAGTGTGACACGCGTTATGTACACCAGCCCCCCCCCCCCACCCCACCCCCACCCCACCCGGAAGACGAGCTTCAGGGACATGGGTGCCATAAGAGCTATTAATCTGTCCTTGTCATGTGTTATTGCAAATTAAAAGTAGCATGTAACACTGGGGTGGCTTTGAGTGAGGATGGGAGGAGGAAAACGAGAGGTAGGTGAGCTGGGGGGGGGGGGGGGTGAGTAGGTTCATGAAGGAAGGAGGGAAGAAGGAGGTCCGCAGCTTCAGTGGGAATTGAACAAGGATTAATTTTAGGATTTCTGCACACTGACTGTGCACACCTATGCAAGAAAATGTGCATTTTGTGTGTAACTTCAGATGCTCTTCACACAGTGACATTTTAAAGGAATTTGCAATTCTGCAGAGGAAGCTATTAATTCACAAATTAACACACACCCCCCGCCTATCTTGGATGTGCACGCTATCGAAAAGACAAAAGAAATAGCCTTAAGGGGGGAAAAGAGAGAGTCTCAGCCCTATCTGTGGCGAGATTGGTTTGCATGTCTGCAAGCAGCGATACCAATTATGCCAGTGCTGGGAGAATGCGTCTCAATGCGCTCCTCTCCTTTGCTCCCCACCCCCCAACTCCTTCCTCCCACCGCCATCACAATCACCACCGCCACCAGCACCCCACCCCAAATCTATCCATTGGCAGATTTATTTGTGTATCTCATTACAGGAAATGGAATGTTGTCCCTGCCAAATGCATTAATAGTGAAGTGGGGAAATTAGCCTGTTGTACAGCTTGCTCTCACCAAGTCATTTAAACCTATGGCGGAGATGGAAGCCAAGAAAAGAGAGGATTGGGTGGCAACTGCTGCGTGATAGTAAAATGTGCACTACGCCGCTATAGGTCCACGCACTCGTTTAAAAAGTTTGAAGTCGACTGTAATTTTTAAGAGATCCCTTGAAGCTAATTAATAGCAGTTAGTTGCTCGTTAAAAAACTTTTTTGTTAGGGCTGCAGCTTCATGTAAACATTGCATTTTCCTGGTCTTAGCGTACAGTGAGGGGTTACTGCTGACCTTGCTGTTGTTTCCCAGTCAGGTTGATGTGACCTAAGTGTACGGTTCTCTCATCGCTGGCTGACCACATCCAGGACTGAGCCCGGTGGTGCTCAGGGGAGGACAGGCAGTAAGGGAGCCACAGTGATAAATTAGATGGAGAAAGCAAAGGTTATAACTTGTGATTGTAGCGTGGGTGTGGGATGAGTGTAAAAGAAGCTGATGAGTGTGTATGAGAGAGAGAGAGGGGGGAAAAATACGGCCTGGCAGGTTGTTCATTCGTGACATAAAAGAACGATCACAGGCGCCAGTCTGGATCATATCCACCGTAATATTGCAAGGGAAGATAAATACAGTCACTGTTTTGATTTGATATTTTGGTCCTTCTGGACATTGTCCAGCTTGTTTCTTTTAGCACGTATAACCCATTTGTGGAGTTTAGATAAGTAAGTGTACAGACTTGAACCTGAGCCTATCCTGCTTGACTAGTCAAGCCACTCCATGACAATGAGTCAATAGAAGATCACTTTAGAAAATAAAATGCATCCAGAGCAAGACAGAAAAATGAAATCATGAGAACCATGATGGCTTTGATGGGGGGGAGCCCAGGTTTGAGAGGGGCCAGGGAGCGTAACACGGAGACAAGAGGCTGTTAGGGCCCTGACAGTAGAGGAGGCACAAAAGGGTCCACACTGCATTCCTCCCCCTCCTCATTCTCTGCTCTGTTTCCTCTGCCACTGTCCCTCTCTTCTTTCCTTCTTTCTTTCTGATTCTTGTGGTTAAACTATTTGCGTTAGGCAACGTGGCTGCATGGGAACCGACCTACAGCTGTCAACACAACACAGTGAGATCTGTCAACAAAAATATAAAGAGAGAGAATTCGCTCAGTGGAGAGGAATCATGTCAGAGAAAAGTCAATTATGGGCAGCAATGCAGAGAATTAATGGAGCGGTGCATTACTCAGCTTGAGCAGGGAGGGAAAAGGCACCAGAAAAGTAGGGATACGTTAATTGCATTTCCACAAATATTCACCACAAAGGGCGTTAAATGGCACACGGGGCCAGACGAGGAAGTATAAGAAATGGACATGGCGTTATAGTGAGGTTAATTTTAGAAAGAATTTTCCACCCCTTGACAAATAGCATTTTTAAAGCATAAAGAGGTGTACCAGAGTGGTGGCCTAGTGGTAGAGCATCTGGCCCAACCGGGTTCAAGCCCCAACCGGGTCATACCAAAGACCATAAAAATGGTACTTTCTGCCTTTAGCTTGGTGCTCTGCAGAATAGAATGGGGAAAGGAAAGTTGGTTACCCAACCACGGGGGAACACCATTTACTCCTTGTGCTGGTCCCAAGCCCGGGTAAATGGGGAGGGTTGCGTCAGGAAGGGCATCTGGTTTAAAATCCTCACCAAATCAAATTGCCCCACTGTGGGGACCCCAGATAGGTTTGTGTGTGTGTGTGTGTGTGTGTTTCAATTATAAATCCAATCCAATACACCTTTATTTATAAAGCACTTTAAAAACAACCACAGCTGACACAAAGTGCTGTATATCAAAAGTAAAAAAAATATAAAAACATAAGACATAAAAACAATAAAATACAACTAAAAATACAATACAGCACAAATAAAACAGCAGTCATACAATAAAAGCAACAAAAACAAGTAAAGTTAATGTCTCAAACTGGGTCAAAACCAAAGAATAAAAATGGGTTTTAAGATGAGTTTTAAAACTGGACAGCAAAGGGGCCTGTCTGATGGACAAAGGCAGATTGTTCTATAATTTAGGAGCAGCAACAGAAAACGCTATGTCCTCTCTGAGCTTCCACTTCGATTTCGGTATCTCCAGGAGCAGCTGATCAGCTGACCTGAGAGACTGAGCAGGGTTGTGAGGATGAAGGAGCTCAGAGAGGTAAGGTGGGGCAAGGCCATTTAATGACTTAAAAACAAATTAAATAATTTTAAAATGAACCCTGAAGTGCACAGGCAGCCAGTGAAGGGAGGCTAAAATGGGTATAATGTGCTGTCTTCTTATGTGTTCCAGTTAAAAGGCGTGCAGTGGCATTTTGAACCAACTGGAGATGTGAGAGTGAACACTGGCTCACTGCAAAATAAAGTGCGTTACAGTAATCCAGCCGAGATGTAATGAAAGCATGGATTACTGTTTCAAAGTGCTGCCTTGGAAGAATGGGTTTAACCTTTGCCAGCTTCCTCAAATGAAAAAAGCTGGACTTAACTACTGAACCAATTTGACAATCTAATTTAAAATCACTGTCCATCTTAAAACCCAGATTAGTAACTGTTGGCTTAACAAACTGTACCAAGGGGCCCAAGTCAATTGGGGGGTGGGGGGAGGCTCCCAGGAGTCACTGGGTCCAAACACCATCACTTCAGTCTTCTTTTCATTAAAATTTAAAAAAATTTAAAGCAATCCAAGCTTTGTGTCGACTGGCTAGACAGAGAGATTGAGCTGGAAAGGATGTGCAGCAGGTTAGGTTGATTAAGGACAGAAATGGTAATGTACTAACAAATGATGAGAGTGTGTTGAGAAGGTGGAAGGAGTATTTCGAAGAGCTGATGAATAAAGAAAATGAGAGAGAGAGGAGGATGGATGAAGGAATGATGGTGAACAAGAAAGTCCCAAGGATTAGCAAGGTGGAAGTGAGGGCAGCTTTGAAGAGGATGACGAATGGAAAGGTGGTTGGTCCAGATGACATACCTGTGGAAGTATGGAGATGCTTAGGACAGATGGCAGTGGACTTTTTAACCAGATTGTTTAACACAATCTTGGAGAGGGAGAGGATGCCTGATGAGTGGAGAAGAAGTGTTTTGGTACCAGTTTTCAAGAACAAAGGTGATGCTCAGAGCTGTAGTAACTACAGAGGCATAAAGTTGATCAGCCACACTATGAAGATATGAGAAAGAGTTGTTGAAGCCAGGTTAAGAGGAGAGGTGACAATCAATGAGCAGCAGTACGGTTTCATGCCAAGAAAGAGTACTACAGATGCAATGTTTGTACTAAGAGTGCTGATGGAGAAGTATAGAGAAGGTCAGTGGGAGTTGCACTGTCTTTGTGGATCTAGAGAAAGCATATGATAGGGTGCCAAGAGAGGAAGTGTGGAACTGTATGAGAAAGCCAGGAGTGGCAGAGAAGTATGTGAAGGTGGTGCAGGACATGTATGAGGACAGCGAGACAATGGTGAAATGTGCTGTAGGAGTGACAGATGGATTCAAGATGGGGGTGGGATTACATCAGGGATCAGCTCTGAGCCCCTTCTTGTTTGCCATGGTGATGGATAGGCTGACAGACAAGGTCAGGCAGGAGTCTCCATGGACCATGATGTTTGCAGACGACACTGTGATCTGCAGTGAGAGTAAGAAGCAGGTGGAAGAGAACCTGGAGAGGTACTGGTATGCTCTGGAGAAAAGAGGAATGAAAGTCAGTAGAAGCAAGACAGAATACATGAGTGTGAATGAGAGGGAGCCAGGTGCAACGGTGAAGATTGAAGGAGTAGCAGCAGTGAAAGTAGATGAGTTTAAATACCTGGGGTCAGTCATACAAAGCAATGGAAAATGCACAAGAGAGGTGAAGAAGAGAGTGCAGGCAGGGTGGAGTGGGTGGAGACGAGTGTCAGGAGTGATTTGTGACAGAAGGATAGCAGCAAGAGTGAAAGGCAAGATTTAAAAGACGGTAGTGAGACCTGCTGTGATGTATGGTTTGGAGACAGTGGCACTGGCAAGAAGACAGGAGGTCGAACTGGAGGTGACAGAGTTGAAGATGCTAAGATTTTCATTGGGAGTGACTAGGAGGGTCAGGATTATAAATTAGTATATCAGAGGGACAGCTCAGGTTGAGCAGTTTGGAGACAAAGTAAGAGAGGCAAGGCTGAGATGGTTTGGACATGTGCAGAGGAAGGATAGTGAATGTATTGGACAAAAAGTGTTGAAGATGTAGCTGCCAGGCAGAAGAGAAAGAAGAAGACCACAGAGAAGATTCATGGATGTAGTGAAGGAGGACATGGAGAGGGTTGGTGTTATAGAGGAAGATGCAAGGGATAGGGTGAGATGGAGGCAGATGATGTGCTGTGGCGACCCCTAAAGGGAGCAGCCAGAAGAAGAAGAAGAAGAAGAAGAAGAGAGCAACCCAAGCTTTAATGATGTAAAGATGTAAACAATCTCTTTTGGATGTGGGAAAAATTGCAATATTACACACAAACATTAATGCTTAGTTCCTTTTTTATTTCATGTTTGAACAAAATTATAAGTAAGTAAGTAAATAAACAAATAAATGTGGTATGAGCAAAAGTCTGGACACTAATTAATTAAGCACACCAAATCACCAAAAGATGCTCTTTGGCAAGGGGTGGCAAAATTTTATACCACTATATGAGACTACATTTAATTTTAATTACATTTCTGAAAAGAAGTGAAAATAAATGCGGAAAAAACTATTTAAACTTTCTTGGCTCTGACAGAAGATTTTAAAAAACTTGTATTATAATAATAATAATAATAATAATAATAATAATAATAATAATAATAATAATAATAATAATGGATTGCATTTATATAGTGCCTTTCAAGATAGCCAAAGCGCTTTACAGTGAGTCCATTATTCATTCACTCCACAGACAGACAATGGGGGTGGTAAGCTACTGCTGTAGGCACAGCTGTCCTGGGGCAGACTGATGGAAACATGGCTGCCATATATTTAAAAGACAAATTACTGCATCTTTACCACATCACATCAACACTGTAGTGTTGGATTTTATCACTCAGTTATTTCAACTCTGACAGAGTTAATTTAAACAGTGTTTTTCAACCTGGGTTGTCTAATTTCATTCCTTATAGGGGTGGGAATCACCAGAGGCCACAAGATATGATACTATCACAATCTTGTGATATGCTGAGTATTGTGAGATCATATATTGCGATTTCCCATCCCGATCTTTGTCTTGTTCAACTCCTGGCTTGATCTCATGAGTCACTCCTTTGCTGTGTTGACCTAACCAGACAATGAGCATTTAACACCATCTAGTGGACTGAAAAATCAGTTTATTTTTATTACTCTGGTACCTGAAGAGGTAAGTTTGTGTTTGTAACATTTATTAATAATTCTTAATAAAGTATCGCAATGCTAGAGTGTCTGATTAAATACAATATCACCATCACAAAGTATCAAGGTACTACAATGCATTGGTTCCCCCCCAACTTCATATTTAATTCTGCGTGTTCAGATCAGTTTGCTGGAGTATCGCTGTCTACAGGCACCCATGCAGGAACCCAGGCACAACAACAGCAAATTATTTGCAATTTTCTGGACCAATTAGTAAGTGGCACTAGACAAAAGAACCCTGGACATTTTGGGGAATGCTGAAAAAAACTGAATTTAACTCTGCAAGGGGACGTTAAATTCAAATCTAGAGAAGGGTGACACATACTGTATAGTGAGTTTCAGTGTTTTGTCATGCACTAATATAGTTAAACTGAATCCAAACATCTGTTGTTCTAATTTATTATAAACCTTGTTGAAAAAGAAAAAAAGTGGACAAAAGTTCAAAGTTATGTTGATATAGTCTGAGAGCAAGCAGTGAGATCAAATAAGCATCACTGCCTGCTGGCAGTCAGTACACTGGTGTGTGGTGCTAAATCGAATTAATAAAGCTCTTAAACATGCCACAACATAACAGGATCTTAACAGCCATGGCAGCGTTGCTCTCTCTCCCCCACCCACCTCTCTCCTTTCCGCTTCAGAGCGTTCATAAATATAGCTAGCTTACAGGGAAGGAGTGTTCACCCTCTGGGTATACCAGTTTGTTTGTGCTTCCCCCCCCCCACCCCCACCCTAGCTCAACAGTATTTTTAAAAACACCAACAAATGATCCACAATTTGCAGTGGCATCATTTCAACTATCAGCAGAGGCCGAGTAAAGTGAGCGGTTGACTCGCAGCCTCTGATCGAGGGAAGCCCGTGTCATTGATTTACAGAGAGGGCCCGGGTGCTGTGTAGGAATTCATTTCCCTTTCAAACGAGCCCCCACCTCTGCTCTGCTCGTCGCTGGGTTACCTTATCACAGGAACAGGAGAGATGAAAGAGGGACATTAGTGCCACCACAACACCGCAGGACACTTAAAGCCACCCTTAGAAGTAAAGCAAAACACAGCAGCGTTTGATACTGTTGAGGCTGGTTTCACTGTAGCTTCTGTCACTGGTTAGGTCTGACACTGGGTTTACACTGACTACCGATGCAGTATGTTATGGCTGCGATCCAGCCTCCGCAGCAGATAGTTCCCATTCTCGTGAATTTTCTAATCCCCACCTGGTCCGGACCACTGCGAAACGAATCCGGCTGGTCAGATTCGGTTCGCTAATGAAACGCAATAAGTCTATTTTTGACGGATGCTGGATACAATCTGCAAGGAAATCCTGCACTATTTAATAGCTGTTTGATCATTAAAAATGATTTAAAGATCGTCCGTTATTTTCTGAGGTCGACTCCTCCACCACTGTGTCAAAGAAGGTAAAAACTTGACTTAACATACCAAAGCTTCATAGAATTAAAATTAATGGGCTGCTTACGTTTTATTTAGAGCCCAAAAATCCAGGTGGGGAGCCGCTACATCACACTTTCTTGTTATCATGTGATTGCAGTCGGTTCATCTCGGTCACTCTCAGGTCTTTCTCGAGATCTCGCGTTATTTTGTATAATTCTCGCATGATCTTGTATTTCAAAGTCCGTTCTCATCCGTGCCACTGCAAAACACAAACAGATTTGGTAGGTACAGATGCAAGGAGCCATCCACACTGCATCTGCAGCATACCGCATCCGGAGTCAGTGTAAATCCTGGGTTAGCATGTGTACAAATGGCTAAATGCACAAAAACAGCATTTAGATTTATTTGGTAGGGCTGGTGATGAAGAAGGTGTAGCTTCAAGTATCTTCTTGTTATTACTATGCGTCATGTCATTTGGGCTGTTGATCATTTTGGATGTAATGCTCAGACATATTTTACACACAACAAGGTAAAACGGTCTGTTTCTAAAAATGTATTTAGGTGAATGTTTTGCCTTTGGAATTGTTGCTTTTTAATCTCAGTTTATGTCCTCGCGGGCTGGTGTGAAAACAAAGAGGCACAGTCAGATGGTGCTGTGGGAGTGATAAGAGAATACCTGCTGAGGCACCCAAAGGGTTTGAAGAAACACAGAGGAAAAAAACAAGCCAGTCAATGAGACACACACGCTCATAAACGCACACAGTCTGACAGTCGTGCTTCACACTCCACTTGACACACCGACTGTCACAAGGATGAATCTGATTTAATGCAGCTACCCTATGATATATGTTAGACACAGGAGTCTAATGGCAAATTGTGAAAATACGTGATTTAGTGTTATTTCTGTTTAAAGGCCAAATGGGTCATTTTTTGGGCCACATAAATCTGAGTTATGTTCACATCATTCATTTCCAGACTGAGAGAGGGGTGTGATAATTAAGAATTTAGGCAATTTCCCTCTCAATTTTAAAACGTTTGTTTCTGTAATTGCAAGCTTTTGTTGTTAAGCTGGCTTTCAGACCATTAGTAGATTTAAATTGCACCCAAAAAATCTCATATGATGGCAGCCTGTGTCCTTCAAATGGCAGAGCAGAGTGTCTGGCTGAGTGTATAAAGGTGCTCTGAATATCTCCTCTGCAGTGAATGACAGGCACTTACCACCACTGATCATGGTGGCCTCTTTTCTCCGACCAGCTGATATGAGGTAATTAATGACTTTATTTTCTTCTGTACTGCAGACAACAGACAAAAAAAACAAAAAAAACAAAAACTGCTGCTCCTCAAAACCCCTCCACCCGAGGGAGCAATTGGAGAATAAAAAAAAGACAGAGAGAAGCCCGTTCTAAAATATTCTGTTAACTCAAAGTAAGAAAACACATCTGGCAGGAGAAAAATCTGATTCCTTCATAAATGTTACACAAAGCAAAAGTCAATATATTTTAGCAATCGCACGCGCGCGCACACACACACATACCCAGTTGCAGTCCTCTATTCCATTCTCTCCCTGGATCTATTTCTTGGTGCGAATCGGGTTCATCCTCTGGCCTCAGCCATTGAGAAAAGGTCAAGCAGCCGAGCAGAATGGCAATAACGCCCCCGAAATGGTACCATCAGTGGAACATGATTGATCAATTGAATTCCATAGCACAGAAAAATGTGGGATTAAGTAGAGTATTATACGCACAATGAGTTGAGGCATGATGTTCATTCCAAGTTCATTTCGCCTCCCCTCCTCCGCCAGCGGATCAGGCAATCAATAGCGGCCTTGCATATCATATATCACTGCTGGCTCGCCCAGGAGAGAACATAATCTGCTGCAAATTTAGAATGACAGATTTGTACGGGAGCTAAAGCCCTCATCCGCTGTTGGTGGCGCAGTGTAGGGTGGGAAGGGAGGGTGGGAGGCAGCTGGAGTGGAGTGGAGGTTTTTGCTTTGGATTTTTTTTTTTTTTTTTTTTTGTGCTTAGGATGTGATGAGTGAGGAGAAGGAGAGCAGCCGTGGTGGTGGCGGCGGCGGCGGCGGGCTCTCTGGCCAAGTTGATAGGGTCAGAGATCAGAGGAACGAGGGAAGCATAGGCTCATTTGTTTATATAGAGTGTGACCAAGTGAGGAAATGCATACTATTGCCCCCCGACACCCCGTCCTCATTCGGCCCCAAGTGCCATCCTCCACTCCATTCTGCTTTCCCGAGGACAGGCAGTATTAGGGTGGTGGAAGGAGAGGAAGAGAGGCAGAGAGAGGGAAGGGTAATATGTTCAGCAGGAAATAGTACAGTTAAATAATGGCTCTCCATTTCCCGCCGGCAGAATGAGAAGCTCTGTATGTAATCGCCAGCCCTACTTTCTCTTCCTTACAAGTATATATTTGCACCAAAGGTAATCCATCAATTACCATAGACCTATCACATGATGACTGCGCTGATGGTGGCTGCAAAGAGGTGCGGGGGAGACGAAGCGAGCTGCTGGAGTGGGGGTATGTGTGTGTGAGAATGAGAAAAACAGTGAAGAGACAGAGATAAAAGGCAAAAATGACAGTGGGGTCTTCTTAAATTTACTACCTATCCTCATGCCATCACTCTCATACCCACTGAGCTAATAGTACTGATAATGTTAGCCTCCTATAATAGCATCAGATTAAACATACTGGATCCATGACCTGATGCAGAATTTTCTCCACCTTTTTTTTCCCCCCCTTTCTTCAGATGGCTCTGACGGCTCAGGCCCAGGCAGCGATTCTCAGGGCAGCGTGGAGAGTTTAAGGAAGCACCTGCGAGCG
Source organism: Pholidichthys leucotaenia (assembly GCA_020510985.1). Taxonomy (NCBI): domain Eukaryota; kingdom Metazoa; phylum Chordata; class Actinopteri; order Cichliformes; family Pholidichthyidae; genus Pholidichthys; species Pholidichthys leucotaenia. Next base: position 339,854,008 of record CM035841.1, read on the forward strand.
GACGCCTTCACTCAGCAGCAACTTGAGGCCCTGGACCGTGTGTTTGAGAGGCCCTCTTACCCCGATGTCTTCCCCACTTCAGAACACGTTAAACATGAACAGGTTCGACAGATTTCTGCTGTGCATTGCAGAGATTTGCAGCACTTATTGCTGTATCGTGATGTAGCAAATGTTGAACTTCTCGCTACAAAGCAACCTATTACAGCGGATAACCTTTATTTACATTCATTAGACTGTTAACAACAAGCGACTATTAATTTTTAACTCTATGTGGGTGCCCATGCAGGCTAAGCTGTGCCCTAATTGAGTTCATTTTCATCTCTGCGCGATCGTGGGGAATTACAGCGGCGATAAATCAGAGGGACAGCCCCTCAGCCTGCTATACAGCCCCTAATGCAGCTAATTACCAAAGTGATTTCTACAGCAAGATCAATACCAAAACGAATTGGAAATGACTTGCAATCACAAAGAGTGGAGGAGAAGGTATTAAAAAGGCGAGGGTGGGGGGATTGGAGGAGGGCGGAGAAAAACGGTGTCGGAATGGTCCAGAAAAATCAGTTTTAATTTAATGTAATATTAATCAGATGCCTTTCCACTTTTTCTGTGCGCCTCCTTGTTTCCAGCACCCCCTCCTTTTCTTAAACTGGTGAAAAGGTGGGATATTAGGCTATTAGGGGCTTGTCTGGTGTCTGCGTCAGGGCATTAAAAAGCCATTTTGAAGAGGCCAGCTTGAATAGGCCTCATCCCTCCCACACTTCTGGCAGCCATGTGGTCAGGTCATTCAGGCCCCTGTGCGCTCGCCACTCGCCCTCCGCCCAGCCCTGCTCAGCCCTACCCACGGCCCATCTGCATGACAAAATGACTCTTGTGCTGCCGAGGCCCGGCGGAATAGAGAGGAACATCCAGCCCAGTGCCAGGGAACAGTTGTAAGCAGACAATTAGAGTTTATCTGGGATAGAGGCAGACAAGACTGGGGTCACCAGCCTGCCCCCGTGGGACCTCAACCCATTGAGACAAACAGATGCACGCACGCACGCACGCCGAAACATGCGCTCAGTGTGTGCACATGCACTTATCCTATCAAAGAGGAGTTGGGTCAGGAAGTGTCCTCTCATTGACAGGCTTGATTCATCACAACTTCTAGCATGGGATTAAAGTGAGTGCATTTCAGAGGGGCTACAGTGGTCGTGGATGTTTTCCGCTGTGGTAAACTGTTAATGGGAAACTGCAGAAAATGAAACATGGCCACGGCTTCACACAGTCCTTTATTACCACAAAAAAAAAGAAGTCCAATGAAAGCCTTCGATATGAAGTAAAAACACAAATAAAACTCAGAAAAGTCATAAAACAATGCACAATATTTTAACATTTTATTAACCCAGTTTTATGTGTTCATCCCCAAGGCAGAGCACAAAGGCTGGTTTCTGAGGTTGTACTCCCCTTTAAAAAACACACCACATGTCTCTCCTGTAACAAAGCCCTGAATGTCTCCTCCCTTGACTGGTCACAGGGATGACTGCAGTGGAGCACAAAGAGCCAGCTGACACCCCGTCCTTTCACTCCTCTCCCAATCCCTCTCTCATCCCTCTCTCTCCCTTTCTTGCCTTCTCCTCAGACCAGCTCTAATGCATGCATACATCATCACAGGTCTTGGTAAAACAGAGGGGAGGGGGCAGGGACAGGGGTGATGTTCACAGAATTTACAGGATGTGTTCAGAGGGGAGGCAGCAAGAGGATCGTCACCTAAACTGCTTCAAAATGAGCTTACAGTGAGCTACATTAAGCAGATCATGACCGGATCTGGCAGGATGTGAAATCTAATAAGAGCAGTGTGAATTGCTTCCCTTTGCTTTGATTGCCCACCTGCTTACTGTACATGCGTGTTTGTCCACAGGCGAACGAGTACGCTCTTCCAGCACTGAATGCTGGCCTGGACGACGTGAAGCCGAGCCTTTCCACCAGTGCCAGCTCCGACCTCGCCTCCAGTGTCTCCCAGAGCTACTCTGTTGTGACAGGTACAATCTGACTCATGCTGCATGGATGCCTAAAAGAATCCACACAGCTGTGGCGGGCAAAAGACATCTGCACCATGGTGGTCACACTCGGAGCACAAACATAGCTTGTATAGCATATAATGTAAAGTTCTCCTCTGACCATTCATGAAAGTGTTCTATTGTGAACCTTTGATGCAAAGATTTTAGATTTTTTTTTTTCTCTTTTGCACTCTATTGGGCTCTTTCTTTAAGTCAGTTTTCCTTTCATGATAACTTTTTTTGACTGGCTGACCGTTACAGACAAGACATTTTGAAAAGCAGGTGTTTGGGTTTGCTGTACTTCACGTCCAAAGTGGGGAAAAAATTGTCTGAAATAAGAGTTTGGAGCAGCTTAAAGTCAAGGGTTTCATCTCATTTTGGCTGGTACAGATGTTTTGTTTAATTTTACTGTGAGTGGGGCTTGACATTAGTACAGGCCCAGCAGCCAAGTCAGTCACTCTTACAACCCACATTGTATAGGTAAGACAAAAAAGTAGTAAACTTATGATAAAGTTGGCAATTTTATTGAAAAATGTCGCAAAAAATGTACCGTAAGCAACAAGAAAAAAAAAAAAAACAGAGAATAGCAAGACTCAAGTTGTGTTACAAGTCACAATTTTTGAAATACAGATTAAAATGCACAATAATGCCACAAATTTGCCTCAAAAATTACAAAAATATTGTGAGAAAAAACTCACAAATTTATGGCATATGTAGCAAATTTATGGTTGAAGGATGTAATTAAAAATAATAAAATGGTTGCAGCTTTATGAGAGGAAAAACACATTTGCAGGAAAAAGTAAATTTATGAAAAAAAATCTGATTTTTTTAAAGAAAAATCGCAAAATTACAAGAATTTTTTTAAAATAAATTTACAAGTAAAAATTAGCACTTTGACATGAAAATGATGCAAAATAAAAGAAGGAAAAAAAATGCAAATTTAAGAGGAAAAACGTTTTCTGTTATCGACTTGATTATTGAATGGTAATGCAAGACCCTTATCTTATCTTATAACTGGTAATTACTAGTAACCACAGTGGTTATGAGTGGCTGTGAGCATCCACCACTGTAACAGTATGCAAATATCACAGAAAACAAGGCACAGCTTAATAGCTCTACTTTAACTCATTACATCATCACTGACCCATCCATCCTCGGCCCTCCACTTTGAACCAGCATACGTTTCCTATCACCAAATTTTTTAAAAAACAAACTCTTTTGGGCGCTTTTTTTTTTTGATGAACAGAGTGAGGTAATACATCATCCAAGGCCATTAAATCCTACAGGTCGCTCCTAACTGGCCATTGTGTTAGCCTGGATTGGCCCGCTAACAGATTGACTGGGAGCACTTCTCATGAGAGACAGCTGCTGTTCTCGCTGCGACACGACGTTGTCATCAAAGGCCATCATAGCCCCGCTGATTGACAGCGGCTGGAACAGCACAGAGGCTGGCTGGCTGCCTTATACTGGAGAGAAAGAGCGAGAGAGAGAATGGCTACACAGACGAGATGCAGACGGAGAGAGAATCGATGCATTTACTGTTTCTTTTATTATCATGCAGCTGATTGCTGTTTGTAGGTTTAACTCCCACTGAGAGCTAACATGCCACGGCAGCTGCAGTGTATATGGAATATCTTGGACTACAGTTTTATGTGTCGACGAAGTGACACCAGTCCACCCTGTGTTGCTAAACTGTAGAGGACAGTAACCCGTACTGTGGAAAGAGCTATTCTGAGCACATTTTGCTGAAATAAAAATCAGCATGGAGACATATTTCAGTCGTCAAGGGAAGGAAAAACTGCAAAGTCATACAGATAAAGCAGCATGTCAACATAGATGTTTTTCCTCTTAGATATGCAACATTTCTCACATTAATTTGTTGCCTTTACCCACAATTATCTGCAGCTTTTTTAGTGTATTCTTTTGTATTGTAATTCTTGTAAATTTGGACATTTTTCTCCTCACATATTTGCATTTTTCTCAAATCTGCAGCTTCTTTTCTTGCAAATGAGCAATAAATGAGACTTTTTCATGAAGTTTTGTTTATTTGCAATATTTTTTTCTTGTGAATTTGCAGTGACTTTTCTCATAAAACTTCCAGTTGTAATTTTTTTAAATTTGGGACTTTTTTTCCCCCTCAGATTTGTGATCAGAATCTCGTAAATTGGGAACATTTTTGTCATTTATTTGAAATTCATTTCTCTTAAATTTACAACTTCATGTAAATTTGTATCTTTTTTCTCATGCATTTGAAACAGATTTCTTGTAAACTCAAGTTTTTTTTTTTCTCATAAATTTCGGTGGGGGGGGGGGGTGTTATTAAAAATGTACTTTTCCTATTCTGAATTTGCAGTTTGTTAGTATGTTGTCAAAGGCACAGGGAGCCACATATGGCTCTGGAGACACAGGTTGCAGACCCCTGCGAGGGGCTTCTTTTGCTCTGCTGTTTAGGTTGATCACCACCTGGTTAACTCAAGTACTGTTTAATTTTGGGCAGTGGAGAAGAAGCTAGTTTACTGCTGACCACACTGACTCAGAATAATCTGCCACTCTTTTAATAAAAAGTCCAATGATTATGGACTGAGAATGAAAGTGAGTGAGTGCGCCCAGTGTGCTGTGTGGGTGTGTGAGGAGGAGAGCTTGATTGAAAACGGGCCTTCTCATATGAACCCCACAGGTGAGCAGCAGAGTCAGACACCAAGGGAAAAGAAAGACCCCCTTTTATTCCTGAATATGTGGGAGGCAGCTTTGCCCTCAGAAAGTCGGGCCTCGGGAGAAGAAAGGTGTGTTTTTCTCTTTTATGCCGGGCTCCTCCTATGAAAGTGGTCTCGCTCTGGGGAGTGCACTCATAGCAGGTGGCCTCCAAGCCACCTGGGGCCCTGGGGCCTCTAAAAACGATACACGTGAGGGCCACAGACTGTATAAAGAGGAGGGGAGCTGACAAAACTCTTCTTAAAGTGGTTTATGACAGCTTGTTCTGGCAGTGGCTTGAGGTCCAAATTCAACTCAGAAGTAACCCCCACTATCCACTAAACTTTTATTACTTTATTTTCACAAGTATGCAGTGTACTGTATGATGCATTTGATTGTGCATAGGTTGTTAGCGCATAATATTTTTTCAGCCATTAGCAAACCCTGTAAATAGGAATGTATGCCAAGGCTGAAAAAAAAAATGCTAAATTACCTTCCCTACTTAGGCTGAGATCCAATTATCAATAAATTATGCCCTCATACTGGATGGAGATACGAGATTATATTCATTCTTTAAATGTTTTCTGCTCCCAATTAAAATTCATGCAGTTATTGATCTTGTTGATTTTTATGTCCTGAAATTTGCATAATCTATTAAAGATGAATGATTAATGAAGTTGCTCAGCTTTGCATTCCACTGGTGCTACAGTGAAAGGAATGTTGGCCATCTTTTGTGTCCTCCGTTTACCCCTAATGTGTGAAAGAGAAGGTTACCTTGGAGGAATGGAAGCAGCCAAATCACAGAGAGATTTGGTGCAATGAAATGCACCACTGGGATTTAGCAAGAAGTCTCAGTCATTTAAAAAATAAAATACTACAATGGGTAGTCATGTGCATGTTACTGTTTTTGTAAAGTAAGAGTAGAAAGCATGAAAGTTCCTTCCGTTATGGTACCTTTATGATTGGCAATGTTCCATTTAGTAGGATTTACATAGCGCTCTTGTTTCTGTTTATTCCAGCAGAGCAGCAGGGTGGACTTCAATGTACAGATATAAAAAGCAATAATTTATAGCCATACTCCAGCATTGATGTAGCATTTCTGTGTCCAAACGGTATCCTGTAGACTCTGGATCATTCATTAGAATCCTCACAAAGGCTTTGTCGTCTGAAAATAGTTTTGTGTGTCATCAGAGCTACTGTTTTATAGGAAAACAGGGCTATTCCTAGTGAGAGTATATAACAGGTTTACAACCAATTTTGCAATAAAACCCAGAATTACAGTAATATTATGTCAAAACTGATCGAGATGAACAAAACTGATGAAACTCTTATTGCAATTAGTTGCCAGCCAATTTTGTAATAATTAAACTTTCTTAAGAAGATTAAAATCACTGTTTATGCATTCGGCTGCATTCTAAATCGTTCCAAATATGTTTCTACAGTACACCAGGATGATATATAAGCCTAAATGGGCTGATCAGCAAAGAAATTGACTTACTGAAAATTAATAAATTTTGTGTTTCCCACATTAGAAATCTGAGAAATATGAGCAAATTTAACATTTAACAAACAGCAACAAAGTATGGACTATCAGACATTTGGTTTTGAACTACAATAATGTTATGGTAAAAGTGGTTGGCAACTAATTGCAACAAGAGTCCAAAAAAATGATAGCAATCCTGGGTTTTATTGCAAAAATTGGTTGTCACATATTCAATTCAATTCAACTTTATTTGTATAGCGCCTAATCACAACAAAAGCCGTCTCAAAGCGCTAACAAAGCAGTGTTGATAGTCATTCTTAACCGAACCTGCAGGATGTGTAATACACCAACCCTTCATAAGTAGAAGGGTTGTCAAGATACAAGAATTTCAAACTTGATACCCATTCACAGGAAAATGCTTAATACCAATACAATGTTCAATACGACAGAGGAGAAAATGACAAAAATACCAGGCATAACAAAACTTTTAGTAAGGATTAGAACAATACAAGCAATAACAGCAACATAACAATAATAGCAACAAAATTTTAAGTTGCCTGATGTGGTACACAAACAAAAAAGTAAGATAACTGTAAAGGAATACATATTTGGCAAAAGTATTTTAAGATTTTCTCAGCTCAACTCGAAGAGGCAAAGGCAGCACTGGTTCTATAATCCAATAACCATTTAGAGAAAAATAGTCCCTTCTGAATGGACCTAGTTAACTGTTGCTAAGCATCTCAGTGAGCACAATATAGAAAGGAATAGGCCTGTTGTCATTTCACATACTGTACATGTAACCAGATTAAACACTGTCCAGTGCAGAAGTCAGTGTTTGAATGCATACCACTCCACTTGTTGAGTACGTTTTGCGAGGGGTTGCATGGGTGGTTAGTCTGTTGTTACCTTGTTAGTGATTTACCTTCAGTGCATCGTTCTACACACTTCAGTTGCTTTTTCTTGGCATTTTCAGATGAAACAAAGATTCCATCATTGCAAAGTTATTATGGTTAACTGCACAGGACAATAAATCCAACTCTATATTGTCCATTTGGCTGGAAACAGGTGTAAAATATCATATTGGATGTTTATAAGGATGGGACTTCCGGATCATGAAGAACTGACTTATGGACGGAGGTCACTGTCTCTTTTCAAACACTGCCTCACTGTGGAAATGAAGGTATCCAACACAGCATTACAATTATAGTTTTCACATATAAGAAGCCACTGATATTAACTTTAAAGATTATTAAAATGCAGCTGAAGCTAGGGGTGGGACAAAAGATTGATTCAGTGATGGATTGCGATACTTGACACTAACGATGATCCACCGATCCCTAAATGCATGGATCGATCTTTTATTAGTTATGTATATTGATGTAAACATTGTATACTCTCTTGGGTATTCAACTAATTGTGTTTTCAGTCCACTAGATGGCACAAAGCACGCGCCCAGTCAAGTGAAGTCATAGCTTGCCTCGTGAGATTTGCAGCCAGCTTTGAAAGTTAGGAAGCGGTTAGCTCGAAGTTAGCTCAAATGTCAGGCCTTTTTTGGATTTTATAACAAAGATGGACAACCTTGACATGACACACCACCAGCAAGAAACGCTGCACAAAAAAACAAACAAACAAAAAAACATGCTGGCCAGCACATGTCTCGGAGCAGCGTTAGCGATGGCTAATCTGAAAACACAGTGGCATGGAGCTTGCGAGCAGCGCTCAGAGAAAAAGTAAGTAATGTTTATTTATGAAGCACTTTTCAGAGACATAGTCACAAAGCACTGTACAATAAAATAGAATAAAAGGAATTTGATAGATGAAAATAATTTTAAAAATACAAAAACAAGTTGAAACACAAGATTAAAATAATTTAAAAATATTGGACTTACCATTAAAAAAAGCAGTTGAACTGAAACTCAATGGAAAGCCTCCTTAAACAAAAACGTTTTCAGCTGCTTTTTAAAGGAGTCCAGAGAGTCAGCTAAATGTAGCTGCAGTGGGAATCTTCCAGACAACGCTGTCCATCGCCCTCCATGTGTGCAGAGATGTGTCACTGTGAGAAAATGAAGCCCCGAGAATACTTTATTATATGAAAGAAATGTCTACAATTGTACTTTGGGACATGATTTGAGGTTGAATATGGTGAAAAAAATTTGAAAGCTATGGTATTGAGATACTCGAGATCGCGATATCGTGATTATCATTGACTCGTGATAGGGTCGTATCGTGACCCAAGTATTGCGACCCAAATTAAAGCACGAGGTCCCTCCGATTCCCACTCCTAGCTGAAGCAGAGTGATACATATTCAATGAAGCAACATACTATTGGGGAAATATAGTAACTCCTGGAATCCCTTTTGTCCAATCAGATTGCTCAGTCAAAATTAACTGTTGTATAAATATAATTTATAATTGCTTATCAGTTACTTATAAAGTTTTATAACCTAATTAATAACCTACTTATAAGTATTTTATAAATCCTTTATTAGGGTAGTCTTATTGTAAAGTAGTCTCTTTTGACAACTCTATACACGCTTTTTAATTCTTCCACTTTCTACGAGTTAAAAAATGTTAACGTGCAGATAAAATTCCAGAGTGCTTTCTTTTTCGATTAATCCTAAACTGAAGTGCGCCACACACACCCGGCCTCTTTATTATCACTTGGCAACACCAGCGCTTCTCTGTTGGGTGGCAAACAACCAGCAGCCACCTAACTTGCTGCGCCTGGTGTGTGGCCTGGTGACAAACGGCTCGTCTCAGCTCAGTTAACGCCTGCAGCCCCCAAGCGTGGAAATGAATGTTTATATCCGTGCGCCAGTAGCATGCTAACCTTTGAGCACACATTTGATAATGAATGACATGAAGCCTGACGATGGGGAATTCAAGTTTTTTTTTTTTTTTTTTTGCCCTCCAAATGTTCTTTAGCGGTTTGCAATTAAGTTGACCTGTTGCTCTTTTGTTTCTTTTGATGTAATTAGTTATGAATTACCATAGAAATGCTGCAAACATGTTCCTGCCAGGGAAATCTTACCCCTTATTTCCCTTCTCTGACTGACTTTTCATGACTACACAAGACATTGGTTTTGCTTTCACCTCAGTGCAGGGTGGAAAAGATTCAGTGTTGGCTTTTCTAAACAAGTGTTCTCCCTGTAAACGGTTTGTGCGCCAAAGTTCCTCTGTGTACGTTTAAAAATGAAAGGCCCACCTGAGAGAAGTTGTTGCAGCTATATCTGGAAGTATCACTTGGAGGATTGTTGTAGGTTCTTAACCGTCCATTTCTATGCTTGATGGGGTCTAGATGTGGTATCAGTGGTGGAGCAGAGACAGCTATTGGAGAACTCTATACCATCTCCCCTCTCTTAGAGATGTGTTTGCTGGGGAGAAAAGTCCCCAAGGACCGCAAGTTTATCTTCCATCTCCATCATCAGGGCCTGCGAGTTGACAGGCTCCCTTTACCCAGGCGCTGCCTTGTCTCCAGGACAATAAGCAGCACCATGTCTGATTAGTTTCAGAGTTCAGTGGTCTTGAACGCAGCATTTGTATCGGTTGTTGTTGCGTTGTAACCCCTGTCTGTTTGACAACAGTTGCTCGGGCGCTGAGAAAACAGAAGAATACAGTAGTATGCAGGAAATCTTAGAGTGTAAACAGACTTGACCAGCGTGCCCTTATTTTCATGTTTTTACTGTAAGTGTTGATTGGCAAGGCGCTATATCTTTCTGCATTAAAATATTTTATTAACTAGATATCATTGTGATGGCAGCTGGTTGTCTCCCTCATGTGTTAATTTCTATCAACAGAGGTGAAAATATAACCCCTACACAGCAGTAACAACGTCTATGGGCAGAGCTCAGAATAAGTTCAGTTCTTTTTCAATAGATAATAGGTCACTCCAACACCTGGACTACTGTCCAACAATTTTTCCATAATAGCTGGAAGACTTGTTTGCACTCCTGCCACAGCTATGTGACCTGAGCAAAGATGTTAGGTAAGGGTCCCATTGGGTGAAAACAGATCAAAAATTGACCAGATCTCTCAACAATCTCCTAAGCTTAAAAAAAAAGCCATTTCTGTGTAAATGTGTGGGAGATTGTTGTACGATTTTTATGGCGATCTATCCACCTTATTCCCGGGGGTGCTGTTGTAGGAACAATGATGGGCGGAGCTTCCTGTTTCGGCTGACCTAGTGTTAAATCAGTCAGTAAGAGTGGAGTAGCAGGGGCATTTAAAATAGCGCTTTTTAAAAGTTTTTCAAATTCATTTTAATGTATAGTCCACATAGGTGTTTTGCACTCAAGTGGCAGCTAATTTCAGCACTTGTAGTTTTTGTATTTTTGAATGTTTTTGCGTAGTTCTGGTACTTGATGCTGTTCGTGGTGTGAGGCTCCTCACAGATAAGCACAGATAAATCTGTGGCTTCAACAGCAATGAGTAGATCATGCTCTGAAAACTAAAGGATTGTTCGTGTGATCGGTGGTACAGACACAGCAGCACCAGGTATGTTTTCACTTGTATGAATGTCACAGATCTGACATTTTACCCCAAATTTAAAACGCCCAAGCATGGTGTTGTGGTTCTTTGTGGCTCTGACTAGACTCTACGTCTGCTCTGAGGTAAATTTGATTATGTCCAACATATTTTAACAAAATGCAGCCGACTTTATTGTGGTGGAGACATTGATATCAGAGCTTGTATTTGTTTACAGTGTTAGCATATTAGCAGCGGCACAAACAAACAGAGCTACAGTCTGCCAGGTCACTTTTTAAGGTCATCTTCCTATCCCTAGATAGTCGTGGGAAGTGGTATGATTATATTACTGCTTTTGAGGCGCAAAAGGCCGTGTTCCCGCATTTCTGATGCCAAAGTCATTGTTTTTTAAGAAGGAAAAGTGTCCCGTTTCAGTGACGACCATACGTTCTAAAGTAGTACAGGAAGTTGCTACCATAATTCACGCAAGGCATCATGGGGCCTAGGAATAAGGTGGATAGAGGTCTTTGAAAGATCCTTCAGAGATCATTGAGAGACCAGGAGAGATCGCAGAGAGACCAGGGAGGTCACTGAGGGATTTTTTTTTTTTTTTTTGTATTTTGTATACTTTACTGATCCCCATAGGGAAATTCAGGGTATCCATCTGGATGGATGAGGCAGCCATGGTACGGTGCCAATCCCGTCACCATTCACACACACATTCACACCTAGAGCCACTTAGAGTCTCCAGTTAACCTAACTTGCATGTTTTTGGCCTGTGGGAGGAAACCGGAGTACCCGGGGTAAACCCATGCAGACACAGGGAGAACATGCAAACTCCACATAGAAGGGTCACTTGATGGTCAGGGGGGTGAGATCGAACCCACAGTGGTCAGGGGTGGAATCGATCCTGTGACCTTCTTACTGTGCTGCCACTGTGCTAACCACTGTGCTACCGAGCTGCCCAGTTGAGAGTTTGTTGGGCAATTAAAGAGATATCTATACACTGTATATATTTAAGATGTTTCTAGTGCTCGTCTACCTCCTTTACAGAGGGGTGGAGATCATTGAGAGATCATTGAAAGATTGTTGAGAGATCTGGCCATTTTTCATCTTTCAATGATCTCTCAATCATCTTCCAGTGGTCTCCATAGTTGTCACAGTTGAGGGATTGTTTATGAAAAGTTAAATACACAGAATAAAAAAAAATGCTTGTCTCTTCATTTATAATTACCTCCCCCAAGGAGGTAATGAGGGATGGTTTGTTTGGCTGGCTGGCTGTTTGTCCATCCATCCATTTGTTAGCAGGATTACACAAAAACTACAGGATAGATTTTGAATAAAATTTCACCAGAGGTAGCCCTTGGGCCAAGGATGAACCCAATAAATTTTGATGATGATTTGAGAGTGCATACCTCTACCAAGGACCTTGTTTGAATTTGTGCAGCAGGATTACACAAAAACAACTGGATGGATTTGGATGAAATTTTCACCAAAGGTGTTCATTGAGCTAAAGAGGAACCCATAACATTTTGGTGATGATCCGAGAATGCATACCTCCTCCAAGGCTCTTATCTTCTCACAGTGTGTTAGCAAGAATACTCCAAAACTACTGGATAGACTTTGCTGCAATTTTCACCAGAACTGGCTCCTGGCCTACACATAGGGCTGTCGCGATAATTGCAATTATGTAATACTGCGCTATGGACAAGCCTACCGCGGAGGGAAACGAGCAACCACAACAAATGCGGTGTTCACCTTTTTTTGTGTGTATGGCTAAATCTCATTGTTCACTTATGTGCCCCTATTGATTAATAAATAAATTGTTAAGTGTATTTTTATAGCCAACAGCATGTTTGCATCCAGTACTGATGGCGACAGCACCCGGTGCTGTAGAAACTTCCATAGCAACGAGTGCTGACGGCGTCAGTACCGTGTGGGACACTCTCTCTCCAGACGGACTCCAGCAGGTAGTCATTGGCAGAAGCGTTTGAACTCCTTGCTAAATACAGCCATGACAGTGAGCACTGAAAGGGAACAAAGCGTGTTATTTCCTCCTGAGCTGAGTGTTTATGACCCAGACAATTAAGCTCTGACAGCGAAACAACTACTGCGTAGTGCATTGCTTGTTTGAACGGGATTTTTCAGACAGCAGCAAAAACCCCAAAATCACGGAGACAAGAGCCATGCAGGGTTCTGTACGGAGACTGTCGTGTTTAAATAAGCTGAATGTCACTGCAGTCTCCAGTCCACACACACCGTAGTTGAAATCCTGGCGTTCCCGCCACTGCTTTATGAAAATGATTGTGTTTTTTTAAAGAGAATCAACAGTTCATGCCTAGTAAGATCGGAGCTCTGCACAATTGTTACACACGCACATAAAGTTGAGAGTGGAGCTGCAGCGAGTTTCTCATAGCTTCCATTGTTTGCCACATTATGAACCCTGTTTAAATTATGAGACCACAGGGTCCTAAAAACATTTGCAATAATCCATGTTGAGCTATCCACCGTCACCGCAGGGGAAATTCCTCTACTGCGACAGCGCTACCTACACACGAACCCATTACATTTTGGAGGTGATTCACGACGGATGGAAGAAGCCTTGGCAGAGGTCTGCGCTCTCTGAGTGCTTTTCTAGTTACTTTTTTAAAAAAAAAATTTTGACTTCACAAATAAAATTGCTGTACATTTTTATTTTCATTTCCAAGTGTTTATTAAGTTAACAATGAGCTCTCTTTCACAGCAAATAGTCTGTAAAATCCAATAAATAAAATTCCATAGATATTTCTGGATCCAGATGGCAACCTGAATCACTCCTAAAATCTTATCAACTAGTCCTTGGTCTATTTCCAACATCGCTTGAAAGTGTCATCAAAATTTTGTCCATAACTTTTTGAATTATTCTATTGGCACATAATAAATAAATAAATATTAATCTGCTTGAAGGAAATCATTAAAGCTATGAACCTGGTCATGAGATGCGAATGTTATTATAACAAACATACTGTAACTACATAAGTGTAGTCCATGTACTTTAAAGCTGCAGTGTTTGTTTGTTTTTTTTTGGGGGGGGGTTGTAAACCACTCCCCATCTGAAGTGCACGTGTCAACTTTTGTAGTGACTAGTCAAAGAAACTGACAACTTTCCACTGAGCCCAGATTTGATGCTGTGGTGTAGTTGTACTGTCAAACCACTCTTATTGCTCATTGTTACCTCCGCCAAGGAGGTTATGTTTTCATCGGCGTTGGTTTGTCTGTCTGTCTGTCTGTTTGTTTGTCTGTCTGTCTGTCTGTTTGTTTGTTAGCAAGATAACTCAAAAAGTTATGGACGGATTTTCATGAAATTTTCACAGATTGTCAGAAATGGGGTATCCTACAGATGATTAGATTTTGGTGGTGATCCGGATCACCGTCCACAAGAAAACCACCATTACGCAAAATGCCATTTTCGTGAATAACTACTGAACCACTAATCCTATTATTGTCAATCCAATTGCTTGTCATATGTTTTCATGGTCAAGGAATCTGAAAACGTACACACAAACACTGTATGGGGGGAACTGTGGCACTTGGCGGAAGTCTGCGCTCTCCGAGTGCTTTTCTAGTTCTAAATGGTATTCACTTATATAGCGCTTTTATGCTCATCTCTTGATGACCAAAGCGCTTTACAGATCCTGCTATCCACCCATTCACACACTGATGGCAGCATGCTACCTAACATGGCGCTTCCAGACCCACCAGGAGCAATTGGGGGTGAAGTGTCTTGCCCAGGGACACAGCGGCAGGATATCTGGGGAGAGCGGGATTCGAACCGCCAACCATGGGGTTATTGGACGACCTGTTCTACCTCCTGAGCCACTGCCACCCCTAGAATAATAATTGACTTAATTTCAAAACAATTATTCTGCCTACTGCAGCTTTAATCCTCGTGATATACATATAAAGGACTTTAAATACTGTATATAAATACACTTTCAATTTTGCTGAATTTGCACACACCAATTTATGTATAACAAATCAGCCACAGGGATCCAAGTGCTGCAACACCGATTTGCAACACCACATTTGGTCAAACTTGACCACTATGAACTTTCAGCTCCCCCCCCCCCCCCCCCCCCATCCATTAGCTGCTATCACCTTTTACCCTTAATTATTCAGTGTTACCTGTAGGGAGAATAGCCTGGCAACACAGTGCTCGCGAGAATAACATGTATCAGCATGAGTGTCATTCACCAAACACTTAATCTCAGGTAATACTTGCCTAAAACTACAATAGAATCATTTAATTATATTTTCCTTTGACCAACACTTGTGAAGTAGGTACAATTTATCATACATTTCTTTTTTATAGTCTGAGGATTGTTCCACGTTGTGCTCTTGGTCAGCTTCATATTAACTTTTTGTGGTACTAATATTGGTAGAAATTATGCCTCTTACTCCTGTGATTGTGACATTTCTGACAGAAACTATATCAGTGCTTGTTTCCTTGGAGCGCTTTCTGCTTAAACCAGCAGGGTTGCTGCTGGACTTTGGAAAAGCTGTTTAAACTTCAAAGACTTTAACAGACTACATGTGAGCTATAATTATCTGAAGAGCAGAACTAAGCACTGAGGATTTGCCATCATTCCTAAACGTGGTCCCTGTTTCTAATAAATCTATGACATATTCGGGCAGTGTATGTGACAACATTTTTGGTCCAGCCAATTAAATCCAAAGCCCACTCATTAGAATACTTCTGTGCATGCCAGAGGGCTGTGGTAACTCTTTCTTTTTAATGATCTGATCATATATTAAAGATGTACATTGTTAAAATTGCGTTGTTTCATCTGCAGTAGTGGCATTTGTCTGGGATAAGACTGGATGAATGTGTTCCTCTCTAACTGCAGAGCTTCTGTCTAAATTCACATTTATATTTGACACGGAAACAAAGGGGGAGTAAGATCTGAGGAACCTGCTGCATTTTTCCCTCTACAGGAAAGCAGTGCTACATCTCTTTGGTATTAGGTTCTTAGGACTGACAGTGCCGCATCCCCCTTCCTCTCAACAGCCCTTATCTTAATGAGGAATTGCAACACACAGGCCTGTTGTAAAACAACAATGACGGGGGGAGCAGCTAATGAGGCTATCATGGCGTCGGGAAAGAGCCATCTCTCCCTGCAGGCCCCTGCAAACAGAACGGGCTTTGCAGCAGGCACGGCAAGGCCAGGGACAGAGCTCACATTGATTGTACAGGTTTGAGAGGCAGCGCCGGTGAAATGAAAGCTGCCAGCGCTCATCAGCCAAATTAGATCAAAGTGCAGAGTTCTGAACTGTCTGCAGGCCAATTGTTTGGTTATTTGAGGGAGTGATTTTGTTGTGAGAAAGCAGCCGTGAGATTATGTTGTTTGTTTTCCCCAAACCTTGGGGAAATTTTTTACACATTTAAGCTTGATTGATCAGGCGCGATGTGTTGCTGCAGCATTTCACTGGCGCACATTTCCACTTAGCTGAATGAGTTACTGCTAGGTGCTTGTGAGATTATTGTTATGAGCTATGGAAATGAGCAAATCAAGTCCTAAAGACTGTTTATCTACTCGGAATTCATATCAAATGTTTTGTCTTAAGTTCTGATGAACAGGTAGCCCAGTATGATAAATGGATCCTTTCATTATGAGCTACCACACATGAGTGACTGACATCATATGTACAGTATGTCTGCATTACGTCAGGTTTTCTTTTAATTTCCATTCTTTTTTTTTTTCACCTGTCATATCCACCTTCCATGTGTGTTAAGCGAGAGCCCCATGAGGCATCCTTTGCCCCCTTCACCCCCCCCCCCCCCCTTGGGGATTCTGCTCTAGCTGACGTCTTGTCCCGCCTGTCCAGCCTCCCCATATACGCCTCTACTCCCAGCTTCCTTGCCCATGCCCAAGGCCCCTGCTACGGCCAATATGTGAGCCAGCCATTTATAGCAGCTACAACTTTACCCAAAAGGCCAGATAGGCAGATGAAACTCAGATCATCTTTCCCACCCCCTTTCAGCCTATTTACCCCACTGTTCATTTTTTTTACAGTGTTGTCTTTTTGGTCCTGCTCTTGGGCATACAGAAGCAAAACTATCTGTGCGGCGCTCATTAAATGCGACTAGACTGAACCCGTTTCAACCCTGCTTTTCTCCACATTTGACCCTTTGCTCGTCCACTCATTAACAGCAGGCCTCCTAGTCTTTCCAGCCCTGTGACAGGCCTAAAGTCTAAGGGAGGCGATGGGGGTTGGAGAGGGAGGACAAGGGAGGCTAAAAAGGCAGGGTTTCAGAAGCAGAGGCCTGTGTAGGGCCTGCTTTGAACCCGAAGCTCCCAGTCCTTCTGAGCCCCTTCAGTTGTCCAGTCCCTGTGCTGTCAGGGTTACTTACAGGACTGAATGTGGGGCACAGAGCAGAAAGTGGTCCTGTTGGCCTGCTGCTCCCGCCAATTTTAGGATAAGAGCCTGTTGATGGTATGTTTTTAGAGTTCCAGAATAGATCATGCCTATTTCGTTCGTGCGAGGTCAAAGTACCCCTAAATTGCATAGGTGTTTTATAAAGGTGAATGGAAGGCATATGCTTCATAAAACACAATGCTATATTTTACAAACAAAAATTACTCATTAATTTGGAACAAAAATGACAGAGAGATATTATGGTAAAACCGAAATCACAAAAATAGATTCAGTTCAAACACAGTTATGGTCCAGACCCAAATATTACCACAAATCTATCAAGAAGTCAGAGGTTTTTAGTTGCACATCTTCAAACAGGAGTCCCGTCCTTGGCTCTTGCTCTTGCTCCAGAAATGTTTTTGATGAGAACAAGATAAACCATTTAGTAGTTTTGGTGTTTATAAGTTGGCTGCTTTGGTTTCTAAGTTGATCTTTCATCAGTCTTTCCATCCTCTACACTTAATTCAGGTAAGGAAAAAAAACGCCTTTTGCTGCAAAATCCTAACTGCACACAGTTTGTGATGTAAAACCCTGGACTGCGGTGTAATTGAATGCTCTTGTGCAGAAATAAAGAATATAGTGTCAGATTTAACCTTGATCACTTTGTCCCCGCAGGTCGAGACATGGCCAGTACCACCTTACCCGGCTACCCGCCTCATGTACCCCCAACAGGACAAGGAAGCTACCCCACCTCCACGCTGGCTGGAATGGTGCCTGGTAGGTGATCGCGTTCATTTTATCCATACATCTTGTGGTTGTTCAAAAGCCGCTGAGGGGGCAAACAAACTGTAAAGCACTGCTCTTGACTCAGAGGATTGAAGCAAGCTTGTTATAGTTTTGTTAGACTGCGGTTAGCGTGTGGTTAGCGTCTGTGGATGAGGACATTAGATGAACTCGATAGGCGATCACCACAATCAGTGGCCGTGAGATAGGACAGTTCCTCTCAGTTACACTCCAGCTCCCAGCGCTCATTACCCTTGCCGTGTCCACACGCCGGCACTCTCGCCAGCCCCGTCGATAAACACTGCTCTTGCTCCTCTCCTCGCCTCCCCGGACACCCAGGGCTGCAGAGCGTATCTCTTTCCCCTCTACTTAACCTGCAGTTCAGGTTCACAGCAAACAGTTAAGGGTCAAAACACAGAGGCGTGGAGGGCCTGTAAATATTTAAATCACTATCTCTCTCAGGGATGAGCTCATGTTACACAACCAGCAGCGAGGATGCTACAGCAGACGACGCGTGTGGATGCTCTCCAAAACAACAAAAACCGAATGCTCCACACTGACTGTCACACGTGCGGGCAGAAGCTAATAAGACGCCTCTAATCAAGTTAGACACATGTATAGTGCTTTATGGGATTATATGCCTCGGGGGTGTATGAACTCCCAGCAAACACCTTCAAGCCCAAAAAACACAAAAGCCTTCTTAATCTAGGGGCTGTATGCTTTTTTTCCCCCACTGGGCAGCAAATGACTGAGATTTGGTGACTGGCCCCTAAGACTGTTAAAGCAAAGGCCATTCTTCAGCAGTTTCTTATAAACCCCAGCTTTTATAGTGTCATAAAAAAGAAACCGTAGACCCACAGCATCACTCTTTGATATCCCCTCACCCATTACAGCCACGTACAGCAAGGACAATGAGAAAGACTCCAGGAATCCAGAGGAAACCCCAAAGACTAATAGATGGTCATCAAAACAATTAAAGGGCCCCCAAAGAGAAGCTGTTCAAGAGGCAGAATATCCCAAAAAATCCCTCAACTAATATGCTACAAAACGAGGCATTTCTGTTTAATAGCTCGTCACTAATAATTGTTTTTAACTCTTTTTTCATTAGGAGGGGACTTCTCTGGAAACCCTTACTCTCATCCACAATACACAACTTACAACGAAGCTTGGCGGTTCAGCAATCCAGCATTACTAAGTAAGTGTCTGATGTGACCAAATCTGGCAAAACCATCTTAGCGCTCTCTTATATTCTGATGTTTGACCTCATGGTTTCCAACGGCTCGCTCTTCTGTTAACTTTCAGGTTCCCCTTATTATTATAGTGCCGCATCCCGTGGCTCCGCACCTCCCACTGCTGCCACTGCCTACGACCGCCACTAGTTACCCCGGAGACCAGCTCAAACTGCAGGGCCAGAGCCAGAGCTTCGGCCTCCATATTGTCCCTGTATGAGAAACACTGAGGTCAAAGGAAAAGCGAGGTGGGAGGCGGAAAACCCCCGTCATCTTAATGCGACGCAGGGGAAGGATGGGCCAGGTCGGCGCCAGCGGGTCCCAGCTTCGCCGTTGCATATTTTGGGTCCGAGGGGCCCATGGGCATTCGGAACTCACCCATCATGCCCTCACTCTCTCACAGGCCTGAACATTTCCAGAATGACTTTAAGAGATTATATAAATATATATATATATATATTATAAAATATAAAATGAAGACAAACAGTGTGAAGAATACCATGTGGAACAAAAAAATGTTGTGGGTTTTTTAATTTTGTTTCTTTGGCGTCATTGTTGTCGTTGTTGTTATTTTATTCATGGGTCGTCACATTCCTTTAGAAAATGAACTGCAGTATTTTTCTGCTTTAAAGAGAGAAGTCCAGGGAAGATGAAAGTGGTCCCAGAGCTTAATAATAATAATAATAATAATGTAGCGCCTTGAACCAGTGTCATGGGCCCCTCCTGGTTCCACGACGTAGAGCGGGCTTTACTCTGGTGCTTCTTCTGCTCCCAGTTCTCCACTCCCACACAAAATGACCAACCCGGCATGCTCTGCAGCATTCACCCACCCTGGCAGCATCAGACTCCCTGTGGCAAACAATCAGATGTAAAAAAAAAAAAAAAAAAAAATGTAAATCATATTGCAAAGTATTAAAATGAGGTGATCATGAACTCAAAATGGTCTTGCCAGAATCCTATGAATCCTTTAAATCTTTTTCTTCTAATTTGTCACATTTTAAATAAATAAACAGACTTTTCTAAATAGTTGTCACATTTCCCAGACATATCATCATTCACCCTTATTTTTGCACGATAACTTCAGTTTTTTCCTGATTTGGTACATTCACTTAACATTAACTTAAGTATTTTATAGGCATAAACCTTTATTGTTTAATCATATAAAAACTCATTATTCAGCTACTCTGTCATACCACTAGATGCCTACACAGTTTAGAAAGCTGTCTGCAGTTGTCCAAACCAACTGTAAATTAGCTTCGATTGCCTTACAAATCTGTTTTTTCAACATAAATTCATGTCTGTTCATGTCACTCCACAATATCACTTTCCACTCTCAGTAGGGGCCGAAATGAAACACCGATTTCTTTTTTTTTTTTTTTTAATATTTTGTGAATGTACTCTTTAACTACATTTTGCCAAAGACTTAGTTTGATATTTAATATTTTATTTACAGTATATGTTTGCATAAATAAAGCAGTATTATGTTTTAAGTGAACACTGAGTGCGTAGGTCACAACGTTTCGACAGGTGAACAACATGATGCATTTCTCTGCAACAAAAAATAGGTTTGAAAAAAAAAAAAATTGTTCTAACAATTGCAACAAAATGCTGCTTTATAGAACGATTTGTGAATAATGTGAAGACAATTCTTTGTAAATATAATGTCACACACACACACACTCACACAGACACCATTGCAGTATCATGTTAATGTACTGGCTCCCTTTGTAGATAAACAGACTTTAAAAAAACATGCATTACATTTGTGTCTTAATGTAATGTTGTGCTCTGAGGAAAAAGGCACAACTGCTGTATAACCTATGGCTACACACGATAACAGGTTTCGGTCTAACACCACATAGGTTGTCTTTGTCATTTTTATTTTATTTCCACGATATTGTCATGATAATGTTTTGTGTCTCTATGCAATGAGTTTAATGCCTTTTCTGTATCATCTTTTGTTGTATAGAATGAGGAATCCCCAAGAACAGCACAGAAGTGCGAAAAAAAAGCAAAACTAACCATGAAGGTTAAATAATTATCATCAGGAATCTGTTAACTGTTGATGTTGTGGACGTTATGTTAATCCAAATCTCACATGACAACCCTATCACCATGGTTACAAAACATTCAGACATCCAACGGGAACTTTTCTTTAATTCTGCAAAAGCTAATGCACCATACCACCTAGCACCAGGGTTAACAGTCACTGCTGAGGGCCCCAATGACAGAGAACCTCCTCTATGAATTGTACCCGGGATTTGCCTGTTTCCCCATGTAACTGGAGCTTGGAACATCAGAAAAGGAAATGCTAGTGCAAAGAACAAGCCAGCCACCACTGCGCAGGAAAGACCTTTGCTTTAGGAATGGGGAGCGGCTCTTCTGTAAAGATGATACAGGAGATGTGTCATGGACATTTAAAAAAAAAAAAGGATTTCTGATGAAAATCTATAATATCTGGAAAGCCTTGTGGCCTCAATCATTGTTCGGTTTCAGTTCTGTTCCAATTCTTTTTTTGTGCACATGAGAAATAAATTCTTTTATATGTCTGTCATTGACTTGGTCTCCCCTCATTATTAACCCATAAGAAAATGATTCAGAGTTCACACATGCTGCCTATATACACATATACAGCTCTTAAATATGGCATACATGAAGAGTGTAGGGCGGCGTTTGAGTGTGCTGGAAAAAGGAAGGGTTAAACAAAGGAGCAGGACAGTAGAAGAAGTCTTCTGACTCCACTACATTTAATGATGCATTGCTTTCATATGGCTACACCACACTGTTGCTGCCTCGCTTCCAGCCCACACTTTCTTACTCTGAATCGCACAAGCCAAGTCAAGCTGTAATTCAATTTCTCTTCCTCCTCGGCCTATTGTTTATTTCATGGATCCCCCGTGAAGCATCAAAAGCTGCTGTTTCTGTCAGCCCCTAACTGTCCTCTGTGTTTGTCATTCAGGCCTTGTTAAAAGACAAAAAAAAAAGCATGCACACACACACTCATACACTCCAATGCTCCCCTCCTCTCCCAGCTGAGAATTCCCAATGGTAAAATTATTCCATTTAGACGGGAACTTTTTTGTCACTACCCTGTCTAAATTGGCATATCTGGCTCTCTCGTAGAAAACCAATAAACTGTGAACTCGGATGCATCTGTCAGTCAAGCTCATCTTTACTTTAGAGGGGCCAGATGACAACAACGGGAGAAGACACACACCAGCAGAATGGAGCCCACTGATTGGCTCTCATCAGTTAGGCATTACAAAAAGCACCTGTCATCCTTGGGGCTTCTCAAAACCCACACAGAGAGGCCCTGCCACAGGGGCCGGTGGGCCTCATGCAAGATTTACTCAAACACTTCACCCTTATTGTCAACTTGGCTTGGTGATGCCCTTCAGCTAAGCCTCTTTGGCATGATTTATGTCTGCTGCCGGAAATATATACAGCAAGATAAGATACTTTTAAAGAGCTAGTGGATAGACAGGGACTGATGCAACCCCTTATAAAAATGGTTTGGACGGCAATATGTTGGCTTAAATTTTAGTTTTAAAATGTGCATGACTAAATAGAGTTTAGTTTCACTTTTACCTTTTGGTTTCTTACAACTGTGATGCAGGTGTAGTGTATGTGGCATACCACTAATACCACCTTAAGTGCCATGGACATGGGGATGCATTCATGTG
The DNA here is from genome assembly GCA_020510985.1 of Pholidichthys leucotaenia. Taxonomy (NCBI): domain Eukaryota; kingdom Metazoa; phylum Chordata; class Actinopteri; order Cichliformes; family Pholidichthyidae; genus Pholidichthys; species Pholidichthys leucotaenia. The sequence goes on from CM035841.1 coordinate 339,876,770, forward strand.
ATGACGTCACCACACCGTGGGTATATTAAGGGGCTAACTGCTGAAGACATGGTCTTTGGAGCTCCGCCTCTAGCCTGCCTTCATTGGTTGTACCTCACTCCAGTTAGCAGATAGCTTGTTCTTTTATGTCCACGTGTTGCTAGCTTGTTAATAAAGGTAACTTTCAACACAGAGACAATGTATCCGCTGGTCCCTGCTTCCAGACATAACACTGGTGATGAGGACAAAAAAAAATTGTCTTCTGGAGGAAAATATGACATTTTCCTGAAGATGGAAGCGTGTTTGGCACCCCTACCACCATTCCTTGCGACCCCAGGTAAGCCGCCCATCCCATGGCCTTGTTGGTTTGAGTCATTCCAGACGTACGTGAAGTTCCAGACGTACGTAAAGTTAGCAAGCTTCGATCACGTGCTTTGCTGATTCATAGCCTGGGCAGCAAGGGACAGTGTGTGTTTAGAATGTTGGGACCTACAGATACATATGACGAATGTGTCACGCTGCTAGCCGGACATTTTGCGACACCCGAGAGTGTGCTGGCGAGGGGAATCAAGTTCCGCCAATGCCAACAGGGAGCGGTCTAACAGACCGCTATAATAAGTTTGTCATACTTAGATCTGAAACATCTAAGTATGACAAACATACCAAAAAATGAGAAATCAGGAAGGGGGCAAACACTTTTCATACCATTGTATGTGTACCCAAATGCTGGTTAAACATCGGCTAAATCTAGCATTTAACATTATGCTTATGTTAGCCACAGCACTGGTAACAGTATACTGCCATATACATGTGTACAAAGCATGGTTATATCACCTGCCGATAGCCAGGCCATGCGTGTCTGTTAGCTAGCTACATTACATGAAATGGCTCTAGTCATGTTTATGCTGTGCTAGCTGTATGCCACTGCATCACCACACCCAGCTAAGATAAAACCATCACCAGGGGTTCTGTTTTTTCCAAGGGGGAGGTAAATGTGGCCATACCGCTAATACCACCTCAAGTGCAATGGACGTGGGGACGCATTCACGTGATGACATCACCACACCATGGGTATATTAAGGGGCTAACAGCGGGAGATGTGGTCTCTGGTGCTCTGCCACTAGCCTTCTTACACTGCCAGTACCTCACTCCAGTTAGCAGTTAGCTTGTTCTTATATGTCCATATGTTGTTAGCTTGTTAATAAAGCTAACCTTCAACACACAAACAACATGTCTACTGGTCTCTGTTTCCAGACAAAACAGTGTGGCCGACTACTGATCGGAGGATCAGTGGTTCGATTCCTGCTCTGTCTGCAGTCTGTATGTCGAATTGTCCTTGAGCAAGACACTGAACTCCCAGTTGCTCCTGGTGGGTCAGACCAGCGCCTCTGTATGGCAGCTCCATCGCCATCAATGTGTGAATGTGTGTGTGAATGGGTGGATAGCAGGATCTGTAAAGTGTTTTGATCATCCAGAGATGAGTAAAATGTGCTATATAAATGAACACTTTTTACCAAAAATATTTACTTTTCTTCCAAAAAGAGCTGTAAAGACATCTGATTTTTCCCTGCATGATTACTGTGGCCCAAAATATCCCGATAACCGTATTAACCCAATAGAGAATGTGGAAACGGAAAATAATAGTGACTGCAAAGGATGACTGAAAGGACTGTATTAAGTTAGCTGATCTTCAAAAAGCTAACCCTAACCAGAAGCCAAGATGTTATTTGGAGATTTAATGAATAGTTCTTCTTGAAGTTTATGTGCAGTGTACTTCATGCGTGTGGTTCTGCAAATACAAAGAAATAACCTACTTATGAATATACAATTATACAATAAATATTCAATTTTCTATCACTTATAACAGGGGTGTCCAATCATGTGCCATGGAGGGCCAAGACCCTGCATGCTTTACCTCCAACCACTGTCTTCAACAGGAGATTCCACTGAATTTCTTCCCACTGATTGCTGATAAGTGAAAACACCTGCTGAAGAGACTGGGTAGAAGACAAAACCTGCAGGGTCTTGGCCCTCCATGGAACATGATTGGACACCCCTGACTTATAATAACCAAATACATCAAACAGCAGCAATCACCAGCCTAAAACAATCAAGGTCAACAATCAGCTCTGAACTCCAATAAACATATCTAAATTACAGTAAAATACAAGCTAACTTATCAGTGTGAAATAAGGTAACGGTTATGTGACTAACGGCTATCTGGGAATACAATTACTGTGCAACAACAACAGAAAATATTACATTAAATCTATTGAAATTGCACTACAATATTTTAAAAAAACACAGTATGTCATTAAATATTAGCTGCACTTACAAGTATATGAACACACACACTCTTGATGATACCAAAAACGAACATTTAACCTCTAAACAAAACTCAACTTTAAGACCATTATCTCCCCTCTAAACCGCAGCGCAGACTGAGTAGCAGTTGTATTCTTCTGCCTGCAGAGAACGCAGTTCAGTCTTACTCGTCAGTTATTTTACACTGAAAAGTAGTCCTTCATCACAGCCGCCCCAAATTTGTACCTCAAATTTGCCACCTTAAGAAGGACTAACTGTGTCTCTGTCTGGTATAGCAGGCAGTGGGACCAGACGAGCAACAGACTTTGTATAGCTCTTATCTCTAATTTTGACTACAGCAGTCCTGATTCTTCCATCTGTTCCTGGGATAACTTCAGTAACACGGCCCACTGGCCAGTGGGCTCTGGGTAGCTGTGGGTTCACTACTATGACGATGGTTCCAGGTTGCAGTTGTGCAGGGTCTTTATGCCACTTAGAGTGAGTCTGAAGAGTGGGCAGGTACTGTCTGATGAAGTGTGCCCAAAACTGATCTGCCAGTATTTGTGTATGTCTCCAGTGGCGATGGCGCAAGAGCTCAGATTCTGCATATACAGCCTGTGGTAGAGAAAAGTCAAGCCGCTCCATGAGGAGCAAATTGAGGGTCACAGGATCAGCATCTGCCACATCTGCTGAAACATAGCCCAGGGGTTTAGAATTTAAGATCCCTTCTTCTTCTATGAGTACTGTCCTCAATACTTCTTAGGGGACAGTGTGGCACTGGATGGTGGCATAGAGTGCTGCTTTCACTGATCTCACTTCCCTTTCCCAGACACCTCCAAAATGTGGGGCACTTGGAGGGTTGAACTTAAAAGTCAATTTGCTGTTCAGCTAAAGCAGCTTGAAGTGTAGGGTGTAGTGCATTATATGCATTCCGAAGCTCCTTTGCACCTCCCTTGAAATTAGTACCCTGGTCAGAAATCAAGAAGCGGCGGAGGGCCATCAGAAAGGAGTCTTGGCCAAGGCTGGAGAGGACATCTAAGTGCACTGCTCATGTTGTAAAGCACTTGAAGAGTATGCCCCATCTTTTTTCATGTCAGTAGCCAATTTTGACCGTGAAGGGCCCAAAACAATCCATGCCTGTAGAGAAGAAGGGGGGTTTAAATAGTCGTAGTCGACATGATGGGAGGTCTGCCATTCGGGGTACAGTTGGAGCCGCTCTCCATCTCTGACAGTTAGGGCAGGATCGTTGGTGGCGCCTGATAGCTTCACGGCGATGCAGAATCCAGTATTTGAGACGTAGCTCTGCAAAGAGGCATTCAGCTCCTGGATGATGAAGATCTCTGTGTCATGAATGATGAGTTGAGTGACTTTGTGATGGGGGTCCAGGACCACTGGGTGGATAACATCTGGTTCTATCTGGACGGAATCTACCACCAACTCGAATGAGTCTCATATTGTCATCATACTTTGGCGCTAAGGTGAGCAACCTGCTAGTGACAGATACTGGCTTGCCGGAACTTAGAAGACCAAACTCCTCCCCAAAGCTGTCTTGCTGTGCCCATCTCAGGATTTCTCTCTCTGCGTCTTGATAGTCTTCAGCTTTGGAAGTGGCTCAGTCTGTAGCTGCCCCGTGACAGGATTGCACAACAGCCTTTATCAGAGCTTTAAAGGAGGGAAACTGGTTCAAATCTGGCAGCAGGGAAATAGCCATTGTAGTAAGACAGCATACAGTAGAGCGTCGTATTTCACTGGGATCATCTTTCTCAGTGGTCGAAGGCTGTGTGGGCCAAAGGTCTGGAGGTTGCTGAAGGAAGTTCGGAGTTGTGAGAGCGGTTGTGGAGTCTGACCAGAAAATAATGTGTCTGATGTTCACAGTCAACTTCCTTTGCAGAACTGTGGCCAAATGTGCAGCTGTCAGGGCAGCACATAGTTCTAGATGAGGCATTAATTGTTGTTTCTTTGGGGCCACTCTGGATCTGGCAGCCAGGAAGGAGACTTCCACATGACCCTGTGGGTTCTCTGAAAGCAGGTAGGCCACTGCCCTGTATGCTCTCTCTGATGCATCAGCAAAGATATGCAAGTCTCTTTGTAGATTTGAAGTGTCCATTTGAGGGCTTACATAGCAGCGAGGCAATGATATCTTTGGGAGATGCTGCAATTCTCTTCCCACTTCAACCATGGCTGTAGCACATCATCAGGGAGGGATGGATCATCCTATTCTCTTTGTGTAGTCCACAAGTGTTGTGCTATTATCTTGGCTCGTGTGGTGAAGGGAATAAGGAAACCTAGGGGGTCATAAAGGTGTGCCAGGACTCTGTAGATATTTCTCAGGGTGGGTGTGGGTTGATCCACCATTTGGTATTTATATCTCAGGGTGTCAGAGCTGCATAACCAGCAGAGTCCCAGGATGAGCTCTTGTGGTTCAGTGCCTGCATCACTGAGCCACAGTTCACTGCTCTCTGACTGAGCCTCTTTGGGCAGATGGTTGATGACCTGTAGTGTGTTGCTGGCCCACTGACATAATTCAGATCCATCCTTGGCAAGAAGTGATGTCAGTTTATCAACTAGATGTTGGGCTTCATTTACAGAAGAGAGGTTGTGCAGACAGTTGTCTACATAGAAGGATCTCTCTATACATACACGAACATTTTCACCTGGCTGACTGTGGTCAAATACATGTTTCTCCAGTGCAAAGGTAGCACAACAGGGACTGCAGGTGGTACCAAATGGTAGATGCTGGGTGGTTCTTCTGTCTTCAGATCTCGCCACAGGAACTGAAGGAGTGGCTGATCCTCAGGAAGCAGCCTCACCTGATGAAACAGGTAAGCTGTTGCATACTGTCTGCACAGTATGCAACAGCTTTTGAAGGGTCTTGCAGTAGGTGCCTCTCAGTGCTGTGGAGGTTGGCAAGAACAGCCTGTTTTGGTGCATGGAGCTGGGGCATATTCTTGATTCTGAGAAGGGGAGTGGTATAGTGTTGGACACCATCGACTTCTACTCGTGTGGTTTTTGCCTCCAAAAGGTGGACTGCTTCTTGAGTCTGCCTGAAACATGTGACAAGTTTCTCACTCCTGTAAGGAAGGACAACTAACTGCCACAACCTCTCTACATTTTGCAGAAGCTCAGCAGCACTTGAAAAAGTAGCGATGTGGAGGCACTGTTAGGTGGTTGACTGCTGCTTCATGTACTTAGTTGGCCTTTGAAGTGTCCAGCCTAACCTGGTCTTCACTGCTGCTGGTCCCCCTGGTGGTCCTAAACATACAGGCTCAACTGGTGTAATGAGATGGGGGGTAATCTGATCCAATCAACAGCAGAGGATGCACTCTATTAAGTGCCTGGAGAGGGAGGACTTAAGTGTTTATGCTTCCTTTGGAGTGTGTTTGTGGGATATAAATGTTCAGCTAGGCCAAGCTGATCAGCAGTGAAAGCTCAGTGAATCTTAAAGGACTTATGTGGCTGGTCTACAGGGGATATGGAGAAGGACACTGTTGCACCATGTAAAACTCTAAGGTCCTGACGAACAGTGCTGATGACCAAATTTTCTGGCTCACCACTAAGTTTCAGATTCTGTGCTGCCTCAGAGAGGAGAATAGTCCTCTCAGATCCATCATCAAGGATGGCATAGGTCTCTAATGTGTTCTCACCATTACGCAGCAGTACTTTACTCACTTACTCAGCAGGACCTGACTGCAACCAGAGCATCTGTCTATGTAGAGGACCTCATTTGTTGTGCTCACCAGGCAGGATGTGTCTTCTGGTGCAGGTTTTATGTTCACCTCCTGAAGAACTTGCAGATGTTTCCCTTTGCACTTCTTACAGGTGACCTTAAGATGACATTGTGCAGCTTGGTGTGAGCGCCCACATGGCCAGTATCTCATTGGTCTTAGCCCATGTTATTATCTGTTCAGTGGTCAGCTGTGCAAAGTTTGTACACTGGTCAAGAAAATGCAGGGTTTTGGCACAGTAGGGGCAATATGGAGTCCTCTCTGGCTGCTTGGTGCTGGGGGATTGTTTCTCTGCTGCTGGTGTGGTCTGTGGCTAATCAGTGGTGTGCAGGATACTGGTGCCTTTGTGGCTCTTGCCATCATGACGGCGGTCGTGTTTCTTTCCAGACATGCTCCTGTCCTTGCACAGGGACTCGTACACAGCCTCTTGAATCTTCAGTTCATAATTAAGCCAATCTGAGAAATGCAGGAGACTGGGAATGATGACATGCATGGGGCACAGGAATCTCTTGAATTCTGCACACATGTCCTGAGGCAGCTTGGACAACAACTGCGTGACATGTGAGCCACAGTGAAGCTCAGTCTGTCCATTTTCACCAAGCTGGTCTAACATCCCCACCAGTGCTCTCACTCTCATGGCAAACTTCCTAAAACCATTGGTGTCACCACGTGCTATGTTTGGGGCTTCCATCGGGTCTGCGATTTTTCTAAGAGCTAGCTGGTGTGACTGACCATAGTGCTCAGTGAGGCTGGCCATTGTGTCTGTGTAGGGCTGTGGTGAATTGATGTTAAGAGTCTGCTATGAGAAGTGCGTCTCCGTACTTCAGGTGATCGACCAGAATCTGATACTTGAAGCGTTCTGTTGCATCACGGGGCAGCAGATTGTCCAGGGCGACATTAAGTCTGGTAAACTCTCTTGGGTCTCCTTTGGTGAAAGTAGAAATGGAGGGTTTAGGGCCACAATACACAGTGTCAGTATGATGTATGGGTAGTAGCCTGGTGGGCAGCGACTCAGTCATTAGGGGTGTATATGGTGTACAGTACTCTGGAGTCTGCAGTGAAGGAGCTGTCTGCTGTGACTTTGTCTGATTGGGTGAGAGCTTAGGATGTACAGACCACCTGTCTCTCATCAATGAGGTGAGCTCCACCACTGGGTCTGGTACAGATGGCGCTGGTTGATAAATGATGTCATCTGAGACAGAAAGGGGTGGTGGTGGCCAGTCATCATCATCCCTTTCAAGATATGGCTAAGGTAGCACAGAAGGCCGTGGAGGATTGTGGGTTGGCCGTTGCAGCAGAGGTGACTTATCAGAAGTATTACGGGCAAGAGTGTCTCCTCTGCATGTAAAATGTAAAGCCAACTTTATTGTCATTCAATCCATACAGCAGAACAAAATTAAGTTTCTCTTATCTACAATGTTAATCACAGCTAGAATCAGAGGGGTCGCTGCCATGCAAGACGCCACCACAAATTTTCCCTCCTCCTTTCCATTACTGCTGAGCACCAAGCTAGACGGCAGAAAGCTCTGCTTTTATATGGTTTTTGGCATGACCCAGCTGGGATTTGAACCCCAGCCTCCCGGGTGTGGGGCAGATGCTCTACCAACTGAGCCACCATTCTGGTTGCTGCATCTTATGATTATCTTCCATCAGCCTATGAAGGATTCCCAGGATTTTATGTGTTGGTTCTGGTGCAGGCCTCTGCCTAGAGAAGGCAGATGTACTCTGGTGAAATGAGTCTGAATAATCAGGCTCATGTGTAAGAAGCAGTGAAGAGGTGAAAGGTGTCATCCTGACATGTCTCTCTGAAGCTCTCTCCACGCTACGGTGCTGCTGTGGCTCTGATGAGTAGACTCCATACTGAGTTGTGTGGGAAGGCTGCTGGAGTGCAGGAAGGGAGACAACATAACTGTCTATCCAGGCTAGTGGCCTAGTCTCTCGGCGTGGATGGGCATCCTCATGGTGTGAGAGTCTATGTTGGCCTGGAAACATCTTTGCAATGACAGTGAACACTCTCCGGCTCGAGGGGACCAAATGTTAAAGGATGACTGAAAGGACTGTATTAAGTAAGTTAGCTGGTCTTCAAAACTGTGTCCACCATGGGGCATTGGTCAGAATGCATTAACCAGAAGCCAAGATATTATTTGGAGACTTAATGAAGAGTTCTTCTTGAAGTTTATGTGCAGTATACTAAATGTGTGTGGTTCTGCAAATACAAAGAAATAACCCAAAAGAAATTAAATAACCTACTTATGAATATGCAATTATACAATAAATATTCAATCAATTTTCTATCACCTATAATAACAAAATACATCAAACAGCAGCAATCACCAGCATAAAACAATCAAGGTCAACAATCAGGTCTGAACTCTAATAAACATATCTAAATTACAGTAAAATACAAGCTAACTTATCAGTATGAAATAAGGTAACGGCTATGTGACTAACGGCTATCTGGGAATACAATTACTGTGCAACAACAACAGAAAATATTACATTAAATCAATTGAAATTACACTATAATGTTAAAAAACACAGTATGTCATTAAATATTAGCTGTACTTACAAGTATCTGAACACACACACTCTTGATGATACCAAAAACGAACATTTAACCTCTTAAAAAAAATCAACTTTCAGACCGTAACCTCCCCTCGAAACCGCAGAGCAGACTGAGTAGCAGTTGTATTCTTCCGCCTGCAGAGGGGGCAGGTCAGTCTTACTCATCAGTTATTTTGCACTGAAAAGTAGTCCATCACAGTGATCCTATCAGTCAGATTGATCTTTAAATGGGTCATTGACTGAAAAATATTGTTTTTGTAGGTTTTAACCTTCTGAAACTCATCTATTGGACAAGTGATTATTTAAAAAATATCAAAATGCTCATATTGTTTTTCACACCACAAAACAAAATTGACTGTTCTGGATTTGCCATGGAACACCATTGACATAGTTAAACCAGCTCAGCGCAGTCCGTGATAACTAGCTGTCAATCATGTGGAGAACAATGAGCTTACAAGTAAGCGAGCAATTAACATAACAGTGAAATGTGTGTATTAATGTCAACAGGCAGCCTCGCTTCGTCTGGCTCTTTCCTGCTCAATACTGTGATGTTAATGTGCCATTCATGTATTGTGTTCAAGCTTCCTGCTCTTACTGTGATGTAAATGTCCCATGCCTTTCATGTATTGTCTGTAACTGGGTATATAAGCTGACGGAAATTCATGTTCACCCTCTCTCACTCTTACCACTGCTTCTGACTACTGCTGCTGAGAGCCTTGAGGACCCGCTCCAGCCTGCTTGCACATCCACGCTGGGACCGGCCGCTCTCATAGCTCCTCCACACGAGAGCGCACGCACCTCGTCCTCTCTCCACGACGGCGACCTCCAGGGCCGACGGAGAACGCAGCGCGTGGACCTGAACGCACCATGACCTGACACAGCAAACTACAGCAACACACTGAACAGGGATGATTATCGGCGCCGACTACGCTGATCTCCAGCAAGCTCCCTGACCCTGACTCGCCTCTACAGCGGACCTGCCATGCACCGAACCCCGCACGCACACCGGGGGGTTATGTGGACAGCGCACCACGCACGGGGCATACCGGCTCTACACAGACCGCCAGCGTCCTTCGCCGCTGCACACGGAACCTTCAGGGCTGCTCACACACCTGAAGCATCACACACAGCTCGCTCACAGGATTTTGTATGGGTCTCAGCCACGGCGCACAAAGAGAATTCGGCCGTCAGCTGTTCCCGAGGGCTTTAGGGCTGCGCCCGCACCTAAAGTCAACACGCCAAGTCCCTCCGCTTTTGTTTTTTTCTCACAGCCGCTACGCAGCCTCGCAGCTCCTGTTTTTCTTCATGGCCGCTATTAATCCTCGCAGGACTTAACCGCGTGAGGAGTCAGTGACTAATTTTTTTCTTCTTACAGCTGCTGTGGCCTCCACACGTTCAACGGGACAGCCCCTCAACATCGCGGATCCACAGGCAATTTTTGCGTGGCCCAGACAATTTCGCCGTCCTGGGCCGGCACTTGCTACCCCCACCCCCCCTCCCTCCACCGCCGCCGCCTGCAGCGAGCCTCCCCCACAGCTCGCTCCCAAAGCCGGACTATCGAGGCCTCAGCTTCCCGCTGGGCCCTCTGGGGGGGGGGAGTGTGTGGGGCACCCCCACAACAGACTGGAACAAACAGAGCGCTCGGCTAGAGCAATTAACATAACAGTGAAATGTGTGTATTAATGTCAAAAGGCAGCCTCGCTTCGTCTGGCTCTTTCCTGCTCAGTACTGTGATGTTAATGTGCCATTCATGCATTGTGTTCAAGCTTCCTGCTCTTACTGTGATGTAAATGTCCCATGCCTTTCATGTATTGTCTGTAACTGGGTATATAAGCTGACGGAAATTCATGTTCACCCTCTCTCACTCTTACCACTGCTTCTGACTACTGCTGCTGAGAGCCTTGAGGACCCGCTCCAGCCTGCTTGCACAAGGGCTGGAGCGAGTTCCTATGATGGCGGTATGATTTAATAAACCTACTTAAAACCCTCAGTTCGCTGCCTATTTTATTTACCGCCTCAACGTTGCTATTTTCTTTAGATTTCAGTCACCCTACTAGACATCCTTCTTTCCACCTGGTTCTCTAATACACAGTCGATAAGATAAGATAAGATAAGCCTTTATTAGTCCCACAATGGGGAAATTCCAGGATTGCAACAGCACAGGGATAGCAACACTCAGAGCAATAATTAAGAAGATACGAAAAATAAAAATAAGAGCAGTGAATATACCGTACATACGTACACATAAATATATAAATATATATACAAAGTGCGGAGCACTGTAGCAAGATGGAATAAATAGCATAACCGTCTACTTAGTTATCCTATATAGTATGAATATGTACCCATACATATTGTCACCCTCCATAGTGACTGATATTGTCCTAGTTGTATACTGGAGGGGACCATTTGTGTAAGTCTGTTGCATCCTTTGCATTCAATACTATTAGGTTGTCACGTTTTTTTGCCATCTCTGTGAGCAGCCCTGCTTAGGTTATACAGTCTGACAGCCGTAGGTAGGAAGGACCTGCGAAACCTCTCGGTCGCGCACCTAGGATGATGTAGTCTACTGCTAAATGAGCTCCTCAGTGTGTTCAGTATGTCCTGCATAGGGTGGGACTCGGACTCCAGCAGAGATGACAGTTTAGCCACCATCCTTCTCTCTCCCATCTCCTCCACTGGGTCAAGGCGTTGCCCCAGGACAGATCTAGCTTTCTTGATCAGTTTGTTCAGTCTCTTCCTATCGGCTGCTGTTATGCCACTACCCCAGCAGACCACTCCAAAAGTGATGGCTGATGCTACCACCGTGTCGTAGAATGTCTTCAGCAGTGGCCCTTGTACACCAAAACACCTGAGCCTCCTCAGTAGGAACAGCCTGCGCTGTCCCTTCTTGTAGAGTGTGTCGGTATTGTGTGACCAGTCTAGTTTATTGTTCAGATGAATACCCAGGTACTTGTAGGATGTCACCATCTCGATGTCCGTTCCCTGTATGTTTACTGGTGCTGTGAGGGGTTGTCCTTGCCTGCGGTAGTCCACCACCAGCTCCTTAGTTTTCCTCGCGTTGATCTGGAGACAGTTCTGATGACACCAGTCCACGAAGTCCTATAATAGTCCACGATAATATATCACATCATTCTGGCTCATTTTGTTCTGTTTTCGCTGTGATGCTACATTGATCTCCCTTAGCACTGTCACATGACTGACTGGTTGGTGAGTGGTAACTGTTGATCTGGCTGGTATGGATCACTATTCTCTATGAATTCTATTTAAACTGATCTCATGCAATACTATAATTTTTTTGAGAAACTAAATTCTGGGTTTTCGTTAGCTATGAGCCATAATCATCAAAATTATGTGTGTAATGAATCTATAATATATGAGTTTCACTTTTTTAAGTAAATTGCTGAAATAAATTAACTTTTTGATGATATATACAGCATCTCACAAAAGTGAGTACACCCCTCACATTTTTGTAATGATTTTATTTTATCTTTTCATGGGACAACACTGAAGATATGACACTTGGATGCAATGTAAAATAGTCAGTGTACAGCTTGTTTAACAGTGTAATTTTGCTGTCCCCTCAAAATAACTCAACACACAGCCATTAATGTCTAAACCGTTGGCAACAAAAGTGAGTACACCCCTAAGTGAAAATGTCCTAATTGTGCCCAATTTGCCATTTTCCCTCCCTGGTGTCATGTGACTTGTTAGTGTTACAAGGTCTCAGGTGTGAATGGGGAGCAGGTGTGTTAAATTTGGTGTTACTGCTCTCATACGCTCTCATACTGGTCCCTGGAAGTTCAACATGGCACCTCATGGCAAAGAACTCTTTGAGGATTTGAAATAAAGAACTATTGCTCTACATAAAGATGGCCTACATTATAAGAAGATTGCCAGCACCCTGAAATTGAGCTGCAGCACAGTGGTCAAGACCATACAACGGTTTAACAGGACAGGTTCTACTCAGAACAGGCATTGCCATGGTCGACCAACGAAGTTGGTTGCATGTGCTCAGCGTCATATCCAGAGGTTGTCTTTTGAAAATAGACGTATGAGTGCTGCCAGCATTGCTGCAGAGGTTAAAGAGGTGGGGGGTCAGCCTGTCAGTGCTCAGACCATACGCCACACACTGCATCAAATTGGTCTGCATGGCTGTCGTCCCAGAAGGAAGCCCCTTTTAAAGATGATGCACAAGAAAGCCTGCAAACAGTTTGCTGAAGACAATCAGACTAAGGACATGGATTACTGGAACCATGTCCTGTGGTCTGATGAGACCAAGATAAACTTATTTGGTTCAGATGGTGTCAAGCATGTGTGGCGGCAACCAGGTGAGAAGTACAAAGACAAGTGTGTCTTGCCTACAGTCAAGCATGGTGGTGGGAGTGTCATAGTTTGGGGCTGCATGAGTGCTGCCGGCACTGGGGAGCTACAGTTCATTGAGGGAACCATGAATACAAACATGTACTGTGATATACTGAAGCAGAACATGATCCCCTCCCTTGGGAAACTGGGCTGCAGGGCAGTATTCCAACATGATAATGACCCCAAACACACCTCTAGGACGACCACTACCTTGCTAAAAAAAAAAATGAGGGTAAAGGTGATGGACTGGCCAAGCATGTCTCCAGACCTAAAACCTATTGAGCATCTGTGGAGCATCCTCACACGGAAGGTGGAGGAGCGCAAGTTCTCTAACATCCCCCATCTCTGTGATGTCATCATGGAGGAGTAGAAGAGGATTCCAGTGGCGACCTGTGAAGCTCTAGTGAACTCCATGCCCAAGAGAGTTAAGGCAGTGCTGGAAAATAATGGTAGCCACACAAAATATTGACACTTTGGGCACAATTTGGACATTTTCACTTTGGGGTGTACTCACTTTTATTGCCACCGGTTTAGACATTAATGGCTGTGTGTTGCTATTTTGAGGGGACAGCAAATTTACACTGTTATACAAGCTGTACACTGACTACTTTCCATTGTATCAAAGTGTCATATCTTCAGTGTTGTCCCATGAAAAGATATAATATTTATAAAAATGTGAGGGGTGTACTCACTTTTGTGAGATACTATATATATATATATATATATATATATATATATATATATATATATATATACACACACTACTGTTCAAAAGTTTGGGGTCACCCAGACAATTATTTTGTGTTTTCCATGAAAAGTCAAATTTATTTACCACCATGAGTTATAAAATGAATAGAAAATATAGTCAAGACATTGACAAGGTTAGAAATAATGATTTGTATTTGAAATAATAATTTTTTCCTTCAAACTTTGCTTTCGTCAAAGAATCCTCCATTTGCAGCAATTACAGCATTGCAGACCTAACATGATTGCACAAGGGTTTTCTAATCATCCATTAGCCTTCTGATGCAATGAGCAAACACATTGTACCATTAGAACACTGGAGTGATAGTTGCTGGAAATGGGCCTCTATACACCTATGTAGATATTGCACCAAAAACCAGACATTTGCAGCTAGAATAGTCATTTACCACATTAGTAATGTATAGAGTGTATTTCTGATTAGTTTAAAGTTTCTTCATTGAAAAAAGTGCTTTTCTTTCAAAAATAAGGAAATTTCTAAGTGACCCCAAACTTTTGAACGGTAGTGTGTATATTATATATATATACACTACACTAGATAGGTGTATAGAGGCCCATTTCCAGCAACTATCACTCCAGTGTTCTAATGGTACAATGTGTTTGCTCATTGCGTCAGAAGGCTAATGGATGATTAGAAAACCCTTGTGCAATCATGTTAGCACAGCTGAAAACAGTTTAGCTGGTTAGAGAAGCTATAAAACTGACCTTCCTTTGAGCAGGTTGAATATCTGGAAAAAATTATTATTTCAAATTCAAATCATTATTTCTAACCTTATATTTTCTATTCATTTTACAACTCATGGTGGTAAATAAGTGTAACTTTTCATGGAAAACACAAAATAATTGTCTGGGTGACCCCAAACTTTTGAACGATAGTGTATATATACAGTATATATATATATATATATATATATATATATATATATATACTGTACACACACACACACACACACACTAGCAGCAATATCCAGTGAATAAGACATGCAGTCTTTAGTCCTGATGATGTTTGTTGATGATGATCTTGTTTTTGTATTTTTACCTCCGCCAAGGAGGTAATGTTTTTACCGGGGTTTGTCTGTCTGTCTGTCTGTCTGTCTGTCTGTTACCAACATAACTCAAAAAGTTATGAACGGATTTTGATGAAATTTTCAGGAAAGGTACAGGGAACAGATGATTAGATTTTGGTGATGATCTGAGAGTGCATACCTCCACCAAGGGCTTTGTTTGTATTTGTGCAGCAGGATTACACAAAAACTACTGGATGGATTTGGATGAAATTTTCACCAGAGGTGGTTCTTGGGCTAGAGAGAAACCCATTATATTTTGGTGATGATCTGAGAATGCATACCTCAGCCAAGGCTCTTATCTTCTCACAGTGTGTTGGCAACAATACTGAAAAAGTTATGAATGGATTTTGATGACATTTTTAGGAAAGGTGTGTAATGGCATGGTGAACAGATGATTACATTTTGGTGATGATCTGAGAGTGCATACCTCCACCAAGGGCTTTGTTTGTATTTGTGCAGCAGGATTACACAAAAACTACTGGATGGATTTGGATGAAATTTTCACCTGAGGTTGTTCTTGGGCTAGAGAGGAACCCATTATATTTTGGTGATGATCTGAGAATGCATACCTCAGCCAAGGCTCTTATCTTCTCACAGTGTGTTAGCAACAATACTCCAAAACTGATGGACAGACTTTGATGCCATTTTCACCACAAGTGGCTATAGGCCTACACACAAACCCATTACATTTTGGAGGTGATCCATGACAAACGGAAGGAGCCTTGGCGGAGGTATGAGCTCTATGAGTGCTTTTCTAGTTAAAATTATTTTTTTTCTATCAACTTCCTTTTTTCCATTTTATTGCACAGTGCTTTATGACTATACAGTGGTGTGAAAAAATGTTTGCCCCCTTCCTGATTTCTCATTTTTTTGTATGTTTGTCACACTTAAATGTTTCAGATCATCAAACAAATTTAAATATTAGGCAAAGATAACACAAGTAAACACAAAATGCAGTTTATAAATGAAGGTGTTTATTATTAAGAGTAAAAAAAAAAACAAAAACAAACCTACATGGCCCTGTGTGAAAAAGTGATCCCCCCCTTCTTAAAACATAAATTAACTGTGGTTTATCACAACTTTGGAAAGCTGAGTTCAATTTCTCTAGCCACACCCAGGGCCAATTACTGCCACACCTGTTCTCAATCAAGAAATCGCTTACATAGGACCTGCCTGACAAAGTGAAGTACACCAAAAGATCCTCAAAAGCTAGACATCATGCTGCGAGCCAAAGAATTTCAGGAACAAATGAGAGACAAATTAATTGAGATCTATCAGTTTGGAAAAGGTTATAAAGTCATTTCTAAAGCTTTGAGACTCCAGTGAACCAAAGTGGAAGCCATTATCCACAAATGGCAAAAACATGAAACAGTGGTGAACCTTCCCAGGAGTGGCCAGCAGACCAAAATTACCCCAACAGCGCAGCAACGACTCATCCAAGAGATCATAAAAGACCCCACAACAACATCCAAAGATCTGCAGGCCTCACTTGCCTCAATTAAGGTCAGTGTTCATGACTCCACCATAAGAAAGAAACTGCGCAAAAATGGCCTGCATGGCAGAGTTCTAAGATGAAAACCAGTGCTGAGCAAAAAGAACATAAAGGCTTGTTTATCTTGGTGATCCTCAAGACTTTTGGGAAAATATTCTGTGGACTAATGAGACAAAAGTTGAACTTTTTGGAAGGTGTGTGTCCCATTAATGCTGGCGTAAAATTAACACAGCATTTCAGAAAAGGAACATCATACCAACAATAAAATATGGTGGTAGCAGTGTGATGGTCTGAGGCTTTTTTGCTGCTTCAGGACTTGGTAGATTTGCTGTGGTAAATGGAACCATGAATTCTGCTGTCTCCCAAAAAAGTCCTGAAGGAGAATGTCCAGCCATCTGTTCGTGACCTCAAGCTGAAGCGCACTTGGGTTCTGCAGCAGGACAATGATCCAAAACACACCAGCAAGTCCACCTCTAAATGGCTTAAGAAAAACAAAATGAAGACTTTGGAGTGGCCTAATCAAAGTCCTGACCTGAATCCGATTGAGATGCTGTGGCATGACCTTAAAAAGGCGGTTCATGCTCAAAAACCCTACACTGAGGCTGAATTATAACAATTCTGCAAAGATGAGAGGGCAAAATTCCTCCAGTTATCGCAAATGCTTGATTGCAGTTGTTGCGGCTAAGGGTGGCCCAACCAGTTATAAGGTTTAGAGGAAATCACTTTTTCACACAGGGCCATGTAGGTTTGGATTTTTTTTCCCTTAATAATAAACACTTTCATTTAAAAACTGCATTTTGTGTTTACTTGTATTATCTTTGTCTAATATTTAAATTTGTTTGATGATCTGAAATATTTGTGTGACAAACATATATAAAAATGAGAAATCAGGAAGGGGGCAAACACTTTTTCACACCACTGTATGTCTGTGAAATGCGCTTCATAAGTAAACTTTACTTACTTGGCACTCGGATAAAAAAGAAGCACCATGCTGGTGCCTCTTTAGCTTAGCTGTTGCTAATGCTGCTCCGAGAAGTGTGCTGGCCAGCGTGTTTCAAGTGTTGTTTGCTGTTGCCCCAGCAGACCACTCCAAAAGTGATGGCTGATGCTACCACCGTATCATAGAATGTCTTCAAGAGCAACCCTTGTACACCAAAAGACCTGAGCCTCCTCAGTAGGAACAGCCTGCGCTGTCCCTTCTTGTAGAGTGTGTCGGTATTGTGTGACCAGTCTATTGTTCAGATGAACACCCAGGTACTTGTAGGATGTCACCATTTCAGTGTCTGTTCCCTGGATGTTTACTGATGCTGTGAGGGGTTGTCCTTGCCTGCGGCAGTCCACCACCAGCTTCTTAGTTTTCCTCATGTTGATCTGGAGGCAGTTCCGATGGCACCAGTCTACGAAGTCCTGGATAAGTCCTCTGTACTCAGCTTCATCTTCGTTGGAGATGAGGCCGACAATCGCAGAGTCATCAGAGAACTTCTGTAGATGGCAGTGTGTTGTGTTGTGTGAGAAGTCCGCAGTATAGAGGGTGAACAGGAAGGGAGCCAAAACCGTTCCCTGGGGGGCCCGCGTGCTACCGATGATTGTGTCGGACACACAATCCCGGGTTCTCACAAACTGTGGCCGGTTAGTGAGGTAGTCCAGGATCCATGATGGCAGGTGCTGGTCCACCCCTGCGCACAGCAGCTTGTCCTTCAGGATCATCGGTTGGATGGTGTTGAAAGAACTGGAGAAGTCAAAGAACATGATCCTCACCGCATTCCCGGGCTTCTCCAGGTGGGACAGGGAACGGTGAAGGAGGAAGATCACTGCATCCTCCCCCCCATTGCCATGCTGGTAGGCGAACTGGAGTGGATCCATCACTGGTCCCACCAGGGGGCGGAGGTGAGCAAGGAGCAGTCTCTCCAGGGTCTTCATCATGTGAGACGTCAGGGCCACTGGCCTGTAGCTGTTCAGGTCTTTGGGGTGGGAAGTCTTTGGTACAGATACCACACAAGATGTTTTCCACAACTGTGGTACCCTCCCCAGCTTCAGGCTCAGGTTGAAGATGTGCTCCACAATCCCACACAGCTGGTCTCCGCAGGACTTGAGGAGCTTCGCACTGATGCCGTCCGGTCCCGAGGCCTTCCTCGCCTTGATCTTCCTCAACTCTGTCCTCACCTGGGTCTTAGTGAGGGTCAGGTTGGGGGGCTGTGTGCTGGGAGTGGGGGGGGGTGTTGGTGGAGTGGGGTATGGACAGCAGGGCTCGATGACTTTAGAGGTGGCAGTGGTTGGTGTGCAGTCGGGGGGGAGGGCGGTTGGTCAAACCTATTAAAAAACAGGTTCAGATTATTCGCCCACTCCCTGCCCCCCGTGGCCTGGGAGGAGGTATTCTGGAGCCCAGAGATGGTTTTAAGGTTTCTCCAGACCCTGCTGATTACCTCCGCCAAGGAGGTAATGTTTTTACCGGGGTTTGTCTGTCTGTTTGTCTGTCTGTCTGTCTGTTACCAACATAACTCAAAAAGTTATGAACGGATTTTGATGAAATTTTCAGGAAAGGTGTGCAATGGCACAGGGAACAGATGATTAGATTTTGGTGATGATCTGAGAGTGCATACCTCCACCAAGGGCTTTGTTTGTATTTGTGCAGCAGAATTACACAAAAACTACTGGATGGATTTGGATGAAATTTTCACCAGAGGTGGTTCTTGGGCTAGAGAGAAACCCATTATATTTTGGTGATGATCTGAGAATGCATACCTCAGCCAAGGCTCTTATCTTCTCACAGTGTGTTGGCAACAATACTGAAAAAGTTATGAACAGATTTTGATGACATTTTTAGGAAAGGTGTGTAATGGCATGGAGAACAGATGATTACATTTTGGTGATGATCTGAGAGTGCATACCTCCACCAAGGGCTTTGTTTGTATTTGTGCAGCAGAATTACACAAAAACTACTGGATGGATTTGGATGAAATTTTCACCAGAGGTGGTTCTTGGGCTAGAGAGAAACCCATTATATTTTGGTGATGATCTGAGAATGCATACCTCAGCCAAGGCTCTTATCTTCTCACAGTGTGTTGGCAACAATACTGAAAAAGTTATGAACAGATTTTGATGACATTTTTAGGAAAGGTGTGTAATGGCATGGAGAACAGATGATTACATTTTGGTGATGATCTGAGAGTGCATACCTCCACCAAGGGCTTTGTTTGTATTTGTGCAGCAGGATTACACAAAAACTACTGGATGGATTTGGATGAAATTTTCACCTGAGGTTGTTCTTGGGCTAGAGAGGAACCCATTATATTTTGGTGATGATCTGAGAATGCATACCTCAGCCAAGGCTCTTATCTTCTCACAGTGTGTTAGCAACAATACTCCAAAACTGATGGACAGACTTTGATGCCATTTTCACCACAAGTGGCTATAGGCCTACACACAAACCCATTACATTTTGGAGGTGATCTATGACAAACGGAAGGAGCCTTGGCGGAGGTATGAGCTCTATGAGTGCTTTTCTAGTGTTGCTCTGTTGCAGCTTGTCCTCCATCTTCTTCCTGAAGCTGTCCTTGCCTTCTCTGATCTTCCTCCTCAGTTCCCTCTGTACGGATTTCAGCATCTCCCTGTTCCCCGACCTGAAGATCCTCTTCTTCTCTCTCAGAAGTATTTTTATCTCAGGGTTGATCCAGGGTTTGTTGTTCGAGCAACACCGTATGGTCTTGGTGAGTACGGTGTTGTCCACACAGAAGTTGATGTAGTCCGTGATGGTGTGAGTGAGGTCATCGATGTCCTCACCATGTGGATCGCAGAGCTGCTCCCAGGCAGTGGTTTCAAGACAGTCCTTTAGAGCGTCCATTGCCTCCTCAGACCATATCTTCTCCGTGCGTATGACCGGAGGTTGTTTGTGTACTAGGGGTTTGTACACCGGCAGGAGATGAACCAAGTTGTGATCCGATCTCCCGAGTGGGGGGAGTGGTGATGAGGTGTACGCCTCCTTAGTGTTAGCATAGAATAAGTCCAGTGTTTTATTGTCTCTAGTGTGGCATGTGACATACTGGGTGAACGTGGGATGTATCTTGCTTAATATTTGGAGTACAAAGACAATATTGTGATGTCTTTAGAAAGCTAAGAACATCTTTCCAACAGTATATGAAACTCAAAATGTGTTTTGGGGTGAATGTGACTGAAAATGATCACTAATATAATGAGTCACAATGGTAAAAATGTTCACATTTTGTTTACCAATGTTTTGTGAAAATTGATTGAATAAATGACATTTTTTGTAAGGCAACTTCCCTTCTTCACTGCTTAATCATAACATATACTCTTAGCAGTCTTACCAATTGTCAAAACAATGCTATGTGCTGCTTTTTATCAAGAAATACAATTAATATTATGCAGAATTGACTTCAGCCTTTTGGTCTGGCCCTCCACAATATTTTCTGTTTCTCATGTGGCCCCATGGAAAAAAATAATTGCCCACCCCTGATATAGACCGTATAATTAATAAAAGATCGAGCCATCATTTAGGGACTGGTGCATTGTTGGTAGAGTCAAGTATCGTGATCTATCACTGAATCGATCTTTTGTCCCACCCCTAATAAATGTGCAACATTTTTTCTTCAAATTTGCAACTTCTCTTATGGAGTTGAAACTTCTCTCATAAACTTGCATTTTTTTCCCTTCAATTACCTTTTTTCTTGTAAATTAAAAACTTTGTCAAACTTACCAATTTTTCCCAATAAATCTGCTACTTTTTCATGTAAAAATGCAATGTTCATAGGGATGCTGGTTAAATTTTTGTTCTGTGTAATGGTTTATTTTTTCTACGGCTCTGGACAATGATCCAATTTTATTTATTTTTTTATGTTTTTGTTGGAAAAGAAGTTTTGTTCTTTTTTGTTCCATTTCAAGGTTTTCGTGATAGATGAATGTATGGATGTTCAAAAAAATAAATTTTCCTGGTTGTTTTTACAAGCATTTTTAATCCAAAATAATTCACACTATCAGTATGCTGTTAATAATGTTCAAACACATTACTTTTAATAGCAGACAATGACGTCCTTCACATGTCCCGCACTTACAAAGCAAGTGGGATAAACAGCAGTCCGAATTCAAAAGAACACTGAGGAAGTTAGCAGACACAGAACATTTGTATGACTCATCCTAACCCTAATAATTGTATACACTGTTAAATTAGATGACGAGCGAGTACATACTGATTTGTGCCATGTCTTTTCTTTTTTTTCCTCTGTTGCAGTTCTTCACATGACTTGAACAGAAGTTACTGGACACAGCAGAAAGCCACTTTGGTAATGCATGAAGACACGAACGGTCAGGGTACACTTGATTTTTTCACCAGCGTACACCTCAATATGGGTTATATGAGCGGATTAAAGAAATAACTGTGAATACAGTTAAATGTAAATATAATTTTGTTGTCCCAGCACCCAGCGGTATCTTGTACCTCCATCTTCCCATCAGTCCACAGCACCTATATTGTGGAGAGAGACCCGTGGATCCTAACTCTGCCGACTGTGTCAGGTACGCTTGATTCTTCCCCCGACGTACACCTCCACTGATAAAGGTCAATTAAAAAAAGTCACCTTTGACCTCATTTATGGTCAAGTGGTCAGTGAAACCATGCCAAGGTCACTCAAATTAGCAATAATTGCAAATTAGCTAACAGCTATACACTCTATGTGCAACACATCAGATTGATTGTCTTTGATTAATTGTCTATGTTTATTGCACTGTCCCTGTCAAATAAACTAATCTACTACTACTACTCTTTAGGTATTGGAGCATCACCATGCAAGAGATGAGAGCCTGCAGTCAAGTGGCTTCTGAGTTAGTAGGGGGACAAAATTTGCCACATACATACCCACACTGCAGAATCTTATATATATACTTCGAGCGCATGCGCACGCAGCAACCGGCAGCGGGCGAAAAAAGTTCTACGTCTGTCTCTGTTTTTATGCACTTTAATGTGTTTTAACATAATTCTCTGTGCCGTTGTGACTTTATTTTAAGAGATTTTCATGGACACAGCGATAAAAAGAGACAAGAACAGGAAACGCGAAAGCGTGGTGGTGTAAGATTAAACCTGAGGAGGCGTCAGCTTAACCGCATTCCTCTTCCTTCCATTATTATGGGGAACGTACAATCCCTGAGAAATAAAGTGGATGAAATTCAAGGAAATGTATGATATTAGAAGGATTTCAAGAACTGCTGTGTTATGGCTTACACGGAGATGTGGCTTACAGCGCATGACCAAGATGCGGGCCTGTGGATTGATAGCTTTGGAGCCCCACTTCGCTCAGATCAGCAGGAAGAGGTAACAGGGAAACGTCAGGGGGGCGGCATATGTTTGTATATTAATAAACAGTACTGTACATCTGTCACGGTCAGAGAGCGCATCTGTACACCCGATGTGGAGCTTCTGTCTGTGTCACTACGCCCCTTTTATCTGCCCCGCGAGTTCCCCCAACTTTTTATAACGACTGTGTACATTCACCTGAGGGCAGATGCTGCCTCCGCCTCCAGCACCCTCTTTGATGTGGTACAGCGGTTGCAGTCAATTTCCCCAGAGGCTCCAAATTTTATCATTGGGGATTTTAACCATGTATCTTTAAAGAAGACAATTAAAAATTTTTATCAGTATGTCTCCTGCCCAACCAGGTGAAAAAAGACATTGGACCTGTGCTATGGATCCATAGAGAGGGCCTTTAAGCCTCTTCCCTTTCCTCCTTTAGGATCCTCAGATCACAACTGTGTACATTTGCTGCCCACATATAAAACTGCTCTCAGAAGAGGCAAGGCGAAGACCAGAGACATAGACGTGTGGACAGAGGATTCAGTGCACTGCCTCCAGGAATGCTTTAACTGTACGGACTGGGAGGTGTTCATGCTCGCCTGCGGAGAAGATTTTTTTTTTTTTTTTTTGTACTTATTTTGTATCCGTAGGTAGATTTGTTTTGCAGTCTGGTGACAAGCCACCAGCTGCTGGTTGCTGCGTGCGCAAGCGCCCCATATCCCTAACCTGCATGTTTTTGGTATGTGGGAGGAAACCGGAGAAATCCCGGAGCAAACCCACGCAACACGGGGAGAACATGCAAACTCCACACAGATCACTGTTGGTCAGGGGCAGGGATCAAACCCACGATCTCACGATCCCCGCGATCCCCCGGCCGAGGGTAAACTGTGCTGCCACAGTGCTAACCACTGCACCACCGTGCAGTGGTTAGCTGCAAGATTTGGACACTTTAGTGGACGTGACATGCTCATACATGGCTTTCTGCAGAGACATGATCGTTCCATGTAAACGTGTCAAAACATATCCCAACAACAAGCCATGGGTTACAAAATCAGTTAAATCCTGCTTACAGAGGAAAGCACTTGCCTTTAAACAGGGGGTTGTTTCTGAGCTGCAGGTTGCCACTAAAGAGCTGAAGGCCAAAATTTTAAGAGCAAAACAGAATTATAAATCTGAGTTGGAAAGCAAGATGGCAACAAAGAAGCTTGGTACAGCCTGGGCCAGTATGAAAACTATTGCAGGCCTTCAGAGCACAGAGCGCAGTAATCGTGTGTTTTTACACACGATGGTTTTAGTTCAGACACAGAGCTGGCTAATGCTCTTAATTACCTCCGCCAAGGAGGTTATGTTTTCATTGGCGTTGGTTTGTCTGTTTGTTTGTTTGTTTGTTTGTTAGCAAGATAACTCAAAAAGTTATGGACGGATTTTCATGAAATTTTCAGAGATTGTCAGAAATGGGGTATCCTACAGATGAATACATTTTGGTGGTGATCCCGATCACTGTTCAGAAGAAAACCGCCATTACGGAAAATGCGATTTTCGTCAATAACTACTGAACCACTAATCCTATCATTGTCAATCCAATTGCTAGTCATATGTTTTCATGGTCAAAGAATCTGAAAACGTACACACAAACACTGTATGGGGGGAACTGTGGCGCTTGGCGGAGGTCTGCGCTCTCCGAGTGCTTTTCTAGTTGTTTTTATGGTCGTTTTGATTCCTTTGATTTTAGCACAGAAACCCAAGATTTGAAACAGAAACTCAAAGACAATCAGCACTTTAATATTGAGGTGCAGGATGTTAAAAGGGTGTTCTGTGCTGTAAAAGTGAACAAAAGTCAGGGCCCTGATAATATATGTGGGTGCTTGGAAAAATCCTGTGCACATGAACTGAGTCCTGTGTTTCACTATATTTTCAATAAGTCCTTACAGACACGACATGTGCCTAAGATCTGGAAAGATGTCGTGATTGTCCCCGTTCCAAAATCCAGCTGTCCTAAAATGATTTTTTTTTTTTTTTAGACCAGTTGCTTTGACCTCAATTTTAATGAAAATTTTTGAAAAACTGGTCAGATTTGAGGTCCTAAAGCAGACTGAGCATACATTGGATCCTCTGCAGTTTGCCTATAGGCCTCACAGAGGAGTGGAGGATGCCACTGTCACTCCGTTTAACATGCTTTTTAAACATCTGGATTTTAATGGGACACACGCCATTCTTTTATTTGTGGACTTTTCTTCCGCCTTTAATACAATCCAACCTCATATTTTAGTTGAAAGGCTCCTGCAACAATTTGATTTGAGTAATAATCTGGTGGGTCAGATTCTGGATTTTTTAACCAACAGGACACAGAGAGTAAGGGTCAATGGTACATTGTCTGACCAAAAGTGCTCTTCTACTGGCTCTCCGCAGGGGTGTGTGTTGTCACCACTACTCTTCATCCTGTACACAAACATGTGTCGGAGCAGACACGACAACAGACACATTATAAAGTATGCTGATGATTCAGTTGTTGTCAGTTTCCTCCAGGATGGTGAGAGTGGCCATGGCCCAGTAGTTGATGATTTTGTTCACTGGTGTGAGGATTCCTACCTGCAGCTGAATACGACAAAAACTAAAGATATGATTATTGGCTTTAGGAGGAAAAATCCCAGGCACAAAGTCACTGTACTAAAAGGCCAGACCATTGAATGTGTGCAATCCTACAAGTATCCTGGGACGATTATTGATAGTAATTTAAACTTTGAAGAGAACTGTGAAAGGGTGTGCAAAAAGGGTCAGCAACATTTGCATTGTTTAAGGAAACTTGCATGCTTCCAAACTGACCAAACCACAATGACAATGTTTTATCAGGCTTTTATTGAATCTGTTTTATCCTTTTCTTTAGTGTCATGGTTTGGTCAGATAAAACTGAAACAGAGGAAATCCTTGGATCAGGTTGTTCTATGGTCCAGTCATTTGCTTGGTGAGTCATAGCTGAGCCTGACATCCCTGTACACCAAACAGGTACAGAGGATTGCTACCTCCATTTTAAATGATGACTCCCACCCTTTGTACTGCAACTTTCAGCTTCTTCCCTCCAGACAGAGGTTTGCTGTCCCAAAATGTAAAACCCAGCGCTACAAAAACAGCTTTGTTCCTGCTGCTGTTAAAGAGTTGAACAAGATGTAACAATATATTGCACATAATTTAGTTACCTATTTATTAATTTTATTTTATATTTACTTATTTTTGTAGGTTTTTTATTTGGGTTCTAAATCTTTTACTGGGTTTTAGACTTTTGAGTTTTTAACCTCTTTGACTAGTCTTTAACTTTTTAATATGACCCTTCTCTCTTCTCTCTGTTTTTTCTCTTATCTCTTTGTCTTATGTCCTGATTTGTGGAGCCTTGAGTACTTTTATCATGTTTATAGTTAGCTTCATGTGTGCCTGTGTTTGTGTTCATGTTGAATGTAATTGTGGTTTGTAAATATGGATGTCACCTGACTGCAAAACAAATCTACCTACGGGTACAAGTAAAGTAACCTAAACCTGAATATATATACTGTATATATATATATATATATATAGGTAGATAATGCCCACAAAAGCATGCGTTTCAGTTAAAAAATGAATCCAATACACAATATTTGAAAAATATTGTGTATTGGATACATCAGATATTAGATATTGTGATATTGGACACATTAGATATTGTGTATCTAATACGCCAGGTTAGCTGCCCATTCCGTGGCCTCGTTGGCTTGAGTCTTTCGAGACGCATGTGTCAGCAATGGATCTAGCTAAGGCTAGCAAGCTTTGACTGGGTGCTATGTTGATACACAGCCTCAGCAGCAAAGGATAGCGTGTATTTAGAACATTGGAGCCTGTGGACACCTACAACAAATGTCACCTTGCCAGCCGAACATTTTGTGACACCTGAGAGTGTGTTGGTACATAGAATTAGGTTTCGCTAACGTCGACAGGGAGCGGGTGAGATGATACAGCAATACGTTGCCGACCTCCGCTGTCTGGCGAATACTTGCAGGCTTGCCCAGTTGGAAGACGAGATGGTGCGGGACCAACTAGCAGAGTACACCACCAACATGAAGCTGCGGGAGAAGCTGTTAATAAGATAAGATAAGATAAGATAAGATAAGCCTTTATTAGTCCCACAATGGGGAAATTCCAGGATTGCAACAGCACAGGGATAGCAACACTCAGAGCAATAATTAAGAAGATACGAAAAATATAAATAAGAGCAGTGGATATACATACGTACACATAAATATATAAATATATATACAAAGTGTGGAGCATTGTAGCAAGATGGAATAAACAGCATAACCGTCTACTTAGTTATCCTACATAGTATGAATATGTACCCATACATATTGTCACCCTCCGTAGCGACTGATATTGTCCTAGTTGTATACTGGAGGCGACCATTTGTGTAAGTCTGTTGCGTCTTTTGCATTCAATACTACTAGGTCGTCACGTTTTTTTGCTATCTCTGCGAGCAGCCCTGCTTAGGTTATACAGTCTGACAGCCGTAGGTAGGAAGGACCTGCGAAACCTCTCGGTTGCGCACCTAGGATGATGTAGTCTACTGCTAAATGAGCTCCTCAGTGCGTTCAATATGTCCTGCATAGGGTGGGACTTGGACTCCAGCAGAGATGACAGTTTAGCCACCATCCTTCTCTCTCCTATCTCCTCCACTGGGTCAAGGCGTTGCACCAGGACAGAGCTAGCTTTCTTGATCAGTTTTTTAATGTCGTCAGACGACATGCCGCTGATGAGGGTGGTGGAGTTGGCATTCCAGTTGGAGGCAGCAGCCCAGCTAACATCACAGCTAGGAGCTTCACAACAACAACCTCTGCAAGTACACTCAGTTACCCTGGCAGAAGAGCCAGTCGACACAGCAACCTTTTAGAAGGACGATGAGGTGAACATCATGGGACGACAAGACATCATGGTATGCCGACCGTGTGGCAACTATGGCTCCCCTGTGCACCGGGTGTGCGCACGCTCCTGCCCAGCCTAAGGACAGAGATGCCAGTGCTGCAGTAAGCTTAACCATTTTGCTAAAGTGTGCCATTCAACATTGTCAATGATAAGCTCACCACCCAGCTCAATTGGACTGCCTATGATCAACTACCATTCTTTCAGTGGACTGCAGTAATTTGGTGTACAAGTGGTGCACAGTGATGCTCAATGGTATCACTCTGCCGTTGCTCCAGGACACTGCCGCTACAAAGTTGCTGAAGAACTGGATCACGGTAAAGAGGTTCTTCCCTCGGCATTCAATCAAGCTGAACGTGGTCAAAGTCTATGGATACAGGCACACCAAAATCAGCCTGGTAGGAACCATTACGTTAACAGTTCGCTACAGGTCCAAAGTCCTCCCAGCATTCACCTTCCAGGTAGCGACGCATGGCGACAACATCCTGGGGTATAACCTCTTTCACAAATTGGATTTCACCATCACCGACCACCAAGGACTTTGTTTGACCACTGATGGCTGGAGCACGTTTCACCCAGACGTGGGTGCAGCTGTTCCAAGCTTTGCATCGCACGGAGAGGAGAACACAGACTCAACTCAAATCCTCGCCTGGCACAAGCCTCATGGAGCCGCCTTTCAGCTGCAGGAGATCGAGTCTGTGGCCAAGCAGGACCCCGGTGAATGACACCAACTGAGAGCTTGTCCTGCCTACGGCGAGAACACCACGCTGCCACAACAACCAGCATCATCCACCACCTACAGGACGAGAGAGCACCACCAGGGCCGCCTGAAGCTGATCAGGTCATTGCTCACGGTGCTCGAGTGGGTTCAGGTCCGTTGATCCGAATGCCCAGATGACCTACAGATGCTCCTGTCACCGCCAATGCAGATCACTGCGCAATTGAGGCCAGCCACCTTCCAGATGGCCGGCGGTTCACGATGGCACACCAGCTGTCTGTGGAAGGTAAGACTAATAGTTACTCCGGATCAAGATGCGGCACTGGAACTGACTCAGCCAGTGTGGGACCTGCACTGGGACTTTGCTGACGAGCAGGACATGATTCCAGCAGGATGGCACCCAGGTCCACCACGGACAGCATCTCCAGGGCCGCGCCCACCACGGGCTTGCCAGAGGCCCCCTGAGGTTGGACTGTAACACGACTGTTAAAAATGTTCAAACAGACTTCCGGTCTGGACGCCATGGTGATAGCAACCTAACGCTGAAACTCCCAGACCCAATCCAAGGAAAACATCCTCAAAATCAGACCTAACAGATTTTTGGAAGATTAAAAATCAAAAGACAAAAACACCATGCCTAACCAAAAGCAGAAGAAACTGACATTCCCCAGGTCAGGACGCGCAGCGGCCGCAGAATCTGAACCGGAGGACCTCCGTTCAGAAGACGAGGACCTGGGCCTAGCTAACAAAAGGATTAGCTTGAAATCGCTATTTGACGAATTACGACGATTTCGGGCCGAATTTCTTGAATTCAGAGAGGATCTAAAAAGGACGAACAGCAGAATGGACCAGGCCGAAAACCGAATCTTGGAAGCTGAAGAAAGAGTAAAAGTGCTTGAAGATTCTGTGCTGGATTTACACAGAAAACAGTCAAGGCTGGAGGCTAAGCTAACCGACCAAGAAGGAAGACAGAGACGAGATAACATTAGAATTCACGGTCTGAAAGAAGGAGCTGAAGATAGTTTCAACACAGTGGTGGAATGCGTGGAATCCTTATTGAGAGAGAAGTTGGATATTCCACAAACCACCAATTTGAAGATAGAAAAGGCCCATCGTACATTAGCCGCAAAGCCAGCGCCGGAAGCGCCCCCACGTTCTGTGGTGGTGAGATTCGCCAATTTCAAAATAAAACAAGAGGTTGTAAGACGGGCTTGGCAGAAAAAAGGATTTATGCATCATGAGAGAAAAGTCTTCGTGGAGCACGATTACGCCCCTGAGGTTCTTAAAAAGCGACGGGAATATAACGACGCCAAAAAGGTTCTACGGGAACAGAATCTACGCTTTCAGACGCCATTTCCGGCGAAGCTAAGGGTCTTTTATGGTGAAGAGTCATGTCTTTATAATTCAGCGGAAGAAGCAACAATTGACATGGCAAGAAGAGGGCTCCCGGTAACGGTGTTTAAACCCGCAGCGAATCTGAGCGAAAAGATCAGAGCTCAAACGTGGTCCACTCAGAGACCTTCAAAAACCACGGGCCAGCAGCGGGAAATCCAGCCCCAGAGCTACAAAGATAAGCTTTCCAGTTCCAGGAAGGAATAGCGACCTTTTTGGGGTTTTTTTTCTTTTCAGTCACTCTGCACTTCCACACCCCCCCTCCTACAAGGTAACAAACATTAAAGGAGATGCAGAATCAGCATGTGGTAAAACCTTTCATGGAGCAGTTATAGCATTAGAAACAAATGTCTTCTTAATTTAAAGGGGAAAAAAAAAAATCATGTTAAAATAGAAACGTAACAATGACCCACATGTTCTCTCCACACTAACAAATACTGTATTAGAGTGAATGTTTTTTTTTTTTCCACAATATCTTTATTGAACCTTTTTTTTTTTTAACAAACATGATACAAACAATCAAACACTAACACTAAAGTACTACAAAAAAAAAAAAAAAAAAAAAAAGGATGCACTAAAAACACCAACAACCACCAGCAAAGTCAAATCTTCAACAATGCTCCTCTGTTTAGTCTAGACAATCCAATACATAAGTATACATATTATGTTCACCAGTTTGGAATTTACAAGGTCCACACACATCATTCACCTTCTTCTTCAAAAGTTATGTTTAAATTTTTTACATAATCAATAAAAGGTCTCCATATATTCTCAAACACAATTTCCTTTGATTTCAGTATATATGTTATTCTTTCTAATGGAAGGTTTGTTAACATCTGTCTTAACCACTGAGTCACATCTGGTCTATGAGTCTTTTTCCATAATAGTGCAATACATTTTTTGGCATTAAGCAAACTGAGGTCTATGAATGTTCTTTCACTTTTATTAAAATTATGCTTTTCTGGGTACAGACCCAACAAAAACAATTTAGGATTCAATATGATTTGTTTTGAGATTATTTTTTCAATTGTTACCCTCACCTCTTCCCAAAACATTCTTATTAATCTACATTCCCATACACAATGAAATAGAGTTCCTTTACTTTCCATGCATTTTGTGCATGTATCTGGTATATTTTTGTTATATTTATTTAACTCCTCCGGTGTAACATACATCCGCATTAACCATTTGAAATGTATCAATTTAAGGCGTACATTTATTGATTTGGTTTGAGCTTCTGTACAAGCCAATTCCCATTGTTCCTCTGAAATTTCAGTTTGCAGATCTTCTTTCCAGTAGTTTAATCTTTTCAGTGAATTTTCGCTTGAAGATAGTGTCAATGAGTTATAAAACTCTGAAATAATACCCTTTCTTTTACTATCTTTCATCATCATTTTTTCCAAGGATGAATAAATAGGTCGAGTGAGAGCTTTATTTTGATTTGATCGAATAAAGTTTCTAAGTTGAAGATATTTAAAAAAAATGTGTTCTATTGAGATTAAATTTGATCCTCAGCTCTTCAAAAGACATTATGTTATCTGCACATGGCAAATATAAATCCTGAATCTTTTGTATCCCTTTTAAATTCCATACTTTAAATACAGCGTCCGCTCTCCCTGGTTTAAAATATTGATTACCCCATATTGGACTAAACTGTGACAATAACTGTGGTTCTTTTAAATAGTTTTTAGCTTCACACCATATTTTGATCATATGCTTTACAAATGGATTTTTAACTTGTTTTTGTAATTTTTTTGCCGAATCTGAGTATATGAATATGGGAAGAGGTAAAGGTAAATTGTATGATTCCATTTCAGTCCAGTGAGGGAGATCATTTGATGAAAAATAATATGTCATAGACCTCAGTTGTGCCGACCAATAATACAACATAAAATTTGGACATTTCAGACCTCCACAATCAAATGGTAAATATAATAAAGACAGACGTAATCTAGCCCTCCTGTTGTTCCATATAAATTCCACTAACTTTTTTTTTATTCTTGAGAATAAATCTAAAGGTGGTGATAAGGGAATGTATTGAAATAAATAAAGTATTTTAGGTAAAATATTACTTTTAAGTATATTGATTCTCCCGATCATCGACATTGGTAGTGACATCCATCTCTGAGTTAACTCATTGATATCTGTCATTAAGGCTTCATAGTTGACACTGGCGACTGATTCTAGCTTAGGCACAATTTGGATTCCTAAATATTTAAACTGATTTACAACATTGAATTGATTTACCTCAGGGGCTGGGTAATTTCTCTGGGTCTCATTTAGCATTAATATTGAAGATTTAGTTTTATTTATTTTATATCCTGATATTTCCCCAAAATTCTTTATTAAATTCAACAAGGTTGGAATTGATTTTTTTAGATTCAACATAAACAAAATTATGTCATCGGCGTACAGGGAGATTTTATGTTCTGTTGGTCCAACTTTAATTCCATATATTTGTGAATGTAAACGTATCGCTATCGCTAAAGGTTCAATTGCCATAGTAAACAGTAAAGGTGAAAGTGGACAGCCTTGTCGACATCCTCTATTGATTTTTATTGGTTTTGAAATATTGTTATTTGTTAGGATTTCTGCTGTAGCATTATTGTATATTATTTGAACCCATTTTATGAAATTATTTCCAAGTCCAAACCTTTGTAGGACTTCAAAAAGAAAGGGCCATTCAACTCTATCAAAGGCCTTTTCGGCGTCCAGTGATAGGAGAGCTGTATCCGGTGCTTCTTTATTAAAATAAATAATATTAAATAGTCTTCTTACATTATGGAAGCCTTGTCTTCCCTTTATAAAGCCATTCTGATCTCGATTAATAATATTTGGTAAAATTTCTTGTATTCGTCTTGCTAAAATTTTACAGATTATCTTAAGGTCGGCGTTTAATAGGCTTATTGGTCTCATATTTTCACATTTATTAGAGGGCTTACCTGGTTTTGGCAGCAGTATAATTAAGGCATTATTTATGTATGATGGTAAATTATTATTTTGAAATGCTTCTAAAACCATTTCCAAAAAAGGTTTTATTAATTTATTCTTAAATTTCTTATAAAGGTCAACTGGAAGACCATCTGGTCCTGCACTTTTTCCTGATTTCATATTATCAATGGCTAGCCCAACTTCTTCTTGACTAATTTTAGACTCCAATATCTCCCTGTTTTCATTTGGAATACACGGTATAGATAGTTCGTTCAAAAACCCATTTAGTTTTGTTAAATCAAATTCATTTTTAGTATCATATAATTTTTCATAGTAATCTCTAAAGGCTCTGTTAATTTCTAAAGGATCTATAACTACCTGTCCTTTACTTATAATACTAGTAATTGGTGTTTTAATTTCTAATTGTTTAATCTGCCATGCCAATAATTTTCCTGATTTTTCACCTTGTTCATAAAAAGATTGTTTCAATCTTAGAAGACTCGAGGCAGCTCTATTCGCTGATTTTTTGTCGTATTCAGCTCTCAAAATCAGTAATTCATTCTCCAACCTTGGATCACTTCCTGCATACACTTTTTCCTGAAGACTTTTCATTTTATGTTCCAATTTAGCTCTCTCCTCTCGAGTCTTCTTAGATTTTGATCCTGTATAACTAATAATATGTCCCCTAATAAAAGCTTTGAAAGCTTCCCACTTTACACATGCTGATGTTTGTGTAGTATTGATGTCAAAGTACTCGTCTATCTGTTTTTCTATATACTTGACAAATTCCTCATCCTGAAGCCATTTATGCTGAAATTGCCATCTACCTGATTCCTTTGTCAATTTTTTATCTACATATATTAGACAACAGGGTGCATGATCAGAGATCACGATGTTATCATAAAAGCAGTTTTGAATCTTGGATCTTAATTCTGTGGAAATCAAAAAATAATCAATACGTGAGAATGTCTTGTAGGTACTGGAATAACAAGAATAGGCTTTAACTTGTGGTTTCATTTCTCTCCATATATCTAACAATCTCAATTCTTTCATAAAATGATTAATAGTCATCCTACATCCATTGTGCGTACAATCCAGTCCTGTTGATCTATCTATACCTGGATTCAATGTACAATTAAAATCCCCTGCTATTATATGTTGCCCTGTAAGTGATGATAAAATAAGAAATAAATTAGCAAAGAACTTTTGATCATCTATATTGGGACCATATAAGTTCACAAGATTTATATTTTCTAATAGCAAAGAACCTTGAATGATTACATATCTTCCAAGTTTGTCTCCAATTACATTTTTCACTTGAAAAGGGACTGATTTATGTATGAGAGTCATAACTCCCCTGGCCCGGGATGAAAATGATGAGGTGAATACACTTCCTTGCCATCTACTCCTAATTCTTTTTATATCCTCCTCTATTAGATGAGTTTCTTGTAAAAACACAATTTTTGAACCCATGTCTTTTATTTTATTCATAACTTGTTTAAGTTTTTTTAAATTTTGTAGACCTCTGCAATTCCATGAAGTTAAATTAAGATTAACACTTTGGTTTATGATCAATAGAGAGTTTGGGATTACCTTGCAGTGTAAACATGCTCATACAGAGAAGCAAAAACATGAGTGGTTGAACATTCATCCTACAAACTACACACAAGCAAATTCCCCCTTCCCACACTTGTGGCGAACCCCCCAAAATCAAAAGAAAAATTCCGTCTCCCGATATAGCCATCGACCGTTCCACACCCACGGGGAACAGCCTAAGCCACTCCTTCTTCATTCTCCCAATCACCCTAACTCTACTGCTTTTAATGACGTAACATTAACTCTCCTCTGTAGTTTTCCAACTTAACTCCAAAATTTTTAACAACTTTGTACATCATAGTTTTTTTTTTGTTTGTTTTGTTTTTGTTTTTTTTAATATATAATACAATCTATATTTTGTAAACTTGCTATTTACTTCAAGTCAGTCAGATACCTGTGCAAATGCTTAATTATTCTACCTTATATTTTGTTCATGCTTAGCTCCCACCAGTCTCTTCTTCTTCTTTGATCTTCTTGATGAACTCCTGCGCCTCCTCTGGGGTCTTGAAGATGTGGGTTCTGCCCTCATACGTGGTCAACAGTCTCGCAGGATAGATTACACCATGACGAATCCCAAGGTTGCGCAGCTCCTTACGTATGGGATCAAACTGCTTCCTCAATTGTTGGATTCCTGTGGCCAAATCTGGGTAGAACCGCACCTGCTGATCCTGGTGTTTAATCTCTCCTTTAGCTCGTGCAGCGTTGAAGATCTTCATCCTGTCTCTGTTGCTAAGAAACTTCATAATTAAGGTCCTCGGCGGTCCCTTATCTCTCCGTGGGCCAATACGATGTGCTTTTTCCAGAACCACTGCTGATTGCAACTCCTCGCTGCCCAGCACCTCCGGAATCCACTTTTCCAGAAAGGAATATACGTCCCGACCTTCTGATTCCTCTGGAAGACCCACCAGCCTCAAGTTATTCTGTCTCGACCGAGATTCCAAATCCAAAATATTATCTTCTAGACATTTTTTTTTTTTCCAAAGTGCGCACCTTTAATTGAAGACGGGTGACGTCATCTTCAGCACTAGCGAGACGGAGCTCCATCTGCGCCGTTCGTTCTACACAGTCACCCAATTCCTTTCTTATTCCTTCCAACGCTGTCATAATCCCATCAAATCTAGAGGAAAAGTCCGCTCTCATTGAACTCATGGCAGCCATCAGCGCATCTGCGCCGCTCCCCGCAGATTTCGCACCGTTGCCAGCCTCCTCCGCCATATATGGAGTTTTGTTTGCTGCGTCACAGACCTGAAAGTCCGTTAATTTGGACTGTTTCGGCGGCTCGCTTTTTCCTTTACCTGGTTTTCCAGCCTTAGGCTTCGCCGACATATCCTCGCCCAAACGCTGGGATACGTTCTGTCCCAAATGAGAGAGTTATTTGCCGATTTTTTTCTCCAGGAGCAGAGCAGAGTGAAACACGTCCGTCTTACGTGGCAGCCATAACCGGAAGTCCTATTAGAGTGAATGTTTGCTGTGATGGGGGTGGGAGGGTGCACACAATCTCATAGGGTATAGGCATAAAAAAAAAAAAAAAAAAAAAAAAATCATTACAAATTCGGATTGGGATCTGAAATTCACGTTAAAAACATGGGACAACTTACAGGGGTAAGAGAGGGCCCTCAACACGTAACAGAGTTTGAGGAATTTCCCTCAGAGCCTACACTCCATCAGGGCTCTTACAGGGTCTTTAAAGAGACCCCAGCTCAGGAAGTTTTTTTGACAGTTTTTTGTTTTAAAGTTTCGTACACTATGTTCTTAATGTTTTTTATGTTCTTAATGTTCTTTCAGTTTCTGAGTAGCAAAAAAGAGGGCCACCACACTGTTATACTAAATAAGAAAATACAATGGAGAAACAGGGTGTAACCAAAACAGCCTCATATAATGTAAAAGGGATCCTGAATCCAGTTAAAAGATCCAAGATTCTACGTAAAATGAAAAAAGACAAAGCAGAAATAATATTTTTACAAGAAACCCACCTAACAGACGTGGAACACACTAAACTCAGTAGACAAGGGTTTAAAATGATCTCTTCATCTTCATATAAATCAGGGAGGAGGAGGGGAGTTGCAACATTGATATCAACCAAAATTACATTTGAAAAAAAATCAGAACACAAAGATAAAGAAGGGAGGTACAGTTTGGTAACTGGGCGGCTAGAGGGAGAAGATATCACCCTGCTGAATGTATATGCACCACCAGGGGCTAAATGGAAATTTTATAAAAATGTATTCGACCTAATGATAACTAAAGCCCAAGGTTTAGTGATATGTGGTGGAGACTTCAATCTAAGACTGAATCCATACTGGGATGCAACAGGTAATTCTTCACATCAAAATAACACCCAAAATAGGAATACTCGGATGCTACTAAAAGAAATGGGAATCTGTGACGTATGGAGGGAATTCAACCCCAATGTAAAAGATTATACTTTTTATTCAACGCCACATTCATCTTACTCAAGGATTGATTACTTTTTTATGTTTAATAGAGACATTGGAAGAGTAAAAACATGTAAAATAGGACTGATGGATCTCTGTGACCACAGTCCGATCTATATGGACTTAAACATCCAAGAATACACAAATAATACATTTTCCTGGAGGTTGAATTCAAATGTCCTGAAAGGACCACTGAAAGATGAATTGGAATCAGATATTCACAGATATTTGGAAGAAAACGATAATGGAGAAGTATCCCCTTTAATACTGTGCGATGCGTGCAAAGCTGTAATAAGGGGAAAAATTATTGCAAAACTGGCAACCCAAAAGAAACTGAGACAAGAAAAACTAATCACACTAGAGTCAGAACTCAAGAACCTAGAAAAAGAACACAAAGACAACACTCATTCTAATGGCTCGCTCAAGATTAAAGAAATTAAAAATCAAATAAATGAGATCTACACAATAGAAATCCAGAAGAAACTTACATTTCTGAAACAAAAACACTATGAAGCAGGCAGTAAATCGGCAAAATTACTAGCCTATAAATTGAGGAAACAACAAACAGAAAGAGCAATCTACAAAATCAGAGACCCAGTATCAAAGGAAATAAAATTCAGAATTCAGGATATTCTTAAAAGCTTCGAGAATTACTACAAGAACTTATACTCCCACAAAAAACATAAAAACGCATCCGAGACATTCCTAAACACATTAAACCTTCCCCAACTTACAGAATCACAAAATAAAACCCTACTGTCAGAAATACAACCTAAAGAATTGGAAAAAGCAATTATGAAACTTAAAGCTAACAAATCCCCAGGAGCAGATGGCTATACAGCAGAATGGTACAAAACCTTTAAACAGCAACTATCTCCTCTCCTCCTGAAAATATTTAACTACGTCCTCCACACAGGGGAAATCCCCCCCTCCTGGAGAGAAGGGGTCATTGCAGTTATACCTAAACCTGAAAAGGATAAATTAGAATGCTTCAACTACAGACCAATCAGTGTATTAAATCAGGACTATAAGCTTTTTACCACTATCCTTGCCAAAAGGTTAGAAAACATACTGACAGACTTAATTCACTTAGACCAAACAGGTTTTATAAGACAAAGACAGACACAAGACAACATTCGACGCACTTTACACATAATTCATCATATAAAAAAATATAACTTAAATGCAGTCATATTGGGATTAGATGCTGAAAAAGCATTCGATTCGGTTGACTGGTCTTTCCTATATAGAATCTTATCCAGTTTCAGTTTTCATAACAACTTCATTAGAACTATACAGGCATTATATAAAAAACCAACAGCTAAAATAAGGATTAACGGTAATTTATCATCATCTTTTGAGCTGGAAAGAGGATGTTGTCAAGGCTGCCCCCTGTCTCCACTGCTCTTTGCAATCTTCATAGAACCTCTGAGCCAATGGATAAGACAAAATCAAGAAATTCAAGGTATTACACTTGGTCAGAAGGAACATAAAATAGCACTCTTTGCTGATGACATGTTAATATACCTAGGGCAACCAGACACTTCTCTACCAGAACTAATCTCAGTTTTTTCAGACTATGGAGATTTATCGGGGTACAAATTAAACATGCATAAAACCCAAGTTTTAACATTCAACTATGACCCAAATCATTTTTCACTAAGTGAACTCAAAACTAACTGGGAGTTGGAATCTATGAAATATCTGGGGGTCAATATCCCAAAACAACTCAACAAAATTATAACACTAAACTATGATCCACTGGTGACAAAAATAAAATCTGACCTAGCAAGATGGAATATGATACCATTCTTAGGTACTGCACAAAGAATTGAAGCAGTCAAAATGAATATACTTCCACGTCTTCTATACCTTTTCCAAACAATACCGGTAGAACCTCCCAAAAAAACATGGCAGGAGCTGGACAGAAGGATCTCAAGATTCATATGGCAGGGTAAGAGACCTAGAATCAGATATAGAACCCTACAGCTAAACAAAGACAAAGGTGGGCTCGCGCTGCCAAATATCAGGGACTATTTTATAGCTGCACAAATTAAAACTTTAGTAGAGATATGTAACCCAGTCTACACTGCACAATGGAAGGAGATGGAATGCCAAATAACAAGTGACATCCCCCTACAGGCGATAATAGGGAACAATGCCTTAACTAAACTCTTGAATAACACTAACCCGTGGATAGAGACCCCGCTAAAAATTTGGTTTAAGATAGTCAGAGAGAATCAAGCCAAAGAGCCCTATCGACTTCTGCAATGGATTGCCTATGATCAAGACTTTACCCCCAATAAAACAGACACTAGATTTAAAGAGTGGAAAGAGAAAGGGCTGATAAAATATTACGATTTTTTTAAGGGGCAAACTTTAAGAAGTTTTGAAGATTTGAAAAAACAAGGTCTAATAAATCAAGATCTTTACAGGTTCTTTCAGCTTAGACACCACATAAACAATATACTTAAAAAGGAGGATTTGGAAAGGGCCCAGTCAGGTGTTCTGAAGGTCTTCTTAATGGCATATAAAGGGATCCCAGGGATCAGATACATTTCTAAAATATACCAAGGTCTTCAAGACTTAAAAGGAGACAACACATCATATATAAAAGAGAGATGGGAAAAAGAGGGGAATTTCACTTTACAATTGGAAATATGGGAAAAGCTAAATAAACAGCAATGGAAAAGTACCTCATCCCTGCAGTGGAGAGAATTTGGATAGAAAAACTTGGTAAGATTTTTCAGAACACCTGCACAAAACAAATTTACCCATAAGGGGTTGAACTGTTGGCGCTTGTGTGGTGAAAAGACTGCAAATCATTTTCATGGTTTTGGTCATGCCCAGCTATCCACCAATATTGGACCAACGTACAGACAATATTGGGGAAAATATTCAAATTAACAGTTCCCTTTTCTTTTGTAACTTTGTATTTGGGTTTACTACCGGACTCACTGGAAAGACAAGGAGATAAATACTTATTCAATGTTTTAATATTGGCAAGTAAAAAAGCCCTAACTAAAAAATGGATGCTGAAGGACTGTCCTACACCTGAAGATTGGATTAACGTGATTCAAGACATTTACTCAATGGAAAAGTTGACATTCGCACTGAGACAGGACATGGATGGGTTCATGAACTTTTGGCAACCCTGGATCGCATATGTGTCTTCCATTAGATCTAATCTTTGACAAATACCATTTCAATAATGGTCCCACTCTTTGTTCCAATGCTACTCAGTTGCTCTTTTACTTTTAATTACTTAATTTTCTGTTTGTTTGTTTTTTGCTGTTCTGTTTGTTTGTTTATTTGTTTTTTGTTTTTTTTAAATTCTCCTTAATTTCACTTTTTCTTTCACTTTAAAAAAAAAAGGGGGTGTT
Source organism: Pholidichthys leucotaenia (assembly GCA_020510985.1). Taxonomy (NCBI): domain Eukaryota; kingdom Metazoa; phylum Chordata; class Actinopteri; order Cichliformes; family Pholidichthyidae; genus Pholidichthys; species Pholidichthys leucotaenia. The sequence continues at coordinate 339,916,723 of CM035841.1, forward strand.
GTAATAACTATCCTACCAATGTTGTCAAATAGCAAAAAATAAGGGAACATGTGATGAAAATGTAAACAATGCAATGCTGTAATGACCTGTATACCTTTTACAAAAACTTAAATAAATTAAAAAAAAATGTTCAAACAGAGCATGGTTGGTTCTTTAAGTGGCAGAATAATCCACTCAACCATGCAAGGTTATACCGGCAGTCTACCCAGTTACCCAGGTTCATAATAATGGTTTGGTTATGGTGTAATGAGCCTTAGGTGATTTATGGTTTGGGGTCTTAGAAGCTAATCAATCATATTGTGCTTTTAACATCAAGCAAATATGTGTACCTTAAACACTGGCTAAATATTGTGCTTTAACATCATGCGCTATTGTGCTTTATCACCATGCATATGTTAGCCACAGCACTGATCATATATACCATTGTATTCCTGTGTGTTCTGCTTTGCCACAACCCTAACAGAAGACGAGTTGCAACTCTGTTGTCCAGCCTAGTCCATCCACATGTATCTGTTACACAGTTGTAACAGCCGCCAATAGTCAGGCCATAAGTGTACGTTAGCTAGCTCTCTGCTACTTTTCATAATGTGGTTCTTATTTGTTTATTTGTTTATTTATTAGGATCCCTATTAGCTGCAGCTAATAGCTGCCGCTATTCTTCCTAGGGTCCAAAATTTAGGTCATAACTAATACATATAGTATGTGGAGGATGAAAGCAGACGAGACACGAGCTGATGACACAGAGGTTTATTTCTCCTCCAACACAGAACAGACTAACTCTGAGTGCCAAAGCGATCTGCTTTATAACATTTTATCCCCACCTCTGGCACTCAGGGTAAAGACATTTACATAGCTCCTGTTACCAAAACGTGAACACACATCAACATACACATTAACACATTTGCGCTCCTCCGTTCTCAGGTGTGAGCCTGGCACAGTGGGGGGGAAAGCACAGTGGTGCAGTGGTTAGCACTGTTGCCTTACAGCTAGAAGGTTCCTGGTTCAAATCCCCAGGCTGGCAGGGGTTGGAACCTTTCTGTATGGAGTTTGCATGTTCTCCCTGTGCTGCGTGGGTTTACTCCGGGGGCTCCGGTTTCCTCCCACAATCCAAAGACATGCATGTTAGGTTAATTGGTTGTTCTAAATTGTCCCTAGATATCTGTTTCCTATAGGCCCGTAGAATAGAGGGTTAGTACCAGTGAAAGCGCTTTGAGTGGTCTTTGTGACTAGAAAAGCGCTATATAAGTGCAGGTTAGTTAGTTAGTTAGTTAGTTAGAAAGGCACATCTTTATTTACTACATACCCCCGATGCTCTGGCACCCATGGCTAGCACCCCCAACACCCGAAGTACTGGGTGGAGTGTCATTTCTTTTGTGTCACCACACAGCCCCCCCCCCCCGCCCCCCAAACACCCAGAAGGGGTCCTAACCCTCGGGACCTTTGGGCTTGAGTAAGCGTCTGTAGTGGCTGTAGCGTGGGCTCGTCGAAGCGCCTTCCTGTCAAGGCGGGTAGGAGAAAGGCTTGGTCTCTGGAGGGGGAAAGGGTGGGGAGGGGAAAAAGTTAGTTTCCTGAAAACAGTCGTCTGTCGGGAGAACACTAAACTGCGGACCCACTGTAGGAGAGTGCCCGCGCCGGGGGGCTTAAGCCAACACCACCTGCTCATCTGCCAACACAAAAGCGGGCTTCAGCCTGTCTATGCAGACGGTTTCCTTATGCCCCCCCCCCGCCCCAAGTCTAACACAAAATGTTTCTCTCCAGTTTCCAATACTCTGAACGGGCCGTGGTACGGCGGACGCAGTGGGGTTCTGTGGGTGTTGCGCCTGACGAAAATGAATTTGCCATTTTCTAAGCGCTTTGGAACAAAAGTGCGGGGAAAACAATGGTGCGCCGGGCCCGGAACACTGGCAGCCCCGTACCGGAAAAAACGTGCACGGGTGGATCGGTACAGGGTGCAGGGCACTCTGGCAAAAAATTCCCCCGGGATCCACAACAGCTGAGAAAAAATGAGTTCTGCCGGGGAAGCTGCCAAATCGTCCTTAGGTGTGGAGCGCAACCCCAATAGGATCCAAGGGAGGTGGTCAACCCAATTTGCATCCGTTAGCGAGGCTCAAATCGCTGCTTTAAGCAACCTGTGAAAACGCTCACACAAACTGTTAGCCTCTGGGTTGTACGTGGTGGTGCGGTGGATTTTGACCGCCAGGCTGTCAGCCATCACGGCCCTTAAGTTCTGCAGTTTTGAAACAAATTGCGGACCCCTGTCAGAGGTGATGTCTGACAGGGATCTGAACTGTGTGACCCAAGATGAAAAAAACACACAGGCTACCTCGGCTGATGTGGTGGAACTCAGCAGAACCACCTCTGGCCAACGCATAGTGCGATCCACGATTGTTAAAAGTTGTGTGAACCCCTGCGACGGTGGAAAGGGACCCACTAAGTCCAGGTGTATGTGGTTGAACCTCCTGGCTGGAATTTGAAAAGGCTCGAGGGGGGCTTTGGTGTGCTTGTGCACCTTACCCCACTGGCACGCAACGCATGCTGCAGCCCATTCTTTCACACCCCTGCGTAAGTGAAGCCAAACAAATTTGGACCCGACTAGTTTAACTGAGGCTCGCATGCCAGGATGTGAAAGGGAGTGGACGGACTCGAAAACGCGGCGGCGCCAGGAGCTCGGAACCATGGGGTGAGTGTGGCCAGTGGAGATGTCGCAGAGCCGGGGGGGGGGCACCCTTCTTGCACCACCCTGTGGACTGGAGAGCACAAATGTCTGTGTCCCTGGTTTGGTCAGCGGCCATTGCAGAAAAATCGATGCCCATGTATACTGGAGAGACCAGCACACGTGACAAGCAGTCTGCCACAATGTTCAGTTTACCGGTTACATGTTGGATGTTGGTCGTTAACCGTGAAACTGCGGCCAAGTGCCGTTGTTGCCGAGCTGACCACAGTTCCGAGACTTTGGACATCGCGTAGGTCAGTGGCTTATGATCGACAAACGCAGTAAACTCGCAAAACTCAAGCCAGAACTGAAAATGACACGTAGCGAGGTGGAGAGCCACAACTCTCTGTTGAAAGTGCTATATTTGCGCTCGTCACGCAAAGTACGGTTGACAAAAGTGAGGGGCTGCCACGAACCAGAGATGTACTGCTCCACTACAGCTCCTACCGTGACGTCAGAAGCATCTGTGGTGAGTGCTATACGCCCTGACGGGGCTGGGTGGGCCAGCAAAGTTGCTTTAGCGAGCGTCATTTTGGCATTTGTGAACACCTGGATCCGCTCGCAGTCTGGTCAATACTATCTGCGGGCTTCTTTTTCTTGAGTGCACCGTAGAGCGGCTGCAGCAGCTGGGCTGTGCAGGGGAGGAAGCGGTTGTAAAAATTTACCATCCCCAAAAATTCCTGCAGTGCCCTCACGGTCTGTGAATGCGGAAAATCCAACACTGTGCGCACTTTATCCAGCAGTGGGACTGTGCCATCTAACGAGATGCGGTGGCCCAAAAAGTCGATTACCGGCAGCCCGAAATAACACTTTGCTGGGTTAACAATCAGCCCATGCGCTTCCAAACGTTGGAAAACTTGTTTGAGATGGGCGAGGTGCTCCTCCTCTGACGCGCTAGCCACCAAAATATTGTCCAAGTAGACGAAAGCGAACAGCAAGTCACAGAGCAACGCATACGTCATCCTTTGGAAAGTTTGTGCTGCGCCCTTTAACCCGAACGGCATGCGCAAAAACTCGAAAAGAACGAAGAGAATTATTACTGCCATTTTGGGGACATCCTCTGCATGCACTGGGACCTGGTGGTAACCGCGGACCAGACCCACTTTTGAAAAAATGCGCGTCCCGGCCAGGTTCAGGTTCAGGTTCAGGTTACTTTATTTGTACCCGTAGGTAGATTTGTTTTGCAGTCTGGTGACATCCATATTTACAAGCCACAATTACATTCAACATAGACACAAACACAGGCACACATGAAGCTGACTATAAACATGATAAAAATACTCAAGGCTCCATCAATCAGGGTATAAAGACAAAGAGATTAGAGAAAAACCAGAGGTAAGAGAGAAGGGTCATCTTAAAAAGTTAAAAACTAGTCAAAGAGGTTAAAAACTCAAAGGTCTAAAACCCAATAAAATATTTAGAACCCAAATAATATCCTACAAAAATAAGTAAATATAAAATGGAGTTAATAAATAGGTACCTAAATTATGTGCAATATGTTGTTACAACTTGTTCAACTCTTTGACAGCAGCAGGAACAAAGCTGTTTTTGTAGCGCTGGGTTTTACTTTTTGGGACAGCAAACCTCCGTCTTGAGGGAAGAAGCTGAAAGTTGCAGTGCAAAGGGTGGGAGTCATCATTTAAAATGGAGGTAGCAATCCTCTGTACTTATCTGGTGTACTGGGATGTCAGGCTCAGCTGTGACTCACCAAGCAAACGACTGGACCATCTAACAACCTGATCCAAGGATTTCCTCTGTTTCAGTTTTATCTGACCAAACCATGACACTAAAGAAAAGGATAAAACAGATTCAATAAAAGCCCGATAAAACATTGTCATTATGGTTCGGTCAATTTGGAAGCGTGGAAGTTTCCTCAAGCAATGCAAATGTTGCTGACCCTTTTTGCACACCCTTTCACAGTTCTCTTCAAAGTTTAAATTACTATCAATAATTGTCCCAAGATATTTGTAGGATTGTACACATTCGGTGGTCTGGCCTTTTAGTACGGTGACTTTGTGCCTGGGAGTTTTCCTCCTAAATTCAATAATCATGTCTTTAGTTTTTGTCGTATTCAGCTGCAGGTAGGAATCCTCACACCAGTGAACAAAATCATCAACTACTGGGCCGTGGCCACTCTCACCATCCTGGAGGAGACTGACAATAACTGAGTCATCAGCATACTTTATAATGTGTCTGTTGTCATGTCTGCTCCGACACATGTTTGTGTACAGGATGAAGAGTAGTGGTGACAACACACCCCCCTGAGGAGAGCCAGTAGAAGAGCACTTTTGGTCAGACAATGTACCATTGACCCTTACTCTCTGCGTCCTGTTGGTTAAGAAATCCAGAATCCAACCCACCAGATTATTGCTCAAATCAAATTGTTGCAGGAACCTTTCAACTAAAATATGAGGTTGGATTGTATTAAAGGTGGAAGAAAAGTCCACAAATAAAAGCCTGGCGTGTGTCCCATTAAAATCCAGATGTTTAAAAAGCATGTTAAGCAGAGTGACAGTGGCGTCCTCCACTCCTCTGTGAGGCCTATAGGCAAACTGCAGAGGATCCAATGTATGCTCAGTCTGCTTTAGGACCTCACATCTGACCAGTTTTTCAAAAATTTTCATTAAAATTGAAGTCAAAGCAACTGGTCTAAAGTCGTTTACCGTTTTAGGACAGCTGGATTTTGGAACGGGAACAACCACGGCTTCTTTCCAGATCTTAGGCACATGTTGTGTCTGTAAAGACTTATTGAAAATGTAATGAAACATAGGACTCAGCTCATGTGCACAGGACTTTACCAAGCACCCACATATATTATCAGGGCCCTGACTTTTGTTCACTTTTACAGCGCAGAACTCCCTTTTAATATCCTGCACCTCAATATTAAAGTGCTGATTGTCTTTGAGTTTCTGTTTCAAATCTTGGGTTTCTGTGCTAAAATCAAAGGAGTCAAAACAACCATAAAAACAATTAAGAGCATTAGCCAGCTCTGTGTCTGAATTAAAACCATCTAAAAACACACGATTACTGCGCTCTGTGCTCTGAAGGCCTGCAATAGTTTTCATACTGGCCCAGGCTGAACCAAGTTTCTTTGTTGCCATCTTACTTTCCAACTCTGATTTATAATTCTGTTTTGCTCTTAAAATTTCAGAGTTCAGCTCTTTTGTGGCAACCTGCAGCTCAGAAACAGACCCATGTTTAAAGGCAAGTGCTTTCCTCTGTAAGCAGGATTTAACTGATTTTGTAACCCATAGCTTGTTGTTGGGATATATTTTGACACGTTTACGTGGAACGATCATATTTTTACAGAAAGCCATGTATGAGCATGTGACGTCCACCAAAGAGTCCAAATCATCCCCACAGGACAGTGTGAAAACCTCCCAGTCTGTACGGTTAAAGCATTCCTGGAGGCTGTGCACTGAATCTTCTGTCCACACATCAATGTCTCTCGTCTCCACCTTGCCTCTTCTGAGAGCAGTTTTATATGTGGGCAGCAAATGTACACAGTTGTGATCTGAGGATCCTAAAGGAGGAAGGGGGAGTGATTTATAGGCCCTCTCTATGGATCCATAGCACAGGTCCAGTGTCTTTTTTTTGCCTGGTTGGGCAGGAGACATAATGATAAAAGTTTTTCAGTGTCTTCTTTAAAGAAACATGGTTAAAATCCCCAAGAATAAAGTTTGGCGCCTCTGGAGAAATTGACTGCAGCCGCTGGACCACATCAAAGACGGTGCTGGAGGCGGAGTCAGCGTCTGCCCTTGGGTGGATGTACACAGTTGTGATAAAGAGTTGGGGGAACTCGCGGGGCAGATAAAAGGGGCATAGCGATATGGACAGAAGCTCCACATCGGGTGTACAGATGCGCTCTCTGACCGTGACAGATGTGCAGTACTGCTTATTAATATATAAACATACGCCGCCCCCCTGACGTTTCCCCGTTACCTCTTCCTGCCGATCAGAGTGGAGTGGGGCTCCAAAGCCATCAATCCACAGGTCCGCGTCCCGGTCATGCGCAGTAAGCCAAGACCCGGTATAAGCCATGACACAGCAGTTCTTAAAGTCCTTCTGGTAGCATACATTCCCTTGAATTTCATCCACCTTGTTCCTCAGAGATTGTACGTTCCCAAAAATCATAGAAGGAAGAGGAATGTTACCAAACTGACGTTTCCTCAGCCGTAATTTCACGCCTCCATGCTTTCCGCGCTTCCTTCTCTTGTCTCTCTTTTCACCGCTGTGTCCATGAACGTCTCTCAAAATAAAGTCCGGCAGTTGCGGCTTAGACTCAATCACAGACACTGCATCATCCGTGTTTAAATGCAGCAACATGTCCCTGGAGTATTGTATTCTGCCCGTCATGATACCGATCGCTCTCACCTCAGAGACACAGGGCCGGCGGAAAAACAGCAGCAGTGCAAAAAAGGGGAGGAAATCCATATTGATGGAACCAGGGAGCTCTTCACCATACAGTCCACAAACATTCCAGGACAGAAACGACACAGAGAATTTCGTTAAAAGCACATTAAAGTGCGTAGAAACAGACACACAGACGACGGACTTTTTCACCAGCTGCCGGTCGCTGCGTGCGCATGCGCCCAGAGAAAAATGCACAGAAAAATCCTGGATGTACAGGATGGGGGTAACGATCATGTTCCGTGGCGTTGTTTAAGCATCAAAAATTGCCGTACGGCCACCAAAACCCATCAGGCTTGGGTACCATGTGCAGCGGGGATGCTCAAGGGCTGTTGGAGCACCTAACGATGCCAGGTTCAGGTTCAGGTTCAGGTTACTTTATTTGTACCCGTAGGTAGATTTGTTTTGCAGTCAGGTGACATCCATATTTACAAACCACAATTACATTCAACATGAACACAAACACAGGCACACATGAAGCTGACTATAAACATGATAAAAATACTCAAGGCTCCACCAATCAGGACATACAGTAGGACAAAGAGATAAGAGAGAAGGGTCATATTAAAAAGTTAAAGACTAGTCAAAGAGGTTAAAAACTCAAAAGTCTAAAACCCAATAAAAGATTTAGAACCCAAATAAAAAGCCTACAAAAATAAGTAAATATAAAATAAAATTAATAAATAGGTAACTAAATTATGTGCAATATATTGTTACATCTTGTTCAACTCTAACAGCAGCAGGAACAAAGCTGTTTTTGTAGCGCTGGGTTTTACTTTTTGGGACAGCAAACCTCTGTCTGGAGGGGAGAAGCTGAAAGCGGCAGTGCAAAGGGTGGGAGTCATCATTTAAAATGGAGGTAGCAATCCTCTGTACCTGTCTGGTGTACAGGGATGTCAGGCTCAGCTGTGACTCACCAAGCAAACGACTGGACCATCTAACAACCTGATCCAAGGATTTCCTCTGTTTCAGTTTTATCTGACCAAACCATGACATTAAAGAAAAGGATAAAACAGATTCAATAAAAGCCCGATAAAACATTGTCATTATGGTTCGGTCAATTTGGAAACGTGCAAGTTTTCTTAAACAATGCAAATGTTGCTGACCCTTTTTGCACACCCTTTCACAGTTCTCTTCAAAGTTTAAATTACTATCAATAATCGTCCCAAGATATCTGTAGGATTGTACACATTCAGTGGTCTGGCCTTTTAGTACAGTGACTTCATGCCTGGGAGTTTTCCTCCTAAAGTCAATAATCATATCTTTAGTTTTTGTCGTATTCAGCTGCAGGTAGGCATCCTCACACCAGTGAACAAAATCATCAACTACTGGGCCGTGGCCACTCTCACCATCCTGGAGGAGACTGACAACAACTGAATCATCAGCATACTTTATAGGGTCTGTTGTCATGTCTGCTCCAACACATGTTTGTGTACAGGATGAAGAGTAGTGGTGACAACACACACCCCTGTGGAGACCCAGTAGAAGAGCACTTTTGGTCAGACAATGTACCATTGACCCTTACTCTCTGTGTCCTGTTGGTTAAAAAATCCAGAATGTAACCCACCAGATTATTACTCAAATCAAATTGTTGCAGGAGCCTTTCAACTAAAATATGAGGTTGGATTGTATTAAAGGCGGAAGAAAAGTCCACAAATAAAAGAATGGCGTGTGTCCCATTAAAATCCAGATGTTTAAAAAGCATGTTTAACAGAGTGACAGTGGCATCCTCCACTCCTCTGTGAGGCCTATAGGCAAACTGCAGAGGATCCAATGTGCTCAGTCTGCTTTAGGACCTCAAATCTGACCAGTTTTTCAAAGATTTTCATTAAAATTGAAGTCAAAGCAACTGGTCTAAAGTCATTTACCATTTTAGGACAGCTGGATTTTGGAATGGGGACAACCACGGCATCTTTCCAGATCTTAGGCACATGTTGTGTCTGTAAGGACTTACTGAAAATGTAGTGTAACACAAGACTCAGTTCATGTGCACAGGATTTTACCAAGCGTCCACATATATTATCAGGGCCCTGACTTTTGTTCATTTTTACAGCACAGAATACCCTTTTAACATCCTGCACCTCAATATTAAAGTGTTGATTGTCTTTGAGTTTCTGTTTCAAATCTTGGGTTTCTGTGCTAAAATCAAAGGAGTCAAAAGGACCATAAAAACAATTAAGAGCATTAGCCAGCTCTGTGTCTGAACTAAAACCATCTAAAAACACACAATTACTGCGCTCTGTGCTCTGAAGGCCTGCAATAGTTTTCATACTGGCCCAGGCTGAACCAAGCTTCTTTGTTGCCATCTTGCTTTCCAACTCAGATTTATAATTCTGTTTTGCTCTTAAAATTTCGGCCTTCAACTCTTTTGTGGCAACCTGCAGCTCAGAAACAACCCCGTTTAAAGGCAAGTGCTTTCCTCTGTAAGCAGGATTTAACTGATTTTGTAACCCATGGCTTGTTGTTGGGATATATTTTGACACGTTTACATGGAACGATCATGTCTCTGCGCATGTCACGTCCACTAAAGAGTCCAAATCTTCTCCGCAGGCGAGCGTGAACACCTCCCAGTCCGTACAGTTAAAGCATTCCTGGAGGCAGTGCACTGAATCCTCTGTCCACACGTTTATGTCTCTGGTCTTCGCCTTGCGTCTTTTGAGAGCAGTTTTATATGTGGGCAGCAAATGTACACAGTTGTGATCTGAGGATCCTAAAGGAGGAAAGGAAGAGATTTAAAGGCCCTCTCTATGGATCCATAGCACAGGTCCAATGTCTTTTTTCGCCTGGTTGGGCAGGAGACATACTGATAAAAGTTTTTAAGTGTCTTCTATAGAGACACATGGTTAAAATTCCCAAGTATAAAACTTGGAGCCTTTGGGGAAATCGACTGCAACCGCTGTACCACATCAAAGACAGTGCTGGAGTCGGAGGCAGCATCTGCCCTCGGGTGAATGTACACAGTCATTATAAAAAATTGGGGGAACTCGCGGGGCAGATAAAAGGGGCGTAGTGACATGGACAGAAACTCCACATCTGGTGTACAGATGCGCTCTCTGACCGTGACAGATTATTAAACAATGTTTATTAATATACAAACATATGCCGCCCCCTGACGCTTCCCCGTTATCTCTTCCTGCCAATCCGAGCGAAGTGGGGCTCCAAAGCCGTCAATACTCAGGTCCGCATCCCGGTCATGCACCGCAAGCCACATCTCCGTGTAACCCATGACACAGCAGTTCTTGTAATCCTTCTGATATCATACATTTCCTTGAATTTCATCCACTTTATTTCTCAGGGATTGTACGTTCCCCATAATCATGGAAGGAAGAGGAAAGCGGTTAAGCTGACGCCTCTTCAGGTTTAATCTTACGCCTCCACGCTTTTCGCGTTTCCTCCTTTTGTGTCTCTTTTCATTGCTGTGTCCATGAAAATCTCTTAAAATAAAGTCTAGCAGTTGCGACACAGACTCAGACACAGATGCTACATTATCCATGTTTAAATGCAGTAACATGTCTCTAGAATACTGCGTCCTTCCCGGCATGATCGCAATCGCGCTTACGTCCAAGACAAAGAGCCGGTAAGAAAGAAACAACAGTGCAAAAACAAGAAGGAAATCCATACTGATGGAACCAGGGAGCTCTTCGTTATATAGGCCACAAACATTCAAGGACAAAAACGGCACAGAGAATTACGTTAAAACACATTAAAGTGCATAAAAACAGAGACACAGACGTCAAACTTTTTTCACCCGCCGCCGGTCGCTCCGTGCGCATGCGCCCAATCAAGATGGTAAACTCCTTGCACACGATGGCTTAGTTAGCTAGCATAGTTTAGCTGCATCCAGGCGGCGAGGACGCCCAAACATGGGCGGACCTTTTGTAGTAATAAACTGCTCAACCCCGTGTTTGGTTACCGTAGCAGAAAAAGTGGGCACCATGAGTGCTGGGAACTCGGAAAGCAAACACTGGTACTTACCCCCTGGAGCTAGAATATTTGCGTGTGTTGGTGGCCCAACTCCCAGAGCTGTGCAGGGCAAGGAAGAAAAAGATACAGTGTCCACGAAACGCCTGTTGACAACATCAACAAGTAGCCCATGAGCACATAAAATCAGCACCTAAGATGGGGACCGAACATGCGGCTACCACAAAGTCCCACTGGTAATTGCGCCCTTGTAAACATACAGTCACCGTCCTTTCTCCAAATGTCCTGATGCGGGATCCGTTTGCGGCCATTAAAAATGGCCCACAGACTTCTGCCAGCCTATCTGCACTGACTGGCAAAATGAGGCTCTTCTGGGAGCCAGAGTCTGCCAGAAAATGTCTCCCTGAACGTGTGTCCATGATGAAAAGCAGCTTCTCCCTGTCGCCAGCGGTCACAGCTGCTACTGACCGCTGACTGTCCCGTTTCCCAGCTTCTTGAAGTGGCACGGTGGCAGACAACATTGCGCTTCCTTGCCAAAATGGCGGTGATAAAAACACAGCATCCCGGTCCTGTTTCTCCGGGTGGCTGTTCCAGCCATCACCATTGGCTCCTCGACCTCGCTGGGCTCTGCCGGAGATCCCGGTCTCACTGCCTGAACGCTGAAAGCCTTGTTTGCCAGGATGATGCGGTCTGCCTCCTCTGCCAGCGCGCGGTAGTCCCTGGCCGCCAGCAGCAGTGAGTTGGCGAGAATCGTTCTCGCAGAAGCCAGTAGGTTTCTAAGGAAGAGGTGGGCAAAAAGGAAAGAGCCGTCATCCACACCCATCAACACCAGCATGCTCTCCATCAGGTCCACAGCCGATCTGTCTCCTAGCTCCGAGCGGGTGAGGAGCTTTTCTGGCCTCTCTGTATCTGAAAGGGTATAACAGCGCAGCAGCAGTCACTTGAGAGCAACGTATTTTCCTTGGGCTGGCGGGGCTCAGAGTGGACTCATGGTGTGCTGCGTGGCGCGTGCATCCAGCAATGCCACCACATGGTGGTACTTTGTGTCATCTGCCACAACTCCGCGGAGAGCAAACTGGACTTCCATATGAATAAACCAAGTGGCCGGGTTGTGAAGCCAAAATTCCGGGAGTCTGACTGCAACGGCGCATGCAGCGGTGGGAGACTCCAGCGGGAGTGTCTCCGTGGTGGTGCTCGGTCCATTTTCCATTTCACGTCAGGGTCACCAATGTGGAGGATGAAAGCAAACGAGACACGAGCTGAGGACACAGAGGTTTAGTTCTCCTCCAACACAGAACAGACTAACTCTGAGTGCCAAAGCAATCTGCTTTATACATTTTCTCCCCGCCTCTGGCACTCAACACATTTACATACAGTACCTGTTACCAAGTGTGAACACACATCAACATACACATTAACACATTCGCGCCCCTGCGTCCTCAGGTGTGAGCCTGGCACAGCGGGGGCGAAAGGCACATCTTTATTTACTACATACCCCCCGATGCTCTGGCACCCCTGGCTAGCACCCCCAACACCCCGAAGTACTGGGTGGAGTGTCATCTCCTTTGTATCACCACAGTATAACATATATTACATAAAGCAACAGTTGTCCCAATAAACATTCAAGCTGCAACTGTTACCTGAAAGTCAGATTTAAAAAAGCAGACGTGTGCAGGATAGCCATCTGGGGAGCAAAACAGACATGTATATGATGCAGTGTAGTACATACTATATAACATGGTACCATATTATATAATATCATAACATAGTCCTTAACACTGGATATGAATCATAATAAGTGATATATTACTGCTGATACTTAGCCATTATATTCAACAACAATTCAAGTTATTATTCATCCAATAGACATAATCACCATTATTTTATCTGACAGTGGTTTAAAAGATATTGCTTTAATAATGATTTAAAGTGAGTTATTCTATTTATTTGTGTGATTTGTCTGGGGAGCGATTCCATTCATACATTCCTCTGTAAATGACTGTTCGTTTGATGGCGTCGGTTCTTACTACAGGTGGGGTGAAATTATTTGCCTCAGCGTGTCTAGTAGCATAGCTGTGTCTGTCGGCTTTGAAAGACAAATTCCTATATAGCACAGATGGCATCTTTGTGACAGAGATATTCCTAATAAATACTAACAGTGAATACAATAATCTATCCTTTACTAGTAAGCAATTTAGAATTTTGTGCATTATATAGATGTTAGTTCTGTAATTACATCAAAGTACTATTCGTGCTGCTCGATTCTGTATCAACTGTAGTTTCTTAATTGACTCTACTGTAGCGCTTGACCAAACTGTTGGGCAATAATCAAGGTTGGATAATATTAAAGCCTGAGTTATTTGTTCCATTACCTTTGGTCTCAGAAAAGATGCACTTCTTTTAATAGCTGATATTGCACTTCCCATTTTGGTAATTATTTTGTCTATATGTTTGGACCACAATAGTTTATGGTAAATGGCACTCACTTATATAGCGCTTTTATTCTCATCGCTTGATGATCAAAGCGCTTTACAGATCCTGCTATCCACCCATTCACACACTGATGGTGGCATGCTGCCTAACATACGTAGCGCTTCCAGACCCACCAGGAGCAATTGGAGTGAAGTGTCTTGCCCAGGGACACAACGGCAGGATATCTGGGGAGAGCAGGATTCGAACCGCCAACCATGTGGTTATTGGACGATATGCTCTACCACCTGAGCCACTGCCATCCCCAGTTATTGTCGATGATGATGCCCAGTAGCTTGGTTTTGTGCACTTGGTTGATAAACTCATCATCAATTTTCAGGTTCACTCTTGGATTTTTACCCATGGAGTGATTTGAACCAATTGTTTTTATTACATTCAAAGAGAGTTGATTTTGTTTCACCCACTGGACTTCAGATTGCAGTTCTTCTGCCAACACAGAATGCAGTTCATCTATTGCAGGTGCAGATGTGTATATTATAAAATAATCTGCATACATCACCATTTTGGACTTATCTTCTGGTTATATATGTGCTGTGCTAGCTGTATGTCACTATGATGCCACACTCAGCTAAGGTAAAACTATCACCTGCAAAGTTCTGAGTTTTTTTTCCAAGGGGGAGATAAATGTGGCATACCGCTAATACCACCATACATGTCACGGATGACATCACCATGCCGTGACTATACAGTTTAAAGGGGCTAATGGCGGGAGTCACTCTCTTTGGCACTCCGCCTTCCACCACACTACCTGCCTGTACCACCTCTCTGTTAGCTTAGTGGTATTTTTAACTTGTTGCTATTGCTAGCTTTGTTCAATAAAGCTACCCTCAACATGTGCACAAGTCCGCTGGTCTCACTGTCACACCACAAACACAACAGTGGCTACACACATAACTCAGTGGACACACCTTAAATTGGCAGTACATGAAAAAGCTGGCGCTTTTCATATTAATATATAAAATAATTTTCAAAAAATTCCTGGATCCAGATCGTGATCCGGATCACCACCAAAATCTAATCATCCGTTTCCCATGCCATTACACACATTTCCTGAAAATTTCATCAAAATCCATTTATAACTTTTGGAGTAATGTTGCTAACAGACAGACCAACAAACAAACAAACCAACAAACAAACATCAACAAACCAACCAACCAACAGAAGCAGAAACATTACTTCCTCCTTTGGAGGAGGTAATAAAATACTTCATTTTTCACCCTTTTCCTCTAATTATTGACAGTATTGCTGAGATCCCTATTCAAGGACACTGCAGGCCATGATTTAACAGTTTATCATATGTTCAAAATTTGTAGGTGAAGAAGAAACATGGAGGGGGGAAAACTTTTGGCTAAATTCTAAATATATCTTATTTAATTGAATCAAACTTGGCATTTAAGTCCCATTCATCTTCTGAATTTAAAGCAGCCACTATTAGCAACAAAAAACAAATTCAACTAATTTCGTGAAAAATGATCACATTTTATGACCCTTTACACAACACAGCATAACTGCACATGTGCTGTACTGCCTGCAGTACTTCATTATGAAACCTCTGTGTATAATAATTATCAAAACAACAAGAGTAAAAATCTTTCATTAGAATACATCTTTTCCTTGTAAATAAACATTTTTACACCATCGTTTAAATACTTTGTATGGCAGCAAACACTGAAAAAGCACTGTATAAACACCCCAACTCCAACCTTTAATTGTCCCTATTTGCGTAAATGTCTCCTGTCCGAGACTTCACGAATCCTGTGGTGTCATGCAAGTGCAGCATTATTCGGAGAACCAAGAGCGGCGGTGGTCTAGCAGTGACGTCCTGTCATCTGCCTGCATGGGAGCCTGTCATCAGCCTGATCATGTGGCTGTCATAGTTGATGCTTGTGAGGGGAGAGGCCAACCCTGCTGTGTCAATCAACGAGCCCTCATTAGAAGCAGCTTTAATTAGTGGCTGCACGGGCACAGTATTGTTCACATTGCTGCCTTCGTTAACTCTTGTTAATCCCAAATGGGTTTGTGTTGGGGAGAGGAAGCGCCACAGTGATTTGGTGTTACCGCATGATGCTGCTGCATGTCACAGGTTTAAAAAGATACATCTGTTTTTCTCCTTCTTCTATTTGCATAAGCATCTCTTAAATAGATGTAAAAGTCTTGAAGTGTCCCTGAAGAAGCGATAGTAATGCTTACCGTCATCGTCCAAGGATAAAGGTAAGCGTTAAAAATTAGTTATCATGTAAGGCCACAGCCAACCAATCTCTGTTTGGATAAGTGTTTTAAAAGAAACTTAAATGTAGTCTTTATCAATAACAAAATGCCTATCAATGTCAATCACATGCTCATTCACTGGACATGTGTGTGCTGATGTAAACAGTAAGCAAATGGTTGGCTGCTTGCAGAAAACACAAAGTGAACTGGGGGAGGGGAATGAAGGAAATAAAAGTAAGAACAGAGCTATTACAAAGCAAACTCTATGAAATTTTCACTACGAAATTTTTAAAGCAGTACCAGGAAGACAGAGAAGATGTCAAGATGTTGGGGCAAAAGACCAATTCGGTGATGTATCTCAATACTTGGCACTAGCAATGATGCGTCAATCCCTAAACGCATGCACTGATGTTTTATTAATTATATTTTTCATGTAAATGTTGCATACTCTCGGGTATGAATCAACCAACTGGATTTTCAGTCCACTGGATGGAGCAAAGTAAGTGTCCAGTCAAAGTTATAGCTTGTCTCGTGAGATTTGCAGCCATGTGTACAAGTTAAGAAGGAGGAAAATGCAGGAAAAGGTTAATTCAAATGTTGGGCCTTTTTTGGATTTTATAACAAAGATAGAATGAAAGACTTTGACATGATACACAACCCACAAGGAGCGCTACACAAAAAAAAACAAAAAACCACTGAATACACAGACCAGCACACTCCTCTTGGAGGCAATCAGCAAAAGCAGCATTAGCAACAGCTAAGCTAAAAACACTCCAGCAGGAGTGGCGCCAACCTCAGTGAAGAGCCAACTCCGGACACCTCTCCATGCAACAAAATCACCTCCAAAATCAGAGTGAGTCAAGTACATAACACAGTCTACCACCCTCCCAGTGTGTGGAGATGTGTCTCTGCAGAAAATGAAGCCTGGTGGAATATGAGAATGTGTGCAGCAGAAAGGACCACAACAGCACACCATTCTATGGAGGGCTGAAAGCCTGCAGCCACAAAAACAAAAGCAGCCACAGTGAGTTAAAAAGAGTGTGTGGCGGGTTTGGAATAACCCCCACAACAGACTAAGGACAGTCAGCTCGCTACTTCTGGTTTTTTCGGCTGCACTACTGAGATGTAATGTGCCATTCATGCATTGTGATGTTAATGTGCCATTCATGCATTGTGTTCATGCGTCCTGTCCTTACTGTGACCTAGAGACTGAGATCAATATGTAGATGTGCCTTGTAACCTCTTTGTCCTGCAGCTGGAGCAGAGGCCAGCAATCTACCTATTGTTATGTATGTCTCTCATATGCTAATGCCCATACCAACTGCTGTGAATACTCTTTCATGTATTGTTGTAACTGGGTATATATGCTGCACGATTCTGTAACTCATCCTCTCATTCACTCTTCAACTGCTGCTGCAGACACGCACTTTGTGTCTCCTCTCTGAGAGCCTGAGGAACCCCGCTCCAGCCTGCTCACACTATGGGCTGGAGCGGAGTTTCTGTGACGGCGGTGTGATTTAATAAACCTGCTTAAAACCTTCACTACGCTGCCTTTATTTTATCATGCCGCCGCAAGTGAAAACTTATATAAAACAGATATTGACAGTTGTACTTTGAGGACAAAATTTAAAGTTGAAATTGAGGGGGGATGTATCATGATGGATAGTGATAGTATTAGATCGTGACCTAAGTAACGTCATCCGGAGTGGAGGCCTAGTTGACAGAGCATCTGCCCCACAACCGGGAGGTTGGGGGTTCAAGTCCCGGCCGGGTCATACCAAAGACCATATAAAAATGATACTTCCCGTCTTCTAGCTTGGTGCTCAGCATAACAGAATGGAGAAGTTGTTTGTGGCCGCGCCTTGCATGGCAGTGACCCCTCTGATTCTACATGTGATTAACATTGTAGATAGGAGAAACGTAATTTTGTTCTACTGTACATGATTGGCTGTATGGACTGAATGACAATAGAGATGGCTTCTTCTTCTTCTTCAAATCACATCGTGTGAGCTGACCTTAAGGGCAGTATCTCACAGAGTGGCAAATGCTACAGAATGTTCACATTCGATTGTTGCGGTTTCGTCAGGGTTCATAAAAGGTTGCACTGTGGAGGAACAAATAAGTTCAGGTGAGATGCGATGAGCTGGAAGGTTTCAGAGTTTTATTTCCTCCATCATCATGAGACACACTGTAGCGCAGTGCGCTGTGTTGTGCTGTGTGTGCTGTGTGTGTTTGAGCGTCCTATTGAGGCAGGTATAGCAAGCTCTTTTATACATGTTACACAAAGAGAGAATGCATGGCACATTTGCATATTGCTATACATATCAATCAATACATATCAATCGCGTGACCAACTGACGCCCGGACTTTCTCTCCTTAATCCGGGTATGTATAACAATAGTTCTATTGCTCTGGTTGTCCCCCCAGGGGTTCTCTGTCCATATGCAATCCCTGTTGAGCGTGAATAGTATCAATCTGCATTGTGCTAGGTGACCACACGGATCCCCCCAGAACGCTCGGAAGGGGCTGTGACACCCCCCACCACCACATTGTTTGGCTCCAGATCCGGTAGAACTGTCGGAGGGTATGTCAGTCCGTGGGGAGGACGGGGGAGGGGTGGAAAAAAAAAGTGTGCTCCGCTCCAAGTTCCAGCACGTTGAACGGCCGTGGATCATGGGCGCACGGGCTGGTGTGTTTCGTGCGTAATGGAACAATATGGCGACCGGCCGGCTTTAGGGAGTGAGGTGCGGGAAAAGCGCTCTGCAGGAGGAGGGGGAGGGGGTGGGAGTAAGTGAGTGCCGGCACGGGACATGAAAGGTGTCTGGGCCGCGCAAAAATTGTGTGTGGATCCGCGATGTTGAGGGACTTTCCCAGTAAACCTGGCGGAGATCCACAGCGGCTGTGAAAAAAACATTTTATCTGACTCCTCTCGCAGCTCGATCCAGCAAGGATGTGGGGAAGGTGAGTGGCCAAATTCTCCGAGGATGCGTAGTGGCTGTGAAACAACTGCAACTATGTGAGGGTGTGAGGCGGTTTGGCTTTAGGTGCGGGAGCAGCCCTAAAGCCCCTTGTGCGCCGCGGCTGAGAAACCCATGCAAAGTCCTGTGTGCGGGCTGCACGTATGCTTCAGGTGCGAGAGCAGCCCTAAAGGTTCCAAGGATGGCGATCGGCTGTGTTCCTCGGGCATGTGCAGCGGCGGAGGACGATGTAAAAGTCTATGGAGCCAGTTTGTCCCTGGTGCACGGTGCGCGCCTGGCGCAGTGACCACATAGCTGGCAGTTGTGCTGTCCTCGTAATCCTGTGGTGTGCGTGCGGGGCTTCTGTGCGCGGGAGGTCCGCTGTCTGGAGTTTAGTCAGAGTCGGGGAGCTCGGTGGAAATCAACGCAGTCGGCGTCAATGATTGTCCCCGTTCAGGCTGCTTCCTTCATTCGCTCGTGTCGTTCATGGTGCGTTCTGGTCCCAGCACTGCTCTCCGGAGCATGCGCTCCAGTGAGGATGAAGAGGTTGCAGGCGTTCTCTGGTCCTCTGTGTCCACAGCGCGGTGAGAGGGAGCAGACGGTCATTCTCTCTCGTCATGTCACCAGTATGGAGGGATCAGATCAGGCGAGGGGCGCACCATGACGAGTGCTGGGGCTTCCTGTCCGGGTCATCTCCGGGGTGTTCGCCTCGTGTTCCATTCTTCGTGAAGGGTCACCAGTGTGGTGGAACGAATAAGTTCAGGCGAGATGCGACGAGCTGGAAGGTTTCAGAGTTTTATTTCCTCCATCATCATGAGACACACTGTAGCACAGTGCACTGTGTTGTGCTGTGTGTGCTGTGTGTCCTGTGTGTGTTTGAGCATCCTATTGAGGTATGTATAGCAAGCTATTTTATACATGTTACACAAAGAGAGAATGCATGGCACATTTGCATATTGCTATACATATCAGTCAATACATATCAATCGCGAGACCAACTGGCGCCCGGACTTCCTCTCCTTAATCCGGGGATGTATAACAATAGTCTATTGTTCTGGTTGTCCCCCCAGGGGTTCTCTGTCCATATGCAATCCCTGTTGAGCGTGAATAGTATCAATCTGCATTGTGCTGAGTGACCACAGCACAACCGTTTGCTAATCGGTTACTGCAACAAGACAAAGTATTTGCCACCATAAAAACTGTTGGTGAACTGTTGTTTGACCTTTTATCAACCCTGATGAAATTTTTTAAAATCGCTACATTTGTGAACATTAAAGTTTAAACTGTATTTTTAAACTTTATTTATCTGTCTATAAATGCGCGAAATCTCCGTCTGTGTGTCTAGCTGTCTGACTATCTGTGTGTCTGTTCCACGCATACATATCTCTTGAACCATTCGTCAGACTGGCCTCAGATTTTATAAGTGCTTTGCTGAGGTTATGAGGGTGTGCATCCCCGAGTATGGAGTCGCTCAGTCAAAATATGTCATTTTTATCAATAAAAGTTTAGCCACTGCTCTGTCTCATGCCCAGGTTTCTAGAAGAGTGTGCAGGGGTTTGGTTTCGGATTGACTCTGTACTAATTGGATAATATGCTGCATTACAGCATCAGTAACCACAGCGCTCCGTGTGCAAAACAAGGAAGTGAAAAGCAACAAATTTGATTAGAAAAAGACAATTCGTAAGATTTAATGCTTAAAAAAATTATGCCATAAAGTTGCCATGATTGCATAGGTTTAATGGATAATTCGGCATGGAGAACACGAGGTCCACG
Organism: Pholidichthys leucotaenia; assembly: GCA_020510985.1. Taxonomy (NCBI): domain Eukaryota; kingdom Metazoa; phylum Chordata; class Actinopteri; order Cichliformes; family Pholidichthyidae; genus Pholidichthys; species Pholidichthys leucotaenia. Next base: position 339,937,195 of record CM035841.1, read on the forward strand.
GGTGCACTGGGGGAGGATGGAGCAGCAGCTGAACCACTGGCACCACAGGTAAAGCAACAGCCGAGACTCCCGTTAACCGGGCAGGCTGGGCTTGGATCCCTAATCCACCAGTTCAGCTGCTGCTTCTCCAACACCGGGGTCCGACCGGGCATGCCACGATCATTCGCGGGGAGGCATGCCAAGCCTGCCCAGTCAGTAGTTGACAGGAGTACCTGCTTCACCTGTGTGGTACCACTGTACTATGCAGGACCGCGAGTATCTAAAAATGAATTTAATACCACCATGATTGTGGAGCAGAATGGCCGGAATGACTTAATGACCAAACGTAGGACACAAAAACACCCAAATAACGAAATAAATCATTTTTAGTTAAATATTTACTGACAAATGGGCAACACTGATGCAACGGTTGTAGTCAAACAGGTCCTTCTGCTGTGTATAATAATGGATAAATGGATGAACTTTGTTGATGTTGGGTGTTTTGTAGTTAATTTAGTTGATTAATGAATGAATGAATGAATGAATGAATTTATTTATTTCGGATAGTACATTACGGGTTAAAAGAAACTGTATAATATAACAACAAGGTCAAATTAGACAAAGACTCCTTCTACTATACAATTCCACGTGAGTTATCCGAAATGGGTGATGGCTGAAGCCGCAGCTTATATTGCCCACCCATATTCCATCCAAGAATTCAAAGGAGAAAAAAGAGAAAACAAGACAAGAGCGATTACAATTTAAAACAAGGCTAAGACAAAATGTGACTGAGAGAAAAAGAAAACTGAGCTAGTCTAAGTTAAGCGGTTACTATTCAAAAACAAATCTAAGACATAGTGTCACAGAGAAAAAAGAAAAAAAGAAAAACTAAGTTTTAACTAATTACAGTTTTAAAAAAAACTTTTAATAACAAAATATTGCTAAAATATAAACTGATGCACTGCAATTGGTCTCAAATATTTGTAACGTGTCCTGTTATAGTACTGCAGGAGTTTATTGATGACACACAGAAGATATTCACTATTACACTTAACTACATCACTGGACAGTGATATAAACTAAAATAATTATAATGGTGACTGAACAACTCCCATTCCCCAAAGTGCAAGATACACAATTATGAATATAAGTAATAAAAGATCACACAAATAAGTGATTTGACAAACAAATAAACAAGGGATCTGAAACAGTCACGAATATAGGATCTCCCATTCATTTTCAATAATTAGGTATTCTGTAATTAATATTCAGACAGTCAAATAAATCTTAGTGCCATTTACTCCCTTTTATATGTATTTGTCAAAGTCTAACATGTGTGATTGCTGACATATAGCCTACACCTCTTTGTATTCCACTTTCAAACACAGCCTAATTTGGGCCTGTAAAGCCTAATTGGGATACCTGCTTCAGACAAGAATAATTCAATTCAATTCAACTTTATTTATATAGTGCCATTTCACAACAACAGTCATCTCATAGCACTTTCAAATGTAGGGGAAACCCCCACAATTACAGAAAGACCCCAGCAATCAGACGATCCCCTGTGAGCAAGCGCTTGGCGACGGTGGAGAGGAAAAACTCCCTTTTGACAGGAAGAAACCTCTAGCAGAACCAGGCTCAGGGAGGGGCAGTCATCTACTACGACTGGCTGGGGGGCGAGGGAATAGAGAAGATAAAAAGAACAGACATGTAAAGAGCAAACATTATAAGAATACTTATGTTCTACAGGCAACGCACTAGTTCCTTAGCATTCGTAGCTCTGTGAGATACAGGCTTAAAGCTGTATCTCATACAGTGGCAAGTTGTCATTTTTGGATTTGTCAACTTTTCTAATGAATGTTAGTTAGCAAAAGTCAAGCTAGTATCTCATGGAGTGGTGAATGCTGAGGATCGGTCACAAACACTGCACTTTTTGGGCTTCATAAAAGGTTGCAAAACAGTTCGCACACAGTTTTCAAGAAAACAAACAGTTTTGTTGTAAAGGTTCTTAAACAAGTTGCTAATGTTCAATATTTGGCAAACCCAAAAGAACTTTAGTGACACGTGTTACAGCGTTTTGCAAACATTTGCAACTGTTTGCTGAAAAACAGATTCACAAAAACGTTATGAACATGCAAAATTTTTGCAACAAGAAAAACTGTTTGGGACCTTCAAAACTGTTCGCAAACTGTTTGGCAACGTTTTACAAACCCTGACAAAACACAAAAATCACTACGTCCATGAACGTTCCTCTGTATTTGCCACTCCGTGAGATACAGGGGAAAAGGTTCTTAACAGTTGCAAGTGTTCAATACTTGGCTAACCAAAAATAACTTTAGCGATACGTGTTACATATACAGTGGGGAAAATAATTATTTGATCCCCTGCTGAATTTGTAAGTTCACCCCCTTACAAAGAAACGAACAGTCCATAATTATTATGGTAGGTTTATTTTAACAGAGAGAGAAGATCAACAAAAAAAATCCAGAAATAAACATCAAATAAGGGTTATAAATTAATTTGCATTAGATCGAAGGAAAAAAGTATTTGATTCTCTACCAGCCAGCAAGAATTCTGACCCACACAGACCAGTTATGTATCCATGAGGCACATAAAGTAGTTCTGTCCCTTTAGGAAAGAACTCCTAATCTCAACTTGTTATGTGTATGAAAGACTCCTGTCACAGAATCAATCTATTCAATTCAAACATCACCACCACCATGGACAAGACCAAAGAGCTGTTAAAGGGCGTCACAGACAAGACTGTAGACAAGCACAAGGCTGGAATGGGCTACAAAATCATCAGCAAGAAGCTTGGTGAGAAAGAGACCAGTGTTGGTGGGATAATTTGAAAATGGAAGTATATATAATCTAAGATAAGATAAGATAAGATAAGATAACAGTCAATTGCCCTCACTCTGGAGCTCCATACAAGATCACACCTCGTGGGGTAAGGATGATTCTGAGAAAGGTGAGGGATCAGCCCATAATTACACAGGAGGAGCTTGTTAATGATTTCAAGGAAGTTGGGACCACAGTCACCAAGAAAACCATTGATAACACTCTCATGGATTGAGATCCTGCAGTGCTTGCAAGATCCCCCTGCTCAAGAAAGCACATGTACAGGCTCGTCTGAAGTTTGTCAGTGAACACCTGAATGATTCAGAGAAGGCTTGGGAGAATGTGGCGTGGTCAGATGAGACCAAAATTAAGCTCTCTTGCATCAACGCGACTCGCCTTATTTGGAGGCAGAGAAATGTTGAATATGACCCCAAGAACACCATCCCCACTGTTAAACATGGAGGTGGAAACATTCTGCTTTGGGGCCGTTTCTCTGCTAAGGGTACAGGAAGACTTCACCACATTGAGGGGCCAATGAACGGGGCCATGTACCGTAGAATCTTGGATGAGAACCTTCTGGCCTCAAGCAGAACACTGATGATGGGTTGTGGATGGGTCTTCCAGTATGAGCAACAAAGGAGTGGCTCAAGAAGAAACACATTAAGGTCCTGGAGTTGCCTAGCCAGTCTCTGGACCTTAACCCCACAGAAAATCTGTGGAGGGAGTTGAAACTTCGAGTTGCCAAATGACAGCCTGGAAACCTTCAGGATTTGTAGAGTATCTGTAGAGGAGTGGACCAAAATCCCTCCTGAAATGTGCACAAACCTGGTGACCAACTACAAGAAATGTCTGACTTCTGTGCTTGTCAACAAGGGTTTATCCACCAAGTACTAAGTCACGTTTTGCTTGGGGATCAAATACTTATTTCCCTTGATCAATGCAAATGAATTTTTAACACTTGTTTAATATTTTTTCTGGATTTTTTTTTTGTTGATCTTCTGTCTCTCTCTGTTAAAAAATAAACCTACCATAAAAATTATGGACTATTCATTTCTCTGTAAGAGGGTAAACTTACAAATTCAGCAGGGGATCAAATAATTATTTCCCCCACTGTACAGGTTTACTGTTTGTACAAATATTAATTCACAAGAAAAACTATTTGCAACTGTTTACAACCCAAATGAAACCCAAAAATTTCAGCATTCGTTATCATTTGCCATGCCGTGAAATACCAACTTAAGTGTAGTGAAAGTTAAATATTTTGTACTAAAATTTATTAGTGTGTGCACTTAAAGATGATTTCTGTTTGATTAGCGCTGAAGCCTGCTCTAGCTTTGATGGTCCCAATCCTGACAGAACAATGATTATGAGGTTATTTTCACTGTCAGTGGGTGAGATCATCCAGGCGACAAGAACATGACTTTGTGATGTTTGTAATGAGTGAGCATTGATTGACTCAACACAGCCTAAAGAGGTCTCCTCCGTGTGGAAGCTCAAAGGATGTTCAGTCTCTTTGCACATCCTGCACTGTTGCATAGCTCGCAATTAGAATAATGAGCAGTCCAAGAGCTGTCTGGAGTAATGCAACTGCTGCGTTTCTCAACCCAGGCCTCATCTGCCAACTATATGCTATTATACCATCACCATCCCTGTTAGATCAGTTAGCAGTGCAGAGCAATTTCCCTTCAGGAGCTAAATTATAGTTTTGAGTGGCCATTGTGCGACACATTGTGTAATTAAGCACTAAATATGCCTTGCTACCTGATTATGTCACTCTCCAAAAGAGTTGATGAGCTGTGGGGCGACAAATGGCTGGTCACATGTTTGTGTGTGCATATCAAGGAGTGAGGAGGGGATTTGTGATCAGAGAGGAAGTGTGCAGGAGTGTAACAAAGGGCCAAAATGTACAAAATGGGGTAGCACTGACCTGTGTGCCCCATTCAAGCTGAGAGAGTGTCTTCTGTATGACAGAAGCCCTAGTCTGAAAGAGGGGTGGGGGTTGTTGATTGGTTTGAGTCCCAACTGTTTTGGTAAAACAGCTCAACAAGAGCATCAAACCTTCAACAGCATGCGCAGGACGACGGGGAAGGAAAGTGGGAGGCCCCAATCGCCAACCCCCACCACCTCTGACTGTGTGCCCCACACCGCCTCATGCCCCCCACCCCACCCCCCATGAACTCTCCCTCTCTCTCACACACACACACACACACACACACACACATACACACAGACATGCTCTCCACAACACCTCCGCCCCCGTCCCTTCCCTACCCAATACCCAGTCACTGTCAGGCCAAACACATGATGAATTGCCCTGTCAACAGAATTCATTCAGGGACCAATTAATTCAGCAGAAATGAACTAGAGCCATCAGTCGCTGAAAAACTCAGCGCAAAGAGAGCAAAGTAGCCCCACTTCAGAAAACGAGGAAGCGAGGGAGGAACGGCGAAGAGAGGGGTGAGAGTGGAGTGGAGACGAGAGGGCAGGAGAAAAGGAGAGAGAGAGAGAGAGAGAGAGAGCGTGGTGGAAGTTAGTCTGACAGAAATTGGTCATTTAATGCTTTAGCGCACTGGAGACAGCCCCTGTCATAGACGAAGGCATGGCAGGGGCTCCCCTGGTATTTTATTTATTAATTATCCTATGCAGCGAGGGGCCTTTAACTGTCTCAGTCCAGCCCCGTCAGCCCGACTCCCTGTCATTTTCTCTCCACAAACAGATCCTTTAACACCGTGCTCCAGGTTAATGGAGACAAAGCCAATATCCAACCAACCCTGCCTTCTCCCCCAAACACAGTATTCATCTGTACCCTATCCAGGTAATTATGTCTCAGGCGATCTACTGAATATGTCGTTGGGATGCTAATAAAGCACTTTAGAGCTGGCGTGCAGAACACATTTGACCTTTTCAACTCGCTGCTTCATGGTGACTACACCTCCCGAGGAGGGCAGCAATTATTTACACCTTATTGGGGAATTGCATGTCATTGGAAATAAACACAGTCCCAAATAATTTAATGATGGCTGCATATATTAGCCAAGACAAACTCATGCTTATTTCCTCGTAATTGAATGCTGATATGGGGCATGATCAGTGTGAAATCTTCTAAATATTTTTCTGACAAGAGCTACCTGTTAGAGGAGATTTACTCCTGGACTTAGAAATTTAGAAACTTTAAACCCCCCATTTATTGCATGCATTTGAGAAAACTCAACAGAAAGGACCTTGCCAGAAGCTGTTTTGCTGGTGGTGACAAATTAACAGTGTGAAGGGCGATATCAGCACCAGCTAATTAAGGTGTCGTGTGATTTTGGGCTTCAGATCAAAAATCTGCTGATTCATCCCATGGGTGATTATTATGTCCATATGGTCAACGTACAGCGAGCTATGCTCGGAAACACTATCAGCCCGCTGCAGCATGGGCTTTGCCAAAAGTTTGATCTTGTCTTTTGTGGCCGTGTTGGTTGGTGTTCATCATGACTCTGAATAATTAAAGACATCTTTTCTTTAAGCTCAGGATCCTCTAGCGGAAAACCCAGGATGAGAGGCAGCTGGGAGGCTGCCTGCAACTGGCTGCCACTCTTCGTTGACATCAGGAAGTGAAATTCAACTCTGTTTCCACTGTCGTTCATTGATGGGCTTGTGCACCTTGGATGCCCCCTTCTTAATGTCACTCTGTTTATCATGTTTTCCGTTTATATCTCAATGCATTTCATATGTTTAAAGCATTTACAGTTCCTCATAGGAGACACACAGTCACAATAAACTACTTTTTTTCTCTCTGGCTCTCATTCCTCTCCATTACCTCCTGTACTGTAGTGCTAAACACAGTGAAAATACACCTAATAGACAACAAAGGCATACAGGCCAAGTGAACCTGACAAATGGAACAGAAAAGCTAACAGAGAAGAAAGAGGTGCTTAGGCCAACTGTCACAGGTAAAGTGCTTTCCTGATTTCTGTTTACTCACCAGGCTAGAGACTTGACTTGTTTTCCTGCAGCTTACTGAAGAGATTCTGTTTGTGAGTCAGCTGGTTGTCAGCTCTCCTCACAAGCAAAAAAACCCAAAAAAACATTCATTTACCATCAAACTTGTGAAAGAAAAAAGTTGTCAAGAGCTTCTTTTGAGAATATGACTTTGTGGGTAATAAAAAAAAACCCATTTTTGCTTTTAAATCAATTGAGTTGACCATATTTGATATTTAAGCAGTCTTTAATTCTATGTGAGCCGCTGAAACCGTCCTAAGAGAAGTCACACTGGCTTCCATCACTCTTACACAACACATAAAGAGTGTTTATTTTGTGAACATAAAGTGTGTGGAATTTGAAATGGCAGCGAATTCTACAGAATGAAGCTCCCCATGAACAGGGAGGAGATGTGCTGGAGAATATAATTAATTAAATGAGACTAATTAGGAACATGAGAGCAGGTGCCAGGCTACGAGCTGACAGGGAAGACAGCAAGACAACATGCCAGCACAAAAAAAGAAAAGCACAGTCACAAACACACATGTGCAAGGGAACAATCACACACAGCGCATGCACACAAACACACAGCTGCGGTTATGAGGGTGGATTGTGACAGGCATGGGGACAAAACAACTTTCTGCGTTTTGTCATGTGAAACCCCACAGGAATACTCATGACAGGAAGCAGAGACCCAGGCACCATGGGGGTCTCTTGCCTTTGTCTCACACACACATTCTCTTTATTATTTTGTTCTGCAATGGTGGAAGGAAGTTTGCACGAGCCAAAGATTCCTCTCTCCTAATTATTTCTGCACTCACTCAAGACTGCAAGCTGTGCAGTTCACAGAGAGCTTTTCCCTCTCAGACCTCTGAAAATGCTCATCGTTATGGAGGTATCACAACACGGTGGATCTGAAAATACGAAATTTAAACTGGTATGGTCAAAAATTAACGATTGAAATATGAGTCGTCTCAGAAAAAAATGAAACAGAAAAATTAGCTGTATCGACACCTATGGTAAAGTTGGCAAACACACTTCTATTTAAATCAAACTACCACTCATGCACATAATTACTTTTAGGAGGAATTTCATTTTTAATTTGTAAAGAATGAAAAGGTAGAATTCAGAATAGAATGGTAAATGGCGTTCACTTATATAGTGGTTTTTATTCATCTCAGGATGACCAAAGCATTTTACAGATCCTGCTATCCACCCATTCACACACTGATGACGGCAGAGCTGCCATACACAGGCACTGGCCTGACCCACCAGGAGCAACTGGGGGTTCAGTGTCTTGCTCAAGGACACTTCGACATGCAGACTGCAGACAGAGCGGGAATCAAACCCCTGACCCTCCGCTCAGTAGTCGGCCACACTACATCTGCGCCACAGCCGCCCCCAAGAAGAAGAAGAATTGAGTGACAAAGTTAATAACAACTATTTTCTATTCTAATATTCCAAAATTTCAAGCAATGTGTTTTATTTTTGTTTATTTGTTGTTGTTTGGTTTTTTTCATTTAAATGTTTGCAAAAATTGGGGGGATTTGAAATTTTTGCTGAACCGAGGTTAAATTCCCAGAATAATGGATAATTGCAGTGATGCAACTTGCAAAAAGCAATCGATAACACTGAAGTTTGACTGTTCATAAATTTACAAAAGGAATTTGGTACTGTAGATTACAGATTATTAATTAACAAACCTGAGGAGGTGTGGTGTTACTGGGATAGCACAGACATGGTTAAATGGTCACTGTGATGGCAAACAGCAAGTTAAGCAAATAAACCATTTTGATCCTATGGGGTTTCACAAGGTGGAGAAGGTCCGTGAATGGGCAGTGCGACGGCAGAGTGGTTAGTACTGCGGCAGCACAGCAACTCACCCTTGGCCGGGGGATCCTTGGTTCGATCCCAGCCCCTGACCAACAGTGATGTGTGTGAAGTTTGCATGTTCTCCCCGTGTCTGTGTGGGTTTACTGCGGGATTTCTCTGGTTTCCTCCCACATGCCAAAAACATGCAAGTTAGGTTAATTGGAGACTCTAACGCCCCTTTTCCACTATTACCCAGTCAGCCCTACACGGTTCCACACGGTTTTGTTTCCATTACGGCAGAGTCCCGCTTGGGGTGGGTGGGATTTTTTTTACAAGGCGGTGCCACACTCCCAAGGCGTAAAACACGCAACACAACAAAAACACAAGACGGTGGCTTACGAGGTGACTCCTCGATGTCTGGCTTTTGTTAGAGTAAAGGCAAAAAATGAGAGCCAGACAAGGGTACAGGCAGCAAGACGAAAGACTCTGGAAAAGTACTGGAGCGTTTAGGAAGCCATAGAACCGATGACATGAGGATACGAACTAGGGATGAGCCGATACCACTTTTTCAAGACCGATACCGATACTGTGACTGAGTATCGGCCGATACCGATCCAAACCCGATACCGTCTCGCTTATTTAAAACAACAAATGTACAGAACATACTTTGTTAATCACTAGATGCATTTTGTACACATATTAAAACAAAAATCTAAAAGTCAAAGAATATATTACAAATTTGACTCCATTCAGCAATGCTGCTGCTTTTTTTATTTTAAACTTTGCAACTTTGGCATCACTTCACTGGTCAGCCCCATGTAAACGTTCATTCTGAAGTTTTAAGTGCAAGTTTATACAAAACTTTGAAGCTGAGTATTTAAGTAAACATTCAGATGAAATTCAAAGTGCCATGAAGTAAAAAGTGCTACAGTGGTACCTCTACTTACGAATTTAATTCGTTCCGGAAGAATTCTCGTAACGTGAAAAATTTGTAAGTAGAGGCGCGTTTTACATGTAAATGCCGTAATCCGTTCCAAGCCCCCAAAATTCGGGCATAAATTTTTTATAAATCGTAAAAACGCATCAAAACATGTAACAAATACATGTTACAATTAGATTACTGCACAATAAACATAAAATGAGAGTTTAAAATGAGAGAAAGAATAATAAAAGAGAATAATAAAAGCGAAAGAATAATAAAAATTATGTTCATTTACCCTTTAACTGCTATCGTCGTCGACGTCGTCGACGTCGTCACCTTTTGCCTTCTTTGGTTCATGTTCTGATCCAAGGACGTTTGCTTTTGTCGGCTTGTAAGTGCTTCGTTTTGTTTTAATACCGTGCTGATCGTTGATGTATTACGGCCATATTCTTTGGCGAGATCAACCAAACGCATCCAAACGCAAGATGCATCCCCTTTTCATACCTTTCGATTATCTCCTTTCTTTGTTTGTATGGACAAAAAAACTCTCTTCTTTTCTCCTTTTCCACTTATCTCCGTCACTTTCTTGGGGCCCATAGCGAATAAATGTTAATTCTGTACTGTACACACACGTAAAACTTTCACCTTGTTCTTAATAAAGTTTTGGAAAAAAAAAAAAAACTTCGTGGCCAATGGGATACCAGGAAGATGCTAGGCGATAGCCAATGGCAGAGCAGCTACAGGTATGTTTACGTTTGGTAAACTACGGAAGCTGCGAGGAGCGCGTACTTTTTTGCCTTTCGTATCCTGAAATTTTGTTCGTAACTAGAGGCAATATTTTCCCGTTGAGGCGTCTCGTAACCTGAAAATTCCGTATGTAGAGACGTTCGTAAGTAGAGGTACCACTGTATAGGATCTGAAAATAAAGGAACTAACCCTTTAAGTTGTATTTTTGTCATCCAATACCATAAGTATTCTCCTGGTCTTCAGTTTATTCAGTAGTGTTTATGATATTATTCTCTGTCCATATTTAGATTTTAGGTTTGCTCTTATTTTGAAGTCATTCCTGTTCCATTTCGTGTTCACATAGCCTTGCACCCTCTGGGATTAATCAATATGCAAAATACAAAAAAAAAAAAATATATCGCTATTTATGTTTCTGTCACCTACCTCTCCTCAACTGTACACCTCGAAAGGTACGCTCCAGTCTGGTTTTTACTTTGGGTTTTGTTTGTTTTTTAAGTTTCACTTTTAGCACCCAGCCTCCTGGAAAAGCAGCGACTGCTGCTGCAGAACTCGCATCTTTCTGCTCGGTTCTTGACACAATTCAGCATAATCATTTGCCGTGATATTTTTGCAAGTGTTTTATCAAGTTAGTGGCGTAAAATTGTAAATGCTGCTACCACACAGCAACATACTGAGGCAAGTCTCACAGACAGACTCCAGTGATGTGACACTCGTTGCCTCTGATTACAGAAGCCCTGTGCAGCGCGGCTGAGAACAGGATCGCGCCTTCATTTTAATATTACTAACGCATCAGATCGGTAAATTACTTTTATTCCTTACTGATAGCGATCCAGCCATTTTGCCTGGATCGGACCCGATACAGATACCGTGGATCAGATTGGCTCATCCCTAATTACGAACAAGACCACATATGACGGTAAGCTAATGATTGCTTATATTAGTTTGCTTTCAGTCCGCCATACTACATTGTAATGTCTGCAAGTTATCGCTATTAGGTACTAAAATATGTATGCTGTGTGTGTGTTTCAGATGGCTCTCTTGTGGGAAAATTACCGCTTCTAACCGTCGGTCTGGCGTTCAATACAGCCTCTCACTGATGTCACCCCAGCTTCACAAACAATCAGTGGTTAGAGAACTTAAGAATGTCTGTAGAAATTATGTCCATAATTGTAGAAATGAAAAGCAAGTCTCAACTCAGTTAACAGGATTTATTAAATATAACACTTAACTATAGACAGAGGCTTACGGCACTCTCCTTCTGTCCAGGTGGCTTCACGACGAAAGAGGCAGAACCTTTTCCGCCCACTCTTTTATACCTAGGGCAGCATCACCACCAGAAACCAGTAGTGCCCACCCCAGTCTGTCCCATGACCAACCCGGCCGCCATCTTGCTAATACCAGCCTGTTTCCATACATAACATTCCACCCCCCCCCCCAAAAAAAGCCAAGCACACAAATAACCCACCCAAATTTAACACCCGACACACGCACTATTCCAAAATATGTACATGAAACAAATAAAACACCTATCCATTCACACAACTAAGGCTGAGGGGCTGGGCAGACCACCAGCACCCCCTACACGGTTGAGCGGATCATTCTGCCGCTTGGAACAGGGAAATGTAAACAGAAATAAAATTAGGCCGTGTTTCTAACTACAAGTAATCCCATAACATAACAAACAATACATACAATAAAACACAAGATATATCCTACAGGCAGCCCCCCACCCCAACTCCCACCCCACCCTGGGCACACAGACTAAAATGAACAAAGGGGCAAACCAGATAAAAAAAAAAAAAAAAATTCAATTAAACCAAATTCACATAGACAGTCAATCCAATTAATACCAGTCACACGTGCCAGGCGAACTCCAGAAAATACAAAAGTAAATTCACACAGAGTGGTCATCGGCCAGACCAAATACACCCCAAATTAATTCACTTACTAGGGTTGAAAGCATCCAATCCACCTGGACTAGGCACTCCAAATAATAATAATGATAACCCAATTAAACGTTTTCAAAATAGTACACAAATTTGCATAAATAAAATCACTTAGCTGAGCCCCAATGGATAAAATATGCCAATGATATAATAGAAAAACACCGCACAAAGGCTCAAATATAATATTTCCTGTTCTATTGAGGCTTCCTTTCCCTCTTTTTTTTTTTTTTTTTTTTTTGTAAAATTTACCGGGGCACCAAATAGGAAAACCTAACATAAAACAGGACTGAAGAAACAAGACAAACACGCAAAATAAAACCCTCAGTCCCCTGATGGATCCTTCTCCAGGCGTCTCTGTCGTTTCACATCGGGGGTCCTGCTGCGTCACCTCCTCTCCATCTCCGGCAGCCTCAGATCCCTCAGATGTCTCCAGACGTGGATAGATCTGCACCCGAACTCCTCCATCTGACCTGGCTCCACCTGGAACCGCCTCTGGTAGTCCCGCTGCTGGCATGGACTGTGATCTATACGTACTCGAACCTCAACCTTGGTCTTCGAGAGAGCCCACTTCCTTTTCATCAGATCATCGGTCCTGCGACTGGCTCCCGACTCCAGCGGCTCCAACTCGCGGGCTCTCCTGGGTCTTCTTTTGGCCGGCCGTCACTGGGAGCACTTTATGACAACCACGCTCCGCGGTCTAGCCCCGTTTTCTCCCGGCGTTGGTGCCTCGTCCTGATGAGCCTCATTGGGGGTCCCGCCGTGCCGTCTGGCACCCTCGTCCAGGGCCACCCGCGTGACAGCATCGGGTCCATCCCGAGAGGACTCCGCGTGGTGCAGCATGTGCTCTCCCAAATAAACGTTGACCGTCCAGTCCTGGTTCCACACCTCAGCACCCTCCAAAGCAGGAACAGGTCGGCTTCACAGTCCGCCCCCAGACCACTCCTCACCGTAAACGTTTGCGATGGAGAACCCCAAGCTGTAAAAGAGGTTGCAACCCATGACATTAACGCCGGACACAGAGATGTTGATGCCAGCGCTGGGCGTCACACTGTCCTTATATCGGGCCTCCATCTCCACATAGCCCAATATAGCCAACCTGTTCCGCCCATAACCATAATACTCTACTTGTTGCCTTCTTATTTGTCGGTGGGGAAACAGTCTGTCCATGGTTTCAAGATTCAGAACTGAGATTACCGCTCCCGTATCAACCGAGAGCGGGACCTCGACTCCATCCAACGTAATGCTGCAGCCAATCCTTCTTGTTGTTTCTGGAGAGACAGTGTGCACAACAGTTGGAGTCTTCTGCGCAGCACCTGGATCTCTCCCACGGCTCCTGCGTACAAAGTTTTCACACACCCTGGCAAAATGGTTTAACAACCCACATTTGCCATAACGCTTTCCTTTCGCCAGGCACACTCTGGACTTATAGCGGTGGTCAGTGGACCCACATCCATAACATTTTGGCGTACCAGGGACAGACCTTATCCTGACCACCGAGGCAAAATCATCCTCTCCGCACTCGCCATCACCAGGGTCCAGACGCAGTGCCTCAGCACAAGACACATTCTTCTCCAGAGGGGCCTCTTCAGTTAGATCCCTCACGATGGTCTCTGCTGCCTCGTACTGTTGAGCGAGAGCGACGGCCTCCGCTAACGTCACCTCTCCTGGATGAGTTAACAACCTTGACCGGGCCACCGTGCAACAAACGTGCTCCGCCAACTGGTCCCGAATCATCTCGTCTTCCAGGATCCCAAATCTGCATTCCCTCGCCAGCTCTCGGAGGTCCGCCACGAATCTTCGTACAGACTCACCCGACCGCTGGCGGCACTGTCGAAAGTGAATGCATTTCACGATGACGTTCTGTGGCGCCTTAAAGTAGCGCGCCATTAGCTGTACCACATCGTCAAAACTGTCCGCTCCACCCAAGTTTTCAAGGATTCTCTGCCCTTCCATTCCTTCCAGTGCTTCATTGTTGTATTTAACCACAATTTCCATGTAGCTGGGCTTCAGTAAAGTAGATTTTACAAGGGCTGGATTATGTTTAAAATCATTTGTTTTTACTGTGGCCTCAGCAATCAGAATGAATTAATACATTCACTTGAATGGAATATAGTACTTTAACTGAGGGTGTGCATCCCCGAGTATGGAGTCGCTCAGTCAAAATATGGAATTTTTATCAATAAAAGTTTAGCCACCGTTCTGTCACCACTATGTCTCTTCTTGCCCTGGCTTCAAGTGTGGGCGGTGTTTTGTACTTGTATTGCTAAAATATAAAAGGAAGCACTACAATGGGTCTCGTATTTGTGATGTGTCCTGTTATTATAATACTGCGTGCGTTTATTGACGATAGACTATAAACTACACATATAAGCTAAATTATACTGGTGACTGAACAACTCCCAGTCCCCAAAGTGCAACATACAGTTATGGATATAACTCACAAAGGATCACACAAGTGATCTGACAAAACAATAAATACATAAACAAGCGGTTTATTTTACAGCTGATGTGCCATTCAATTACAATTATTCTGTAATGACTATTCACACAATCAAATAAATCTCAGTTCAGTCCCTTTTATATTAAGTGGAAATTGTGCTACTTTAGTTTTGGCATGTTATCTATACTTTAACTAAAAAAGCAAAGGATTTCAGTACTTTCCACAGTGGCAGGGTTCGTTGCAGGGTGGCTGCTTTTCCTTTCCTCTTGCCTAGACGAAAGACAGAAATGGACGATGTTTAGTTAAAGCAAGTTCAAAACATATACAGGTACATCTCAAAAAATTAGAGTATCATGAAAAAGTTCAATATTTTTTGTCACTCATTTCAGAAAGTGAAACCCATATATAGATTCATTACACGGACAGTGATATATTGCAAGTGTTTATTTATTTTAATTTTGATGATTATGGCTTACAGCCCATGAAAACCCCAAATTCAGTTTCTCAAAAAATTTTAACCAATATTTCAACGGCCAACATTTCTATTTAAAAACTATTTTTTAAAATTAAATTTATGTAATATTCTAATTTTATGAGAAACTGAATTTGGGGTTTTCATGGGCTGTAAGCCATAATCATCAAAATTAAAATAAATAAATGCTTGAAATATATCACTGTCTGTGTAATGAATCTATATAATACATGGATTTCACTTTCTGAAATGAGTGACAAAAATTATTGAACTTTTTCATGATATTCTAATTTTTTGAGATGTACCTGTATTAGGGAAATACACTTGTGAAAGTCAGTGGTGGGATGTGATAAAAATGCTTCATTTCCCTGACAAGTGAGCACCCCAGGATCCACTCTGTACATGTACAAGTACATTTTCAATCCAGGGATTTATTGTGGAACAGAAACAGCACAACAACACTGTTCCAACACTTTTTTTGGAAAATCCACAGAACAGGTATATGGGTCTATTCTGAGGCTTTGGAAAATTATATGAATCACTTTATAAATCACTTTATAAATCACTGGTTTGAAAATGCACTTGCATATGTTGAGATTTTGGATCCTGGGGTCCTCTTGACCTGTATCCAAAATATAAACACAACATGCTGAGGGAAGCAGACCCCTGGCATGTGGAAACAGATTCTAGAAAGAAAAATATACACAACTTAATGCACAGCACCAAAGTGAAACACATACACAAACCAGGACTTTAACCAGGATTAACATATTTCATCGTTTTGCTCTCACAAGTGAATACTTTGGACAAAGCAAGCGCAAATTGGCAGAGTTGGCTACTAGCTAGCTAGCTACTAGCTTTCGTTAGCCAGCACAGGACGGCGTTGTATTGCTCAAAAAAAGTGAGCTTACCACCAACAGGATAAATAAGTGAAAAGATACGCAATATCACAAATCACTCACCATCGATGGTTCTCTCACTTTTATCTTCAGCTTCTCCGTAGTTATCCTGGGTTGCCATCTGTTTCATTGCGGGGTCGCTCCATGTCACTCTGGATACTATCTGCCACCAAGCACAGAAAACTCTGCACCTCTTCGTTGCACCACGGTGTAGATTTCCGCGAAACCTGCAAAGCCATCTCTATTAATATCGTGTTTACTCAGTGACCGTGTTTACTCCGTGAACTTTTGCAAATGGTGGTTTGGAGATTCTGCAGAAGACGGACGCTTTCATGACGTTACGCCCTGACCAATCAGTGACCTGCAGTCTGTTGACATCACATTTTCGGCCCGACTCAGCACGGTTTTACCCTACCCTGGAATAGGTACGAAAAAAGTACCTGGTACCAGGTACTAGGTACTAATGGAAAACCCTACAAACCGGGTAGAGTAGAGTAGAGTAGGGCTGAGTAGGTACTAGTGGAAAAGGGGCTTTAAGCCACCAGTGGCTGCCTCATCCACTCATGTGGATGCCCTGTAATTTCCCCATTGTGGGACTAATAAAGGAATCTAAATCTAAATCTAAAGTATAGAAGAACAAGGTTATTGAGGGCTTTGTAGGTTTTGAGAATAATCTTGAAGTGAATCCGGTACTGTATTGAGAGCCAGTTTACCTTCAGAAGGATGAGTGCAATGTGGTCTCTGGGGCAGGAGTGGATGAGCAGCCTGGCAGCTAAGTTCTAAACATACTGGAATTTCTGAAATCCATAGGAGGATGGGCCATAGAGGATGCTGTTGCAATAGTCCAGTCTTTGGCAGCAGATGAGGAAAGGGTGGGATGAAGGCGAGCAATATTTCAGAGGTGAAAAAAGATATTTTAGTGATATTTTTGATATGCCATCTGAAGGAGAGAATGGGATCCATGATGATTGGCAAGGTTACGGACGAGGGGGAGCGATAGTGTAGTGACAGTGTAACCATCAATATTAAGTGCAAAGACCTTGGAGGAGTGGAGGCAGGATTTGGGGCCAATGATGAAGATTTCAGATGTATTACAGTCTAATTTGAGGAAGTTGTTGCTCATCCAGGCTTTTACTTCAGTGGGACAGTCAGTGAGAGTCGAAAGAGTGGTAACAATTTTAATGGAAAGGTACAACTGGGAATCATCAGCTAGAAGTGTGCCATATCATATCATTCACGATAATATCGGAATAAATTTTGATAATGTAAAATGAATATCGCAATATTTGGGGTCTACTGCGTGATGACGTCACACCATTACACTGCCAAAGGACGTTACGTGTTAGCATAGAAATGGCAAAACAAACATGGCTCGGGAAGCTGCAGCAACAAAGTTAGACTGTCTACATCCAGTTGAATGGAAATATTTAAGTTTAATTTTCTGTTTCAGACTGCTGTCATGTTAAAAAAAAATGGTGTAACAATGTGGATAATCTGCCTGCAATTTTTTCCATATGTCAAAAACACCGCTTGGAGCGGTATTAACATCGGACAATGTGCTGCAACAAGTGGCTGTAGTTGTATTTTAGTTCTGTTTTGGCTGCTTCATGTTGATTTTATTCAACAACCCGAAGAGAGAAGAAAAAAAAAAAAAAAACAACTTCTGTTCAGCCAAAAAGCCCAAGGAGAGGTCCATGCAACGAGAGGACTGCAGTTAAAGTGAGTCACCATAAAACCTGACATCTGTGTGCAGTTAAGATGTAACGGTTTATATTATTTTCTTATAATATTTGATGCATGTGAAGATGGAGTGTCACCACTGTTATGATCTATTGTATATGTGATTATATTGTTTGTGTAATGTTTGTAAATGTTAATTATTAAGTTTGCACATATTACTGTAAGATCTGTTTGACTAATTGGAATGCCTTGTTGAGATAATTGTTATGGTTAATTATGTGGGTAAAAATAATTGGTAATTATTTAATCC
The DNA here is from genome assembly GCA_020510985.1 of Pholidichthys leucotaenia. Taxonomy (NCBI): domain Eukaryota; kingdom Metazoa; phylum Chordata; class Actinopteri; order Cichliformes; family Pholidichthyidae; genus Pholidichthys; species Pholidichthys leucotaenia. Next base: position 339,955,206 of record CM035841.1, read on the forward strand.
ACATACCTTTGCCAACATGCTTCCTGAGGGTGTCCGGGCAAAAGACTCTGTTAGGGGTCGAAGGCTTTTTAAAGGACACCAGCAGGAAAGAAGCATGTAATGGTGAGTTAGAGGGGTGATTTAGAATTTGTAAATAGGGGTTTAAATTATTTATTGAATTATTTATGGTGTTATTTATTCTATGTTATTTATACTTATTCTGTATATAGGTGGGGAAGTATTATGGACTTTTAGATATTAATGGGTATGTGTGGGGAAAAAGGAAAATGTTGTTTTACCTGGGATATGGTATTGTCCTAATTAACGCTAATTATCTCTGATAGTATATAACAGGTGGTGATTGATTGTTAATGATGGCTGAGAGATTTTCATTGTGGATCATTGAAGATCGTGTCATTGGATTATTGATGTCGGTGTCGTTATTACCTGCAAGGATTTGAAATAAAATTGGAAAATTGAAGATTTGGCCAGACAGCGCTACGGCACATTTGGTGGCAGCGGTGGTCCGTTCCCAGGACGAGATGTAACGTTTGGTGGACAGAGCACGGGATGGAAGGAGAAATGTCCAGGAGGAAAGTGACGAGACAAGAGTAGCAGTTCGACTCTGACGTAGCTATGGCAGCTGAGGAGCCGGGAGTCAGCGGACTGGGCGAGCTCGAGGAGCTAACGTGTTTGGTGAAGTCCATGGTACGTTCACTGACTGTTAGAGACCGTCAGAGGGAGGAAGAAGCATCTCTTCAGGAGCAAAAGTGGCAGACCATGAATAATCAAATTCGTCAGATTCAGTCGCAAGTTACGGAGTTGAGAGAGGAGTATGGGAGCTGGGCTGAACGCAGTGGTGACGACGACGCTTTGGGGGAAGACCCCAGGGTGACGGCCAGTCGGGTCGGCCCGCAGGAGGATGATTTACCGCTGCAGGTGCAGCCGAGGAGAACGCGAATGCACCACGAGCCCAGGCTGAATCCGCTCTCTCCCGAGGATGACATCGAGCACTACCTGGTGACATTTGAGAGGATCGCTACAGTCTGCCGCTGGCGTGAAGAGAAGTGGGCTATCCAGTTAGCTCCTTTGCTCACAGGTAAAGCAGGGAGTGCATATGTACTGATGGATATTGCTGACACGAACAATTATGGAAAACTGAAGGAAGCTATTTTAAGCAAATACGAAATAACGTCCGACACATATAGGAGGAGGTTTTGGTCCCTGGACGTTTATCAGGACAAAACCCCTCGTGAATTGTATGTACGTTTGAAAGACCTGTTCTGTAAATGGATTAAATCAGAGACCTCAACTATAAAAGACATTATGGAACTAATAATTTTGGAACAGTTTCTGCGAATGGTGAACCCGGAACTGGGAAGTTGGATACAAGAGCAGGACCCGAAGACTGCAGAGGGCGCTGCTCGTCTGGCGGAGGTTTTTCTGTCGGCCAGGTCTGGGAGCAGGAGAACTACTCTCGGCCGTGACAGCTCTTTCACCTCTTTCAGGAATAAGTCTAATGAAGGTGAGACGAGTGGTCCAGCTCAAGTTAGACATTCCAATTCCAGACAGATTTTAAATGGCAGAGATAATAGAAGCAAAAAGTCACATGTTTTGTCTAATAAAGATATTTGTTGTTATCAATGTAATAAAATCGGTCACACGCAATACTCATGTCCTGCCATAAAAAAATGAGAAACTATCATTATTGTGCTCAGTTCCAAGACCTGCTCTGTCAGCACCAATTCATGATGAAATATATAAAATTAACGTTCTGCGTAATGGTCAGTGTGAAGGGGGTCAGCAGCCTGGTCATCAGCAGCAGCCTGTTCTTCAGAAGACACATCATCAGCTCTTCATTTGTGCGACGGAAATGGATGAGGAGGGAGAACAGTCTTTTCCCACAAATGTGTCAGAGCCTTGTTTATTTCAAGTGTCTCATTTGCAGGTTGGTCAGCAGAGACAGTTAGAGGCACTGTTAGATCCAGAATTGTTTCAGGAGAGACCTGGTTTCACCACATTGGTGCGTCATAAAGTTCATTTGAAAGAGGAAGCTGTTCCACGTAGGAAATCTTATAGGATCCCGGAGCGTTTGGTTCCAAAGATGAAGCAGGAGATTGATCTGATGTTGCAGCTGGGAGTGATCGAGGAGTCAGTCAGTGAGTGGTGTGGCCCGATTGTGCTGGTACCCAAAAAGGATGGCTCTTTGAGATTCTGTATTGACTTCAGATATCTCAATTCAGTATCTAAGTTTGAGTCATACCCCATGCCCCGGATTGATGAACTGTTAGAGAAAGTGGGCAGGGCTAGGTTTATTTCTACTCTGGACCTATGCAAGGGGTATTGGCAGGTGGCATTGGCACCGGAAACAAAAGAACTTACAGCCTTTAAAACACCTTATGGCAGTTTCCAATTCAAGGTTATGCCATTTGGCCTTCAGGGGGCACCTGCAACTTTTCGGCGGCTCATGGACCAGGTATTAAGAAGGGTATCAAATTTTGCAGCTGCCTATTTGGATGACGTGGTCATCTATAGTCAGACTTGGGAAGAACATTTGGTACACCTTGGGCAGGTCCTTCGGTTGATTAAGAGGGCAGGACTGACGATTAATCCACGCAAATGTGCGTTTGGACAGCAGCAGGTGGAGTAGTTGGGACATGTGGTTGGTCAGGGGGTCATTAGACCACAAGTAGGTAAAGTGGATGCCATCCGGACCTATCCTGTGCCCACCACTAAGAAGAAGGTACAATCATTTATGGGAATGGTAGGATGGTACAGCAAGTTTATTCCCCACTTTGCTGAAAGAGCACCAGCTTTGACTGACCTCACTAAGGCTTCAGCACCTAATAGGGTAAAATGGACAGAGGAATGTGACAGAGCTTTTGATGATCTGAAGAGTGCTATCTCTGGTGAGAGGGTTCTCTACAGTCCAGACTTTGCTCGCCTGTTCATTTTGCAGACAGATGCTTCAGGAGTTGGCATTGGAGCAGTACTTCTCCAGGAGGAGAGGGGAGAGAGACACCAAGTACTGTTCTTGAGCCGTAAGTTGTTGGACCAGGAGACAAGATACTCTACAGTAGAAAAAGAATGTCTTGCCATGAAATGGGCAATAGGGTCTCTGAGATACTATTTATTGGGGCATCATTTTGTGTTGGAGACAGATCATCGGGCCCTACAGTGGTTGGACAGGATGAAGGATATGAACAGTCGTCTCACAGGGTGGTATGTGTCCCTGCAACCGTATAATTTTACTGTTCGGTATGTGGCAGAGAAAACAAACCTTGTGGCAGATAGTCTCTCAAGAGTACATGACTCGAAGAGTACTGTACTCTTGGGAAAAGGGGGGAGGAAATGTGACGATGGAGTGTCACCACTGTTATGGTCTATTGTATATGTGATTATATTGTTTGTGTAATGTTTGTAAATGTTAATTATTAAGTTTGCACATATTACTGTAAGATCTGTTTGACTAATTGGAATGCCTTGTTGAGATAATTGTTATGGTTAATTATTTGGGTAAAAATAATTGGTAATTATTTAATCCACATACCTTTTGCCAACATGCTTTCTGAGGGTGTCCGGGCAAAAGACTCTGTTAGGGGTCGAAGGCTTTTTAAAGGACATCAGCAGGAAGGAAGCATGTAATGGTGAGTTAGAGGGGTGATTTAGAATTTGTAAATAGGGGTTTAAATTATTTATTGAATTATTTATGGTGTTATTTATTCTATGTTATTTATATTTATTCTGTATATAGGTGGGGAAGTATTATGGACTTTTAGATATTAATGGGTATGTGTGGGGAAAAAGGAAAATGTTATTGTTTTACCTGGGATATGGTATTGTCCTAATTAACGCTAATTATCTCTGATAGGATATAACAGGTGGTGGTTGATTGTTAATGATGGCTGAGAGATTTTCATTGTGGATCATTGAAGATCGTGTCATTGGATTATTGATGTCGGTGTCGTTATTACCTGCAAGGATTTGAAATAAAATGGAAGATTGTTGATTGTAAGTTGTCTCAAAGCCTCCATTACTGAGAGACTGGTATGACTTCCACCCAGTACGCCACAATGCAGAACTAAAAAATATTTTAAATTACATCTGAGCTACTGTTTATAAACTGGAGAAATTTTTGTTTTTCCTGAATATGTTGAAGGTAAATAATGCTGGCCTGTGAAACTACAATTTTTGCATAAATTTAAAAGGGAAAAAAACTGCCCTCTGTAATATCGAGAAAAATATTGTCATTGTGAAAATTCACAGAAATATCGTGATATCATTTTGAGGCCATATTGCCCACCCCTATCGTCAGCCTAACAGTGGAACTGGACTCCATGGCATTGTATGATGTGACCAAGGGGCAGCATGAACAAGATGAACAGAGGACCAAGCACTGAGCCTTGAGGGACACCGTGTGTGACTGGGATTGTGTGGGATTTAACATTATTAATGAAAATATAATGGAGACTGTTGGAAAGACATATTTGCAGAGCCAGTAATACCAATGGATGACTCGAGACAACTGAGGAGGATGGAGTGGTTAATGGTGTCAAAGGCAGCGCTGAGGACCAGAAGAAGAATAGTGAGGAAACTCGATTCTGAAGCAAGAAGGAGGTCATTAGCGACCTTAAGCACAGATGATGAAGACCTTAAGACTTCATGATGAAGATGGAAGCTAGATTGAAATACAATATCTGTAACCTGTCTTCTTCATTAAAATAGATTTTAATTACCATCATTTATTGCTCTGGGAGACATCTGGGGCAGCTTCTTATTTCAGTGGAACCGTAATTGTAAACTTTAAAAAAAATGTTTTGACAATAACAAATTATCACTGTATTGTAGCTATCATGATACCCCCACCATATGGCTGTCACGATGACCAGGAAAGACGATCTGCATCAAGGTCACGCCAGTGAAGCCAGTCGTACGAGAGGTCAGACCAGGGTCGTGGGCCCCTCACTGAAAGATCTAGAAATCAACAGGAATTGAGGATCTCCAGGAATTTAGGGTGCACCGGGCAACGTAGGAAGTGATGAAAGGATGAAATCATATAATGGACATTTAATTATACAACAGATAATGGACAGACATAATAAAACACCATACTGTATATGACATTTGGTAAGAGAAAAATGAATTATCAAGGCCAAATCATGCTAAATGAAACGGAGCTCGAAAGAGTTTTTGGAAAACGCATTACTGCGTTTGACAAATGGTCATAAACAATACTTGAAAGACCATATAAAGAAATGTCAGGAAAAAAAAATCTATCTGTTAAAGTAGTAAATTTGTAAAGCAGCTATGATGAGGAGTTTGAAATGTGTAATTTAGTCTAGCTATTGAGATATTTTTCAAAATGAGGTGGTAAACAAATACAAATGTGAAAAAGAGGGCACTCAAAGAGAACATTCCTCCACCAAGGCCTCATCTTGCAATGTTAAAGAAAGTGAAAAAGTAATCCAGAATCCGCATCCTGACCCAGATTACCTCCAACATCTAATGGGTTCATTCGTAGCCCAAGAGCCACCTCTGGTGAAAATTTTATCAAAATCTGTCCAGTAGTTTTTGTGTAACAGACAGACAAGCAAACCAACATGAAAATATTACCTCCTTGGTGGAGGTAATAATTATCATTGTAGATTAAATTTATGCATCTAATTCATTCTTTTGTTTGTGTTTGTTCCCATTGAACTGGTAATGTCATTGTTGTGAAATCTTATGGCGCATTCAGGCATTCAGAGGGCCACTCTTTGGTCTGGACCAAAGGAGCAAACAGTGGCTTCCACGGATAGTTCGGTTCATTTGGTGCAGTCTGAACACGCGTTGGAACTCTTGGAACGCGTTCATACACACCAAACAAGTGAAGTCTGGTCCCCCTGAAAACAGGGGTCTCGGTTCTCTTGCAAACAAAGTCTGGTATGCTCCGCTTGCAGTGTGAATCCAAACAGAGTATCCAGCGGACCAAAGGGCGGAGGTGCCCTTCGGTGTTTGTGTAACCACAGCAACATTTAGTCTGAGAAGAGAAACTGGCATTTATCGTAGTACATTTTGGGTAGAAAATAAAGACAACTGCGCAAATCCGAGAAATCCTTTTACCGGTGAAAGCAGAGGAGAAAAGTTAAAAAATGTCTAGTTTGTGGCAGACAAACAGCCCGGCTGAAGGGAATGGATTTCCGTTTTCGGTCCTGGCCAATCGATGAGCCTGATTTTTCTTCTTCGCCGAGATTTTTTTCTTCCTGGACAGTGGTGGTTTCGACTACAACGCCCCAACTGAGCAGTTGTTGTAACTGCATGACGTTGTCCAGGCAGTTTGGTCCGCTGCAGTGTGAATGCAAACCAAACCAAACGAAGGTGTGAAAATTCTCGGCATTCCCCGCCCAGTCAAACTGAAACCCCCGGACTATCCTGATATGAATGCAGCCTTAGTGATCGAGTACAAGGAACCAGAATAAGCTAAAAATGGTATGAATAATAAACTAAAGCTTCAGCCTACATTTTTATATGTTTTATTAATCTGTGTACAATGACGTTGTTTTAAAAATTGTAAATAACAAAATTTCCAGAAACTTTGCAGCATCCCTTTCTTGAACAAAATATTTGACAGAAGAAACTATCAGTGCTTATGCATGCCTCAACCAACACTTGAGTGCTAAATCCATTTTTTTTTAAAAAATCTACAACGTATTATTCTACAAACTGATAAATACCCATTTCCCTTAAAAACCCATGTTTTTCATTGAGATGCCAGTAGAACTCACTGAAAAATTAAAGAGAACGTCAAAAAATGCCCCACCTCACCAAGTTAAAATAAATTCCTGAATCACCCATTCATTCTGATCCACTCCAAAATCTAATGGGGATTTCTGTGGCCTAAGCGTCACACACCAAGTTTCACTGAAATTTCCATGATGGAGATTACAATGATTTAAAAAAAAAAAAAAAAAACAACTTACTGCATTTCCTTTTACAAGTTCTGGATGTTTGTCAGGACCTGTACACTGTAACACAGGTTGAACATGTAGGATCAGAGAGGGTTCAAAAGGATTCCCTCAATGTGTGAAGCAGTGCCAAAAGATGGTGGGCTAAAGAGACTGGCTGAAGTTATTGTCACATAAACATGGTCATCAATGAAATTTTTAGGTTTTAACTTGTGATTAATGTGTAAAGGTATGGATTACAGTCCACATTCTTTAACACACTCCTTTTGTCTTGTCTTCTGGATGAACATTATGTGATGTGCTATAATCCAAACAAAAACCTTTGTCGGTTTTTGAGCTTCCTTGCTTCCTCCTAGCACTAAAATGAATGCCCCTGAGTCACATTAAATGGATTTCTGATTAGTGCCACCATGTGACAATTTGGGGATGAGAATACATTGACCATATGCAAAACGTTACTATCTTCTGCCATCAAGAATTCATACCACTGTTGTTTTAAATGTACCAATTTAAGTTGTATTAACAGTATGACTGGGATAAATCTAACTAAATTTAGGCCTAGAAATATTTTTCAGTGAATAAACATGCACAAAATTATCTTATCTTTGCATGAACTACCAAAGGCATAAAGCATATCTCAGATGAAGAATTCACTTTCTTGTTCAGCTCAGTCAAATCATAAATTGGGGATTTCACAAATAGCATTTGAAGATTTAAACTCCTAATGATCTCAAAAAGTCTGACAAGCTCTATTGTTTTTAGTTTGAGTGAGACAAAGGGGGAAGGCTTTTCTGCCATTGATCACAACTGAATACAAAGGATCTACACCTACCTTCTTTTTCTCAAAAACACACAACATACCACAATTTAAAGGCGTACATGGTCCTGAAGCCAACACACTGCAAGGTAGACAGCTCAATATCTGGCCTTAGTGCAGCTTGTCAATGCAACACCAAACTCAAGACAGAGAGAGCTGGGGGTGGGTGCGGGGAAGGCTTTTTTAATTATCTGTGGTTGGGTCCGACTGTGCATCATCATTAGAGAGACTAAATAGCAGTGGTCACTGACTCAGGTAGTGGTAAACGGCACAATTAACAAGCTGAGGAGGGAGAACTGTATTCAATTTGAAAGCCTTCTCTCCTAATCCATCTCCAGTGATCAGCAGTGCTGCTGAGCTACGCCCTTTTACATTCAATTACATTAATCAGGTTATTACCCAGCAAAAAGTCAACATTTTAATCAAGATCTGGCAAAGTAGGGCAGGGTATTACTCTAAACAGGAAAATGGCAATACATGCAAAGTTTTTTCAAGCTTTCAGTGCTATATTTTTTTGTTATTGATCTAATTTTAACAGCTTTAAGAAAACACTACACATCATCATGTCAAAATTTGTTTAAATTCATCTCTACCTTAATGGGAACTTTGTGAATGAACAAGATGACAAGATTTAGAATGACTCCTTTTGTTAAACTCCTTTGTGCTGTAAACTCTCTTGCAAGTGATGTTTGCAGATGTGCAAAAAGCAACCTGATCTCACAAAAATATTTATATAGCACAGTTTTCCACCTATTAAAAATATCATTTATACTAGAAACTACAAATGAAACATACCATTTATTTTCTAAAAACAGTTAACTCACCATTCATGTCCATGGCAATCTGTCCTTTCGCATTCACTTCTGAGTTTGCTTTTCACTTTTAAGTACACATTTTCATGGTGGCTCAGGTTGAGAAAATGGTTAGGGTAGGGGTTGGCAACCTGTGGCTCTGGAGCCACATGCAGCCCTTCAGCCCCCATGCTGTGGCTCCCTGCACTTACTGTATATCTCAAAGCACTTGGAAATTAATGAAGTTTATTTTAATTATTTATTTTTCAAATTATTGTTTATTAGATAAGATAAGATAAGATAAGATAAGCCTTTATTAGTCCCACAACGGGGAAATTCCAGGATTGCAACAGCACAGGGATAGCAACACTCAGAGCAACAATCAGAAGGCAAGAAAAAAAAACAAGCAAGCAAGAGCAGCTAATATACATATGTACATATTACTATAAAATATATATATACACACACACAGACATACAGTGCAATAGATAGATACAGATGCAATAGATGCATAGATACATTTCTCAACAGAAACGCATACTTTCATTAATGTAAAATATATATATTTTTTAAATTATTAAGTTGTCAACCGTGTGTCAGATCCAGAAAAAGTAAAATCACGAAGGAAAATAGAGTTTAATTCTATGTGGACAGATTCATTTGCGTTCATGTATGACTGTTATGTGGAGGAACTTTCACCATAAGAACACAAACAAGGAGAAAAACAGCCATTAATGTGATTATCTAAAATCAACACCTTAATAGTCCTTAACAATCCTCGAATTCCTGCTCAGTAATCTTAAAATTAGTCACCTGTGCTATAAATGCTGGATTCACCAGACATGACCGAAGTCTGAATTAGTGTGAATTTGTTTTCACCTTCACAACTCAATACTTCCTGAGTTATGTAAAAAATAAAAGCCCTTTATAGCAATTCAGTTTTAAGAATGGTTGTCTGTTGTGTGCTATTATTGTGAAAAGCTGGATATACTTGCCTAAAATAAGACCTACAGCCGATAGTTTTCCCTCACAATTTGTAAACAGAAAAAAAAGAAAGGAGAGAAGATTCTCTGACAGTGATGTTGAGGACAGCCTTTTATTTTAAGGATGTTTTCAGTGTTTGTCTGTAGGATAACTGCTAGTTTGTTACCTGTGGGGTTTTGGACAGTGAATTATAAGTGCAGACTGTCTGTCAATGCCACACATTTTTTTAAATTATAACCAACATTTAGCTCAACAGAAGAAGGTATTTTTAAATGTTTTTTCTACTCTGCTGTAATTATTTTTAATTCACTTAATTTGCACTAAATGATTTTAAAGTTATATTATTTAGAAAGTTGTTTAGAATTCTTCTTGATTTATTCCAAAATAAATAAAGAAGAATATCAGACAACCAATCCACTAGTTGTCAAATTGAGAGTCTGGAGAACAGGTGAAGGACGCAGTTTTACATTTGCATTATAAGGAAACATAGAATGAAAAGTAAATTCTTCTAAATAAAACTTCTGTCTCTAATTTATTAAAATATCAGGAACTAAAGCTGTGTGATCACTGTTGAAAGTAGGAGATGGATGATATTTTTCAGATTTAAACAGTTTATGAATGTGTTGATAATGGAAAAATCAGTAATTTCCCAGTTCGGGATCAATAAAGTACATCTATCTTCAAAAATATGGTCAGCTATTCACATTATTATATTATTATTATTATATTATATTCACATTATTTTCAGTACAAAACTCTTCTTCATTCGGCTGCTCCCTTTAGGGGTCACCACAGCAGATCATCTGTCTCCATTTCATCCTATCCCTTGCATCTTCCTCTGTAACACCAACCCTCTCCATGTCCTCCTTCACTACATCCATGAATCTTTTCAGTGGTCTTCCTCTTCTCCTCCTGCCTGGCAGCTCCATCTTTAACATCCTTTGTCCAATATATCCACTATCCCTCCTCTGCACATGTCCAAACCGTCTCAGCCTTGCCTTTCTTACTTTGTTTCCAAACCACTCAATGTGAGTTGTCCTTCTGATATACTCATTTCTAATCTTGTCCCTCCTAGTCACGCCCAATGAAAATCTTAGCATCTTCAACTCTGCCACCTCCAGCAACACCTCCTGTCTTTGTATCAGAGCCACCATCTCCAAACCATACATCATAGCAGTTCTCTCTACCGTCTTGTAAATCTTGCCTTTCACTCTTCCTGCTACCCTTCTGTCACAAATCACTCCTGACACTCGTCTCCACCCACTCCAACATGCCTGCACTCTCTTCTTCACCTTTCTTGTGCATTTTCCATTGCTTTGGATGGTTGATCCCAGGTATTTAAACTCATCAATTTTCACTACCACTACTCCTTCCATCTTCACCGTTGCACCTACCTCCTTCTCATTCACACTCATGTATTCTGTCTCGCTTCTTCTGACTTTCATTCCTCCTCTCCAGAGCATACCTCCACCTCTTCAGGTTCTCTTCCACCTGCTCCCTACTCTCACTACAGATCACAATGTCATCTGCAAACCTGACCTCATCTGTCAGCCTGCCCATCACCATACAACAAAGCAAACAAGAAGGGGCTCAGAGCCAAGCCCTGATGTAACCCCACCCCCACCTTGAACCCATCTGTCACTCCTACAGCACACCTTACCACCGCCTCCCTGTCCTCATATGTCCTGCACCATCCTCGCATACTTCTCTGCCACTCCTGACTTTCTCATACAGTACCACACTTCCTCTCTTGGCACCCTATCATACATATGCTTTCTCTAGATCCACAAAGACACTGTGCAACTCCTTCTGACCTTCTCTATACTTCTCCATCAACACTCTTAAAGCAAACATTGCATCTGCAGTACTCTTTCTTGACATGAAACCATACTGCTGCTCACTGATTGTCACCTCTCCTCTTAACCTGGCTTACACAACTCTTTCCATTATATTCATAGTGTGGCTGATCAACTTTATGCCTCTGTAATTACTACAGATCTGAGCATCACCTTTGTTCTTGAAAATTGGTACCAAAACACTTCTTCTCCACTTCTCAGGCATCCTCTCACTCTCCAAGATTGTGTTAAACAATTTGGTTAAAAAGTCCATTGCTATCTGTCTTAAATATCTCCATACCTCCACAGGTATGTCATCTAGACCAACTGCCTTTCCATTCTTCATTCCCTTCAAAGCTGACCTCACTTCTGCCTTGCTAATCCTCGGGACTTCCTTGTTCACCATCGTTCCTTCATCCATCCTCCTCTCTTTCTCATTTTCTTTATTCATCAGCTCTTCAAAGTACTCCTTCCACCTTCTCAACACACTCTCGTCATTGGTTAGTACATTACCATTTCTGTCCTTAACCAGCCTAACTTGCTGCACATCCTTTCCAGCTCTATCTCGCTGTCTAACCAATCAATACAACTCCTTTTCTCCTTCCTTAGTGTTTAGCATCTCATACAACTCACTATATGCCTTTGCCACCTCTCTTTGCCATGTGCCTAGATTCCAAATATTCCTGTCTACTTTCTTCATCTCAGTGACTATCCCACCTTTTCTTTGCTAACCTCTTCCTTTGAATACTTTCCTGTACCTCCTCATTCCACCACCAAGTCTCCTTGTCTTCCTTCCTCTGTCCACTGGATACACCACATACCTTTCTACCCTTCCCCTCAATACTTTTGCTGTACTTTCCCAGTCATCTGGTAATTCTTTCCTACCACCCAGAGCCTGTATCAACTCCTTCCTGAACTCTGTGTCACCTTCTTCCTTCTGTAACTTCCCCCACTTAATCTTTAGCTCTGCCTTCACTTTCTTCCTCTTCTTGCTTTACAAAGTCATCCTACAGACTACCATCCGATGCCGTCTAGCTACAATCTCCCCTGCCACCATCTTGCAGTCTATCTCTTTCAGATTTCTCCTTCTGCATAGGATGTAGTTCACCTGTGTGCACCTTCCTCCACTCTTGTAAGTCACCCTATGTTCCTCTCTCTTCTTGAAGTATGTGTTCACCACAGCCATTTCCATCCTTTTAGCAAAATCCACAACCATCTGTCTTTCCACATTTCTCTCCTTAAAACCATACCAACCCACAACCTCCTCATCACCCCTGTTCCCTTCACCTACATGTCCATTAAAGTCGTCTCCAAACACCACTCTCTCCCCCCGGGAACACTGTCTACCACTTCATCCATCTTACTCAAGAATTCCTCTCTCTTCTACCTGATATCCAATTTGTGGGCGTATGCACTGACAACATTCAACATCACACCTTCAACTTCTAGCTTCAAATTCATGATTCTGTCTGACTCCCTCTTTACCTCCTGAACACTCATCACATACTCTTCCTTCAAGATTACACCTACTCCATTTCTCTTCCTATCTACACTATGGTAGAACTGTTTAACTCCACCTCCAATGCTCCTAGCCTTACTTCCCTTCCATCTGGTTTCTTGAACACACAATATATCTACCTTTCTTCTCTCCATCATATCAGCTAACTCTCTGCCTTTAAGAGCCATAGTCCCTACATTTAATGTCCCTACTCTCACCTCCACACTTCTACCTTTCCTTTTATCGCTCTCCCTCCTAACACGCCTTCCCCCTCTCCTCCTCCTCGATGTTCAACCAACACTAGCCCAATTTCCACCAGCACCCTGTCAGTTAACAGCACCAGTGGCAGTCATTGTTAACCCAGGCCTTGACCGATCTAGTATGAAAGTCTCATTCGTCATGATCCGAATGTTTGATCTGGCAAAAGTTTTACGTCGGATGTCCTTCCTGGTACAACCCTCCCCATGTACCCGGGCTTGGGACCGGCACTAGGAGTATACTGGCTTGTGCACCCCCTGTGGCTGGGTTTATTTTTCAGCAAAAAACAATTTGTAATATATTTGTAACACTTTCATTTCATGACTGAAGCTATATATAAAGCTTCAGTTTTTTTTCCACTGTTGTACTATGAATTCATTAATGCCACATAATATTCAGAGCTATGCGTATGTATATGTATATATACACTACCGTTCAAAAGTTTGGGGTCACCCAGACAATTATTTTGTGTTTTCCATGAAAAGTCACACTTATTTACCACCATGAGTTGTAAAATGAATAGAAAATATAGTCAAGACATTGACAAGGTTAGAAATAATGATTTGTATTTGAAATAATAATTTTTTCCTTCAAACTTTGCTTTTGTCAAAGAATCCTCCATTTGCAGCAATTACAGCATTGCAGACCTAACATGATTGCACAAGTGTTTTCTAATCATCCATTAGCCTTTTGATGCAATGAGCAAACACACTGTACCATTAGAACACTGGAGTGATAGTTGCTGGAAATGGGCCTCTATACACCTATATATTGCACCAAAAACCAGACATTTGCAGCTAGAATAGTCATTTACCACATTAGCAATGTATAGAGTGTATTTCTGATTAGTTTAAAGTTATCTTCATTGAAAAAAGTGTTGGGTTTTTTTTCAAAAATAAGGAAATTTCTAAGTGACCCCAAACTTTTGAACGGTAGTGTATATATATATATATATATATATATATATATATATATATATATATATATACGTATATATATATACACACACACGTATATATATATATATATATATATATATATATATATATATATATATATATATATATGTGTGTGTGTGTGTGTGTGTGTGTGTGTGTGTGTACTGTATATATATATAAAAACTTTTAAGCAGCATAATCTTTATTTTAAAGGTCAAATTGCTGTTGTGGCCCTCAGCCACTTCTATTTTAGTTGGAGATGGGCAAAATGGCTCTTCCACTGGCAAAGGTTGCAGACCCCTGGGTTAGGGTTACTGTATGTGCTCACTCCACTAACAGCTAATTGGGAAAAAATGTTGATGTGGGGCTCTCTTCTCAACATTTTTACATTCCAAACATTTCAAAATCTCCTGTCAGTTATTTTCCCAACCCCTGGGAGGTGTTGTTTCTGCTACTCTCCTGCTCACACATACCTATACTTCTCTAAGGTGCAATACCATCTTATATACAGTATACTCTACCTTTTGACAAGAGTGGGCCCACAAAAAGACTGTCCTCCAATGTAAAATATAAAGGTTTTTTTTTTTCTTGAAAGTAGGAATTACGCCTTATTTGTTAAAAAAAAAAGTGACCTCTACTGGTTGTGGAAATAACTACTTGCAGTGAGACAGCTGAGGATGAAATGTGTTGCTGAAAATAGATCTTTGTATTCCCTTAACCTTAATCCTCGTCAGGGTTCGTAAAAGGTTGTAAAACAATTTGCACAGTTTTTAAGATCTTTAGCTATTTTCATGTCTAGATTATTCAGCAGTTTCTAGTTTTCACTACTTGGTGAACCAAAAAGAACTTTAGTGGCACTTCTTACAACCATTTGCAGATGCTTTCAGCTATTTTGCAAATGTTTGCAGAAAAATACACTTGCAAATTTTTTTTGAAAATGATCACATTTTTTTCCAACAAGAAAAAGTGTCTGGGACCTTAAAAACTGTTTGCAAGCTGTTGTGCAACCTTTTACAAACCCTGACGAAGCCCCAACAACTGCAACCTTGGTGAACCTTCCTCAGCATTCGCAGTTCTGTGAGATATGGGCTTAAAAAAGAGATTGAGGTAAAACCTAACAATTCCTACATTTTTAAGTACCTAAAACTGTGAATCTAATGAGTCAAATAAGTCAATCAGCAAGTTTTAAACCCCAATCAACTGTATCAGAGTGTCATTCTACCACTACCCCCACCCCGTACTCAAATTTAGGTGCTTCTAAAATGAGGAAACTGTCACAATTTAAGAAATATGGTTGTGTTCTAAATTGATAACCTCATTATATACATACGTAATAATTGGAGAACTCCTTGTGGTCAAAACATATAGCTGTGAGATTCACATCAAACTTAATATGATAAATTTATGTTTAACCTGCTGAGAATTTTATTGTGGAGTACAGTCTATTAGCCATGGAAACAATGGCTAAAACAATGATTTCGGGCGCATGCGCACGCAGCGACCAGCAGCTGGTGAAAAAAGTCTGTCGTCTGTGTCTCTGTTTTTACGCACTTTAATGTGTTTAAACGGAATTCTCTGTGTCGTTTTTGTCCTTGAATGTTTGTGGACTGTATAACGAAGAGCTCCCTGGTTCCATCAATATGGAGTTCCTCCTTACGTTTGCACTGCTGCTTCTTTCCCACCGGCTCTTTGTCTCTGAGGTAAGCGCAATCATGATCATGCCGGGGAGAATACAATATTCCAGAGACATGTTACTGCATTTAAACACGGATAATGCAGCATCAGTGATTGAGTCTATGCCGCAACTGCCGGACTTTATTTTAAGAGACTTTCATGGACACAGCGATGAAAAGAGAGACAAAAGGAGGAAACGCGGAAAGTGTGGAGGCGTGAAATTAAGCCTGAGGAGACGTCAGTTTAACAGCATTCCTCTTCCTTCCATGATTTTGGGGAACGTACAATCCCTGAAAAATAAAGTAGATGAAATTCAAGGGAATGTACGATATCAGAAGGACTTCAAGAACTGCTGTGTCATGGCTTACACCGAGATGTGGCTTATGGCGCAAGACCCGGATGCGGACCTGTGGATTGACGGCTTTGGAGCCCCACTTCGCTCGGATCAGCAGGAAGAGGTAACAGGAAAACGTCAGGTGGGCGGCGTATGTTTAGATATTAATAAACAGTACTGCACATCTGTCACAGTCAGAGAGCGCATCTGTACACCCGATGTAGAGCTTCTGTCTGTATCACTACGCCCCCTTTATCTGCCCCGCGAGTTCCCCCAACTTTTCATCACGACTGTGTACATCCACCCGAGGGCAGACGCTGACTCCGCCTCCAGCACTGTCTTTGATGTGGTCCAGCGGCTGCAGTCAATTTCTCCAGAGGCTCCAAACTTTATTCTTGGGGATTTTAACTATGTTTCTTTAAAGAAGACACTTAAAAACTTTTATCAGTATGTCTCCTGCCCAACCAGGCGAAAAAAGACATTGGACCTGTGCTATGGATCCATTGAGAGGGCCTATAAATCACTTCCCCTTCCTCCTTTAGGATCCTCAGATCACAACTGTGTACATTTGCTGCCCACATATAAAACTGCTCTCAGAAGAGGCAAGGTGAAGACCAGAGACATAGATGTGTGGACAGAGGATTCAGTGCACTGCCTCCAGGAATGCTTTAACTGTATGGACTGAGAGGTTTTCACACTGTCCTGTGGGGATGATTTGGACTCTTTGGTAGACGTCACATGCTCATACATGGCTTTCTGTAAAAATATGATCGTTCCACGTAAAGGTGTCAAAATATATCCCAACAACAAGCCATGGGTTACAAAATCAGTTAAATCCTGCTTACAGAGGAAAGCACTTGCCTTTAAACAGGGGTCTGTTTCTGAGCTACAGGTTGCCACAAAAGAGCTGAAGTCCGAAATTTTAAGAGCAAAACAGAATTATAAATCAGAATTGGAAAGCAAGATGGCAACAAAGAAACTTGGTTCAGCCTGGGCCAGTATGAAAACTACTGCAGGCCTTCAGAGCACAGAGCGCAGTAATTGTGTGTTTTTAGATGGTTTTAATTCAGACACAGAGCTGGCTAATGCCCTTAATTGTTTTTATGGTCGTTTTGACTCCTTTGATTTTAGCACAGAAACCCAAGATTTGAAACAGAAACTCAAAGACAATCAGCACTTTAATATTGAGGTGCAGGATATTAAAAGGGAGTTCCGTGCTGTAAAAGTGAACAAAAGTCAGGGCCCTGATAATATATGTTCAATAAGTCCTTACAGACACAACATGTGCCCAAGATCTGGAAAGATGCCATGGTTGTTCCCGTTCCAAAATCCAGCTGTCCTAAAACGGTAAACGACTTTAGACCAGTTGCTTTGACCAATTTTAATGAAAATTTTTGAAAAACTGGTCAGATTTGAGGTCCTAAAGCAGACTGAACATGCATTGGATTCTATGCAGTTTGCATATAGGCCTCACAAAGGAGTGGAGGACGCCACTGTCACTCTGTTTAACATGCTTTTTAAACATCTGGATTTTAATGGGACACACGCCAGGCTTTTATTTGTGGACTTTTCCTCCGCCTTTAATACAATCCAACCTCATATTTTAGTTGAAATGCTCCTGCAACAATTTGATTTGAGCAATAATCTGGTCTGTTGGATTCTGGATTTCTTAACCAACAGGACACAGAGAGTAAGGGTCAATGGTACATTGTCTGACCTAAAGTGCTCTTCTACTGGCTCTCCTCAGGGGTGTGTGTTGTCACCACTACTCTTCATCCTGTACACAGACATGACAACAGACACATTATAAAGTATGCTGATGATTCAGTTATTGTCAGTCTCCTCCAGGATGGTGAGAGTGGCCACGGCCCAGTAGTTGATGATTTTGTTCACTGGTGTGAGGATTCCTACCTGCAGCTGAATACGACAAAAACTAAAGATATGATTATTGACTTTAGGAGGAAAACTCCCAGGCACAAAGTCACTGTACTAAAAGGCCAGACCACTGAATGTGTACAATCCTACAAATATCTTGGGACGATTATTGATAGTAATTTAAACTTTGAAGAGAACTGTGAAAGGGTGTGCAAAAAGGGTCAGCAACATTTGCATTGTTTGAGGAAACTTGCACTCTTCCAAACTGACCGAACCATAATGACAATGTTTTATCGGGCTTTTATTGAATCTGTTTTATCCTTTTCTTTAGTGTCATGGTTTGGTCAGATAAAACTGAAACAGAGGAAATCCTTGGATCAGGTTGTTAGATGGTCCAGTCGTTTGCTTGGTGAGTCACAGCTGAGCCTGACATCCCTGTACACCAGACAGGTACAGAGGATTGTTACCTCCATTTTAAATGACTCCCACCCTTTGCACTGCAACTTTCAGCTTCTTCCCTCAAGACGGAGGTTTGCTGTCCCAAAAAGTAAAACCCAGCGCTACAAAAACAGCTTTGTTCCTGCTGCTGTCAAAGAGTTGAACAAGTTGTAACAATATATTGCACATAATTTAGTTACCTTTTTATTAACGCCATTTTATATTTACTTATTTTTGTAGGATTTTTATTTGGGTTCTAAATCTTTTATTGGGTTTTAGACCTTTGAGTTTTTAACCTCTATGACTAGTCTTTAACTTTTTAATATGGCCCTTCTCTCTTATCTCTGGTTTTTCTCTCGTCTCTTTGTCTTTATATCCTGATTGATGGAGCCTTGAGTATTTTTATCATGTTTATAGTCAGCTTCATGTGTGCCTGTGTTTGTGTTTATGTTGAATGTAATTGTGGTTTGTAAATATGGATGTCACCAGATTGCAAAACAAATCTACCTACGGGTACAAATAAAGTAACCTGAACCTGAACCTGAATTTGTCTATGTGTTCAAGTAGGGTATTACTGCATTCAAAATTTGAAAAAAGCCAGTTAATAGGAATATGTGCTTACCTGTGGTTTAAGAATTAAGTTTAAAATTTTAGTTCTTGTTTTTAGATCTATTCATGATCAGGCCCCTAAATACATCACTGATCTGCTTAAAAGGTATAACCCCTCGCGGTCTTTGGATCAACTTTTACTGGCTGTCCCTCAAACCCATTTTAAAACTCGAGGTGATAGAGTCTTTCAGGCAGTGGCACCAAAATTGTGGAGCGCTCTGCCACTGTCTTTGCCCTCAGTAGACTCTGTTGACGCTTTTAAAAAGCAGCTGAAGACACTGCTGTTCAAACAGGCTTTTTAGTTTGATTATGAATTATGGTTTTCATGTTTTTAATGTTATGTTTTAATGTTTTTATTTTTTTTATTTTATTGCCTTTATTATAGCCTATACTGTTGTATTTGTGATTGTGTGTTTTATTTTATTGTGAAGCACTTTGTGATTCTTTCTGTGAGAAGTGCTATATAAATAAATTTTACTTACCTCACAACCAGTTCAAGTCAACTTTGCTGACTGATTGCTGACTGAACACACAAAGTGAATCTAATTTAGTAGAACCTCTGGCTAAGCAGTAGTCTCTTGCCCATTTTCTCCCACTAACAGGGAAGAAATCAATCCTCTGGCATCTATGACATTCGGAAGATGCTTGTTTTGTTTTTAACGTTTTTGTTTATTTTCACCTCCCCCCTTCCTTTTTTGCATTTTTGGCTTGTTATTAGTTTTGCGATGGCTGACCTTGGGATTGGGTTCTTATTAATGGAGGGAAATTTGTGTTGTTCACCCCATAATGAGAGAAGACAGAGGTGAGAACAGCTCAATAGGAGAGATAACCACTCTTTGATCCAAACAGTCATGCAGAACCTATACTCGCTGTATCGTCAGTACTGTCAGGCACCCTGCCTTTAAATTCTCTCTTCAAAAACTTTGCAAAAGAAGGAAACTATCAGAGCTAGATGAGTTTGTTTTAATGCAAAAACCCCGGCCAACTTGAGTTTGTCTGTTGTTGCTAATAAAGTTTGCAGATGAAAGTAAACTGTCTGGCCTTTGGTCGCATTGTTTCCAGATCACAGCCCGCAGACTATTGCAATATAGTAATTGAGTCCTGCACTCAGTTACACACAAACAGCATGGCATCTTTGCACAATTTGAAAATATTAAAAGTGTCTAAGTGCCATTTCTGAATCCACACTAACAAGACCCATCTCAACTTAAGATGTCTTGTTAAATTGAGACCTTGTTCCCCAGTGGACTTAAATGTAAAACACATCTCCCCTTGACAAGCAATGTTAATCCATTTAGTGTAACGAACTAACATGTCCCTAATTAAAATATGGATTTTAATGATACATACTGACATCCTGGAAAACACTGTCACGCTCCCCCCTCTATAATACAGGAATATGCTAATTGCTTCAGTTACACTGGTGTTCAAATCCCAAGGCTACCGCATCGTCCTGAGGGAGTTAATGTGCTGGGGTTTTCACAAAAGAGCCTCCTGAATACACTGTTTTATTATGACCACTTTAGGCGCTGTAAACAATGTTTCATTTTCAGGGTCTGAAACTGTTGATTTACATTAATTTCCAGAAATTGGATTTAACGTTGGGGAACCTCCTGCCACCACTCTACACCTTTGTTGTCCACCAACCTCACCTGTGGTTGGTGGAGGGCAGAGAACAGGAGAGACAGCATCAAACCTCTCCTCCATCCCATGGCAGCTCATTTAAAACAAATCACACTGATTGCTGAGTTGCCGCGCTCACAAGCCCAGGTGATAAAGCAATTAAAACTCTCTAATTCTGCAGTTCGAGAAAGGCCAGGAGGTAATTAACTACATAATGTAATCCTTTTGTTACCCCCTTTGTTTTCTCCACATTTGATTTTTCTTTCATGATGTGCGGGGATGTTTGATGGGCAGTCAGGGGCAAGTTCACGTGTGGGGTTTGCAGCCCTGTGAGCGAGTCAGGCTTTAGTTAATGAGCTCTCTCTGGACAGATGAGGTCCATTTGGAGGTTAATTTAAAAATGAACAAGGACATAGTTGAGAATATGGGGAAAAAAGCAAATAGTCAGAAATTCAATTGGGCATCTTCTCGCACCAACCAAACAAAAACAAGCAAGCCTGCTGCAGACCTACCGGCAAGCGAACCCTATCACTTCCTAACCATGAGGCCACTTTTTAAACATTGAGGCATTGTTCAGATGCGTGGAGTGCAGCCTCTACCTCCAAATTTCCATTCCCACCCTCTCACACACATCCCCCCAACCCAACTGCAGAAAGGCTGAATCTGATCTGGACCCATTGGTGTGTGGATAATGAAGGGGTTACCAGGAGCTGAGAGAGGCCCAGTAATTCCCTGCACCAGGGGACTGGGTTTTTGGGTGGGGTTTGGATGAGTACCCCTGCTCTGCGATGCATGCACTCATGTGAGCTTGTGACAGCCTTTACCCAAATCCAAGGCCAGACACAGACTGCATGTATTATATAGAGATACAGTACAGAACCAGGCTCCAAGCACTGTGTTGCTGCAGAGATTCATTCATTTTGTACAAATGGGGCTCATGGTGTATACATCAGTATTTCTATCACTTTGATGAAAGGATTGTGAAATCACTGCGTGCATTTTTTTGTTTCAGTGCAGCATTTTGCAGCATTTGTCTCTGATCGCTAACTCCAAAATGGGATTGCAGTGCTAACATGAAATTCAAATTAAAGACAAGTGAAATTACAAATGGTGTGCTGACTTCATTATCTTATTTTTAGTAGATGTTGGAGTAGCCCAGCTCAATGTAAGGTCACCAAAATTAGCATATCATCTGGCAAAATGGTTACCCCGCATGTGGGCGTCTCCCTGAGGGGGGGTCACCTTAAACATCAATGTTAAGAGACCCCCGCAAACTCCAGGGTTAAGTATCTCCACTTCATTATGATAAAGATGTGAACAACTAGCTAACCTGCCAATGTTCTGAAAAGACAGCAAGAGTTCCACTCATCCTCTCTCTCAGGACCCGGCATGAGCCTCCATCCATCATCTGAATACTCCAGGGCCGAATCATTGCCAATCATTATAGTAACAGAAAGAGTCCCTGTGATTGGCTGTGATTATAAGATCACATGAATCTAAGGGGTGATCCATCATGGCTGATGGCACACTAACACCTCCATGTGATGGGGTTCACCTCAGGGGTCAGGGCCAGGTCAGCTGAGAGAGACTCCCTCCACGGAGACCGTTTCTAGTTATCTACAAAATATTCCCAAAGTGCAAGAGAAAATCATTACTATTTCCAATCTGATTAATTAATCTTGTTGAATTAGCTATCAGTAGCACACACGCACACAAACAAACAGGAGTGAGAAAGAGCAAGAAAACTCCTCTCTCAATGGAGGAGCCACTGACCCCATCCGACTTGTTTCTCAAAACTGGTGCAACACAGCACTGCAACCCCAGGCTATGTGTTGTCATCCAAATGAGATAAGTTTATTTTCCCTAGACCAGCATTTGTTCCATCAGCCTGTGGGGTCGCAGACCACACTAGGAAGCAGTGGGGAGTCCTTCTCAGCACCTGCAGCTCTAGTGTGGCGGCCCGCTAGCAAGGAAAGGCTTTGGCCGCTGCCCAAATATCTGCCTACACCTTCTGTGCAAACGCACCAGCCTTAGGAAACCAGGAGGCTGCAATATTGTGGAACAAATGTCCTCTAATCTCAGCCTGCTGGTCTGGGGTCCTTGGTGGGCCTCCTTGTTGCTCTATTGTTGCTTTTTTCCCTCTTAAAGCACAATCCTAGAGGGTGGATATACAGTACACAGTTTTATTCTTAAGTGAACTTGATACTCATAAATGACAAGCACATTATCAAGATCCAGCAACCACTTTATGGCAGTTGATCTCAATAACCTATGAATGGTAAAAGGGATTTATACCAATAGACAAGGAATATAAATATAAAACTTTACAAAAAAAGCCGACATATTACAGGGTTATACATGTAAAAGTAGTGGGAAAAAAACATGTTTTTTCTTGTGGTGGATGCTAAGGATGGGACAAAAGATCGATTCAGTGATGGATCGTGATACTTGACACCAACGAAGATCCACTGATCCCTAAACGCATGGATCGATCTTTTACTATTCAAATATATTCATGCAACGCTGCATACTCTTAGGTATTCATTAACCAACTGCACTTGCAGTCCACTAGATGGCAAGAAGCAAGCACCCAGTTAAGTGAAGTCATATCTTGTCTTGCGAGATTTGCAGCCAGCTTTAAAAGTTAGAAAGCAGTTAAATGCGGCAAAAAGTTAGCTCAAATGTTGGGCCTTTTTTGGATTTTATAACAAAGATGGAATGGAAGACCATGACATGACACAGAACCTGAAAGAAGCGCTGCACGAAAAAAAACAAACACTCAAACACGTGGCACCATGGCCAGCACATGTCTCAGAGAATTGTTAGCAACAGCTAAGCTAAAAACACACCAGCATGTAGCTTGCTTTTTCTCCAAGCGGCACTGACAAGCAAACTCTGGAGAATTGCCACCATCAACCTGTGTGCAGAGACGTGTCTCCATGGAAAATGAAGCCCCGAGAATGTCGGCAGCAGAAAGGACCACAGGACTGAGAGCCACCAGCCACCACAACAAAAGCGGCTGTGGTGAATTGAAAGGAGTTAAAACTTTATATGAAACAGATATTGACATGAGAGGGGGGATGTATGGTATCGTGATGGATCGTAATAGTGATTGGATCGTGGTAGATCGTGATAGTATTGGATTGTGACCAAAGTATCACAATCTGAATTGGATCGTGAGGTCCATTGCGATTTCCACCCCTAGCGGACGCAATAATCAACTTAACTGAGATTAACTCAACACCTGTTGATTGCCATCAATTGCTCTGATTGTAATTAACCACGGCGGAACAAAAAAATGAAACCTTTGAAACTCAGGTACTGTTTCCATTGGATAGCCTATGGCACGACTCAAAACATACGTGTGAAGTTCAATTCATGGCACAAACTCCTCATTTTATTTAATTCTGGGTGTTCGGATCAGGTTGCTGGAGTATCGCTGTCATACTATGTGGACCATATCAATGCACAAACCTGACCTGAACACTGGAGAGAAGAGAAGAGGCTAACAGAGAGGCAGAAGCATGGCTGCCTCGGAGGGCTAACAGCTAAGCTAAAGGCTAGCCCCAGGCAAACCCCCCTTCCATCAGTTCTGTTCTCAAATGTCTGCTGTCTAGAAAACAAACTAGACTATCTACTACTGGAACTATCAGTGATACAGTTTATTCATGATAACACACGACCTCAAGTGTAATTTTTTTTTGAACAGCTGCACAAGCACAATTTCTTGACTGACAGTAATACATGAAAAAATGTTTTTTTTTTGTTTGATTAACCAGTTGTAGCAAAATAGTCCCTCCTGAATGTAGCCAATTAATTGTCTCTAAGTACCACAATAAGCATAATTTCACACACATGTACAGTGAAAGTTAATATTGTGCAGTGTACAAGTTACTGTTGTGAGTCAGATGACTTGCACTGTTTTTTTCCCATCTAACGTCACCTTGAAAGAGAGATTTGTGCTTAATAAGAAAGGGCTCCAAATCGCCTAATAAATTTTACAATAGCAGAACTTCATAAGCCCCAAAATAATTTCAAATGTATCATCAGCATACTGAAGAGTGTTACATTTTTCCATCAAGCAACCAAAAGCTTAGCAGCAAAGTGGTCCGACATCTCTGGACTTGTAATGTTGACCGAAATGAGATATAACAAGAATGCACTCAACCGAGCTGCAGACCCATGACTTTTGTAGGCCTAGATTTACAGAATGTATATAGGATTCAAAAGCATAAATGTCTAAATCTCCTTCTAGTTCTTCCTTTGGTTGTGAAAAACAATGCTAACCTTAAATCTAAAAGTATTTATTTTTACTTTATGCATTTACAATAATCATGGCAATAAACCATAAAGTTTTGTTTTTTTTTAATCTCGGTGACCTAGTAACCTAAATTCACACCCTACTGATCTTCAAGGTCAAATCCCAGGTCAAAGTCATTTGGCCTTCACCAGGTGTCAAAGACCCAATTCTAACTGGCATTAAAAATTCTTACCCCTAGTTGCAATAATGAAGTCATTACGGGCCCAAAATGGATTTTGACCTTTTATGATCCTGTGACCTGGATCTTTGACCTTTTGACCCTAAAAGTATAGGCAAACGTGCTAGTCCCAAAGTCAACCTATGTACCAAGTTTGGTAGTCGTAGCCTCATTCCCTGTTGAGTTCTAGCATGGATATATAGCTGGATAGCGTTACCCAGGATTAAGAAAAACCTCAATTATCTCCAACACTTTGGGAGTGCTTGTCAATAAGACCAGAAAATACTTGAATAATTTTTCATTTATCCTTCCATCTATGTTAAGGTATTCTAAAGGTCCTTGTTCTTAGCTCTCATTGGTCTTAATTACCTAATGATCGAGCTATTACATTCATAAGTTAATAACTTAGTGAGAAAATAAACCAAAATATACAGGTGCATCTCAATAAATTAGAATGTCATCAAAAAGTTAATTAAATTCAGTAATTCAATTCAGAAAATGAAACTCCTACATTATATAGATTCATTACACATAGAGTGATGTAGTTCAAGTGTTTTCTCTTAATTTTGATAGTTATGGCTTACAGCTCATGAAAACCCCAAATTCAGTTTCTCAAAAAATTAGAATATTTCATAAAATTAATTTTCAAAAATGTTTTTTTTAATAGAAATGTTGGCCGACTGAAAAGTATGTCCACTCAATACTTGGTCGGGGCTCCTTTTGCATGAATTACTGCATCAATGCAGCATAGCATGGAGGTGATCAGCCTGTGATACTGCCGAGGTGTTATGGAGGCCCAAGTTGCTTTGATAGTGACCTTCAGCTCGTCTGCATTGTTGGGTTTGGTGTCTCTCATCTTCCTCTTGACAATACTCCATAAATTCTCTATGGAGTTGAAGTCAGACTAGTTTTCTGGTCAATCAAGCACAGTGATACCATGGTCATTTAACCAGGTTTTGGTACTTTTAGCAGTGTGGACAGGCACCAAGTCCTGCTGGAAAATGAAACCAGCATCTCCATAAAGTTTGTCAGCAAAGGGAAGCATAAAGTGCTCTAAAATTTTCTGGTAGATGGCTGCACTGACTTTGGACTTGATAAAACACAGTGGACCAACACCAGCAGAAAACACGGCTCCTTAAATCATCACTGACTGTAGAAACTTCACACTGGACCTCAATTAACTTAGATTCTGTGCCTCTCCACTCTTCCTCCAGACTCTGGGACCTTGATTTCCAAATGAAATACAAAATTTACTTTCATCTGAAAAGAGGTCATCTGCTGGTGTCGGTCCACTGTGTTTTATCAAGTCCAAAGTCAGCACAGCTGTCTACCAGCAAATTTTAAAGCACTTCATGCTTCCCTCTGCTGACAAGTTTTATGGAAGATGCTGATTCCATTTTCCAGCAGGACTTGGCACCTGCCCACACTGCCAAAAGTGCCAAAACCTGGTTTAATGACCATGGTATCACTGTGCTTTATTGGCCATAAAACTAGCCTGACTAACTGTATAGAGAATCTATGGAGTATTGTCAAGAGGAAGATGAGAGACACCAGACCCAACAATGAAGATGAGCTGAAGGCCGCTATCAAAGCAACATGGGCCTTTTTAACACCTCAGCAGCACCACAGGCTGATCACCTCCATGCCACGCCACACTGATGCAGTAATTCATGCAAAAGGAGCCCCGACCAAGTATTGAGTGTGTACATGGACATACTTTTCAGTAGGCCAACATTTCTATTAAAAATCCATCCATCCATCCATCCATCCATCTTCTACCGCTTTTCCGGAGGTCCGGGTCGCGGAGGCAGCAGTTCAAGCAGAGAAGCCCAGACTTCCCTCTCCCCATCCACCTGCTCCAGCTCTTCAGAGGGGATACCAAGGTGTTCCCAGACCAGCTGGGTGACATAGTCTCTCCACAGAGTCCTGGGTCTGCCCCGGGGTCTCCTCCCAGTGGGACGTGCCTGAAACACCTCAAGTGGGAGGCGTCCAGGAGGCATCCTAATCAGATGCCCATACCACCTCAACTGACTCCTTTCAATGTGGAGGAGCAGCGGTTCTACTCTGAGCCTCTCCCGGATGACTGAGCTCCTCACCCTATCTATTAAAAATCCATTTTTTAAAATTAATTTTATGTAATATTCTAATTTTTTGAGAAACTGAATTTGGATTCTCTTGAGCTGTAAGCCATAACCATCAAAATTAAATGAAATAAACGCTTGAAATATATCACTCTGTGTGTAATTAATCTATATAATATAGGAGTTTCATTTTCTGAATTGAATTACTGAATTGAATTAACTTTTTGATGACATTCTAATTTATTGAGATACACCTGTATATATATATATATATATATAATCATCTAAAATGAATTAATGCTCTGACATGATAAATCTTAGTTTTAAGAAGATTTAAGTCAGTAGAAAAGTGTTTATCAGTAATTAGATTTCCTTACCTGGAGGGTGGTTAATACGATAAGGAATGACAAAAAGAAAATCAATCACAATTTTACTAAATGATATAGAAACCAGCTTTATAATCTTAAATTCTAATCCCCAACAAAAGCACATCAATACATTTACAAGGAATAAGTCACTAAATAAATTCTAATTACTGTTCAGTACACTACAGCAATCATCAGACATTTGTATTTAAAGTCTCAAAAAAAAATAAATCAGTTCTAAAATCAACAGGTTATTCGCTTTATCATAACTACATAACTTTGTCTCAATTTGTGGTATTCTAAAGTTAAAATCACTTATAATGTAAATGAAGACAAATATTAATATACTAACAAGAATGCTACAGCGCATTCCAGCTTTTTCTTTGTCAAAGGTCTTGAATACAAATCAAACTGTGCCGGGGAAGACCTGTGTCTTTTGTAGCCTGCCACACACAAGTTTGCCCTGTGGAGTGTGTTATTGGAAAATAATATTTGAAATTATTTTTCCTGATCAGTGACTTATCTCTTGGAATTTTTCCACCCCCATCGAAAAGTTCTGCAATTTGAGCAAAACAAACAGAAACTCACTCATCTACAGTGACAGAAATTTATTTTTACTGTTCCAAAAACTGACTTTCCATTTTTTATTATCATTTTGAATAGATAACAATTAAATCTCAGAGTGCATGAAAAAGAAGTTTTCTGCCTTCAGTAGTCACATTGTTTAATAGTCACATTTTTAGTTTAGTTGTTCATTTTTAGTTTAGTGCAGAAGAAACATCAAACATGGGTAACAGGATTTTTAAAAAAAGAATCATTATTGGCTTACCTACTTATACGATATGTGTGCATTTACTTCAAATGAGCAGTAGACTGGGGGTGGATAGTGTATCTATGGCAACAGTCTGGTCCCCAGCTGTCACTGAGAAGAAGAAGATGGGTGCCACGAACGAGGAGACCACTTAACCTCAGCTGCTCCTCGGCTAAGGGGAGTCAAGATGCTGCTGAAACCCGTACAGAACCTCACTTAATATGTAGACAATAACCCCCCTCAGCAGACAAAAGATGGCTTCAAACCAGCCAGCGGAAAAAAAGAAGCTACTCTTCATGGAGGAGTTCACTATCACCAGCTCAGATATGGCAGATGGAATGTTTAGGGGTACAAGAGTGGGGAAATTGGCAAAAGCTAATTTGATCTGGTTTAACTGGAGAAGTGCTTTAATTGTTAACTGCTAACTTCTGATAGAGGGATGCTAATTTGCTGCAGCAGATTTTTAACTCTGCTGTAACCATCTGCCAGTGTTACATCAAACTATGCGGAATGAATACAAAATAAAATGGTGGAAGTTAGCAAAGACTGGAATTAATATATATAGATGAAACTATATTGTAAGAGATACAACCAAAAATGTGTTTACATATATTAATAAGTAATTGTGTTTTGTGTCACAAATTGCAGCTAAATACATTGCTAAATACAATATATTGTATTCTTAATCAACACAATGACAGAATAAATGCAAACAAAAGTGTCTTCAGAGGTGACTGTCCTCCAACAGAAAACTCCCTATATGGTTGTATTTACTATAGCAGGTATTACAGCCTATAGTATATACATTTTGACATTAAGTAACCTCTATTGGTCATGGAAATTATGATATGTAGTGACATGGCGAAGGGTTACATCTGCAATGTGTGTAAAGTAGACCCTTACTTTTTCATAACTCCAACATGCACTTTTTTAATATTTTTGGGGGCTATGGATGAACCCATTAGATTTTAGAGGTGACCAGAGAGTGCATACCTCCACTAAGGCCCCATCGTCTCACAGTGTGTTAGCAGGATGCACAATTTTCATGAGAGGTGGCCATCGGGCTATGGATAAACCCATTAGATTTTGGATGTGATCCATGAATGCATTCCTCCACCACGGCCCCATCTTGCAATGTAATGTGATTATCCGTCTGTCCATCCATCCCTCCATCCATCTGTCTGTCTGTCCGCAGGATTGTACTAGACAAATTTGGAGGTGTGGGCGGAGGTACAGACAGTTGGACAAACGGACCAAGGGAGGGACGGACTGATGGAGCATTGACAGAGGTATGCGTTCTCTGAGTGCCCTCTAGTTATGCATTAGCTGGAGGATATGCTAAAGTTCACAAAATTGCAGTATAAGACACAACTGGAGAGTTTTCAATGATTTGGTGATCAATAAAATCACGTTTTTTTGTTTTTATATTTATAATCCAAAAAAGTGAGTATTGTGCAATTTAGGGAGCTGTTTGGGCACCATTTGAATTATATTTTATTGACAAGACTGATTTCTTCACCACAGTCCTATCGAAACAAACCATTATATGTAAATGAGTGGGCCTCATGCAAGAACCATGTGAACTAGACATTTGTTCGTGAATGTGAAGTATGAACTTTTGGCATTCACCAGTCTGTTAGCATCTTGAAATTTCATAAAGGTAATACCATTTATGAGTGGTTGACGCCAGCTGTAAAGATTATGTGCAAAAAATTTGCTGTTAGTCCATTTTATTCCATTAACAAATCTCCAATTCCCATGAAAGTGTGCTCACTTAGAATTAATTTATTTAATGTGGACTGTTTACACAGTTTTGCAGAACTTATGAGGGATTTACACACACTAATACTAACCTATTCTTGCACAGGCACATTGTTTCTGCTCACACTGCACAGGGCTGGTGAACTGTCAGGCCAAAAGCAGGCCAACAGGCCAAAAATGTATATCTTTATACGTATATTCATGCACACTTTGTTCGTAATAAAAAGAGTCTACTGGGTCATTGTCACTGTATTTTCCTGTATTTACCAACAGTGTTCGCACATGGACAAATAATTAAACACTTCAGTTTCTTTTTTTTTGTTAGGTTTTTTTTTTTGCCAATCAACTAACAATGTTCTTTTGTCTAATAATCATAGGTACAGTTTTTCCACATAATGAATTTGTTTTTGGGACAATGTGTCATGTCTGTACTTTTTTGCTGTGAAATTTCAGTTAAGCTCCTCCCCTTGGAAAAAGGCAAATTTAGACGGAACGTTTTTGGTGACGTCACTATAACAGGTCTGTAGTGTTCAACTAATCAGGATGTAAGAACTGTCTCTGGCCTGACTGAAGTTAGCCACCAGGGCCAGTTAGCATTTCTGAACAGTTGCTTTGAAAAGCTGACCCAAATTAAGATGTTTTTTTTTTTTCCATTAAACTGTTTTTAAGGACCAATGCAGTTTCAGTCATTATCCTAAGCCATGGTGCTTAGCCTATTAGCCATGGTGTTAACTGGGCATGTCTTTCAACTGATAAGTCTTTTTATCACAGGATTTATTCTTTTTAATATAGCACTAGCCACCATTAGCCTTGTGGGATGTGGATGGACCTATTCACAGATCCTGGCGTTTGAATGAGGAGGAAAAGTGAAGAGAGTTTGACATGAAACTGTAAGACAATGAAAGTTTTTTTGTAGAAAAAGTGCATAAGATACCATTTTAGACAATGTAGATTTGTTTTTATAGGAGATTTATATCCACTGGAGTGTGTCTTTAGCTTTCCTCTTCACTGACCCTAAGATAGTTTTGATAAACACCATGCACCAAACATAAGCAAGAGAAGTGTTAGCCTGAAATATACTATATGTCCCCAAAAAAGGTGAATATTTTGGGGGGTCATCA
Organism: Pholidichthys leucotaenia; assembly: GCA_020510985.1. NCBI lineage: Eukaryota > Metazoa > Chordata > Actinopteri > Cichliformes > Pholidichthyidae > Pholidichthys > Pholidichthys leucotaenia. Next base: position 339,986,420 of record CM035841.1, read on the forward strand.
GCTGACAATGTTGGACGATTGACTTGAGGTTGGAGGGAAGGAGGTGCGTGACAGAGAGAGGCAGGGAGGGGGGATTCTGACAGGGTGTCAACGCGGCTGTGACACGGTTTGCCGGTGACAGAGGTTAGGGGGTCAGACAGGAAGGTCTGCTGTTATGAAGGGGACGTGGGATACATTGTTCATCCCTCGTTCCCTCCCTCAGTGAGTAGCCATGGCCTAATCACGCTTTGTAGCTGCTGTCGGACATATACGCAGCACAAGTGATTCTGTGTTTTTTCTTGTATCTACCATTGTCTCTGTCTGCTCTTTTTGTCTCTGTGATCAGAGACTTTCTCCGCTCTTGTCTTTTTTTTCTACAAACAGTCATCCTTCCTCTCTCTGTCTACCACTTCTTTTTTGCATTTCCCCCCTTTCTGCTCCCTCTCTACATTCTTCTAAGTCTATCCCTCTGGCGTAGGCATCACTTACTCTGGATTTCTGTATGTGTGTGAGAGGGAGAATGTGCACGTGTGTGTCTTTGCCTCAGGCCGTCCCATGGGAGGCTTCACAGGCTTTAGGGGCCAAATGAGGTGTAAGTCTATTAAAAAGGCAGAGCCAATGTGCAGATTCCCAGCATGGCATGTCATTGAAGTGCACTTAATTTCCACTTGATCAACAGTAGATGTGATGCAGAAGTGAATGCACAGAGACTGACAGGTCAGCACCAACCCAGCTAACGTTTTCCCTTTTCTCTCAGCAGCCTCAGGTGAACCTTCTGAGCTTTTTTGATGCTTAAGCTATAGCTGATACTGAGGTGTACATTGCGAAAACATCCCACCATGGCGATCATGTGGTGAGGTGTGAGCTTCGTTCCAAGCAGTGTCAAAGTCTCCACACAAATTCAGAAAATGACAGATTGGTACCGCATTCCTCTGCAGTTCATTTGCAATGGAGATTGGGTTGATAACCATTCAAAGGAAACAGGACAAAACAAGCATGATCGTCGGAAGCACACGGTTTGCTGTTAGCGCCCGTGTGTACAAATCCCATGGAGGGATGCAGAGATTAAGTAGGGCTGTTTATTCATATGAAGATGACAAATGTAGCAGGCTGGAGGAAAACTAAAGGCTCTGAGGATTCACTATTTATTATAGAAGTGCCTGTGGGCCGAAGTGTTTTTATCTAAATCAGGTCCTAACCCATTTTCCAATGTACACCACCAAGAGTGGCCCGATTATCTTCTTCAACTTTTTCGGGTGTTTGTATGGGTACCCATAAGGACATATAGGGTGGTGTTTTTCAACCTTTTTTTGAGCCAAAGAACCCTTTTTACAATGAAAAAATCTTGAGGGAACCCCACCAACCACAAATGTTACAAAATTACACACTGCAGCCTATTACAGCATATGTAATGACAATTTAGTCCTGTAATGAGTTTATACTCACTCAGTATAGAAGTTGGGCCTGTTTAGATGAACACAAAGCTGATATCCTGGCAGGAACATGTCAAGGTTGGCACTTTCCAGATGTTTTTGCCAGACATGTACCTTTGAAAGGAATCCATTTATTTTGCCTGTACTTGTGAGCAGGTTTTCATCTTTGCCTGGCATTCATGTGTTCAGTTAATTCAGATGGTGAAATACATCTGGCACACCGTTCATCACTAGCAAGCAGCTTTGCATCACTGCACCTCTCATTAGTCAAACACACTTAACATTTCTTGGAGTTCATGCTCGTGGGCCAGCCAACTACTGGACCGCCATATGGCACAATAAGGTTTTATGCACCACTCCAGTTTCCTCACATAAAGATGCAAATATGTGGTTTTTCAGAGGTATTGTCTTTACATACAGTAGTTTACCATCCGCTCAACATCATCAAACATAAGAGCTAGATCTGCTGGTAAAGTGCAATGAGTGCCTCGCGATGCAAAAAGAGCACATAAGAGCAACATCTGGGTGTCTCTTTCACTCTGCTAACAAAGCCTTTTGTAGACCCAACAATGGCAGCTGCTCCATCAGAATCTGAATCTTTCCTCTTCAAATATTTATCCATCACAGTTTTTTTATCCAGTCACTGCAACCTCTAGCATGTCTTAACAAGGTCATTAACCTTCATAAAACACATGAAGAAAAACAGGAAGAAGAAGGTAGCCTTTATTGCATTCATACTGCCACCTACTGACATAGAAGAGCCACTACAGGCACACATGCACAACAATGGCAAATTATTTGTCACTTTTTTTTTTATCATTTAAGAAATGAAATTAGACCATTTCCCAAGGACCCCTAAACATTCTTTCAATGATCCCCTGTGGTCCTAGGAACCCTGGTTGAAAAATGAGAATTGATGACCAATGAATTATACTGATGACCTCCAGCTCACAGTAAGAAAAAAAAAGAACTATTTCTGTAAGTATGACTCATAATCAGTAAATGTTGTGAGGTCTAAGTTGTGTGTGTGTGTGGGGGGGGAGGGTAGCGAGCAAAGTGACATGAGAGCAGCAAGTCTGTCAAGGCTAATTACAGGTGATTCTGAATGTAGCTTGCACTGCTAAAAAATTTAATTTGCTATTGATTTGATACTTAAATGGTCTACGTCCATTCCCATCATTATAACATGGAAGCGGGGCTGCCAATACAAAAAAACACTGATTCTTCTCAGGGTGACTCCAAAGGGCTGTGTTTTCTGCACTCAGCACCAAATTAATTTTAGCCAGTTTTTTAAGTAAAACACGATGGGCCTCTTGCTATATGAGGATACTTTTTTTTTTTTACAACAATACAAAAACTTATTCTCATCTTTACCAAAGATGCAAAAACATATTCAGAAAAAGGAAAAATCTACTCATTTTCAAACACTTTTTAACATATTAAGAAACTGACATCAATAAATAACATTGCGTACAAATGCAGAGGAGAGTTGTTTGATCCCAAGATAACCAGATTAATTTTAATTCCTAAATTAAAAACCTAAAATAATAATGAGTTGGGTGTTGGGCAACCATGAAAACATAATCTGTTATAATACCGTCTTATCTCCTGAGAAGCAAAACATATTAAAATACTTCTGCATTCCCAAAAATCAAGTCTTATTTCATGATTAGTCTATACTGTCCATAGGATGTGAAGCCTATTGTATATATTTATGTAAAAGTGTTGCATTTACCTTATCATTTGATGTAGTCCTATAACAGCATCCTCCTCATATTCATTTCCTTCAGAGTGACACTTAAGCCAAATCAGAGGTGAACCTGTTGCAGTTATGAAGCTGTAGTAGCAACATCAAGGTGCGTTCACACCAAACGCGAACAGGTGATGCGAATTCGCATCCCAGGCTAGCTAGCTAGCTGCTAGCTTTGAGATTCTGTCGTCACCGGAGTAAAGGTATCACCATTGCAGAGTAAACTAGTTTGAAAATTTGATTCACTCACCTGGAGACTCAGGAGGACCGGGAGCCCTTGAGCTGAATCGGGATGTCGTTGTTATTAACCCATGGTTTCCTGTAATGGACAAACTAGCAAGGTAGCAACGTAAACACCCCTCATCTTGTGAACTTTTGGAGGCTTGAGACAACATTTTCAGGTAAGCCCCGGGTTGGATAATGTAAACATAAGCATAACGTTATTTTGGAAATTTCCACAGCAGGTTGAACACAGCTGCAGAAATTTTAAAGACAACTTCGCCTGTCTGCATCTCACTCAGAAGGGGAATTCATGTCTGTTCGCGAGTTTACATTACATTATAATGTAATTGTGCCGCGCGAAAAATTTGCCCGTTCGCGTTTGGTGTGAACGCACCTTCAGTCTTCTCTTTCTGTTAGCATGCAGGAAATACAGGAGGAGCTCCTCATCAGCAGACTGGGACACACCCTCAACCTGGCATTAAAAAAAAAACAAAAAACACAAAAAAACTGTAACTTAAGAGCTGTTCTGTTTTGAAATCCATTAGCAGTCATACGTCAGTGGACCATGTTGCTGTTTAGTCAGGGTCCTTCAGTATCCCATGACAGATGCACAGGTACCTTTCATGTCTGTGTTGCCTTCCTGACATTTTTGAATTGTCATTGACAATGCAAGTTCTTCTCCATCAGACTACCAGTTCATTTGGACAACATCACATGATTTCAAAAGGTGTAAATTCTGCACAAGGATGTAGTTTTATGTGGAGTATAACTAAACCAGCAGTCTCCCATGAAGACAGCCCAAGTTTGCCTGCATTGATACTCCCCTTCTCTTTAGTGGCATACCTGGTAAGTTTCATTTTAACTCACTCATTATTTTAGGCATTAAATATACATTTTTTGTGTGTATTTGACATTAAATCAGAACCTTTCAGGCTAGTTTTTAGGTTATGTAAGGGTTCCTGTCTGATCTGCCTGCCAACCTCTCTCTCTCCCTCTCCCCGCTGATTGCGCTCCTCTCCCTCCAGCTGCAAGCACCACCTGCTGCCAATCAGTGGGGCAGTATAAATACGACGCTCTCCCATTACTCTGGTTGCATCTGAGCTACACCCCACCTGTATGCTACCTGTGCCTAATCTGAATTAACCTTGTGAATTACTCTGCTGTGTTCTGACTTTTGCCTGTCCCTAGATCCTGCACCTGCCTGTTGTTTGGATTTGTCTGCCAGTTCTACCTAGCCTGCCGTGCTCTGACCCTTGCTTGCCCTTGGACTCTGGAAACTGCCTTACATACCAAACTTGGATGTTCTTGGACTGTGCACATCATCACCTCCCCACGTAAGTCGACTTACCACTGTTTATCATCATTATCACCATCCCCCTTTCCCCAGCACCTAGGCTTGGCCCGCCTTTTCCTCTTGCCCACTCACCTGCACTGAAGGACTCCTGCCCTGACTTCCACCATCATCAGGATTTGCTATGCATCCCCACTGCTTCCACCAGAAGAAACTTGTAAGTATACTAACAATATTAATCTTCCTGTCACTATTCCATATACTCATCGTCTCTGCTTTCTTCCCTGCAGGGTTGCCAGATCCTCATCACCATTTGCAATATCTCAAATACTACTGTCAATAAAGATTATTGTTCACTTACCTTAAACATTGTCTTTCATGTTTGCTCCTGGGTCTAAATATCACATCATGTCAGCACGCGACCAGCATGCAGACCCAGCGGGCACAGCCATGGTAACTGTCATAGTCCAATTCGGTGTGCTGGAGCAGCGTGTAAACCAAGTCTCTCACCAAAACCAGGTTATGTTAACCCAAACGTTAGAAATGTCCAACTGTATCACAGAGCTCAACCAAATTTTACAGGAGCTCATGGCGGCATCTTCTGCCATGCCTCACCTCACGTCACCCCATTGGGGCCACTCCCCTTCGGTATCCTTGCCCTCCCGTTAGTCAGGGAGGCTGGGAGAGGCAAGCAGTTTTCTTTTTCAGTGTCAGCTTATGTTCGACTGGGTGCTGGGGGATTTCCCCTCAGATCAGAGTTGCATTAGCTTCATGGCGGGGCTCCTCGATGGGCGCGTGCTCATCTGGGCTCAGATGTTAATCCAGGGGCAGGATTACCACCTTTACACCTACGCCCAATTCTCCGAGGAGTTTGCTCGGGTTTTTGATCGCACTGACCGGGAGGGCAACGCGTCCAAACAGTTGCTTAATCTTCGCCAGGAGCACACGGTCAGCTTCCAGTGTTACGTATGGCTCTTGCGAGCCATAAATAAGAACCAAGGGCTGACCGGTGAGTTTGCGTTGTTTATTAATGATAAGGGAAAAGGAACAAAGGAACAGCGCCTCGTGGGGAAAAACACAAACAATCATACAAAGGTACACACTTACAAATGATGATGAATGACGAGAGGAGGGCTGGCGCCGGACGTAGGGGTTCCAGCCTTACCCACGCCAGAGAAGAGCGTGGATAATAGAGCTTGGTCACAGCCCTGAATGATCAGGACTGCTCCCTTTTATAGTAGTTGACAGCGCCTCAGCTGATGAGAGGTAATTGGCCTCCAGCCGTCCCATAGAGCTTGACAGCTGGAGGCCCACTGAGACGCTGTCAAAGTAAGAGCCGGGCTGAGGAGGAATATGGTCTGAGCGTGGATGGCATCAGCGCCCAGACCATGTGACAGAAACCCCCCCCTCAAGGCCGGGCTCCGAACGGCTAGTAACACCCAAGCCCCCCCCCCACCCCCCACCTAAGGTGGGCGGATGGAGCGTAGGCCAGGAGGGCGTGAATGGGAAAAGGAGAGAAAAAAAACCCAACATTAGCAGGGAACAAATGAAGCAATTACAGAGTATGAGGGGAAAAAAAGGCACAATACTCCATAAAATGCTAATAATGTGCAGCCAGAGAGAAAAAAAAGATAACATTGGCAGGGGACAAATGAAGCAATTACAGAGTATGAGGGAAAAAAAAGGCACAATACTCCATAAAATGCTATGACAAGTTGACAAGACCCAAAGAAAAACAACCCAGGAGACCTTAAAAGGAGAGCAGAGGCTCCTAAGGTGAAATCCACCAGATACAGAGCATCCCTCAAACAGGAGGGGGAGAAAAAAAAAAGGCATGCTAACCGTGATACGACTATAAGAAATTATATACCTGTACATTCACAAAACCACAAAGGCCTAGGCACAGGAATAACAGCTGAAATTCAGTTCGGGGGGGTCTCCCCGCACCCAGCGTCCAAACTGCCAACAGGGGTGACGGGAAACGTTCAGGCGGCCTACACGAATCCCAGGCCAGGAAAGACCGTACTTCGGGCGGCCGGACCAGACCGCCGAACAAAGAGTCCAAGGAGTCAGGTGGCCAAACCAAAGAACCAAATGGGTACGGCAGTCCCTCTGGCGGCCGACCCGCATCGCTCAGCCACCAGGTCCATAGGGGAGAGAAAGGCAACGGCTTCCCTGTGGAGAGAAATAGTGAGGGCGAGCCGGGCCGACAGTGAGAGGTCCATATGGGCCCTGGTGGAGAAAGCTTGGGGGGATAATGAGGGTGACGATGATGACGACGGTGAAGAGGGGGATGAAAATGATGATGAGCCGGTCCAGTGTCCGATGGCAGGGGATCTGCAGCTCCCTCACCCAACCTGGATGCCACTGGTGCTGCACCTTCGTTGGACCCCGATTGGGTCGCGGCTGCTCCCGCGTCGGACCCCGATTGGGTCGGTGCCACACCAGAACCAACCTCCAACCCCGAACCTGGAACCTCTGGCACAGCGGGTGAAAGCAGCTCCTCGCCGGCGACCCTGGGAGAAGGCTCAGAAGAGAGAGAAGAACCGGGATCAGGATCACCGGCAGCGCCAGAACCCGGCGAGATAAGCTTGGACGCAGCGGGCGGCGGCACCCGGCTCATCTCCCCAAGAGACAGGCTAAAATGCTCTAAGATATGAAGGAGAAAGACAAAACAGAGCACTTGCCTGATCTCGGGTTCTGACGCCGTCCAGGACTGCGAAGATCCGGGTTCAGACGGCAGAAGGTCGTCCTCAGGCTCCCACTCAGCTGCGTTGGGCACCGCAGCTGGCATGATGGTGTGCGCAGCTTGAGAGTCCTCCAGCACCGATGGCCCACACGGCGTGGTGGCAGGAGAACCTCGACCCGCTGGACCGGACCGCTCCTCCGTGGAGACCCGGGGACACCTCCTCGTCAGCGCAGGTTCCACGCTGCAGTCCGCTCTCCTCCTCCGCCCACGGCGTGGCTGCGGAACCGGAACCAGGCTCTCCAGAACTGCAGGCCCCCTCCTCATCCAGCGACATTGGCCTTGTGTCGAGGACCGCTCAGCGGAGGGAGACACAGAGGATGCGGGGTTAATAATCACAGCCACAGCAGGTGGTGGGAGCTCGGGGAGCTGCAAACCCTGAACTCCACCTCCAGAAGTCTGACAGAGCAAATCACAATAATGCAAGAGTGAATGAACTTGGACTTGCCTGTCTCCTGGAGGCTGAGTGGTGCCCGCTGTGACGGACGTTGCTCCTCCCTTTTCCCGCCGGACGGTGACAGAGGGCCCCCTGGGAGGACGACGGGGAGCCGCTCGAGATGGTTCCGGGACGGAGCTCGCCGGGCCAGGACTCTAAGCACACACAGCGGCTGGGGAATGCATCGAGGAGGAGGGGGCGACAGCTGAGATGAGCCAGGCACGGAGCGCTGACGTAACAGCAGGAGAATATGGCTCAGGAGACGAGGTTTCCCTTCTGACGAGGCGCAGGAGTGACAGCTGTGTGGGAAATTGAGCCCTTGCGGCGACCCGGAACTGGATCCGGACGGGATTCATGCTGAGGATGACAGCCGGTGTGACGACAGTTTCTTGCAGGAGGCGAGGTGAAGGTGAGATCTGGGAATTGCCGTTCCTGTGCAGAAACAGAGGCGAGCAGGTCGGCAAACTCAGGGAACTCACACAACTCTGGATTCCTCTCCACCAGTCTAACTGCCGCCGTCACATGCTTAATAATGACAGATGGATGAACCACGGAGCGAGCAGCAGCCACTCGGTCTCGGATCTTGATAGCTGTCAGCTGCAGCTCCTCCGGGGGATTCCCGAGTGACGTCATGCCCGACGGGGAAAGACCTCTGGATGGTGCGAACTCCTGGGCCGGAACGGAGGCAGGAGCGGGATCCCGAAGCGAGGGGTGATGACTCCTCCTCTTCGGCTTCCTGCCGGGACTTCCCTCCAGCCCACGGAGTATGTCACATTGTGAGGCGATGTCATTTCTCCTCGCGCAGACTTCAGGGTGGTCGGCATAGTGAGGAAGATTGTCCAGGAGAACCTCAGCGTAGTCTAGGTGCCGGCGTATGTCGTTGGGATTGTCGTAGAAGGTGGCGGTGAGGAGCGTCCCATCGACATACTCCAGGGCGGTCGCTAGCTCATTACCCAGGCGCCAAACGTGGCTCCTGGGAGACGGCATGCTCCCAGAGTTGGCACCCAGACAGGGAAGAACAAAGTCCAATTAACAAACTCACGGCAGCCGGCAACTCATTGGCTGTGACCTACTGTTACGTATGGCTCTTGCGAGCCATAAATAAGAGCCAAGGGCTCACCGGTGAGTTTGCGTTGTTTATTAATGATAAGGGAAAAGGAACAAAGGAACAGCGCCTCGTGGGGAAAAACACAAACAATCATACAAAGGTACACACTTACAAATGATGATGAATGACAAGAGGAGGGCTGGCGCCGGATGTAGGGGTTCCAGCCTTACCCACACCGGAGAAGAGTGTGGATAATAGAGCGAGGTCACAGCCCTGAATGATCAGGACTGCTTCCTTTTATAGTAGTTGACAGCGCCTCAGCTGATGAGAGGTAATTGGCCTCCAGCCGTCCCATAGAGCTTGACAGCTGGAGGCCCGCTGAGACGCTGTCAAAGTAAGAGCCGGGCTGAGGAGGAATATGGTCTGAGCGTGGATGGCATCGGCGCCCAGACAATGTGACATCCGGGTATTAGTGGCTGAAGCTGGGTGGGATAACACTGTGCTATGGTCCATGTTCATCCACAGCCTCAGTGTTCATCTCCGTGATTAGCTCGCCTGCCTTTGGGATGAACCAGAGTCACTAGATGCCCTTATTTCATTAGTCATCATGCTGGACAGTAGGCTGCACAAGCGCTCGATGGTGCGGCAACACGAGTCGTACACCGCAACACAAATTAGTCTGCCGCATCCACAGCGTCTCATGCTGCCGCCAGCCACCGGCCACCTCGAGGCCTCGGAGCCCATGGCTCTCGGGTGGTCCAGGCTAACTCTGGCCAAAAAACAGTGGCGACAAGACGAGGGTCTATGCCTGTATTGTGGCAAACAGGATCATATTGCCAATCAGTGCCCTGAGAAGTTAAAAGGCTCAACCCATCATTCCAAAGATGGGCGCTGATGGGTGGAGACAAAAATCTCCCTATTAACCCTGAGAGGTTTTCTATTGCAGATCCGTACCATCTGCATGCACCCGCTGGTGACAAAGATTTTTTTTCAAGAAAATATTCAGTTTAGATATCAGAAATTCCAAAGACTGTACAGTATCTCACAAAAATGAGTATGCCCCTCACATTTTTGCAATTTTTTTTTATATCTTTTCATAGGACAACACTGAAAATATGACACTTTGATACAATGTAAAGTAGTCAGTGTACAGCTTGTATAACAGTGTAGATTTGCTGTCCCCTCAGAATAACTCAACAGTGAGCCATTAATGTCTAAACTGCTGGCAACAAAAGTGAGTACACCCCTAAGTGAGAATGTTCAAATTGTGCCCAAAGTGTCAATATTTTGTGTGGCCACCATTATTTTCCAGAACTGCCTTAACTCTCTTGGGCATGGAGTTCACTAGGGCTTCACAGGTTGCCACTGGAATCCTCTTACACTCCTCCATGATGACATCGCGGAGCTGGTGGATGTTAGTGACCTTGTGTTCCTCCACCTTCTGTTTGAGGATGCCCCACAGATGCTCAATAGGTTTTAGGTCTGGAGACATGCTTGGCCAGTCCATCACCTTTACCCTCAGTTTCTTTAGCAAGGCAGTAGTCATCTTGGAGGTGTGCTTGGGGTGGTTATCATGTTGGAATACTACCCTGCGGTCCAGTTTCCAAAGGGAGGGGATCATGCTCTGCTTCAATATGTTGCAGTATATGTTGGCATTCATGGTTCCCTCAATGAACTGTAGCTCCCCAGTGCCGACAGCACTCATGCAGCCCCAAACCATGACACTCCCACTACCATGCTTGACTGTAGGCAAGACACACTTGTCTTTGTACTTCTCACCTGGTTACCACCACACACGCTTGACACCATCTGAACCAAATAAGTTTATCTTGATTTCATCAGACCACAAGGCATGGGTCCAGTAATCCATGTCCTTAGTCTGCTTGCCTTCAGCAAACTGTTTGCGGGCTTTCTTGTGCATCATCTTTAAAAGGAGCTTCCTTCTGGGACGACAGCCATGCAGACCAGTTTGATGCGGTGTGCTGCATATGGTCTGAGCACTGACAGGCTGACCACCCCCACCCCTTCAACCTCTGCAGCAATGCTGGCAGCACTCATATGTCTATTTTCAAAAGACAACCTCTGGATATGACGCTGAGCATGTGCGCTCAACTTCTTTGGTCGACCATGGTGAAGCCTGTTCTGAGTGGAACCTGTCCCGTCTGGTCTTGGCCACCATGCTGCAGCTCAGTTTCAGGGTGTTGCCAATTTTCTTATAGCCTAGGCCATCTTTATGTAGAGCAACAATTCTTTTTTTCACATCCTCAGACAGTTCTTTGCCATGAAGTGCCATGTTGAACTTCCAGTGATCAGTATGAGAAAGTGTGACAGTGATAACACCAAATTTAACACACCTGTTCCCCATTCACACTTGAGACCTTGTAACACTAACAAGTCACATGACACTGGGGAGGGAAAATGGCTAATTGGGCACAATTAGGACATTTTCACTTAGGGGTGTACTCACTTTTGTTGCCAGCAGTTTAGAAATTAATGGCTGTGTGTTGAGTTATTTTGAGGGGACAGCAAATTTACACTGTTATACAAGCTGTACACTGACTGCTTTACATTGTATTAAAGTGTCATATCTTCAGTGTTGTCCCATGAAAAGATATAATAAAATATTTATAAAAATGTGAGGGGTTTACTCACTTTTGTGAGATACTGTAACTTGAAAGTGGTAAGAGATAATGGCTTCCTGTAAATGAGAAAGATGTAGAATATTATCCAAAGTTTAAGACAGGAGTAAATTTAGGCATTTAATTTGCATAATGTGACAGCAGCCATATCAGATTACATAACTTTCAGTCAAAGTGGACTTTGGACATATTTACACAAAGGATGGTTTTGTTTGTCTTTGTTTTTTTGTTTTGAGCCACCACCCTGGTGTTTGCACCGGAGTGGTGGCTCAGTTCGTAGAGCATCCGCCCCACACCCGGGAGACAGGGGTTCAAATCCCAGCTGGGTCATGCCGAAGACCATATAAAAGCAAAACTTCCTGCCGTCCAGCTTGGTGCTCAGCAATAATGGAATGGAGGAGGGAAATCTGTGGCGGCACCTTGCATGGCAGCAGCCCTTCTGATTCTACACATGGGGTGTGTGTGATTGACACTGTAGATAGGATAAAGCACAATTTCGTTCTACTGTACATGATTGGTTGTATGGTTGAATGATAATAAAGGGTGATTTAATTTAATTTATCTTATCTTCAAAATATATGAACCAGAAAATCAGCAGAATATAAACAAGCTGATTAAAAACATCAGACCTACCACTCATCATGTGTCGCCATGCGTCCATGTGCTCATCCCCAGTCCTTATTTTGTCTTCTGTCGGTCATTTTCACTTTCTCTCCCATATCCAGAAACTCTCACATTTATCTTCTGATTTATTCCACCTTGATTTCGGCTAGATAACGCCGCAGTACCAGCAGTATTGTCCTCTTCATCACATACAGCTTCGTCAATGATGGACAAAAAGTGTACATGCTCTGGTCCATCTTCTGCTGTCACAGAAGGTAAATATTTCCCTTCAGAAGCTAAATAATCCCTTTTAGAATCATAGTTGGCAAAATTTGGAGCAAATGCTTCCTCCCTGTTGAAATATATGTTGCGCAATTGTTTATACGTCTCTTCTTCTACGTGGACTGAACTGAGTCTTCCAGTCAAGAGCAGTAAGCTATATGTGTCTGCCATCTAGTGATGTGAAATGCTTGGTACATCTGAGTTTATTCTTTTTTTTTTCTCCATACTTTTTGACCTATTGCATGACAGGTGCGGATCTGCGACACCAGCCACAGGAGAGGTAGATCATGTAATCAAATTTAATCCTAAAGGTGTTAACTGCTTTGTCCTGCCCATGCGTATAGTGCTCCAGCCACCGAGCTTGTTTGCTCAGCATTGGTAGATTCAGGGGCTGAACAAAATTTTGTTTTTGAGAGTCTGACAACCGAGTTAACCAAATCCATGTCCACATGGTCCTTCAACACCTCCTAGAGAACCAGCTGTACGTTAAACCAAAAGTGTGAATTTCACATCCCCACCAGCACTTTTCTATGATTTATTACATCCTCTGGTAGCATTGAGTCTGATCTGGTCAAGGTCCGAGCCATAACTGAGTGGCCCATCCCATCCTCCAGAAAACACCTCCAACAATTTCTTGGTTTTACCAATTTCTACCAGTGATTCATACGCAACTATAGCTCCATCGCCCAACTACTCACCGCCCTTACATCCACGAAGGTCTCCTTCCTTTGGACACAGGAAGCGCAGGATGCATTCGCCCTCCTCAAGACCCGCTTTTCTGAGGTACCCATCCTGCTCCAGCCTGACCCTAAGCGGCAATTCATTGTGGAGGTGGATGCTTCTGACATCGGGGTGGGGGTGGTGTTATCACAGCACTTGGAAGCCAACAGGGAGGTCCACTGGTGTGCTTATTTTTCTTGGCGACTGTCCCCAGCTGAAAGAAATTACGATGTCAGGAAATGAGAGCTGTTGGCCCTTAAACTGGCACTGGAGGAATGGCGCCATTGGCTGGAGGGGTCGGCCTTGCCTTTTCTTGTGTGGACCGACCACAAGAACCTCAAGTATATACGCTCCGCCAAACGTCTGAATCCCCACCGAGCCAGATGGGCCTTATTCTTCACCAAGTTTCAGTTCACTCTCACCTACAGGCCAGGGTCAAAAAACACCAAACCAGACCCTCTCTCTCACCAGTTCACCGCCAATCAACCTCGACAGCAGAGACCATCGTCCCGGAGGGGGTCGTGGTGGGGGCCGTCACCTGGGATATCAAACAGCAGCGCATCAAGTCTGACCCAGGATGGAGTCCACTGGGTCGGTTGTTCATCCCCACGGCGGTCAAGGGCAACATAATTCACTGGTTCCACTCCTCTAACTTCTCCTGCCACCCAGGGGTAGCACGCACCCTTTCCTCTCTCCAGCACTATTTCTGGTGGCCTGCGATGAAGAGGCATGTCCGGCAGTACATAAAGGCCTGTCCCCAGTGCTCCACAGGGAAGACACCTACCTCCCCCTCGCCGGACTTCTTCAGCCCCTCCCTGTTCCCAGCCATCCCTGGGGTAACATACCACTGGATTTCATGACCGGGTTACCCCCTCCAACGAGCACATCATCATCTTAATCATCATTGACAGGTTCTCCAAGGCAGCTCATTTCATTCCCCTGAAAAATCTACCATCAGCCTTGGAGATAACACACCTCTCCTGTCAGTGCATGTGGTCAGGCTGCACGGTATCCTCAAGGACATCGTTTCTGACCGTGGTCCCCAGTTTACGTCAAAGGTCTGGCGAGGTTTCTGCAAGGCCACTGGGGCTACGGTCAGCCTCTCCTCTGGCTATCACCCCCAGATCAACGGCCAGTGCAAGAGAGCCAACCAGGAAATGGAAGCAATGCTCTGGTGCATCAAGATGTCCGAGCCATCTTTCTGGAGCTCCCACCTCCAATGGATCAAGTACACCCACAACTCATCCACATCACTTGCCACCGGTTTCTCCCCCTTTGAGGCATCGCTGGGCTACCACCCGCCTCTCCTCCCCATCGCTGAGGAAGAGGTAGCAGTTCCATCTGTGGCAGCCCACATTGCCCAATGCAGGCGCTTTTGGAGGGAGACAAGAGCGGCCTTGCTCCGAGCTGCAGGGAAGAACTCCAGGTGGATGAACCAGAGGAGGCGCCCAGCTCCTGCATACCAGATCGGCCAGAAGGTCTGGCTCTCCACACAGAACTTCCCCCTGAAGGCCAAGTCCAGGAAGCTCGCCCCCTGGTTTGTGGGTCCATTCACCATCAGGGAGACCATCAACCCCGCCTCGGTGAGACTGGATCTACCTGCTTTTCTACGGGTGCACCCCACATTCCACATATCACACATTAAACCCGTTTTCTCCAGCTCCCTAAGACCCACCATCAAAACCACCACCGCCCCACAAGATGGTCGATGGAAGATTAGATTACCAAGTCCTTTATCATGGATGATACCCTCATCAAGGACGTCTACCGTCGCCACCAAGACAAGCCATGAGCAACACCAGGAGGCGTCCCTTGATAGGAGGGTACTGTAAGGAGTCCTGTCTGATCTGCCTGCGTGCCTGCCTCTCTCTCTCCCTGCTGATTGTGCTCATCTCCCTCCAGCTGCAAGCACCACCTGTTGCCAATCAGTGGGGCAGTATAAATACGACGCTCTCCCATTACTCTGTCTGGTTGCATCTGAGCTACACCCCACCTGTATCCTGCCTGTGCCTAATTTGAATTAACCTTTTGAATTATTCTGTTGTGTTCTGACCTTTGCCTGTCCCTAGACCCTGTGCCTGCCTGTTGTTTGGATTTGTCTGCCAGTTCTACCTAGCTTGCCGTGCTCTGACCCTTGCCTACCCTTGGACTCTGGAAACTGCTTAACGGACCAAATTTGAATGTTCTCGAACTGCGCACATCATCACCTCCCCACATAAGTCGACATACTACCATTTATCATTATTATCCCATCCCCCTTTCCCCAGCACCTAGGCCTGACCAGCCTTTCCCCCTTGCCCACTCACCTACACCAAAGGACTCCTTCCCTGACTTCCATCATCATCAGGATCTGCTGTGTATCCCCACTGCCTCCACCAGAAGAAACCTGTAAGCATACAAACAATATTAATCTCCCTGTCACTATTCCATATACTCACCATTGTCTCTGCTCTCTTCCCTGCAGGGTTGCCAGGTCCTCATCACCATATGCAATATTTCAAACATTATTGTCAATAAAGATTATCATTCACTTATCTTAAATGTTGTCTTCCGTGTTTGCTCCTGGGTCTGAGTATCACATCATGTTAGGTTTGGTTTGGCACTAAAACTACTGGTTAAAGTTATGGTTAAGATAAGGAAAGGATACGCTGTAACCCGGCATCATGGTCATGTGTGAAATTTGAACGTTTGTCTGCTTGATGACACTGTGTCACTGTCACAGCTTTTCCCTTCAAAGTGCACCCATAGCACACATGTGACCTACCGTCACTTTTGTCACCTTTGGTGAGACTGGTACCGCAGTGTACAAAATCACTTGAGCCCATATATTGGGTTGGGTGGTGGATGATGGGTTCCCTTATCCGATTTGTGTTCAAGGTGAAGCACTCTCATTACTGTAATGATTAGGGTAAATCCAGGGTAAGGGGCTTATCAGTCCCTCCAGGATTCTGCGATGTTGCGATCACGCCAATTCCCGTGAAATAAGCCAATCAGCACGACTATTGAGTGATCTTGCAACTTTGTCCAATCACTGCAACTTTCCTGCAATTTTGGCCAATCCTCATCAACTTCCGACAATTTCACCAATCAAATTTGTCTCTGACTGGCGCAAAAACGTCAGGCTAACCAACCAAATGCATCGCTGCACCGCGTTCACTTCCGTGTTTACAGGAGCATTATCGGAACACATCAGCAAACAGAGTGTGAGATTTAAAAAAAAAACACTCACCCGTGAGGTTTCCAATACCGTCCCTTCCTCTGTCTCCCCCAGTCTGCCCATGGATGTCTCACCATGTCTCCATCCTGACCATGTGTACGAAGCGCTGGGTTTGTGTTGAAAAACGTCCATCTGCCCCAAAAGCACACTGTCGCGGGAGTGCACATAAGGAGAAAGGACATAAAACTATTAACATTTTACACATCTTTAGAGGTAAAATCATTACTACATCTGGTCAATGAGCTTTTAAGCTGTCGATCTCCAGTCTGGACGGATGGACAACCCCCCCCCCCCCCTGAAATGAAAGATGTGTGTCAAGACCGACATGCAGCAGGAAGACAGGGAAGGCACAGGAAAGAGAGAATATTCTCTGTAATTTTTTTTCAGAAAAACACAGACTCCCACAGACAATACAGTCTAACAGAATAAATTGTTTATTTTTTCCTCTCTGCTCGGTACTGAGTGGTTGGGGACTGTAGGGAGTTTTCAAATGAAGGTGCTGTTAACTAATAATTTCCAAATCTCTACTCTTTAACATGCATTCAATGCAATTTAGCTGTTATAATGGATATTGTGTTAATGCTTGTATTTGCTGTTACACAAAAGAGTTTTTTTCTGTATAGCAGAAGTTTCTGCTTAATTTACAGATCACTGTAATAGGAATTTTTTGACAATCCTGTGCTTTTCTTGTATTGCTATATAGAATATCATTGGAGTAAACTGGAAAAAACATCTGCTTTAAAATTTGTAATTCTTCCCACAACTTTTAGAGCAAAAAAACACTAAAAACATCGCAACTTTTATCACAACTTGTGAAAAAAGCTCCAGCAAATTCAGGCTTTTTGGGCCGCAACAATCATAAAAACATCCCGCGAAATCCTGGAGGGACTGGCTTATAGATTCAACTATTTTTACATCTCTTGGTCTCTGCTGTCTCTTTGCAGGTACTTTTTTTCGCAATCATTAGAAGGCACTGTTTCCACTACTTTCCTTGTCTCTGCCAGTTCATCCACTTTACATACCCTTAGAAAATTTATAGCATACACAGAAGAAAGGCTTTTTCCATGTATTCTATATTTTCTGATGTAACAGCGGGAAAAATAAGTACTGAGCACGTCAACATTTTTCTCATTAAACATATTTCTGATCAAGCCATTGACCTGAGATTTTCACCAGATATCAGTAACAACCCAAGTAATCCATACATACAAAGAAATCAAGGCAAGTGT
This sequence comes from Pholidichthys leucotaenia, assembly GCA_020510985.1. Classification (NCBI taxonomy): domain Eukaryota; kingdom Metazoa; phylum Chordata; class Actinopteri; order Cichliformes; family Pholidichthyidae; genus Pholidichthys; species Pholidichthys leucotaenia. Next base: position 340,004,015 of record CM035841.1, read on the forward strand.
GATCACAAAACATGTTATATTTAATAAAGTGGAATGACACAGGGAATAAGTATTGAATAAATGAAGAAAAAGAGGTGCAAATCGGCCTAGAAAGTCAAGAAACCAGCTGAAATTCATCAGAATTTAGGAAGCCATCCCATCCCCCATCAGTGCAAATTAATTTCAGCTGGTTAAGTCCAGATTGATAGCCTTTATCCCCCTCCCCTTGTCCTGTCAGGCAGCTAGGTAAGCAGAACAAAGGTCTGTTACCCTTATTGTGCCAAATCAGATTTACTTTGCAAAAGGAGCTTTATACAGTACCTAACTTTGTACTGTATATTGTTGTAAACTCTTCCTGTAATAACTTTTAATACTTATTTAAATTATTTTACCCACGGAGGACCCAACAGGATGGGGAATAGGGAAAGGAAGTGTGTGGGGGAAAGAAAAGGGAGGGGAACTGACAAAAAGACAAACAAACCAACAATTAAAACAAACAGAAGAAAAACTGCTTCTTCCACCGAAGATGTCTTAACACGAGTCTGGTATCCGCACCTGATAAAGGAGAGTCCGTGTATGTATATATGAGAGCGTGCGCAAATTAAGTGTGTGCGTGTGAGTGGTTTGCCAGGAAATATATGAAGAGGGGGGTCGGTCGCAGCACCCCCCCCCCCCCCCCGGGAACCCCGAGCAGGCAAGGTAGCACCACCAAGCCCCACAGGGCACAAATGCCCAAGGTCAGCAAGCCCCAGGAAAGCCGGGCATCAGCCCCCGGAGGGACGATCGAGGGAGGCTAGATTGCCAGGTGGCCGGCGTGGCCGGCCCACCACCTCTACAGGGCCAACGCCAGTCCCTAGGCCCCAGGCGCCAGGAAGCCAGCGCCCCCACCCCCTGGGCCGGAGACTGGCCCACACCCACTGGTGCGAGCCCCCCCCAGGCACCCCCACAGCGCCACCACCGCACACCCCAGGGACCCCCGTGCCCAAAGAAGTCTCCCCCACCCAGGGGAACCCACGTACCCGAGAGGCACTACCCACCTCAATCCAGCACCTCCCGACTCGCAGACACACCCATCCCCACACCTTCACAACCTCATGCTCTCATGTGCACCCACATGCACTCCCTCACTCTCACTCACCCACTCTCACACTCCCGGACCCACCCATTCTCTCTCACTCCTGTTCACTCTCACTCCCAGTCAACCTCAGGGTCACCCACACCCACTCACGTTCACCCACGCACGCACTCTCACTCACACTCCAACCTATTCACCTCCATTCGTGCTCTCCCCCTCACACTCACCTCATTCATCCTTATTTCTTAGGGTGACTGCGATGCAGATGCAGCAAACCTGAATGCGCACCAGCGCCCGGCAGTGGCCAGGGAGACCACCGGCGCAGGCCAGCACCGCGCCAGCCCCCACGCCAACCCACCCAGGGTGGCCGCGGCCACAGAAGCAGACCCCCACCTCCAGCGCCCACCCAAGCGACTGATCAGCAGATCACCGCAGGCGATGCCATCCGACATGCAAAGCACCACACAAAACCGACCCACCATCACCATTCATCACTCCCTCACTCTCACTTACTCTCTTATTCAGTCCCTCTCTCACTCCCTTGCCTGTATCTATACATTCAATTCAATTCAACTTTATTTATATAGCGCCATTTCACAACAACAGTCATCTCATAGCACTTTCAACTGTAGAGGGAACCCCCACAGTTGCAGAAAGACCCCAGCAATCAGGCGATCCCCTGTGAGCAAGCACTTGGCAACGGTGGAGAGGAAAAACTCCCTTTTAACAGGAAGAAACCTCCAGCAGAACCAGGCTCAGGGAGGGGCAGTCATCTGCTGCGACTGGCTGGGGGGTGAGGGGACAGAGAAGGGTGAAAAGAACAGACATGTAGAGAGCAAACAGCATGATGGGGACTCAGTCTATGGGAGAGAACAAACAGATGTTAATGACCAGCAAAAAAAAAAAAAAAAAATCATTGAGAGTGAAGAAAGGAGTGAGGCCCAGTGCATTATTGGAGGTCCCCCGGCTGACTAAACCTATTAGCAGCATAACTAAGGGAGGGTTCAGAAACACATGATCCCTCCCTAATTGTAGGCTATATCAAAAAAGAAGGTTTTAACCCTATTCTTAAAAACAGAGATCGAGTCTGACTCCCGAATCCAGATTGGCAGCTGGTTCCACAGGAGAGGAGCTTGATAACTGAAGGCTCTGCCTCCCATTGTACTTTTGGAGATTCTAGGTATTACAAGTAATCCTGCATTTTGGGAGCGTAGTGCTCTGTTAGGATAATACGGTAGTATCAGATCTTTTAAGTAAAAAGGGGCCTGATTGTTTCGAGCTTTGTAAGTAAGAAGAAGGATTTTAAACTTAATTCTAAACTCTATGGGAAGCCAATGAAGGGAGGCCAGAACCGGAGAGATATGATCTCTCTTTCTAGTACCTTTTAAAACTCTTGCTGCAGCATTTTGGATCAGCTGAAGACTTTTTAAAGATGTTTTAGGACAACCTGATACTAAAGAATTACAATAATCTAATCTTGAGCTAACAAAAGCATGGATCAGTTTCTCAGCATCACTCTGAGACAAGATGCTCCTAATCTTGGAAATATTATGGAAATGATAGAAGGCAGTCTTAGAAACAAATTTAAAATGTGAATTGAAAGACAGATTTTGATCAAAAATAATTCCAAGGTTCCTCACAGAGCTATTAAGAGAAAGAGTAACCGCATCCAAACTGAAAGCTTGATTTGAAAAGGTATTTCTAAGGTTTTTTTGGACCAACAAGAATGATTTCAGTCTTATCTGAATTTAATAGCAGGAAATTACAAGTCATCCAAGCTTTGATTTCCTTAAGACAGGCTTCCAACTTGACTAATTGATTACTATCATCCGGCTTCATTGACAGGTATAATTGTGTGTCATCTGCATAACAATGAAAATGTATAAAGTGCTTTCTAATAATGTTGCCTAATGGAAGCATTTATAAACTAAAAAGAGTAGGGCCTAGCACAGATCCCTGTGGAACTCCATGACTGAGCTTTGAGTTGAAAGAAAACTCATTATTGACATGAACAAACTGGAGCCTATCAGATAAATAAGATCTAAACCACTGCAACGAAGTTCCATTAAGTCCAACATAGCGCTCTAATCGATCAAGTAGAATATTATGATCGATAGTATCAAAAGGTGCACTAAGGTCTAAAAGGACAAGTACAAAAACCAGTCTATTATCAGATGCGATGAGGAGGTCGTTAGTGACCTTCACTAAGGCTGTTTCAGTACTATGATGGATTCTAAACCCAGATTGAAACTCTTCAAGTAAACCATTTCCCTGCAGGTGGTCAAATAATTGCGTAGCAACAACTCTTTCTAAGATTTTTGAAATGAAAGGGAGATTAGAGATTGGTCTATAGTTAGCTAAAGCTCCTGGATCTAGCGTTGGCTTTTTGAGTAAGGGTTTAATTACAGCCGTTTTAAAAGCCTACGGTACATGGCCTAAAGTTAATGAAGAATTGATTATATGAAGAATAAAGCTACCAATAAGTGGGAAGACTTCTTTTAAAAAAAACCTGGTGGGAATAAGGTCTAAAAGACAAGTTGAAGGCTTGGATGAGGAAACTATTTTGTCTAACTCTAAAAGGTCAATTGGAGTAAACTCATCAAGACAGATAACAGTTGAAGGAGTTGTAGTAGTTACTGTATTTAAGCTAACTGTGGGAAGAATCTGATTGATTTTATCGCTGATGGATGAAATTTTATTATTGAAAAAGTTCATAAAGTCCTGACTAGTAAGCTCTAAGGGAATGCTAGGATTGACAGAGTCCTGACTCTTTGTCAACCTGGCTACAGTACTGAAAAGAAACCTGGGATTATTCTTGTTCTCTTCTATTAATGCAGAATAATAACTCGTTCTAGTTTTTCTAAGAGATTTTTTATAAATTAAAAGATGATTTCTCCAAGCTAAATAGATTTCATCTAAATTAGTGGAGCGCCATTTACTTTCTAATTGACGAGTCTTCTGTTTTAAGCTACGAGTTTCTGTGTTGAACCAAGGAGTTAGAAATCTCTAATTAGACTTTTTCTTTTTTAAGGGGGCCACAAGTCTAGAGTCTGATGCAGAGAAGCTGTAACACTATCCACCATACCACACTTCCGCCCTCCCAAGAGAGCAGACGCTTTTTTCTTCTCTCCTGCTGACTTTTTCCTCCCCTCCTACTACTGGATCCCAGCTTGCTGTTGTCTGTCTGCGTCTAACTGCGACCGCCGAAAAGAAATTATGGAGTTAATAAGCTGGGCTTTGAACACAATTGACACTATTTTTTCAACAAGGAAAAGTGCTCCGGGGGAAGCTGTCTGCCCCGCTGGAACGGCTCCAGTGGGCTATCTATGTGACACAGGTAATTGGAAAATGCTGTGTCTCTCTAATCTCTCTATCGAAGATATTGAAGATTTGTTTATCTTCGTAATCTTGGTGATTGGGATAATTCTGATTGGGACGGGAATTGTCTTGGTTTACCGTAAATTGCTGAAGATGGATTCAACCTATCAAAATGCTGGCCAGGCGAGGTGCATCCAACTAATTGAGGAACTGGAGAAGACCCTGATAGCGACTACTGGAGAACTGTCTCGTAAGGTGGATTACATCATGGGTTCGCTCAGGTCTTTCCACGAATTCAAAGCTGCGCAATGAAGGATTAATGTACTGAATCTACAGAAGAAATACAAGTCTCCTCTGTGATCAGTCCTATTTGGCATTATTATTCCCCATGGAAATTCCTCCTGGCTGTCTGCAGACTGTGTTTTTTCAAAATCATGAGCACAAGGCCTTGGACAGCCAGCTGCAGCGCCAGATAAGACTGGGTGCCAGACAGACAAAACATCTTCTGCCAAGGGTCCTTGGGTCTCTCTTATTATCATCAACACTGCTCAACACCGCACACACATTGATTCATGAACTGATTAAAGATATACTGTACACTGCTCTCTTGTGTCTTGTGAAATTCTGAGTTGTTGCTCTGTGCTATTGAGAGATTTTTTTTTCATTGTAATCATAATCTGCTTAAAAATAAGCTGTATTATGATAACGAAGTTTTTTTTCTCCTCCCCCCTTGTGTCGTTCCCTCCCTTCCCCTCCCTTTCTTATCTATCTCTGTTTGATGAGGCGCCTATTATGGCTGCCGTGTCGTTGTGTCGCGCGCATGTGCACCAATGTCAAGTCAAGTTCCTCGTGTGTTTTTTACATGCTTGGCAATAAAGTTTATTCTGATTCTTCTGATTCTGAATTACAGAAGGAGCAAGCTGTCTATAGCTTATTTCCGTTGTGTTGACACATGGCACAGAGGAAACAATCTGCATAAATTTGGTAACAGCATCATCTGAGAGGCATCTACTGTAGTAATATTTTTCTTTAGGAGCCAAATAGTCAGAAATAGTAAAATCAAAGGTTAACAGAGAATGGTCTGACAGTACAGGGTTATGAGGAGACACTACCAGATTTTCTATTTCTATGCCATATGTCGGAATAAGGTCCAACGTATGGTGGAGATAATGAGTAGAATTTCCTACTTTCTGAGAAAACCCAATCGAGTCTAATATTGAATTAAATGCCACATTAAGGCAGTCACTATCTACATCTACATGTATATTAATATGTAGATATCTACATCTAAATGTATATTTATTTATTAATTTTAGTTATTCTATCTGATTTCAGCACTAAATCAGCTAAGAATTCAGCAAATTTGGATAAAAATTCTGAGTAGGTTGATGGAGGACGATAAACTATGGCAAATAAAATTGGGTTTAGCCTAAAATTGCTAAAGTGCCCAATACTGAGGACCAGGCCCTCAAAGGAATTATAACATGTTTTTTACTTAACATTAACTAGTAATTTGGAATGGTAAATTGTTGCTACTCCTCCTCCACGACCAGAACTTCTGGGATTTTGACAGTTTAAATAACCAGAGGGAGTTGATTCATTTAAACCAACATAATCCTCTTGTCCTAACCAAGTCTCAGTAAGGGATATTAAATCAATCTGATGACCAATTAACAGATTGTGGCCTAACAGAGACTTGGGAGTTAGAGACCTAATATTTAACAAACCGCATCTAATTTTTAAATTATGAGGAGGAACAGAGGCCAAATCATTCAATTTAGAGGATTCATGTTTAATTTGAGTTTTACCAACTTTTTGTTTAATCACTTTGGGATGCTTATACATTATATTTTTATTTACTTTGGAGGGAGCAGACAATGATTCTCTGATGGGGAAGACAGGGGCTAAGTTGAGGGGTGGCGGATGAAGAGGAGCTGCAGAGAGGCAAGTAAGACTGCGACTCTGCTTCCTGGTCCCAACTCTGAGTTGTCAAGATTTTGGAAATTTGGATAAAAAAGATGCCAGATTGTTAGATAAATGAGACGCACCATCCAAAGTGGGATGGACGCTGTCTCATCTCATAAGACCAGGTTTTCCGCAAAATGATCTCCAATTGTCAATGTAGCCCACGTTGTTTGCAGGACACCACACAGACAGACAGCGGTAGGAGGATGACGAGCGGCTAAACATGTCATCACTGGTCAGATTGAGGAGGGCCCCAGAGAATACTACAGAGGCAGACATTGTTTTGGCAAAGTCACACACCGATTCGACATTAAGTTTTGTGACTTCTGACTGCCGGAGACAGATGTCATTAATGCCAGCGTGAATAACAATTGTGGAGTATTTACAGTTACTTTTAGCCAGCATTTTCAAATTTGACTCGATGTCGCCTGCTCTGGCCCCAGGAATGCATTTGACTATGGCCGCTGGAGTCTCTAGGTTCACGTTTCTGACTACAGAGTCGCCAATGATCAGAGTTTTTTCTTCAGCGGGTGTGTCGCTGAGCGGGGAAAAACGATTAGAAACATGAACAGGTTAGTGGTGAACCGGGGCTTTGCGGCTAGGCTTCCTTCTCACCATCACCCACCCAGTCTCCTCGCTGCTGAGGAGGACCGGAGGACCGCTAACGGGTCGCCCTATGCTAGCGAGCTCCGCTGCAGCTAGGGGATGTCCGTCAAGAGTAACTGGAACAGATGGTGTTTCAATGCAGCGGAGCCGGGATTGCAAATCAGACAACCTCGCCTCGAGCACCTCAAAAAGACAACATTTATTACATTTACCGTTATCACTAAAAGAGGCTGAGGTGTAGCTAAACATCTGACAGAGAGAGCACACCAGAGGAGGAGAGGAAGGAGAGCTAGTAGCCATAGCTAGTGGCTAACCCGAAGCTAACAAAAACACCGATGAAAGGTGAACAGAAGGCTAAAAAGAGAGTGATTAGATGACACTGAGTGCGCACACAGGTGCAAGAGGCTTGATAAACAGAAATGAGAACTAACGGTAGATGGAAAAAAGTGGTTAAAAAACAATTAAAAGCAAAATCCTCAGGAGAGTGAGGAGAGCTAACCACATGGACAGACAGCAATACAGGAAGTGACGATACATTACCACAAGTGACGTTCACCAATCACAACAAACAAAAATAAATACTGAAACGAATGTCCAAGGGAGATGTGTTCACACCAAAAGCAGGTCCAGAATGTTATTACAAACTATAAGAGCAGCAGCTTCATTTCCAGTGACATCAGCGCCTCACTGGCAGAAGAACTGAACTCATTCAGCAGCACCCAGGGATTTTGACAACATGACGGGTCCCAGGCCCCCCACCAGGCCCCCAGCAGGAGGAGGGCAACAGGGTGGGGGTAGAACCCCCCCGCCGCACAAAACATGGTAGGTGTATGTCGGTTGTATGATATGATTGTGTGTGAATGTGTGGACTACCATAGTGCAGTTAAAACTGGGGGGATGTGGTTGGAGCACCACTGGCCACTGCAATAGGCAGCAGGGCCCCCATCCCCCCAAGCCCTGTGTCTAAAATACAAATAAAATTGTGGTGAGGGCAGCCCCACTGCACAACAGAGGTATCCCCTTCACCGACACAGTGCGGCACCCCCCCGCCCCAAAGCCTTAAATGTTTCAAAGATGATGTATATTCCACCCAGAATCAGGGGGAGGGGAGGGTGGGAAATGGGAAATGGGTGGTGCGGTGGCGCAGTGGTTAGCACTGCACCAGCACAGCAACTCACCCTTGGCCATGGGATCCCTGGTTCGATCCCAGCCCCTGACCAACAGTGATCTGTGTGGAGTTTGCATGTTCTCCCCGTATCTGCGTGGGTTTACTCCGGGATTTCTCCGGTTTCCTTCCACAGGCCAAAAACATGCAGTTTAGGTTAATTGGAGACTCTAAAGTGGCCCTAGGTGTGAATGTGTGTGTGAATGGTTAAGGGATAGCGCCGTACCGTGGCTGCTTCATCCATCCAGGTGGATGCCCTCAATTTCCCCTCTGGGGATCAATAAAGTATACAAAATCAAAAAATCAAATCAAAATCGAAATAAGACTGGGAGGGAGGCAGTCCAAAAGCGAGGCCGTCCCCCCCTCAAAAGCCAGCTCGTAAACTGGTTCATGAGGCCACCCACTGCCCCCAAATTCCAACCCAGGGTGAGGGCCACCAGGCCGAGCTGCCCAGTACCCACCAGCATCATTCCCTGGCGCTCCCAGCACCACAAACATGATGGAGCAGCCACACCCATTCCCACTCATCTTGCACACACAAACATGCACAACAACAATAGTCACAATAGTGAACAATGGGACAGACCCACACGGCACCCCACACGCCAAGCGACACACTCAAGCGCCCACCGCAAGCCCACCGACCACCCACCCCAGTTGCACACCGAGAGCAGCAGGTCGCCCCACAGCCGCAGCCACCCCAGAGCAGCCCGACGGCAACACGGCCACCAACCTGCACCAACGGCTCCCCCAACCACCCACACACACCCGCCGCCAATGACACAAGGGGCAATGCAACAAAGTTTGGTCTGGTGTTTGTCCACTGTGTTTTATCAAGACCAAAGTCAGCATAGTCGTCTACCAGGAAATTTTAGAGCACTTCATGCTTCCCTCTGCTGACAAGCTTTATGGAGAAGCTGATTTCATTTTCCAGCAAGACTTGGAGCCCCCCCCCCCCCACACACACACACACACACTGCCACAAGTATCAAAACCTGGTTTAATGACCATGGCATCACTGTGTTTGATTAGCCAGCAAACTCTCCTGTCCTAAACCCCATAGAGAATCTATGGAGTATTGTCACGAGGAAGATGAGAGACAGCAGACCCAACAATGCAGACGAGCTGAAGGTCACTATCAAAGCAGCCTGGACCTTCATAACACCTCAGCAGTGCCACAGGCTGATCACCTCCATGCCACGCCACATTGATACAGTAATTAATCCAAAAGGAGCCCGGACCAAGTACTGAGTGTGTACATGGACATACCTTTCAGTTGGCCAACACTTCTATTAAAAAACTATTTTTTAAAATTAATTTTATGTAATATTCTAATTTTTTGAGAAACTGAATTTAGGGTTTTCATGGGCTGTAAGCCATAATCATCAAAATTAAAATAAAATAAACAACTGAAATATATCACTCTCTGTGTAATGAATCTATATAATATATGGGTTTCACTTTCTGAAATGAGTGACCAAAAACATTGAACTTTTTCATAATATTCTAATTTTTTGAGATGTACCTGTAGATGGTTGGGTAGGAATCATTGAGAACAAACTGTTGATTTTAGGAAGGACCGTCATTTTAATGGTTGTTTCTCTTCCCATTAGTGATATATGTAATGTCCTCCATCATGTAAGGTCATCTTGTATTGTTTTTAAAAGGGGAGTGTGATTTAGTCATAATAACTCTGAGAGCCTGGGGGAGATATGTGTTCCTAAGTATTTAATATTACCTGATTGTATTGGGATAATGGATGTATTTGAGAAATTACAATTTATAGGTAAAACTGTTGATTTACCCCAGTTAATAGAGTAGTCTGATAATGATGAAAATTGATCAATGAGCGCCACTGTCTGAAGAAGAGATCTTTGTGAGTTTTCAAGGAAAATCAATACATCATCAGCATAAAGACTTATCTTGTGTTCTTTTTTTCCAGTTTGGATACCTCTGATATCAACATTCTGATGTATGGCTGCTGCGAATGGTTCGATAAAGATGGTAAAAAGTGAAGGAGAGAGTAGACAACCCTGCCTAGTACTTCTCTGGAGATTAAAGTTTCGGGAAGTCTGATCATTTGTTCAGACAGACACAGCTGGACAGCTACATAGTGTTTTAATCCAGTTTATGAAAGATGAACCAAACCCAAACTTATTTAACACCATAAAAAGAAATTTCCAATAAACACGGTCAAAGGCTTTTTCTGCATCCAGAGACAGAAATTGTAGTTTCTAAGTTATTGATCTTATAGTAGTCTATTAAATTAAATATCCTGGGTGTATTATTAGCTGAGTGCCTACCCTTGATGAAACCTGTTTGATCTGGATGTATAATAACCGGAATTATCCTTTCCAGCCTTTCGGCGAGACCTTTGCAAATTATTTTAAGATCGACATTCATAAGTGAGATGGGATGGTAGCTGGTTGGAAATGTAGTTTCTTTTCCAGGTTTAAGGAGCAGGATAATACTAGCCAAATTCACATTTGGAGGGATTACATTATCTTCTTTAATTTGGTTCACCATTTTAAAGAAAGTAGGTGCCATCACAGGCCAGAATTCTTTATAAAATTCTACTGGAAAACCATCCGGTCCTGGAGCCTTGTTGTTTGGGATGTGTTTAAGATGCCTCCTGGAGTTCGGACACCAAAAGAGGTGCATCCAGAGCTGCAATCTGTTCATTATTTAATCATGGTAAGTTAATATCATCCAAAAATTTATTTATCTCTGAGTCAGATGGGTTAATCTGAGATGAGTAGAGGTTTTCATAAAACTTTCTAAAGGAGTTATTTATTTCTTCAGGCTCATGGGTAATATTTCCAGTCATATCCTTAATAGAGTGGATAGTTGTTTTTTCTTTGTTCAATCTAAGCTGGTTCAAGAGATATTGCCCCGATTTATTACTGTGTTCAAACTTCTCAAGACGCAATCTTTGTATTAAAAACTATGTTCTTTTGTTTGTAATTTCTTTTAATTCCAGCTTTAATTTTCTCAGATTGTTAAGTGCCTGCACCTGTGGGGAAATGGCACAAGTCATCTCCAGTGATTTAATTTTCTGTTCTAACTCCAGTACCTGTGCTTTTCTTTTTTATTCTTATACGAACAGTAAGAGATTATTTTACCTCGCATGACCGCTTTTGCTATTTCCCAAAGAACACAGGGGGATATTCCTGGCACATCATTATATTCCAGATATGATTCCCACTCTTGGCAGCGTGGTGGCAGAGTGGTTAGCACTGCTGTAGCACAGCAACTCACCCTTGGCTGGGGGATCCTGGGTTCGATCCCAGCCCCCAACCAACAGTGATCTGTGAGGAGTTTACAGGTTCTCCCCGTGTCTGCGTGAGTTTACTCTGGGATTTCTCCGGTTTCCTCCCACATGCCAAAAACATACAAGTTAGGTTAATTGGCATCAAACTGGGGATTCTAAATTGTCCTTAGGTATGACTGTGAGAGTGAATGGTTGTCTATCTCTCTATGTTGGCCCTGCGATGGACTGGCGATCTGTCCAGGGTGTACCCTGCCTCTCGCCCAAAGATGCTGGGAAAGGCTCCAGCCCCCCACCCCCCACCCCCGCGATCTGAAAAGGATTAAGCAGAAGAAGATGGATGGATAGATTCCCACTCTTTATTAAAGTATGTAATAAAATAAAGTCTTTGTCTTTTAGTGGTGATGTATTAAATTTCCAGCTCCTAGTTTCCCTTGTAGCTTTCCTATTTACTAGTGTAAAAGATACTAGATGGCGAATGCTAATAGCTTGATTTGAACACATTTCAGTGTCTGTGATGTCCCTCACAATAGAGTTACTGGCTAAAAAAGAAGTTTAAATGTGAATGTGAATTATGAACTGATGAAAAAAAGTGTATTCTCAAAGAGTTGGGTGAAGAGAATGCCATTCATCGCAAAGACCAAAATCATTCATGTATTGTTTGAGAGTATCAGTAGCCTGCCAGTTTCAATAATTCCCCTATGCACTGAGCCCGTCAATTGTAGGGTTTAATACCAGGTTGAAGTCTCCTCCTATTATGAGCGTAGTGTCCAAGTGCTCAGAAAGAGAAGTGAAGAAAGTGTGAAAATAGGATGGGTCATCAACATTTGGGCCATAAACGTTTGCAATACATAGATCCAAATTTTGAACTGAGATTTTTAATATTATAAATCTACCTTCCGGATCTGCTATGGTATTGTTCACAACAAAGCGTATTCTTCTGTTTACCAATATAATGTAGCTACCCCACTTTGTTTAGAATTAAAGCCGGCTGAGTACATGTGGGGGAATTCCAGGGAGGTGAGCGCATCTACAGACGACTTAGAAACATGTGTTTCCTGTAATAAGCCAAAGTCTGCCTGTACATCATTCAGTCGATTAAAAACTTTTAGCCTCTTCTCCACATTCCACGTATGTTCCACGTGACAAACTTAAATGTGGACATATTTTCACTAACTGGTTTTGTGCTAAAGGCTAACTAAATGTGCCTATGTGATTATACAGTATGTCCGTGATGTATGCATATGTGTGTATACGTATGTTGTGTGTAAAATATATACCTACGCACGTATGCTTGGGTGTGCGTACATGATGTCTCTGTTCCATTTGATGGGGTGTATGGACTTGGGTGCATGTACTTAAAAGTTATTTCCTATAAACCAGAAGTATGAGAGAAAACAGACATAAAGGTTAGTAAATGGTGAAAAAATGCAGATAACACAACAACGACCTAACAACTTCAACAAAGTTAGTTACAACAGACAAACAAGCAAACAACAACCTCAGCAAAAAAGAAAAAAAACAAATGTTAACAAATTAAACCGAGATCGAATAAGACCTGCACACAATCACTCTTTTTTTCCACCTGTAGCTAAGAAAAAAAAGGAATTTCTAACCGAGGGTTATGGTTTCATCCATAAACAACTTGCCATCTATATACAATCTATCCACAGAGACAACAGCTCGTTTACCTTCTTGGATTTTTTGTTTTCTTATGGGAAAAAGCTTCCTTCTCCTTTCCAGAATTTCCTGCGGAAATTGATCATTTAGACCATAATTGGGTGTTTTTAAGCTGCCTGCCCTGCCTCTGTACCAAAATTTTTTGCTTGAAATGCTCAAATTTGGCAACAGTAGGTCTGGGACATTTATTTTGGGGATTTTTTTGCCCAATTTGGTGGACTCAGTGGAAGGTAATTGATTTTGTGACTTCAGCGGACAATTTCAGTTGCATGGACATAAATTCCCAAACCAGCTGTTCTGGATTTTCATTACTTTTTTCAGCAATTCTGGAAAAAACAAGGTTATCTCTCATGCTGCGTGACTGCAAGTTGAGAACTGTTTCCTTCATCTTCCTGTTCTCTCTTTCAACAACGCCAAGTTGCGTGGTTAGCGTGTTTATTGACTTTTTCTAACTATTGTTTTCCTCTAAGAGAGAGACGAGCTGCACCTGATTGTATTCCAGACTCTCACACATGCTCTGGAATTCTTTATGGAGCAGCTCTACTAATGCTCGTCTGCTATCCATGCTGGTAAGTTTATTTTCAATAGAAAAAAGGATGTCACTAACCTCAGAGCCGTCTTGTGATTTCTCGGGTGTTATTTTCGGAGAGTCTGCCGGTTTCAGACGTTTTGACTGGGAAGCAGGGATGGGAGACTGCTCCATGGCACGGCAATGGAAATAAAACTTGTCTATATAGTTCTCTAGTTCGTTCAGCTCCGTACGAAAAAAGAAAGCTAGAAACAGACAGTCAGTTAATGGATTAATTACAAAAAGCAGAAAAAAAAACAACTTGTGGAAAAGTTTGCCAATGCTCGGTCAGCGGCACCGCCATTTTGGGTTATTGCACAACAGTCTCGGAACATCTTGCGATCACAACATCGGCCCCCCCACAGCCTGACTGATACCCTTTAAAAAGGTCTGTGAAAACCAGATTGTCATACCACAAAGAACTCATGATAGGTAGATACAAAGAGCGCTCTCTCGACCAGGCCTATTCAATTAGCGGCTTGCAGGCCACATGCGGCCCAGAACCAACCTCCGAGTGGCCCAGGCCAAGCCAAGGAAATATAAATTTAAGAAGAAAATATGAAGGAATGACGTCCGCAAGCACGCACACGAACAACGCGCGTGACCGTCATCTGCGCGGAATTCAGAAGCGCCCCCCCCCCACGTGAGCATTCCAGACAGCAGGCAAAGAGGTTTTCTAGCGTTGCTGTCTAAGAGAAACATGAGCTTATTAAAGTAATTTAAACATGGAAAAAAGCACAAGAGATATGTAAGCAGTGGAGACATTTATGGTGGTTTTAACCCGCTGGAAACGGGAGCAATAATAACACTTAGCAAACATGTGGTGAGGCTTCATACTGTATGCAGGAAAAGGAAAGAGTGACTGAATCGCTTAGGATTTACTTCACCAGCTGCTACAATATCCATCCATCCATAGATGGATGAATATTATGTACCTGGCAAGTTAAGATGACCGAAATTAACAAAGTCAATGACTTTAATCTGTCAATAGCCTTCAGACAAACTAAACGTGCCAACATTTGGATTTCAAAATAAGGGAGGTTTTTCCTGCTTTCTAGTTGGTGAGGAGAATTCTAAAAAAAAAAACCTAACTAAAAATATATAGAAATATTGTAACAGAAATAACTGCATCTTTGGCCATTTAACTTAATTTATTTCATTAAATATAATTTAATTAATATGTTTTCTTTTAAATCAGAGTTAAATTATTGTTCTGTTCTGGCTCTGCAAACTTAAGGTCAAAACTGTAATTTGTATAAGGAAAAAAGTCAAAATTTTACCTCAATCCGTTTCAAATTTATTAACAAAACAGTAATTTTATTTTAAAAAAATAAACAAAAATTATCCATAAAAAATCCACAAATTTATAATAAAGTCCCAAATGTACAAGAAAAGTCAATTTTACAAGAGGAAATTACAAATTTGAGGAAAATGGTTTCAAATTTAGATAAATTTACAGAGAAAAGTAGAAAACTATAAGAAAATTGTTATAAATTTTGCAGAAAAACCTCAAACCTTCAAGACTGAAGTCATTACTCAAGTTTTTAAGTGGGTGCTTTTTGCATCTGTAAGACTGCGTGTCCACCAAACGCGTTTTTTCCACTATGGGCGACTGTTTTCTATTCATTCTCTATGTAGTTCAGCATCTACAGCGCTGAGCACCCTCGGTGCTGAAACGCTCTCGTTGTGGCCACTTTTTGTCGCGGTGCTCAGAGTTGAAAAAAGTTCAACTTTTCAGACTGCAGCTGAGCTCGTCAATGTCAGACCTTTCTAAGCAGCCAATCAGAATTAAGGAAGGGCAGGACACAGGACGCCGATACAGTCTCTACTCAGACTCCTGTTTTCCAGGTCATCATATTTTTACATCCACAGCTGCTAGAATACATTTCCTGTCCATTGTTATTTAGAGACTGCTATAAAAAAAAAAAATCAGTAGAAAGTCTGACCATAGGAAAAGCAGAAGTGCTGAGCAGTGAATGACAAGCTGTTGCTGGGATACAGGGCACAGGCTCCCCCCCCCCCCCCCGAGGTCCGCACACAAACACTGAAAAAAAAGACATTCAGAGCGGTCGGGAAACAAAAAACGCATTTGGTGGACACGCAGCCTCACTCTATTAGAAATTTTTGGTTGACTGATATGTGTGTAATGATGTGTAGTTATAAAAAGAGGTTCTTACTCACACATGTGGTGATTTAAAACAAAACAAACCACAATGGTGGATGTGCAATGTTTGTTAATGTTATCAATCTTTTCTTGGGGGGTTTGTGCACTGAAGTGTTTAACAGCTCATTTTTTATTCAGCTAAATGCACTTTGTGATGCCCCAAGATCAGTTATGACCACGATGTAGTATATTTTATTTCAAAAGGAAAACAAATGTTAATACTACCAACAGTGCACATTGAGTTTTTATGCATTTTGAGATATGCCTGTGTAAGATGTGACCAAAATTGTTATTTACAGATTTTTTTTCCATTCCATTTATTTAGTTTATCTAAGAAAACAATAAGTAATGCACTCAACCGACATGGACTCTATGCCTGCTCACCTCACAAGACTCCACTGCTGAAGAAAAAGTATGCTGAAGCTTATTTAAAGTTTGCTGCACAACATTTGGGAAAGCCAGTACAATACTGGGAGAATATAGTCTGGTCAGATGAAACCAAATTTGAACGTTTTGGATGCCACAACACAGCATGTTTGAAGGAGAAATGGCACTGTACATCAGCCCTAAAACACCACACCAACAGTGAAGTTTGGAGGTGGGAACATCATGGTGTGGGGGTGTTTTTCAGCACATGGTACAGGCAGACTTCATGTAATTGAAGGAAAGATGAATGGACAAATGTACAGAGACAATCTTGATAAGAACCTGTTGCCATCTGCCAAGATGCTGAAGATGAAACAAAGATGAAACATTTCAGCAAGACAATGATCCCAAACACACAGCCAAGGAAACTCTCAACTGGCTCCAGAGAAGGAAAATAAAGCTGCTACAATGGCCCAGTCAGTCACCTGACCTGAATCCAATTGAAAATCTATAGAACAAACTGAAGATCAGAGTTTATAGAAGACACCCATGGAACCTTCAAGATCTGAAGACAGTTTGTGTGGAAGAATGGGCTAAAATCACTCCTAAGCAATGCCTGTGCCTAGTTTCTCCATACAGAAGGGTCTGGAAGCTGTTATTACCAACAAAGGCTTTTCTACTAAATATTAAATGAATTTCACCAAGTGTGTTCAATACTTATTCCCAGTGTCATTCCACTTTATTAAATATAACTTGTTTTGTGAACACACTTGCCTTGATCTCTTTGTATGTATGGATTACTTGGGTTGTTTCTCATATCTGGTGAAAATCTCAGGTCGATGGCTCCACCAGAAAAATGGTTAATGAGGAAAAATGCTGACGTGTTCAATACTTATTTTCCCCGCTGTATAAGCATTTTTGAGAGAGTGGGCTGTCCATCATAAACAAGCTGCAGCTGAAATCCTTGTCATGTAGGGTGACCAGGTCCTAATCACTCAAATGTGGGACAAAGATCATGTTTGAGTGGGCCAATGTTGGACACGTTATCAGCTCTCAAGGTGGTATCAAATTTTGTTTGTCAGGATAAAAAAATAGGCTATGCAAATATGATCTTCATCTTTATTAAATCCCATGATTGTAGTCAAATTTGTCACCAGTTCCACTACACTAGAATCAATGCGTATTGGGACTGTCAAAGGTTTCTTGTTTGAACTGTCCTCCATTCTTCTCTCTGCTAAATTAACTCCTGTCAGATCACTCACATTTAAAGAGTTTGTTTTTTTTAATACAATTTATAGCCTTAAATTTATATACAGAAGGCTTGGTAACATTAGATCACAACTGAAAGATATGAAACAAGAAACAAAGTAGCCACTCTGGTCAGAAATGCAGGCATTACAGTATTCGAACAGTGTGAGTAGGGTGCAGACTGTGTCATCTTGCTCTGTGTGCGTTTCCTGGCTGAGAAGCAGCAGCTGAGGTCGGTAGCCCAGCTCTGACCTCTCTGGGCCCATTTCTCTGACAGACATTTGTCACTCTGCAGAGGGCTGTGTGCGGTAATAGATTATTGACCACCTCAGCAGTCCCATCACTCCATGCAGCTCAGATCCCCAATACAGCTACTTTTATCAACACGCAGAAGCCGGCAGTAAAGACAGAGAGGAGTGCACGAGATAATGAATGGAAAGGCTGATACTTTAAAACTGCGGCATCTCCAGTTCCTTTTACATGAATGTGAATCATCATGTTCCTGCAAATCACAGAAAGCTGGGATCAGAATCACTTGACACACCGAGTTAATATTAATTTCTAAAAGTGATATTTGAATACTAAAAGACTCTACAAACAGAAATTTGCCAAGTAAACCGGTGCTAAAACATGCACATGAGTAAAAGGGCTACAAAGTCAAAATACGCTCCTTTAAATGAGGACGCGGCATTGGTCTGTCTCTGATGGATTAGGGGGAAGTAGGTTTTCCTCCATATTGTGGGTTTCTGCTTTGGCACATTCTGGGGTCCTTAATTGTATGATAATTCATCTCGGAGCACTAATTTACCCCCTGCCAGTCGTTTTAAATGTTGGACCATTTTGTGAACCAGCATTCAGAATTAGAAATGAGCCGATGGTGCAAAGAAGTGTGTCTCCCAGCAAAGGAGCATATTTCCACCCATATTTTTCACAGTTTTTTCAACTTTAGAGCTCTGGGCAGATGAGTGCCCATATGTGGCGCTTCTGATAGAGAGATATTGTGTTAATGTTTGATGTTTCATAATTTGCTGCTCGCTCACTTAAAAGAAAAAAAAAACTTTAATGATAATCACTTTTGGATAACAGCAAAAGATTCTTCAGCTCTTCACAGAGAGAGGCTCATGGGGAAAGCATAAGTTGGGATATTTATAAGCACAAAAGGCTGAAAAAGCAGGAAACATTGTGCAGCAAATTAGTGCATGCACATAATGATTCAGACCCAGTGTGGTATGATGGTTTTGATGTGGCATGTTAGGTCTGCAATATGTCCCTCTCCAGCAATTCATATAATAACTACCTGCTGTTCAGATTCTTGGGCCCTGTCTGTCATACGATTGGGGGACATTTAGGCTTATTTTGCCATTGCTTATTTAGCCACGGGAGGCCTATTAATTTCAGCAGGCCCTGTCCTCTCCAGGGGCGATCGCTACCCGCAGCACACACGTCCTATTGTTTGGTTCCATTTACATCTGTGGTCAATGAATAATGACAGCTCCAGCACAGCAAAACACATACTTGCACACAATGCACAGGGACACAAAGAGACACAGATTTCCCAAATGCAGGGTTAATTTTTTGGAAAACAAAACCTCTTGGATTCATGTGCTTTTGCTACAGAAAATTATGATTAAAAGCTGCATAACGCTAACCGAAACTGTAACTTTCTTTGTGGTTCTCAGCCCTGTTAGAAAAGCTGCTGGTACGGCTGTTATTTTGGCACCCTCCCAACCGTATTTGACCCAGTAAATTAGCCACATTGGCTGATATGGTGCCATGCTAATGTTGAGGTTTTTCTCTCCATCGGGTGCACAGACTCCTGGCACCCGGTATTTCACACTAGCTGTGCAAAAGAGACTGTGCCACTGCTACCACACATCATAGAATATTAACCCTTTTCTGTTTCATGGCAAATGCACCAGATGGCATTGCACAATAACAGCTGTCAATTTCAAGGCAGTGCCTCTTCGGTGGATTTTTCCCCCTTGCTCTTTGGGATGCTGGGAGGATTTTTTAAGACATAATAAGCGAACTGATGTGCTGTTTCAGATCGTAATGAATCAAATGTTAGAGGAGCAAGAAGCGTGTTTCCTCTCCGGGAAACCAAAGAGGTGTTACGGTGTGAGTAGTGAGCTGCAGCACACAAAAACACTTGTATAAACACACACATGCACATGGCTGACGGAGCTGTGGAAGAGATTTTGCACACTGAAATGGAAGGCACCAGGCTGAGTTTTTCCCTTCCTTGCACCCGAGTGATTGTAACAGTCAAGAGATGAGGTCCCTGGTGCCCCTTCAGCTGCCTCTCTACTTAAATTAAAACTGAGGCCACCAAATACATTCCTCATTGTGGGCCTAAAATGCAGGAAAGTTACATTTGGCCCAAGTGGCAGCAGGGGAATTGTCCCACTCACCCAGTCCTATTCACCTTATTTACATGATAAAAGCTGGAGACAGGAAGTGCCACAAGCCTGGGGCTGTGCTGCTTTTGGTCTCATTTATTATTTTCTTTTCCAACGCGATTCCTTTTCATCAGATGGGAGGACAAAATGATAGTGCCAATTTTGGTTTATCTGAACATTTTCCCTGAAATGCAGGTCAGGGAATTGCCTCACACCAGTCATGTGTGCCTACCAAGGGGCAAACTCTGGTACTGAAAAATGAAGCCAGTGTAGATTGGCCAGTAAACCATTTCCTAAAATTACCAGTGTAAAACAATATCTAGTCTTCCATGTTGTAATGTTCACAGTCCAGTAAAGATGAACAGTCTTTTTTTTACTTTGTAAATGCTAAAACTTGTGGGCAAACGGTGAAATGTATGAATGCATGGTCACACTTTACTAATTCAAGTTATGAAACTGGAACTGAAACCATATGTTTGAGGTGGTTTTATCCATAGACTGTATACCTATACAGTTGTATATTAATAAATAATGTGTCCAAAAAAGAACAATTACATAAGTGCCCCCCTATGGACACACATGGCAATACTGAAAAATAAACATTAAGGAATGTAGACCTTTTTTAATAATTATCTCAAATCAGAAGCATTTTAATTTCCCGTCCATTCACAATAATTTTGGACTTTGAATAAGGTCACAAAGTATTTAAGCTGTCCCTTATTAGTTAATGTCACACTCTAAAATTTCAAGCAAACACCCTTCACACAAAACCACTTGATAACCATTTAAGTACAGTTGAAACCAGAAGTTTACATACTGTATACTGTATAAAAGACACAACCTTTTTCCCCCACTGCCTCATATTAAATCAGACTAAATTTTTCCTATTTTAGGTCAGACAGGATTACCAAAATTATTTCTCTTTGCTAAATAATTTTTATATTTGATAAATTATTTTAGAGATTGTTTTTATCAATTTCTTCAAAGTCAGAAGTTTACATACACTAAGATTACTATGCCTTTAAGCAATTTGGGAAAACCCATATGATATCATGGCTTCCGAAACTTCTGATAGGCTAACTGACAACATTTGAGTTAAGTGGAGGCACACCTGTGGATGTATTTTAAGGCACACCTCAAACACACTGCTTCCTTGTTTGACATCGTGGGAAAATCAAAAGAAATCAGCCAAGATATCAGGAAGAGAACTGTGGACCTCCACACGTCTGGTTCATCCTTGGGTACAATTTCCAGATGCTTGAAGGTGTCACGTCCATCTGTTCAGACAAGTAAATGTAAGTATAAACACCATGGGAATGTCCAGCCATCACACAAATCAGAAAGGAGATGGGTTCTGTGTCCCAGAGATGAACGTGTTTTGGTATGAAATGTGCATATCAACCCCAGAAAAAAGCAAAAGACCAGGGGCCTCATGTATAAAGGACTGTGCATCTTTCATACTGAAAGATGGCATAGTCACAAAATTTGAAAAGTACGTGTGCACAAAATTTTTCAGATTTATAAAACTGTGTGCACGCCCAGTTCTCCGCTCCTTTTCATTATACACCCCACCTCACGTGACAAGTCAGCACACAATATCTTTACTCCGCCTCGGTTCCTCCCACTAATGACTATGTAAATGAAGAAAAACGCCCCTTCTGTCACTCGTCTGTCAGACTATGATCATCAATCCTGCAGGAAAGCACAACATTAAAAAAATAATAACTTCATGGAGTGTGATGCTGAGGTGTTGGATAATCGAGGTGGAGGCCAGAAAAAAAATATTTAACTTTGTTCTGACCCCCCGGAATCAACAATAAACCTAAGTTTACCGAGTGGACCGTGTTACAATGATAGGTCATTTATTCATTTTTTAAAATTTCTGTTGGACCATAAGAAGACAAAAAAGAAAAGGAAAGGGAAAAAGACAACATATTTCGGACAGAATGGGTGTAGGCAGAAGCTGTTGCTTCTGCCTACACCTCAGTTAATGCAGCTGGCAGACTGAAATAAAATAAAATGGCATTAAAGTTAAAGTCTATAGACGGCTCACTACATGACAGTGTGACGGGAGGGGGCACTTGGGAAAAAATGCTGTAAAAGAATGCCCTCAGTTATCCACATAGACAGACATGATGTTACTGAGTAAAATAAGTAAATAAAATAAAGTAAATAAGCACCACTGAATACCACTCCAATCTTACAGCTGAATATATAGTTACAAACCAAATCTGTCAGAACCCAAAACATGCACGACAGCCAGGAAGAAGCCTTTTATTTCCAGATTGTAACCTCCAAACAGAGATATTTTAGACTATAACAACATCTCTTCACTCCAATACAGCTGCAAATGTCACAGCTGCAGGTGCTGGGGTTCACCTGCAGGGATCCACAATCCAGTTGCCTCCAAGTAGTCTGCAGTCAGGGGCTTCTCGTTGCCTTGACACATATTGCGCTGGAGCTGTAGCTCGATTAGAATGCATTTTGCCAAACAGAATTCCTCCCAGGAGAGACGGATCTGTGTGCGTTCCCTCGTGAGTCAACTGCATAGTCTCCTATAATTTTTTTTTAATCTCTATGTCATATTTACAAACACGGGATCCAGTTTCCAGTGGCACTGGTTTTGGACCATGAATCAGGCAGGTTATATCTGAGGGAAATTAGTTATTATTCATTGGAGTTTCACTGCACTCAATAAGCAGAGTTGTGAAGATAAATCTTGTAATAATAATAATCATGTTTTTCCAACCACAAATTCGTAGACAAATCATTTTAACTGAAGTAGAAACATTATTTTAACACATTTTGTGAGTTTCAGCTGTTTTGTAGTTTAACAGACCCACCTGATAGAGTCAAACAGAATTTTGTGGAGAGCCCGCAACTTCTCACGGCAGGTGGAAACTTTGCGGCTCGGCCCGCAGATTCTCATGTCACGTTTCTTTTTATACTGTACATCCCACTGTGTGCATGAAAATCAGTGTATGCCGTGTTTTTGTGCATGCACACCATTTATACATGAGGCCCCTGGTGAAGATGCTGGCTGAAGCTGGTAAAAGGAGTGTCATTATCCACAGTGAAATGAGTCCTGTACCAACATGGGCTGAAAGGCCACTCAGCGAAGAAGAAGTCATTACTCTAAAAGCAACAATAAAAAGCCAGATTACAGTTTGCAAAGGCACACAGGGAAAAAGACCTTAATTTTTGGAGGCATGTCCTGTGGTCTGATGAAAATAAAATTGAACTGTTTGGCCATAATGACCATGGCTACATTTGAAGGAAAAAGGGGGAAGCTTGCATGATGGAGAACACCATCCCAACTGTGAAGTACAGGGGTGGCAGCATCATACTGTAGGTAACTCTATTAACTATTTATTGCCGTAAGTTGAGTTTTGTCCACAGTCAAATGCCGTCTTTCTCTTCTCACACAGACAAAAACCTCCCTCTTTTCACACACTGCTGCCAACATCCCAAGTCTGATAAACAAATCAAGTGTGTATATCAGTGATCGCCTGAAACCAGGGTGTCATGAGCCTTCATCGAAAATGGCTTCGAGAGCAGACTGAAGACAGGGGCTGTGTTTCTCGATCTTACAGCCGCCTATGATACGGTCTGGCACAAAGGCCTCCTCCTGAAACTTATAAAGGCGATCCCTGCTTGGGCAACAGCAATTATAAAAACCCTGCTGACCAACCGAAGGTTCAGAGTCCACCTCAGTCAGAACACAAGTGCATGGAGAATGCAGAAAAACGGACTCCCACAAGGCTCAGTTCTAGCTCCAACTCTGTTCAACCTCTACATAAACGACCTGCCTACTACAAAATCCCGCAAATTCATCTATGCAGACGACATCTGTTTGGCATTCCAAGCACCAGACTTTGAACCACTGGAATGGGTGCTCACGGAAGATCTTGCCAAACTGGACCAGTTCTGCAAAATCTGGTGCCTAAAACCAAGCCCAGCAAAAACCGTCTCCAGTGTATTCCATCTCCACAATGCAAAAGCTGCCAGAGAACTAAACATCCACCTGAGCGGACTCAAGCTTAAGCATGCCCCAAATCCAACTTATCTTGGAGTGACCCTTGATAGGACCTTATCCTTCAAGGAACATCTAAAGGGGACGGCTGCTAAGGTGAAGGTACGAAACAACCTGCTCTGCAAGCTCGCTGGTGCAAAATGGGGGGCGGCAGTCTCCACCCTGCGCACCTCAGCACTGGCCCTTTCATACTCTGTAGCACAATATTGTGCCCCTGTCTGGTCCAGGTCATCTTACACACACCATGTAGACACCCAGCTCAACTCAACCATGAGAACTATAACTGGAACAATCCGCTCAACACCACTCCCCTGGCTCTCTGTACTGTCGAACATAGCCCCTCCACACATCCGGCGAGCAGCATTAACTCAAAGGATGCTCCAAAAAGTTAAAGATTTTCCTCATTTGCCAATCCATGCAGATATCTACACCCCACCCACTGCCCGACTTTCATCCAGACGGCCGATTTGGAAAAACCCTCCCCCAGCTGACTTTACCATCCAGACAGCTTGGCAAGAGGAATGGGAGACCAAGGAGGTCCCAAACAAACAGCTGGTGATAAACCCCAACCAACAGGTCCCGGGCACCAACCTCCCAAGGAGACAGTGGTCTACACTCAATCGCTTCAGGACTGGACATGGCCCCTGCTTGGCCAGCCTTCACAGATGGGGCAGTAGCCCTAGCCCACTGTGCGCATGTGGAGAGGAGCAAACAATGGAACACATCATAGAGGTTTGCCCGCTCCAAAGACTGGAAGGAGGATTACACACCCTCCATACAGCAAACCAGGAGGCAACTGCTTGGCTTAAGGACTTTGCATTCGCTAAATAAATAAATGAGCCCCGGATAAAATTATAATAAAGTGTGACAGCACACTTCAGGAGCCCTCAGTGTTCTTCAACCAAGATTCCCCACAATGTTCAGGGTTTTGTGGAAAATTGTATAATTTCATTTGTGAACTGGTCCAAAAAATTGCAAACCCATGCATTGGTGCAACAACAACAGCAAATTATTTGCAATTTTTTGGCCAAATTAAGAAGTGAAATTCGACAATTTCCCATGGAATCTACCTCTCTATTGGAGTGATGGCCTAGTTGATAGAGCATCCGCCCCACAACCAGGAGGTTGGGGGTTCAAGTCCTGGCTGGGTCATACCAAACACCATATAAAAATAGTACTTCGTGCCTTCTAGCTTGGTGTTCAGCATAATAGAATGGGGGGAGGAGAAGTTGTTCATGGCTGCATCTTGCATGGCAGCAACACCTCTGATTCTAGATGTGATAACACTGTAGATACAACGAAATTACATTTATCCTACTATACATGATGGGATGAATGACAGAGTTGGCTTCTTCTCTTTTCCATGCACCTAGATTCCAAATACTCCTGTCTACTTTTTTCATCTCTGTGATTATCCCACTTTTACTTTGCTAACCTCTTCTTTTGGATACTTTCCTGTACTTCCTCATTCCACCACCAAGTCTCCTTGTCTTCCTTCCTCTGTCCACTGGATACACCACATACCTTTCTACCCTTTCCCTCAATACTTTTGTTATACTTTCCCAGTCATCTGGTAATTCTTCCCTACCACCCAGAGCCTGTATCAACTCCTTCCTGAACTCTGTGCGACCTTCTTCCTTCTGTAACTAGCCCCACTTAATCTTTGGCTCTGCCTTCAATGATTTCCTTCTCTTGCTTTGCAAAGTCATCCTACAGATTACCACCCAATCCTGTCTAGCTACAATCTCCCCTGACACCACCTTGCAGTATCCTATCTCTTTCAGATTTCTCCTTCTGCATAAGATGTAGTCCACCTGTGTGCACCTTCCTCAACTCTTGTAAGTCACCCTATGTTCCTCTCTCTTCTTGAAGTATGTGTTCACCACAGCCATTTCCATCGTTTTAGTAAAATCCACAACCATCTGTCCTTCCACATTTCTCTCCTTAAGACCATACCTACCCAGGACCTCCTCATCACCTCTGTTCTCTTCACCTACATGTCCATTAAAGTCCACTCCAATCACCACTCTCTTCCCCCTGGGAATACTCTCTACCACTTCATCCAGCTTACTCCAGAATTTATCTCTCTTCTACCCGACATCCAACTTGTGGGGCATACGCATTGACAACATTCAACATCACACCTTTGACTCTCGAAAACTCATGATTCTGTCTGACTCCCTCTTTACTTCCTGAACACTCTTCACATACTCTCCCTTCAAGATTACACCTACTCCATTTCTCTTCCTATCCACACCATGGTAGAACAGTTTAAATCCACCTCCAATGCTCCTAGCCTTGCTTCCCTTCCATCTGGTTTCTTGAACACACAGTATATGTACCCTTCTTCTCTCCATCATATCAGCCAACTCTCTGCCTTTACCAGTCATAGTCCCTACATTTAAAGTCCCTACTCTCACCTCCACACTTCTACCTTTCCTTTTCTCTCTCTCCCTCCTAACACACCTTCCCCCTCTCCTCCTCCTCCTCGATCTTTGACCAACAGTAGCTCAATTTTCACTGGCACCCTGTCAGTTAACAGCATTGGTCGCGGTCGTTAACCCGGGCCTCGACCAATCCAGTATGAAAGTCTCATTCGTCATGATCCGCATGTTTGATTTGGCAAAGGTTTTACATTGGATGCCCTTCCTGACACAACCCTCCCCATTTACCTGGGCTTGGGACCGGCACTAGGAGTACACTGGCTTGTGCCCCCCGTGGCTGGATTCTAAAGGTTAAGCACTAAATCTGTTTAATTAGGAAAGAATTGTCTGTGTTTCTTTAAACACATCACATCAGTAACCATTCTCGATATTATGTGATGCCTTGAGACTACATTACTTATAGCCCCATTTCCAATGAAGGAACTATGAACCAGGTTACAGGAACTTGTAAAGTAGGGTGTGTCTCTACTGAAGGAACCATCCCCATTAGGGAAATTTCCACAAACTCAAACAGGGTTAGGTAGTTCAGTGTGGCCTTGAAAAAAAAACTGGGTTGGGCTTTAGAATTATTTGGTACTGATTGGATAATACTCAGTGTCTTGGTGTAAACAAAACAGAAAGTAATAAGTGTCAACATGCCATCAGAAAAAGAGAATAGTGAAAATCTAATGCCAAGAAATCAACTTTAAGGCATGCTCAAACTGGGCAAGCATAAAACAACATTTAAGCTGGAGGGCCCTAGCATTTGTGTTCTTTTTGTATAACCACTTATATTGAGAGCGATTCACATTCTCCATAGTGGATATGGTGATGCATGGGCACTCCATGGTATGGAGCAGTTCAGCTTATTTGCTTTAGCATGCTGCATTGTGGTTGAAACGATTAAGTCCTGAACAAAGCCTCTGGAGATGATGGATGAGGGGACCAACTATAGGAATGGCCCTCATAAAGTGCCTGTCCCCTAAGTTTTACCCATAGTTTCTTTAGTAGAGATGGGGCAAATCTGACAGAACATGCGTACTGGATGGGACGGACAGGAATGACTAAACCATGGGGGGGGGGGAAAGATCACCTACTATGCATGGTATCTAGTGGGGATCAAACTCAACCTCTGACACTAGAGTCTAAAGCTATACCTGTGGAACTAAGAGGGTCAACCCATTTGGCAAACCAATAAAGATTTTTTTTATACAGTTGCACTAATACAAAAGCCCAGTGTGTTGCTATGGAAAGTCAAATATCATGACAAACAGTTCTGACATAGCAGCAATATATTGTGTACGTGGAGTTAGACTGGGCTGAAAAACACTTGGAGGACAGTGTTTTATTTCTAATACTTTGCTAATTTGCCAAGCAGGGCTTTTCCAGTTACATGTTTAGGCCATTTCTAGGCCATTTCTACAATATTTCTATTCTAAAATGGTAATTTAATTTACTTCAGGATTACAGGAATATAATAAAAATAACGGTATAAATTTTTAACTTAGTCTCATTTACAGCACAATCAATTGACTTTCTTTAGCTGGAGTTATGAATGGAAGACAGAGGTCATTTATCTTTTGCACACTGTGCTTTGTAACTCAATTTCCCACCTGGCTTATGCTGAGGGTAACACGCCAAAGTCAATTCCAACAGCAACTCCCAAAAGTGCACGTCCAATCGAGACCTGTGCAGTTTAACCTGAACAGACTTCATCAATCGCAAAGTTGAGGTAAATCAATTTTGAATTGACCTAAGTCCCCACGCTCTTTCAGGGGACACTGCGTTGTCTATACGTGATGGCTGTCTGCACCTGACTCTGTTAAATGAATCTGACTTAATGACACCACACTAGAGCACATAACTACCAGCGACACCGGCGATCCAAGCTCACATTTCTTCTCTGAGTCTTTTATGCTACAGGTTTCTAGCCCAAGGCAAAGAAGAGAGCAGTGCAGTCAGCAGGAGGTGAAATCCATACACATCTCCCGGGATCTCATCACACTGATCAGTGTAGGAACTCATATAATCCTGCTAATGCCTGAGTGCTTGTCAATAGTAACTCTCACCAAGATAAAACTGTTCTAATTAGAAAACAAAAGCGCAAACACATTATCTCCAATTCGGTACGTGACAAGTTTAGAGTCAGAAATGAGATGATAAAAAGGTAGCTACCTGAAAACAACAATAGAACATATTTGTAATTTTCAAAATTAGCATTATATTTTTTACATTCAAAACTGCCTTCTTCATAGCACCCCCACCACCACCACCACCATTTCTCCAAAATGGTATCCTCCCCCTTAAAGATTAATTGAAGCCAGGATAAAACAAAATGGTTCCCAGGGGGTGGCCCACTGTTTGTTATTCATGTGGGTCTGAAAACAGCAACAGTAAATCCTCTAAGTTGTTGTTAAGCTGGGGATATTACCATATGTGTGCCATTTCCATAGACTGACAGCTCCCTCTGGATCAACTGGGGACTATTGATCTTGCAGCACTCCATTTCAAGTTAATTGTGCTTGAAATGAGGTCCACACTCCCAGGCATACCTTTGTTTGAAAGGTGGATATTCATTTTTATTGGGCAGGATGTTGATATCAAAGACAGGATATATTCCATATTTCGTTTATGTTTATCCTACAGAAGCAGTTTCTCTTGCAGTGATTGGTCAAACAGTCAAACACCGATAATAGGCTATGAAGGCAGAAACATGTTTTTTTTGTGTGTGTGCGTGGTTTTTTTTCTTTCTTCTTTCTGCTGTACCGAAATAATGCTCTAGGGCCCTGTTCCAGAAAGCACGTTTAGCGGCTTACCTCGGTAAGTTAACTCAGAGCTTGTGGTCACTCTGACTTCTTGGAACCAAAAACTCAGTGTATGTTTGTAACCATTGTTACAAAGGCTGTGAACGTAACCTGCTCCTGGCTAGGTTATGTTCAGGTTATGTTGGGAGCATATTTAGAGTTTTTAAAGTTAAGAGGATGAACCACATCCAAAGAGAAGTGTGATGACATAGAATCAAGAACTAATCGCTCAAAATGACATTTAATTAAACACACCACACTAATTTGTTTTTAATACACCTTCTTTATTTCCTGAACAAACATACTGTAATTTTCCCTCCATCTTTACATGCAGATACAGTGGGGCAAAAAAGTATTTAGTCAGCCACCAATTGTGCAAGTTTTCCAACTTAAAAGATGAGAGAGGTCTTAAATTTTCATCATAGGTTTACCTCAACTATGAGAGAAAAAATGAGAAAAAAAAATCCAGAAAATCACATTGAAGGATTTTTAATGAACTAATTGGTAAATTCCTCGGTAAAATAAGTATTTGGTCACCTACAAACAAGCAAGATTTCTGGCTCTCACAGACATGTAACTTCTTCTTTAAGAGGCTCCTCTGTCCTCCACTCGTTACCTGTATTAATGGCACCTGTTTGAACTCGTTATCAGTATAAAAGACACCTGTCCACAACCTCAAACAGTCAGACTCCAAACTCCACTATGGCCAAGACCAAAGAGCTGTCAAAGGACACCAGAAACAAAATTGTAGACCTGCACCAGGCTGGGAAGACTGAATCTGCAATAGGTAAGCAACTTGGTGTGAAGAAATCAACTGTGGAAGCAATTATTAGAAAATGGAAGACATGCAAGACCACTGATAATCTCCCTCAATCTGGGGCTCCACGCAAGATCTCACCCCATCCATCCATCCATCCATCTTCTACCGCTTTTCCGGAGGTCCGGGTCGCGGAGGCAGCAGTTCAAGCAGAGAAGCCCAGACTTCCCTCTCCCCAGCCACCTGCTCCAGCTCTTCAGAGGGGATACCAAGGCGTTCCCAGACCAGCTGGGAGACATAGTCTCTGAGAGACTATGTCTCCCAGATCTCACCCCGTGAGGTCAAAATGATCATAAGAACGGTGAGCAAAAATCCCAGAACCACACGGGGGGACCTAGTGAATGAACTGCAGAGAGCTGGGACCAAAGTTACAAAGGCTACCATCAGTAACACACTACGCCGCCAGGGACTCAAATCCTGCAGTGCCAGACGTGTCCCCCTGCTTAAGCCAGTACATGTCCAGGCCCGTCTGCAGTTTGCTAGAGAGCATTTGGATGATCCAGAAGAGGATTGGGAGAATGTCATATGGTCAGATGAAACCAAAATAGAACTTTATTGTAAAAACTCAACTTGTCGTGTTTGGAGGAGAAAGAACACCATACCTACTGTGAAGCATGGGGGTGAAAACATTATACTTTGGAGCTGTTTTTCTGCAAAGGGACCAGGACGACTGATCCGTGTAAAGGAAAGAATGAATGGGGCCATGTATCATGAGATTTTGAGTGAAAACCTCCTTCCATCAGCAAGGGCATTGAAGATGAAACGTGGCTGGGTCTTTCAGCATGACAATGATCCCAAACACACCGCCCGGGCAACGAAGGAGTGGCTTCGTAAGAAGCATTTCAAGGTCCTGGAGTGGCCTAGCCAGTCTCCAGATCTCAACCCCATAGAAAATCTTTGGAGGGAGTTGAAAGTCCGTGTTGCTCAGCGACAGCCCCCAAACATCACTGCTCTAGAGGAGATCTGCATAGAGGAATGGGCCAAAATACCAGCAACAGTGTGTGAAAACCTTGTGAAGACTTACAGAAAACGTTTGACCTCTGTCATTGCCAACAAAGGGTATATAACAAAGTATTGAGATGAACTTTTGTTATTGACCAAATACTTATTTTACCGAGGAATTTACCAATTAATTCATTAAAAATCCTTCAATGTGATTTTCTGGATTTTTTTTTTCTCATTTTGTCTCTCACAGTTGAGGTATACCTATGATGAAAATTGGAGACCTCTCTCATCTTTTAAGTGGGAGAACTTGCACAATTGGTGGCTGACTAAATACTTTTTTCCCCACTGTATTTCATCTCCAAATCTTTTTTCTGATTTTTACCTCCACCAGGAGGTAATGTTTTTGCCGGGGTTTGTCTGTCTGTCTGTTTGTTTGTCTGTTGGTTAGCAAGATAATTACCTCCGCCAGGCCGGAAAGGCCAGGAGGAGGTTATGTTTTTGCCGGGGTTTGTCTGTGTGTTTGTCTGTCTGTCTGTCTGTTTGTCTGTTGGTTAGCAAGATAGCTCAAAAAGTCTTGGACGGATTTCCATGAAACTTTCAGGCGTTGTTGGAAATGGTACAAGGAAGAACTGATTAAATTTTGGGGGTGATCCGGTTCACCGTCTGGATACAGGAATTTTTTAAAGCATTTTTCAACACTGTGACATACAGCCATTTTCAACATGTGCGCAGGCGCAATGGAGGGCGCTGGTCGTCGTGTCTGCAACACAAACTCTGCGTTCTTCAACGTTTTAGGCACAAAAGCACGCGGAAAACACTGCTGGCCTGGGCCCGCCAGCGTGCCTGTGTTTGCGCGCAACTGCAAAACCTCACACGGGCAGCTGTCCACCGACGGATTTTTTGACAGAAATTCCCCGGCCAGCCATAGGAGCTGCGCATTTGGCAGAAATTCACCGGCCAGCCATAGGCGCTGCGCAAAAACGAGCTCTCTGCCGGCGAAGCTTCTAAATTCTCGTTTGCCGCGGAGCGCAACCCCCCAAAAAATAATATAATATAAAACCCATCCGTCAGTGGAGGAGATGGAAACAACAGCAACACTTCAGTTTATTACCTCCGCCAAGGAGGCAATGCTTTTACTACTGAACCACTAATCCTATCACTATCAGATTGATTGTCATTGATTAATTGTCTGTTTATTGCACTGTCCCTGTCAAATAAACAAATAATCATTGTGAATCCAATTGCTAGTCATATGTTTACATGCTCAAGGAATCTGAAAACGTACACACAAACACTGTATGGGGGGAATTGTGGCGCTTGGCGGAGGTCTGCGCTCTCAGAGTGCTTTTCTAGTTCAAAAAGTTTTGGACGGATTTCGATGAAACTTTCAGGCGTTGTTGGAAATGGTACAAGGAAGAACTGATTAAATTTGGGGGATGATCCGGATCACTGTCCAGAAGAAAACCGCCATTATGGAAAATGCCATTTTCGTGAATAACTATCCATCCATCCATCCATCCATCTTCTACCGCTTTTCCGGAGGTCCGGGTCGCGGAGGCAGCAGTTCAAGCAGAGAAGCCCAGACTTCCCTCTCCCCAGCCACCTGCTCCAGCTCTTCAGAGGGGATACCAAGGCGTTCCCAGACCAGCTGGGAGACATAGTCTCTCCACCGAGTCCTGGGTCTGCCCCGGGGTCTCCTCCCAGTGGGACGTGCCTGAAACACCTCAAGTGGGAGGCGTCCAGGAGGCATCCTAATCAGATGCCCATACCACCTCAACTGACTCCTTTCAATGTGGAGGAGCAGCGGTTCTACTCTGAGCCTCTCCCGGATGACTGAGCTCCTCACCCTATCTCTGAGGGTGAGTCCAGCAATTCTACGGAGAAAGCTCATTTCAGCCGCTTGTATCCGCGATCTCGTTCTTTCGGTCATTACCCAAAGCTCGTGACCATAGGTGAGAGTAGAAACGTAGATTGACTGGTAAATCGACAGCTTTGCCTTAGAACTAAGCTCCCTCTTCACCACAACAGACCGGTACAACATCCGCATCACTGCAGATGCTGCTCCAATCCGTCTGTCGATCTCTCGCTCCATTTTCCCCTCACTCGTGAACAAAACCCCAAGATACTTAAACTCCTCCACTTGGGGCAGGAGCCTGTCCCCAACCCGGAGAGGACAATCCACCTTTTTCCGGCTGAGGACCATGGACTCGGACTTGGAGGTGCTGATTCTCATCCCAGCCGCTTCACACTCAGCGGCAAACCGTCCCAGCAAGAGCTGTAGGTCATTGCTGGATGAAGCCAACAGGACAACATCATCTGCAAACAACAGAGATGAGATCCTGTGGTCACCAAGCATGACACCCTCCATTCCCTGGCTGCACCTAGAAATCCTGTCCATAAAAATTATGAACAGGATCGGTGACAAAGGGCAGCCCTGGCGGAGTCCAACTCTCACTGGGAATGACTCCGACCGAGTGTTTGCAATACGAACCAAACTCTCACAACGGTCGTACAGAGACCGAATAGCTCGTAACAACAAGCCCGATACCCCATACTCCCAAAGCACCCCCCACAAAAATCCACGAGGGACGCGGTCAAATGCCTTCTCCAAGTCCACAAAACACATGTAAACTGGTTGGGCAAACTCCCACGAACCCTCAAGAATTCTCGAGAGGGTAAAGAGCTGGTCCGATGTGCCACGGCCAGGACGAAAACCACATTGCTCCTCCTGAATCCGAGGTTCGACCAACGGCCGGACTCTCCTCTCCAGTATCTTGGCATAGACCTTCCCAGGGAGGCTGAGGAGTGTGATCCCTCTAAAGTTGGAGCACACCCTCCGGTCCCCTTTTTGAAGAGAGGAACCACCACCCCGGTTTGCCATGCCAAAGGCACTGCCCCCGACCTCCACGCAATGTTGCAGAGGCGTGTCAACCATGACAACCCAACAACATCCAGGGCCTTGAGGTACTCAGGGCGAATCTCGTCCACCCCCGGGGCCCGGCCACCAAGGAGATTTTTAACCACCTTGGCGACCTCAGCCCCTGTGATAGGCAAGTCATCCCCCTCGTCCACAAACCCTGCTTCCTCTGTGGAAGGCGTATCAGTGGGATTGAGGAGATTCTCAAAGTATTCCTTCCACCGCCCGACGATATCCTCAGTTGAAGTCAACAGTGTCCCATCTGCACCATACACAGTGTGGACGGGGAGCTGCTTTCCCCTCCTGAGCCGCCGAACAGTTTGCCAGAATCTCTTTGAAGCCGACCGAAAGTCTTGTTCCATGGCCTCACCGAACTCCTCCCATACCCGGGTTTTTGCTTCAGCAACCACCCGAGCTGTACTCCGCTTGGCCTGCCAGTACACCTCAGCTGCTTCGGGAGTCCCACAAGCCAACCAAGCTTGATAGGACTCCTTCTTCAGCTTAATGGCCCCCCTCACCACTGGTGTCCACCACTTGGTTCGGGGGTTGCCACCACGAGATGCACCGACCACCTTGCGGCCGCAGCTCTGGGCCGCCGCTTCAACAACAGAGGTGGAGAACATGGCCCATTCAGACTCCATGTCTCCAGACTCCCTCGGAATGTGGTTGAAGTTCTTCCGGAGGTAGGAGTTGAAGACCTCCCGGACAGGGGCCTCAGCCAGACGCTCCCAGCACACCCTGACTATACGTTTGGGTCTACCAGGTCTGAATGGCTTCCTCCCCTGCCATCGGATCCAACTCACCACCAGGTGATGATCAGTTGACAGCTCTGCACCTCTCTTTACTCGGGTGTCCAAGACATACGGTCGCAGGTCTGATGATACGATAACAAAATCGATCATCGACCTGCGACCTAGGGTGTCCTGGTGCCAGGTGCACATATGGACACCCTTATGCTTGAACATGGTGTTCGTTATGGACAGACTGTGGTTAGCACAGAAGTCCAATAACTGAACACCACTCGGGTTCAGATCGGGCAGGCCGTTCCTCCCAATCACCCCCCTCCAGGTTTCACTGTCGTTGCCCACGTGCGCATTGAAGTCCCCCAGTAGGACAATGGAGTCTCCAGGAGGAGCACCCTCCAGCACCCCAGTCACAGACTCCAAAAAGGGTGGGTACTCTGAAACATCATTTGGTGCATAGGCACAAATGATGGTCAGGACCCGTTTCCCAACCCGAAGGCGCAGGGAAGCAACCCTTTCGTCCACCGGGGAAAACTCCAATATAGAGGCAGCAAGGTGGGGCGATACAAGAATACCCACCCCTGCTCGTCGCCTCTCGCCCGGGGCAACTCCAGAAAAGGCCAAGCTCCAGCCCCTCTCCAGGAGACTGGTTCCGGAACCGGAGCTGTGTGTTGAGGTGAGGCCGACTATATCTAGCCGGTATCGCTCAACCTCGTGCACCAGCTCAGGCTCCTTCCCCACCAGAGAGGTGACATTCCACGTACCAAAAGCCAGTTTAGAAAGCTTGGGATCAGTCCGCCAAGGTCTCCGCCTTTGACCGCCACCTAATCCACATAGCACCGGACCCCCATGATCCCTCCTGCAGGTGGTGAACCCACTGGAGGGCGGACCCATGTAACTCCTTCGGGCTGAGCCCGGCCGGGTCCCATGGGTGGAAACCCGGCCACCAGACGCTAGCCTTCGAGCCCCTCCCCTAGGCCTGGCTCCAGGGTGGGGCCCCGGTAACCCCATACCGGGCGGGGTACACTGAATCCTTGATATACAATTTATCAGGGGACAAGAGTTGCAAATTAGCTAATAGCTATACACTCTATGTGCAACACATCAGATTGATTGTCTTTGATTAATTGTCTATGTTTATTGCACTGTCCCTGTCAAATAAACTAATCTACTACTACTATCATGAGAGTCTGTTGGATCGTTCTTAGTCTGGCCCTTCACCCAGGACCAGTTTGTCTTGGGAGACCCTATCAGAGGCAAATTTCCCCGGACAACATAGCTCCTGGGATCACTGGGGCACGCAAACCCCCCACCACGATAAGGTGACGATCCATGAGGGAGGTGAATAACTACTGAACCAGTGGTTCAGTGAATAACTACTGAACCACTAATCCTATCATTGTCAATCCATTTGCTAGTCATATGTTTTCATGGTCAAGGAATCTGAAAACGTACACACAAACACTGTATGGGGGGAACTGTGGCCGCCATTACAGAAAATGCCATTTTCGTTAATAACTACTGAACCACTAATCCTATCATTGTTAATCCAATTGCTAGTCATATGTTTTCGTGGTCAAGGAATCTGAAAACGTACACACAAACACTGTGTGGGCGGAACTGTGGCCGCCATTACGGAAAATGTCATTTTCGTGAATAACTACTGAACCACTAATCCTATCATTGTCAATCCAATTGCTAGTCATATGTTTTCATGGTCAAGGAATCTGAAAACGTACACACAAACACTGTATGGGGGGAACTGTGGCGCTTGGCGGAGGTCTGCGCTCTCCGAGTGCTTTTCTAGTTTTTAGATAGATTTTGAACAGATTTGCTGGCAACTACAATGACATTCATAAATTTAGTGACCTTAAAATAAAATATACAATTCTGTTTAGCAGTAATATGTCTCACATTAAGATTAAGTGTGTGTTTATGTGGTATGGATGTTTAAGTATAAATTGTGAAGAAGTAGGATATTTACAGTGGTGTGAAAAAGTGTTTGCCCCCTTCCTGATTTCTCTTTTTTTTGTATGTTTGTCACACTTAAATGTTTCAAATCATAAAACAGATTTAAATATTTGACAAAGATAACACAAGTAAAGACAAAACGCAGTTTTTAAAAGAAGGTGTTTATTATCAAGGGTAAAAAAAAAATCCAAACCTCCATGGTCCTGTGTGAAAAAATGATTCCCCCCTGTTAAAACATAACTGTAGTTTATCACATCTTTGGAAAGATGAGTTCACACCCAGGCCTGATTATCGCCACAGCTGTTCTTAATCAAGAAATCTCTTAAATAGGACCTGCCTGACAAAGTGAAGTAGACCAAAAGATTCTCAAAAGTTAGACATCATGATGCAATCCAAAGAAACTCAGGAACAAATGAGAAGCAAAGTAATTGAGATCTATCAGTCTGGAAAAGGTTATAAAGCCATTTCTGACATTATTACATGAATTGCGACCCTTAATAAAGCCTGTTTGGTTAGAATTTATTACATGAGGCAAGATTCTTTCCAAGCATGTTGCGAGAATTTTTGACAGTATTTTTAAATCAACATTAAGTAAAGAAACTGGTCTACAAGAGCCACAATTTTCTGGAGATTTTCCTTTTTTGAGAGTTAAGGATATAGTAGCTTCCCTGAGAGAAGGGGGGAGGACAACAGCACCAAATGAGTCACTTAGCATATCTAAATATGGCTTTGACAGCATTCCCTAAATTTCAATGAATGAATGAATGAATCTTTATTTTAGATAGATTAGATTAAAAGATTAAAAGAAAGGAACAGAACAATATATCAAGGGGGGAAAAATCCAACAAGGTCAAATTAAACAATAACTCCTCAGATTATACAATTCAACATAAGTTAACCGAAATGGGTGATGGCTGAAGCTGCAGCTTATATTGCCCACCCATGTTCTACCTACGAATTAAAAAAAAAAAAAAAATTACAAATAAAAACAAAGCTAATGTGGAGAATGTGTTCAAGGATGAGGCTGAGTTTGTTCCTCAGATTCAGCTTTATTCACAGATCACATCTCCAACAATCTCAAAGCAAGTCAAGAGGAAGTTTTCATCTCACATCAGGGGTTTTATACCCCGGACACGAAACAGCAGTCACATGGTGTTTAATCAAACATACAGTCATATGGTACTTAATCTCAATCACAAAGTAACCCCTTTGCTCTCACACCATTGTCCTCTAGTCTCTGTGGTCCGGAAATCTTCCCCGGTTGTCTCCCGGAAACAAAGGCCGAATCTCACACTCTTCTGCTGAATCCCAGAGTCTCAGTCACTTTTGTTCCATGAGACGTGAAGCACACAATAAACATACAGCAATACATTTGTGGAGAATATGTAACCAACATACAGTATGTGCCACATGACCCCCCCCCAAACGTCTAAAATGGGACAAACATAACCAGAGACACATGACATAATAACATTACTACATATCAATCCAGCAGTTGCTTAACTCTCAGTCTCCTGCTGTATCTGCTGAAAGCCGGCTTTGCTGCTTCCGCAGCGTCCTCCTGCACCTGTGGATTAGAACTGTTAGTCAATCTCCGTGGGAGTTCTGTAGAATTCCCTCTAGGGGGTCTACCGCGACGGGGGGCTCTCGCCAACTGCGCCTCTTCATCCGCCAAAACAAAAGCGGGTTTGAGTCTGTTTATACAAATCAATTCTTTTCTGTCTCCAAAATCTAGCAAAAAATGCTTCTCTCCTGTTTCCAGCACCTTGTACGGCCCATCGTAAGGCGGGCGCAGGTTGGGGCGACAAGCATCATGTCTCACAAAAACAAACTCCGCATTTTTTAAAGCCTTCGGCACAAAAACGCGTGGGGAACTGTGATGAACCGGGCCAGGAAGCGTGTTTGATCCTGTGCCGCTCTGCAACAGCTGAGCGGGGGGGGGCAATTTGGGGCAGGATTATCGGGGAGAAATTCACCGGGCAGACGGAGAGGCTGTGCAAAAACTAATTCCGCTGGGGAGGCTTGCAAATCCTCCTTAGGTGCAGAACGCAACCCCAATAAGACCCATGGTAACTTGTCAGCCCAATTTGTATCCGTAAGCGACGCTCTGAGGGCCGCATTCAATGACCTAGGAAAACGCTTGCATAAACCGTTAGCCTGGGGGTTGTACGCAGTGGTGCGGTGGATCTTTACCCCTAGGCTGCGGGCCATCGACGACCAGAGTTCGGAAACAAATTGAGGACCTCTGTCCGACGTTATGTCCGACGGAACTCCAAAACGCGCTATCCAAGCTGTTAAAAACGCGCGCGCCACTTCCTCCACTGTGGTTGATGCCAGAGGGACCGCTTCCGGCCAACGCGTGGTGCGGTCCACCATCGCCAAAAGGTGTGTGTACCCCTGTGACGACGGAAGGAGGCCTACCAAGTCGACATGCACATGATCAAAGCGCTCAGTCGGAATGTGAAAAGGCTCCAAGGGAGCTCTAGTGTGTTTGTGTATTTTGGCTCGCTGACACGCTACGCAGGCTGTCGCCCATTCCTTGACCTGTCTGCGCAACCCCGGCCATACAAATTTCTCCCCCACCATTTTGACCGATGCGCGCACCCCCGGGTGCGCCAGAGAATGTATCGAATCAAAAACGCGGCGGCGCCACGCAGCTGGTACCACAGGGCGCGGCCGTCCCGTGGAGACATCGCAGATTAGGGGAGGCATACCCATTTGCAGCACCCTGTCCTCCAGCCTTAACCCTGTTGGTCCAGACTGGAGCGCGCGCATGTCTGCATCGCTAACCTGCTCCGCGGCCATGGCTGCATAATCTAATCCTACGCGGACTGGGGCCGCGCACGCTCCCGCGTCACTACCCTGGCCCGCGGCCATGGCTGCAGAGTCTGCCCTCATGTTGTCTGGCGCCGGCACAGCACGCGAGAGGCAGTCTGGCACTACATTATGTTTACCTGCGACATGCTGGATATCGGTGGTGAACTCTGATATCACGGCCAGCTGTCTTTGCTGCC
Source organism: Pholidichthys leucotaenia (assembly GCA_020510985.1). Lineage (NCBI taxonomy): Eukaryota > Metazoa > Chordata > Actinopteri > Cichliformes > Pholidichthyidae > Pholidichthys > Pholidichthys leucotaenia. Next base: position 340,043,483 of record CM035841.1, read on the forward strand.
GGCCCGACCAAGGTTCCGAAATCTTGGCCATCGCAAAAGTCAGCGGTTTGTGGTCCACGAACGCGGTGAAACGGCGCCCTTCTAGCCAGAACTGGAAATGGTGGATGGCCAAGTGTAGGGCCAACAACTCCCTGTCGAACGTGCTGTATTTTCGCTCGCTATCGCGCAAGGTTTTGCTGAAAAACGCGAGTGGTTGCCAGGTCCCCGCTACAAACTGTTCAACGACCGCCCCTACCGCTAAATCGGACGCGTCAGTAGTGAGGGCCATGCTGGCTGTTAGAACTGGATGTGCCAACAAAGCTGCGTTTGCCAGCGCTGTTTTGACTTGAGAGAATGCGCGCTCCCGCTCAGGAGACCATTCGATTTTATTTGTGGGTTTTTGTTTTTTTAGTGCTGCGTACAATGGTTGCATGAGCCGTGCTGCGCTTGGGAGGAAATGGTTATAAAAATGAACCATTCCCAAAAACTCCTGTAACACTCTGACCATTTGAGGTTGGGGAAAATTTGTTATTGCGCGCACTTTATCGCGCAGAGGGACCTCTCCTTCTGGCGAAACGCGATGCCCCAAAAAATCAATCTGCGCTACCCCACACTGACACTTCGCTGGGTTAATTATTAACCCGTGCTCTGCCAGCCTCCGGAAAACTGCCGTGAGGTGGTTTTCGTGTTCGTCTTCGGACGTGCTGGCTACTAAAATGTCATCCAAGTAGACGAACACGAAAGGGAGGTCGCGCAGCACCGCGTCCATCATGCGCTGGAACGTCTGCGCGGCCCCCTTGAGTCCAAAAGGCATGCGCAAAAACTCAAAAAGCCCGAAAGGAGTTATTACCGCTGTTTTGGGTATGTCCTGGGCGCACACTGGAACCTGATGGTAGCCGCGCACTAAATCTATTTTAGAAAAAATGCACGCCCCCGCCAAATGAACCGAAAAATCTTGAATGTGTGGGATCGGGTAGCGGTCGTGTGCAGTGGCGTTATTCAACCTGCGGAAATCACCGCAAGGTTGCCACGAGCCATCAGTCTTTGGGACCATGTGCAATGGTGAAGCCCAGGGGCTTTTTGAACGTCTGATGATGCCCAGTTTTTCCAGGTTGGCAAACTCCTCGCACGCTATGGTCAGTTTAGCTGAGTCCAGGCGCCGAGCTTTTGCAAAAACGGGCGGCCCGGTGGTAGTGATATAATGCTCCACCCCATGTTTGGCCACTGTCGCCGAAAATGTTGGGACTGGTAGTGCTGGGAACTGAGTGAGGAGTGCGTGGAACTTACCACCCGCAGTTGTGACGTTGGCTTGTGCAGTTGGCGGTGCCACTCGTGCTGTGCAGGGAATAGAGTGAAAAGACAGTGCATTAACCAGACGTCTATTAGCAAGATCAACCAATAAACCATGTGAGCACAAGAAATCAGCCCCTAACATGTTGAAACTGACTGCAGCTACAACAAAAGTCCACTCAAATGAACGACCCTGCAAAGACAGAAGCAGAGTCCTCTCACCGAAGGTCTTAATAGCTGAGCCGTTCGCTGCTGACACTGACACCCGGGGAACCTTGGACGGCATCAGCCGGTCCGCGTAGGAAGGCATGATGAAGCTCATCTGGGAGCCTGTGTCCACAAGGAATTGTCTCCCCGAACGTGCATCCGTCAGGTAAAGCAGCTTGTTCTCTTCCCCGAGGGCCGCAGCCGCTACCGACCCTCGGTCTTGGCGTTTCCCGAACGCTTGAAGTGGCACGGTGGGAGGCACTTGTGTGCCCTCTCTGCAAAACGGCGATGATAGAAGCAAAGGATGTCGCCCGCTCCATGTCGCTTGGTGATGACTGCTGCCGTCGTCGGCGCGTCTGGTGCTGCAACCACTGGCCCCATGCCATCTCCGGGCGTCGCTCCTAGCTCCGCTGTTGCAGCCGAAACTGTGCTCCGCTTGTGGGCGTCGACGAGTCGCTGCGCCTCCTTGCTCAGCCCGTGGTAGTCTCGCTTGGCCAACCGGGGTGAATCTGCCAGGGTAACTCTCACCGCTGGAGGCAGGGTCCGGAGGAAAAGGTGGGCGAAGATAAATTCGCAGTCCTCGGAGTCTTTCAGCCTCAGCATTTTGACCATCAGGTCTACGGGTCTGTCGTTCTCCGAGTCCGTCAACGCCAGGAGCCCCTCTGCTCGCTGTTGCACGGAGGGGGTGAAATGGCTGATAAGCGCAACTTTCAGGGCGCTGTATTTGTCGCTGTCCGGTGGGTGGTTGACCAGGTCTTCCACCCTCTGGACTGTATGGCTGTCCAGCTTCGCCACCACATGGTAGAATCTCGTGTCGTCCTTCGAGATTCCCCGGAGGTTGAACTGCGCCTCGACCGCGCTAAACCAGGAGCGCGGACTATGCTGCCAGAAGTCGGGCAGCCGGAGTGTGGAGGCAGCCATCAGGCTGGCTTCTGCCGAGCCCCGCTCGGGAGAATTATTTCTGCTCATTTTACGTCGTAAGGTCACCAGTGTGGAGAATGTGTTCAAGGATGAGGCTGAGTTTGTTCCTCAGATTCAGCTTTATTCACAGATCACATCTCCAACAATCTCAAAGCAAGTCAAGAGGAAGTTTTCATCTCACATCAGGGGTTTTATACCCCGGGCACGAAACAGCAGTCACATGGTGTTTAATCAAACATACAGTCACATGGTACTTAATCTCAATCACAAAGTAACCCCTTTGATCTCACACCATTGTCCTCTAGTCTCTGTGGTCCGGAAATCTTCCCCGGTCGTCTCCCGGAAACAAAGGCCGAATCTCACACTCTTCTGCTGAATCCTAGAGTCTCAGTCCCTTTTGTTCCATGAGACGTGAAGCACACAATAAACATACAGCAATACATTTGTGGAGAATATGTAACCAACATATGTGCCACACTAAGACAAAACGGGACAAAAAAAAAGCTAAGCAACAGCACAACACAGACTGGATATGATAATCCTTATGTGATTTTATGTATCGTTTTGTATATATGTTTGGAGTATTTCTTCCTTTAGTTTTTGTTTAAATTGTCCAAGCATTGTACATAATTTTAATTCAGGTCCAAAAGCGTTCCACAGTCTGACTCCTTGCACTGAGACACAGTGTTGCTTGGTGGTAGTTCTCACTGAAGGTTTTTGAAATATACATGTTCCTCTGAAATGATATTGTTTCTCCCTTATTTGGAACAACTTTTGGATATTTGCGGGAAATGATAGATTCTTCACTTTAAACATTATTACTGCAGTTTTAAAATCAACCAGATCTTTCAACTTGAGAGCTTTTAATTTAAGAAAAAGTGGGTTTGTTGGTTCCCTGTAAGCAGCTTTGTTTATTATTCTAATAGCTCTCTTCTGAAGCATAAAGACTGGATATATGTTAGTTTTATATATATTTCCCCATACTTCAGTACAATATGTCATGTATGGGAGTATTAATGAATGATACAAAGTATATAATGTGGGTTGATTCAGCAAATATTTCACTGTGTAGTATTGCCACAAAAAAAAGGAGGAAATGGAAGAGATGAAAAAATCTCTGAACTTCTTGTCAGAAGAACTGACCAAAGTGGTCAATCAACAGCTTAAACTATTAGGGCTAATGGAAGAAGTCCGAGAATTGAAATTAACAATTAAGGAAAAACACAAAAAAATTGCAGACTTGGAGAGACACATCGAGGATTTTGAACAATACTCTCGTATGGATGATCTAATTATAAGTGGACTAGACATTAACCACTTGCACTCCGGGCAATTTTCCTAAAAATGCCAAAAAATAACATGCCCAAAGTAAATCGAAAGCTGTTATTCAACCCTTTGCAGCATCTTCATGGGGTTGGTCTCATTTAAAAGAAAACACTTTGAATTTTTTGGCAAAAAAAACATAATCTCTCTATGTGCTCCGGCCACTGAGTTACAGTCATCTAAACATACTGAACTTGAAGAAAAAAAAATTGGACAGTGTTTTTTTGGATACAAATGCTTGTAAATAACACACAGCTGTCCGATCCGGCTGGAAAATGCAACAGAAATGTAGAACCAAGTGTTATCCAGCTGAGATCCAAATTTGGTAACAATACCACAAAAAATGAATATTTTACACAGCTTTGTTCTCAGGCTGTTCCCAGGCGTTTTGGAACTGTGCCAAATGGCACAGTTTGGAAAAACGTCTGTAACTTTTGAATAATTCAATGTAGAATCTTCATTTTAGGCTCTAATGAAAGGTCACACTCAGGGCTGTGTCTGTGTGTGTGTGTGTGTGTGGGCGGGGGGTCGTTCCCCCGCCCCCGCTACCAAGGACCAAATTCAGCCCTCACTACATGACGGATTACACTCCTTGCATGCTTTCACAGCGGCTCCCCCTCCCCTCGCTACTGTGTGTGTGTGTGGGGGGGGGGAACCGTGAACGGACCGTGAACGCCCCCCCCCCTCGCTACAGAAGAGGGCCATCGCTACATGATGGAACAGACTGATATGCTTCCCCCCGCGGACCGGGGGGGCGTTCGGACCGTGCCCCCCCCCGCTCCTCTTCTGCAGCGGGGGGGGGGGGGGATTCACGGTCCGAACACGGCAAATGAACCATTTATCGCGGCGCACGCACTTCGTACTTCGTGCGCAGTACGGTTGTAATTTACCGATCGGTCAAAAGTCATTTTTGGATTACAGTTTTCAGGGATAAATAATAATTTAGCTTATAACACCTTACCTCTTCAAAGCAGCAGAGTCGCGGCGAACATCTCTTCCCCCATTGTCAGACGAACGCGACGCTACTCCGCTCGTGGATCCCGATCAACATAATTCCATTATTGCCATTTTGGCGAATGATTTACGACTCCGTCTATAATAGCGTCCGTCTATTCTGCTGGAATGAGTGCAGGTCCCACTTGTGGGTGTTCTCCATGCTGCTGGGTGAGCCTGGGTCTGTAGTAGATTCGTCCAGCGTCCTTTGTTTTCATCTGTTGCAACAGTAAATCTCTCTTCACCCAGCCTGAATTTCTGTGCTTCAATTGGCTCCTGCGTTCACAGCAGGCGGGTCCTCCTTCCTAGATTTTCATTCATTGGTTCTTCAAGGTTTCAGAAACCCAATTCAAGGCTCTTATTAGTCGAATGAGAGGTCAATCAGATGAACTAATCTGTTCGCGGCTGTCTCTGCAGTTTTTTTTTCAGTGGCGCTTGGACGCCACTACATCACCATCACCACCATCATGCGTCATGCGTCCAAGCGCGCACGAGGGCGCTCTCGTGCGCCCTCGTGCGTCATAGGACGCAGAGACTTGCCCGCCCGCGGAACAACGGAGTGCAAGTGGTTAAATATCTATCATATGCCAATGTTACAGCAAGAATGAGAGGTGAGGAGGCTTCCCTAAGTGAATCAGTCTCCCTGGAAAACCAAGTGCTTCAGTTCTTTGAAAGCAGAAATATAAAGGTTGAAATAAATGCAATTTCAGCCTGTCATACTTGACCCAGAAAAGATAATAAAACAAAGAAATCAATCGTGATGCGCTTTGTGAACAGAAGGGGAAAGAATGACATACTGAGGCAGGCCAGAAAGCTACGGGGAACAGAAGTTTACCTAAATGAACATTTAACAAAGGCTAATGCTGAAATAGCACGGCAAGCACGGATGCTGAAAAGACAAAATAAGATACAGGCAACATGGACAAGAAATTGTAGCGTTTGGATCAAACTAAACGGAACACCTGAGGAAGCAAAGGCCATAATAATCAGAGATCTCACTGACTTAAATAAATATAGATGAACACTGATTAAGAAAATTAAGAGACTACAATAATCCATATCCACACACACGGCAAGAATAGTTCTTTTGTGACATACCATGTCAATGTACTTAAAAAAAAAACTAAACAAAACAAAAAAACTTATGACTGACTTGAGTAGACATCAATTATCCCCAGTTGGAGGAAGTCATTTGACACAGAGTGAAGACATTTAAGCTCTGAAAATATGCCATTATGCTGAACATAAACTACAAGAGATGGAGAATGATATTGATCCTGATAACCACTTTTTCAATAATATTCATAATCATTGTGAATATTATACTGAAAAGCAATTCAAAAGTTAAGTGCAATTAGATGGTAAACTATCAATAATACACTTCAACAGCAGACGTCTTAACAAACACTCTCCACAGATTCAGGACTATTTAAAACAGCTAGACAGAAAATTTACAGCTATCACAGTCTCTGAAACCTGGCTTAATGAAGAGCAGGCTCCTCTGATGGCAATAGAGGGACATCAGATGTTTCATATTAACAGATCTAAAAAAAAAAGGGTGGTGGTGTTGCACTGTATATTGATGACCTGTATAGATAAGATAAGATAAGATAAGCCTTTATTAGTCCCACAATGGGGAAATTCCAGGACTACAACAGCACAGGGATAGCAACACTCAGAGCAATAATTTAGAAGATAAGAAAATAAGAGCAGTGAATATACATATGTACACATAAATATATCCATCCATCCATCCATCTTCTACCGCTTTTCCGGAGGTCCGGGTCACGGAGGCAGCAGTTCAAGCAGAGAAGCCCAGACTTCCCTCTCCCCAGCCACCTGCTCCAGTTCTTCAGAGAGGATACCAAGGCGTTCCGAGACCAGCTGGGAGACACGGTCTCTCCACCGAGTCCTGGGTCTGCCCCGGGGTCTCCTCCCAGTGGGACGTGCCTGAAACACCTCACGTGGGAGGCGTCCAGGAGGCATCCTAATCAGATGCCCATGCCACCTCAACCGACTCCTTTCAATGTGGAGGAGCAGCGGTTCTACTCTGAGCCTCTCCCAAATGACTGAGCTCCTCACCCTATCTCTGAGGGTGAGTCTGGCAATCCTATGCTCCATTTTCCCCTCACTCATGAATAAAACCCCAAGATACTTAAACTCCTCCACTTGGGGCAGGAGCCTGTCCCCAACCCAGAGAGGACAATCCACCTTTTTCCGGCTGAGGACCATGGACTCGGACTTGGAGGCGCTGATTCTCATCCCAGCCGCTTCACACTCAGCAGCAAATCGTCCCAGCAAGAGCTGTAGGTCATTGCTGGATGAAGCCAACAGGACATCATCATCTGCAAACAACAGAGATGAGATCCTGTGGTCACCAAGCATGACACCCTCCATTCCCTGGCTGTGCCTAGAAATCCTGTCCATAAAAATTATGAACAGGATCGGTGATAAAGGGCAGCCCTGGTGGAGTCCAACTCTCACTGGGAATGAGTCCGACTGAGTGTTGGCAATACGAACCAAACTCTCACAACGGTCGTACAGAGACCGAATAGCTCGTAACAACAAGCCCGATACCCCATACTCCCGAAGCACCCCCCACAAAAAAACCACGAGAGACACGGTCAAATGCCTTCTCCAAGTCCACAAAACACATGTAAACTGGTTGGGCAAACTCCCACGAACCCTCGAGAATTCTCGAGAGGGTAAAAAGGGTCCGATGTGCCACAGCCAGGACGAAAACCACATTGCTCCTCCTGAATCCGAGGTTCGACCAACAGCTGGACTCTCCTCTCCAGTACCTTGGCATAGACCTTCCCAGGGAGGCTGAGGAGTGTGATCCCTCTAAAGTTGGAGCACACCCTCCGGTCCCCTTTTTTGAAGAGAGGAACCACCACCCCGGTTTGCCAAGCCAAAGGCACTGCCCCCGACCTCCACGCAATGTTGCAGAGGCGCGTCAACCATGACAGCCCTACAACATCCAGGGCCTTGAGGTACTCAGGGCGAATCTCGTCCACCCCCGGGGCCCGGCCACCAAGAAGATTTTTAACCACCTTGGTGACCTCAGCCCCTGTGATAGGAGAGTCATCCCCCTCGTCCACAAACCCTGCTTCCTCTGTGGAAGGCGTATCAGTGGGATTGAGGAGATCCTCGAAGTATTCCTTCCACCGCCCAACGATATCCCCAGTCGAAGTCAAAAGCGCCCCATCTGCACCATACACAGTGTGTACAGGGAGCTGCTTTCCCCTCCTGAGCCGCCGGACAGTTTGCCAGAATCTCTTTGAGGCCGACCGAAAGTCTTGTTCCATGGCCTCACCGAACTCCTCCCATACACAAGTTTTTGCTTCAGCAACAACCCGAGCTGCACTCCGCTTGGCCTGCCGGTACACCTCAGCTGCTTCGGGAGTCCCACAAGCCAACCAAGCTTGATAGGACTCCTTCTTCAACTTAATGGCCCCCCTCACCACTGGTGTCCACCACTTGGTTCGGGGGTTGCCACCACGAGATGCACCAACCACCTTGCGGACGCAGCTCTGGGCTGCCGCTTCAACAACAGAGGTGGAGAACATGGCCCATTCAGACTCCATATCTCCAGACTCCCTCAGAATGTGGTTGAAGTTCTTCCAGAGGTGGGAGTTGAAGACCTCCCGGACAGGGGCCTCAGCCAGACGTTCCCAGCACACCCTCACTATACATTTGGGTCTACCAGGTCTGAATGACTTCCTCCCCTGCCATCGGATCCAACTCACCACCAGGTGGTGATCAGTTGACAGCTCTGCACCTCTCTTTACCCAAGTGTCCAAGACATACAGTCGCAGGTCTGATGACACAATTACAAAATCAATCATCGACCTGCGACCTAGGGTGTCCTGGTTCTGCATTCTACGCCAGCATGGAATCGACATTCTACGCCAGCATGGAATTTTGGCGGAGTCCCCGCTGGAAGCTACCCGGGAGAGGAGGAAGCGGAAGCGGAGCGAGCGCAAGCAAAAGCGAGGAAAAAGGGCCGGGATCCATGCTAGGCTAAAGGCTAACCCCTCCAGACCAGCGGTACCGTCGCTTCTTCTATCAAACGTCCGCGCCCTCGAAAACAAGGTAGACGAGCTGCGTTTGCTGAAAGAAACCCGGAGAGAATGGAGGGACTGCTGTGTGTTTGTTTTCACCGAGACATGGCTCCACGACAACATTCCTGACGAGGCCATTCAGCTGGAAGATATGGCGATGTTCCGGGCCGACAGGGAAACGGCGAGCTCCGGTAAGAGCCGGGGGGGGTGGGCTATGCATCTATGTTAACAAGAACTGGTGCGTTAATGCCACGTTAGTGTCTAAACACTGCTCTCCGTTGGCGGAGTTCCTTATTGTTAATTGTCGGCCTTTTTATCTGCCGAGGGAATTCAGCAACGTGTTTGTAGTTGGTGTTTACATAGCGCTGAGCGCTAACGCTAAAGCTAATGCTAAGAAGGCACTCGGGGAACTGTACAATGCAATCAGTAAAATCCAAACTTCACACCCGGACAGTTTTGTGGTGGTTGCGGGGGATTTTAACCACACCAGCTTAAAGACTGTGCTCCCCAAGTTTAAACAATGTGTAGACTTTAAGACCAGAGGAGAGAATATGTTGGACTTAGTGTACACAAACACAGATGCATATAAAGCGTTACCCCGCCCCCATCTCGGCCGTTCTGATCACATGTCCGTGATGCTGGTTCCTGCCTACAAACCTTTATTGAAGCGCAGCAGGCCAGCAGTGAAACAAATCAGGATTTTGCCAGAGAGTGCAACCTCTGCACTGCAAGACTGTTTTCATCACACAGACTGGAAGATCTTCAAAATAGCAGCCTCCCAGGAAGACAGGACAGATGTGGAGGAGTATGCTGATTCGGTCACCAGCTACATCGCGAAGTGCACAGAGGATGTCACTACAGTGAAGACCATCACTATGCGGGGTAATCATAAGCCCTGGATGACTGCAGAGGTGCGCTCGCTGCTTAAAGCCAGAGATGCAGCGTTCAGAGCGAAGGACAGGATTGCCCTCCGCTCAGCCAGGTCTGCGCTTTCAAAGGGAATTAAGGTGGCAAAGCGCGCCTATGCGGAGAAAATCCAGGGACACCTCTGTGACACTAGGAATACCAAGCAGATGTGGCAGGGAGTTCGGACACTGACAGGCTTTAAGTCTAGGCAGGGGGTCGATGATGACGACGCTTCGCTTCCAGACAGGCTTAACGACTTCTTTGCACGTTTTGAAGCATCAAACTTGACAATCAGAGGGAGGGCCGGCCCACTCCCACCATCGGTCGGACCAGTTTTTACCATTAACACAGCGGACACACGGAGGACCCTATCCAGAATCAACCCACGCAAAGCTGCAGGTCCAGACAACATTCCGGGACGTGTGCTCCGAGACTGCGCGAGCGAGTTGGCGGATGTCCTGACTGACATTTATAACATCTCCCTGAGTCAGGCCATCGTTCCCAGATGCTTCAAGACCTCTATCATTGTACCGGTGGCAAAGAAACCAGTGGTGTCATGTTTGAATGACTATCGTCCTGTTGCACTTACACCAATTGTGATGAAGTGTTTTGAACGGCTTGTTAAACCACACATCACAGCCTGCCTCCCTGCATCACACGACCCGCTCCAGTTTGCATATCGTTCAAACCGCTCCACGGAGGATGCTATAGTCACCACCCTACACTCTGTCATCACCCACCTGGACCAGAAAGACACCTACGCCAGACTCCTGTACATTGATTTCAGTTCAGCATTCAACACCATTATTCCCCAGAGACTGATAGAGAAACTACTCCTTCTCGGTCTGAACACCGCCACATGTCTCTGGATCCTGGATTTCCTGACTGAGAGACCTCAGTCTGTCCGGGTTGGAAACAACATCTCCAACTCTGTCACGCTGAGTACCGGAACCCCTCAAGGCTGTGTACTCAGTCCACTGTTGTTTACACTTCTAACACATGACTGTGTATCCAAACACGAGGGGAACCAGATTATTAAGTTTGCAGATGACACCACGGTGGTGGGACTTATTCAGAGGGATGAGGAATCAATGTACAGGGAAGAAGTGAGAGACCTGGAGGGCTGGTGCAGGGAGAACAATCTGGTGCTCAACGTGGACAAAACGAAGGAGATGATTATCGACTTCCAGCGGTCACAGCCTGAGCACGTCCCCCTCAGCATCGGCGGCCGTTTAGTGGAGAGAGTAGAGAACATCAAGTTCCTCGGAGTGCAGATCTCGCAGGACCTGACCTGGAGCAAGAATTCCTTGGAGATCAGGAAGCGAGCTCAGCAGAGACTACACTTCTTGAGGAAACTCAAACAGGTCTCTCTCCCCATCTGCATCCTCAGGACCTTCTACAGAGGTGTGGTGGAGAGTGTTCTGACGTACTGCATTGCTACATGGTACTCCAGCTGCAGTATGTCAGACAAAAAAGCCCTGCAGAGGATAGTCAAGGGGGCGGAGAGGGTAATTGGAGTCTCCCTCCCCTCTGTCCAAGAACTTTTTCAGAACCGTTGTAGGAGCAGGGCACTGAACATTGTCAAGGACCGTTCTCACCCTCTGCATAAACACTTTGAACTTCTTCCATCTGGTAAACGATTCCGGAGCATCAGAGGCAGAACCACCAGACTGATCAACAGCTTCCTCCCACAAGCTGTCAGGATGCTGAACAGCTGACCCAGAATCTCACATACACACTACTGCACCTATGGACATTTTGTATATTATAGTTAGTTATTCTTTTTCCCCAAGTATGTCTCAGGGATGTGTGAATGGATGGGGGGGTGGGAGCTATGTGGGAGTGTGTCTTAATCATGCTGCTTCTTATATGGATGCCGAGAGAAACGCAATTTCATCTTGCCTGCACTACAGTTGTATGTACAGCAATATGACAATAAAGTTTGATTTGATTTGATTTTGATTTGGTGCCAGGTGCACATATGGACACCCTTATGCTTGAACATGGACATAAACCACTGCTGCACGGTGGCGCAGTGGTTTAGCACTGTGGCAGTACAGTTTTACCCTTGGCCGGGGGGTCGCGGGGATCATGAGATCGTGGGTTCGATTCCAGCCCCCGACCAACAGTGAGCTGTGTGGAGTTTGCATGTTCTCCCCGTGTTGCGTGGGTTTACTCCGGGATTTCTCCGGTTTCCTCCCGCATACCAAAAACATGTAGGTTTTGGGCGCTCGCGCACGCAGCGACCAGCAGCCGGTGGCTTGTCACCAGACTGCAAAACCAAAATCTACCTACGAGTACAAATAAGTAACAAAAAAAAAAAAAAAAATGGTGTTCGTTATGGACAAACTGTGGTTAGCACAGAAGTCCAATAACTGAACACCACTCAGATCGGGCAGACTGTTCCTCCCAATCACCCCCCTCCAGGTTTCACTGTCGTTGCCCACGTGCACATTAAAGTCCCCGGAGACCTTGGCAGACTGATCCCAAGCTTTCTAAACTGGCTTTTGGTACATATATCATCATCATAATCATAGCAGTCTGTCGTGGGTGACAATGACTGTTTCATTTAGATCTGATCAGATTCCTCCATGCAGCTCTGTCCTTAGCCTTCTGCTGCCAGGAACTCTTGTCTATGTCCAACTCCTTCAAGTTTCTTTTTACAGTGTCTTTAAACCTGAGCCTTGGTCTACCCTGATTGCGTTTGCCCTCGCATAACTGTGAGTAGAGTAGCTGCCGAGGGAGACGCTGGTGGTCCAACCTCTCAACATGTCCGAGCCATCTCAGGTTCATCTGTATGAGCATGTCCTCCATTGATGGTAGACCAGCTCGTTTCAGCACTTCTATGTTGGTTATCTTGTCTTTCCATGAGATGTTCATTATGGCTCGAAGGAGTCTCATCATGTACGCGTGGAGTTTCTTTACCTGCACTCTGTAGACAGTCCAAGTTTCAGCACCGTACAACAGAGTAGCCAGTACTGTCGCTCTGTACACTTTGCATTTCACATGGATAGACACATGTCGACTGTTAAACAGTCTCTCCCTCAAGTTTCCAAACACAGCACTCGCTCTTCCCATTCTGAGAGATAGTTCATCCTCCAGCCTAGCATTGTCTGAAACAGTACTCCATAGATACTTGAAAGTCTTGCACTTGACTAGTGGCTCTGTACCAACGCTGATCTCTTCTGGTGTTTTCATGTCCTTTCTGTCTGCTGCAGTTTGAAGGTCCTCCGCTTTTTCATCCCACCAGTTGGACTTCATCCCTCTGGTGTACTTCTGTAGCTCACTCTGAGCCTTTGAGTATTTCTCCTTCTTCAACCTTGTGTTACACTGTAGGTTTTCCTGCCTAGCTGTATTCCTCGCTTCTAGTAGTTTCTTCAGGTGTTCATCATGCTCATCAAACCAATCTTGATGTTTCCTCTCAGGGTGGCCTAATACATCACTCACAGTCTGATACACCGTGTCCTTCAGTGTTGCCCATTTCTCTTCTATGTCATTCTCTGAGTTGTTGCTGTCCCAGTCTTTCAAGTTTTCATCCATTTCCTGTGTAAGTTCTTCCTGCTTCTTTTGGCCTTTCAGTGCACTAGTGTTTAGCTTCCGTCGTGGCTTCACACCCGTCCTGCAGTGCTGTTTTCGTCTCCAAATCCTTAATCTAAATCTCAGCATAACATGATCAGTACCACAGTCCACGCCTCTCATTGCTCTGGTGTCCAAAACAGTACATTCCTTATGTCTCTCTGCCTGACTATGATGTAGTCTAATAAGTGCCAGTGCTTGGATCTTGGGTGCATCCATGTCTTCTTGTGTGTGTCCTTGTGCTTAAATAGAGTGTTGGATATCACAAGGTTGTACTCTGAACATAGTGCAAGTAGAAGTTCTCCATTAGCATTGCACTTGCCTACTCCATGACTGCCTAGCACTCCTTTCCATTTCTCAGTGTTCGAACCAACTCTGGCATTAAAATCTCCAATGAGTATCAGCCTGTCATCAGTCAGTACATGCCTGATAGTCTCACGTAAATCACTGTAGAACTCTTCCTTCACCTCCTCTGTGTTGGTCATTGTTCGGGCATATACACTGATGAGTGTGTCATACATCTTCCGCTCTAGTGGGAGTCTCATAGTCATTATCCTGCCGTTGATTGGCACCGGTTCCTCATCAAGCATTGCTGCTATCTCCTTTCTAACTGCAAAGCCCACTCCTGCTGCTCTCCTTTCTTGAGTTGATCTCCCACTCCAAAAGAAGATGTACCCATGGTCTTCCAAGCTGTCACATCCAGGCAATCTTGTTTCACTAAGTGCAGCTATGTCTAGATTGTACCTGTTCATTTCCAGGTCCACAAGCGCGGTCTGTCTTTCTGGGTGCTGTGATGTTGTTCTGTCCAACAGAGTGCGTACATTCCATTCTGCTACACACAAGGCTGCTGTTTTCCTCTTCTAGCATTCAATGATGTCATGGTTCGAGTGCCAATCCCGTCTGCGCTCGAGCCATGCACTATCCTCGCCCATTTGACGGCTGTGTGTCCCTTTTGGCTCCCCGAGCCTTTATTGTGACAGCGCTCGGAGGGGCTTCCGGCTGTCAGGTTTGACAGCTGAGCCGCATTTCGTCTCATCAGTGGCTCTCCACTTAAGAGGGCAGCTGGGAATGAAAAGACGCGGCAGTCTCATCAGAAACTCCCCATTGTCTGACGCATCGAGCATCCCTCGGCTCAGACGTTGTCTATTCATCTTCTTGGGCTGCACGGTGGCGCAGTGGTTAGCACTGCGGCAGCACAGTTTACCCTTGGCCGGGGGATTGTGGGGATCGTGGGATCGTGGGTTCGATCCCAGCCCCCGACCAACAGTGATCTGTGTGGAGTTTGCATGTTCTCCCCGTGTTGCGTGGGTTTACTCCGGGATTTCTCCGGTTTCCTCCCACATGCCAAAAACATGCATGTTAGGTTAATTGGCTGTTCTAAATTGTCCCTAGATATCTGTTTCCTATAGGCCCTTAGAATAGAGGGTTAGTATTAATGAAAGCGCTTTGAGTGGTCTTTGTGACTAGAAAAGCGCTATATAAGTGCAGGTTAGTTAGTTAGTTAGTTAGTTATATTCGTAAGTGTGTTTCCTTGAGTTTCCATTTTCCATTGTCATTGTCTGTATTCCGTTGTAGGTGTTTCAGCCCCCCGTGGCTTGTTATTTTGTTCCTTTTCTGTTCTCTTAATAAACTGTGCAAACTCACCGGCGATTTGTGGCGTCTTATGATGGCTCGCGAGGGCCATCCATGACAAATGATAGTTTTGACTAAAAGCATGTCAATACCATCACAATCCGTAGATGTTTTACTTTTAAACGATTTAACAATTTCAATGACCTCTCTCTCATCTGTGTTCTTTATGAAGATGGAGTCTTTTATAGCAATGCTTTTGTTTACTGTATCACCTGTAGGTGCCGTATTGGATATTTCTCGAGCCAAATTAGGACCAATGTTAACAAAAAATTTATTAAATTCATCTGCAGGTGAGACTGCATTCACACTCCGAGTTATTTTTATTTCCAAGAATACTGTTAAGTATTGTCCATGTATTTTTAGTGTTATCTCTGTTTTTCTCCAGTTCTTTACTGTAATAGTCTCTTTTACTACATCTCATTATATATTGTATATTAACTTATTTTTGTATGTTTTAAACCGCTGCTCTGCTTCTTTTGTCCTTTTCTTTAGAAAAGCTTTATATAGTGAATTTTTCTTTTTACACGCTTTTTGTAATCCTTTGGTTAACCATTGCTTGTCGACAAATTTCTGTTTAAGCTTTCTCTTTACTAATGGACAATTTTTTTCATAAACAGCGGTTACAATGTTCATGAATGTATCGTAGGCTTCATTTACATCTGATACATAGACTTTTGTCCAGTCTTGCTTCAGCAAGTCTTCACAGATTACAACCATTTTCTTACTAGTTATATTATTGTAGAGCTCGATTAACTTATCTCTGAATGTCTCAATGCAAGTTCCCGGCATTCTATATATACAACTTATAATCAGATTTTTTTGTTTTATCTTGGTCAATCTCAACAGCAACACATTCCAGAATCCCTGGTAGTGCAAAGGACATTCCATTTACAAGTTTACACCCATACAATTCATCAATATACAGTGCAACATCACCACCCTTTTTTTGAGATCTGTTAATATGAAACATCTGATATCCCTCTATTGCCATCAAAGAAGCCAGCTCTTCCTTGAGCCAAGTTTCAGAGGCTGCAATAGCTGTAAATTTTCTATCCAGCTGTTTTAAATAGTCCTGAATCTGTGGAAAGTTTTTGTTAAGACTTCTGCTGTTTAAGTGTATTATTGATAGTTTACCATCTACTTGCACTTGACTTTTGAATTGCTTTTCAGTGTAATATTCACAGTGATTATGAATATTATTGAAGAAGTGGTTATCAGGATCAATATCATTTTCCATCTCTTGTAGTTTATGTTCAGCATAATCAGATATTTTCAGAGTCTGAATTTCCTTTCTGTGTCAAATGACTTCTTCCAATTGGGGATGACTGATGTCTACTAAAGTCAGTCATGAGTTGTTGCTTTTTTTAAGTACATTATTATGTCACAAAACGACTGTTCTTGCCGTGTGTGTGTGTGGATATGGATTATCGCAGTCTCTTAATTTTCTTAATCAGCGTTCATCTACATTTAAGTCAGTGAGATTTCTTATTATTATGGCCTTTGCTTCCTCAGGTGTTCCATTTAGTTTAATCCAGACTCTACAGTTTTTTGTCCATGTTGCCTGAATCTTGTCTTGTCTTTTCAGCATCCGTGCTTGCCATGCTATTTCAGCATTAGTCTTTGTTAAATGTTCATTTAGGTAAACTTCTGTTCCCCATAGCTTTCTGGCCTGCCTCAGTATGTCATTTTTTACTCTTCTGTTCACAAAGTGCATCACAATTGATTTCTTTGTTTTATTATCCTTTCTGGGTAGTGTATGGCAGGCTGAAATTGCATTTACTTCAACCTTTATGTTTCTGCTTTCAAGGAACCGAAGCACCTGGTTTTCCAAGGAGACTGATTCACTTGGGGGAGCCTCCTCACTTCTCATTCCTGCTGTAGCATGAGCATATGATTGATATTTAATGTCTCGTACACTAATGATTAAATCATCCATACGAGTATATTGTTCAAGATCCTCGATACATCACTTCAAGTCTGCAATTTTTTTGTCTCTTTCCTTAATTGTTAATTTCAGCTCTCGGACTTCCTCCATTAGCCCTAATAATTTGGACTGTTGATTGGCCACTTTGGTAAATTCTTCTGACATGAAGTTCAGAGATTTTTTAATCTCTTCCATTTCCTCTTTCTTTGGTGGTATTTCTTACTGACCTGATGATAGCAGGATAATTTCTGCTGGTGTTGCCGGTATCTGGTCCAGCTGACCTCAGATCCGACTGGGGCCTCAGCTAGCCCCTCTGCTGCTAGCACTGCCGCTTACTGCCGCTGTAGTTAAGCTCCGATCCAGCTGGGGCCTCAGTTAGCTCCTCCGCTAAGCTTCGCCATTTACCGCCGCTGCAGTTAAGCGCCGATCCGGCTGGGGCCTCAGTTAGCTCCTCCACTCAGCTCCGCCGCTTACCGCCGCTGCAGTTGAGTTCCGAACCGGCTCCTATCCAGCTGGGGCCTCGGTTAGCTCCTCCGCCGAGCCCTGCCACCCACCGCCGCTGTAGCCGAGCTCCGATCCAGCTGGGGCCCCCGCTAGCTCATCCGCTGCTTAGCAGTGTTGTGCTTAGAAGTCGCCCACTTTCAGTCACTCTTCACTGGGGCAGAATGCTGCTGAAGTCCGCTAGCCAACTGGTCACTATATGCAGTAACATGCAGGAAATGTGATCTTCTGCTGGTGACTTTTTTATTATCTTCTTCACTCACTGGTAAGGTAAAGGCACCAACCAACCGCTTTACAAGGTTCAGGCAATGTGTGTTTGTAAAACACAGGCAATGTGTGGCAATGTGTTGTTCTGTAAATTCTTTGTAGAATTCTGATGTGAGTCCATCTGGAGCTGGTGCCTTCCCATTCTGGAGAGATTTAATTGTTCTGTGCACCTCAGACTCTGATATTTCTGCATTTAAGTCAGTTTTTTGAATGTCTGATAAATTTGCAAGTTTAATTTGTGAAAAGAAAGTTGCCATTAATGACTGAGAATTGTTATGTTGTTCAGACTTGTATAAATTTCAGTAAAATTCTAGAAAAGCCGAATTAATTACCTCAGGATCAGTGGAACAAAAGCCAATCCCATCAGAAATTGAAGCTATTGTTTGGGAAGCTATTCGTGTTAAGAAAGATATTTACCTGGTTTATCTCCATACTCAAATAAATTTTGTTTGGCAAATTTGAGTTTGTCTGTAGCATTTTGTGTCAGCAAAGTATTAAGTGAGCACCAGAAGGCATTGAGCTCCTTTAATTTGGATGGTGAAGAATTTTTAAAATATTCTTGTCCTGCGAAACTGAGCCTTCTTCCTAATATATTCTGTTGTTCTGTAATTCAACGCTTTTTGCTGGATGTATGTATATGATATTATCAATCCCCTACCAAAAGCTTTCGCAGTCTCCCATAGCAGTGATGGACTGCTGGCTGAGGGAAAGTTACCAATAAGAAATTGTTTGAATTCTGTAGTAAAATATTCTACAAATTTAGCATCCTTTAAAATAAGGGGATTTAATCTCCAGTGTTTTGATTGTCCTCTTACATCTTTAGGGGCGAAGTGTGGATAAACTGCTGCATGATAAGAAATGGCAGTATGTCCAATTTGGCAGGATGCCACCTGTTTTAGAATAACTTTAGAAATAGAAAAGTAGTCAATACGTGTGTGACATTTGCGTGGATTGAAGTAAAAAGTGTAATCTTTCCCTGCAAGGTGAAGTTTCCTTCACACATCCACAAAACCCACTTCCGCCATAAGATCAGACACCTGTTTTGTTTGTTTGGAATTAGGGAGGGAACCAATAGGAAGCCTATCAATCAATGGATCCATAAGGCAATTAAAATTGCCTCCCAAAATGACATTTTCTAAAGGCAATCCTGCAAGTTTTGTCGCCACCGATACCAAAAATGTGACAGGGTGGCCAGGAGGACAATAAACATTTAAAATGGCAAATTCCTCTCCATGTAAAACTGCTTTTATAAACACGTATCGACTAAGTGCATTCTTAATACATTCTGTTAATTGAAAAGGTATGGGTTTCCTAATGAGAATTGCCACCCCTCGGCTTTTACTGGTGAAAGAGGAAAAGAAAACATGCTCAAAGCCACACTGTTGCAACTTTAAATGTTCCGTGTCATTCAGGTGCGTCTCTTGTAATAACGCTAATACCACATCCTCCTTCTTTAAAGTTGAGAGGACCTTTTTCCTTTTAATTGGCGAGTGACACCCCTTGATGTTCCACGTACATACAGGTATGAGAATGGGGTTTGGGAAAAAAAGAGGAAACTAAGCCGGGGGTCTTGGGGGACGCAGGCCCCCAAGCCGGATCCAAGGCGGAGCTTTGGTGGGTGGTCTAGGGGGGCAACGCCCCCCAGAAGCTAACAAAATCTGGTGTTTTAGAATGCTCAAATGTGGTCTTATATTTAAAGTTAGAAGCAAGTACAAATGCATTTATAGTTTACCTTTTTAATCTGCTGATGCATCACATGTGTAATCATGTTCAATACTGTTTTGACTGTGTCACACTTGACTGAGAAATAGAAAATATCACTTCCATATTTACATGCCTGTGCTACTACTCTATAAACTTATGTACAAGTCAATGTATTCTTCACATCTAATTGTGCAATTTCTTCTTCTTGGCTACCAAAGCCTGGAGCCGTTCTGTAGCCTTCCTCTTCTTTGATTTTCTGTGGGCAAGCAGTGCCTGCTTAGCTGCAGCTTCTCTGTTCTTTTTCATGGCTGCCTTGCTTGCCACAGAATCATATTGAAGATTGAGTTCTTTCTGTTTCATTTCCTTCTCTTTCCTTTTTTCTTCCTTTTCATGCCTGTAGGCACTTGCTGGATATGACAAAGGAAATGTAACAAAATCACCGATTGGTTGCTTCAATAAGTATCAGCCAATCAGTGGCCTTGTTACATTACATTACTGATCTCGCTGGGTAGCACGTTCTGCGCGGTGGATTTTAGCAGCCGATCGAAAATACGACTCGCCGGTCATAACATACCTCACCCCCCCCTCCTAAAATTTTCTCCTCGAATTTAGACGATTCACGAGAATGAATGAATGAATGTATGATCAAATCCGCGGAATTCCACGGATCCGCGGAAAATTCTCATCCCTGTACATAGCCTTAGTGTATTCTTTATCAGCATTGGTACATGTTAAACATTGCCACCTTGGTGCCAAAAACGTGCCTAAACCACAATAAGCGGAGCAAAAAAAACAAAAACAAAACTGACAGAAAATACAATCTAACCAGATGAACGATAACAAAAACAAAAACAGCGATTTCCAGACGCGCTCCTCCTTTAACCAAACAAGAGACTACCACATTTCTAACCAAACTCATGTAACTTTTTACCTCACCTAGGTAGGTAATAAAATTTAAAAAACACAAAGTAAGACACATCTCTCCTCGCTACTGCACACCACTGTACCAATCTAAAGAGAAAGAAAGTTGAGCAAATAAAATATTGAATGGACTATAATTACTCACATTGTCTGTCCGTCCGTCCTAAAGCATAAACATAAAAAAAAAAAAAAAAATTACGTGTCCACGATTTACAGTCTGGTCCAAATAAAATAATCCCATGGAACTTTAAATGCAGTGCCTTCATCCCAGATTATCCACAAGCGCAGTCGCTTTGTCGGGTGAGTCGAAAATCCTGGTGGTTCCATCATGCGAAACCCTTAACCTGGCTGGATACAAAAGGGAGTATGGGATGCCAGCCTCACGTAGACGCCGTTTCACCCTGTTGAATCCTTTCCGTTTGCACGTGGTATCCATCGAGAAATCTTGAAAAAACATAATCCTGGAGCCCTGGTACATCAGAGTAGCGCTGGTCACTGCTGCCATTCCACCGTGTAGGCTCCAGCGCCCGTTGCTGGTCTATGAAGTTGTGAAATCTAATCAACACGGGTCTTGGGTGCTGAGTCGGTGCCAGCCGCGGAGTGAGTGCACGGTGCATTCTCTCAAGCTTAACGCGAACGTCTTTAGTCTCAATGCACAGGAACTCAGGCAGCCACTTTTTAAAAAACTTAAGTGCATGATTGCCCTCTGCACCCTCTGGAAGGCCAATGACACGCATATTCTTCCTCCGGCCTCTGTTTTCGAGATCATCGATGTGTTGTGCCATCAACTCGACCCGTTTCTCCAATGCCTGTATGTGCCCCATAGCCTCCTCCATACCCTCTTCCTGCACCGCAATTCTGTCTTCAGCCTCTGTAGTGCATTTGGCCAAATCCTTCATCTCCGAGCCCTGAGCCTGAAGCATTTCAGCTAGCAAGTCAACTTTCTAGTTTATGACTTTTGTGATGTTCCCCGTGATTTCTTCAATAACCTGGCGAAGGGCAGGGTCAAGTGCGGTAGTTTTGCTAGCTATTGGTAGTTCAGCTAGCTCCGTGTTAGCTAAGCTCTCCATGTCAGCCAAGCTTTCCATGTTAGCTGTGGTAGCTGCATTGGCCGTGTTAGCTGTATTAGCCGTGCTAGCTGAGTTACCAGCATCGCAAGTCTTGCTGCTTTTTTTTTAGTGTTTTTGGGCGGAATTATGCTGAAGCGGGTCAGAAAGTAGGCATCGATGCTCATACTACTGTAAGTAGCCCACAAGTATCGATAAAAGATAAAGTTTGTCTTGTAGTTTCTCTCGACGCAGAAAAAGCATTTGACCGCATTGAGTGGTCCTATTTGCTTTACACTCTGCAGCAGTTTGGGCTGGGTCCTAATTTTATTACATAGATAAAAGTCCTCTGTAGTTGTCCTTTGGCAGCTGTTATCACAAATGGACTTGGGTCAAAAAATTTTGAGGTTGGAAGAGGGAACAGACAGGGCTGTCCCCTCTCCCCTCTTTTGCTCACTCTTGCAATTGAACCGCTAGCTGAAGCGATACGAAGTGAGGCTACTGTCCTTGGCATTACTACTGAGCATCGAGCCCACAAAATTTCATTATATGCCGACGATGTTTTATTGTTCCTTTCTAACCCATTTGTTTCAGTGCATAGTGTCATTTCAATAATCAATAAGTTTAGCTTATTTTGTGGTTACAAGATTAATTTCTCCAAGTCTGAGGCCATGCCCCTGGGAAAACAATGCTACATTCCCAGCTCTCCCTTTAAGTGGTCACCAGCAGGATTTGTGTATCTGGATATATTCGTTACACCTTGTTTTGATCAAATGTTTAAAGCAAACTATGTCCCATTACTTGACAAACTCAAACAGGATCTCGAGCGTTGAAATTGTCTCCCTATATCATGGTTAGGGAGAATCTCGCTTCTTAAAAGGAATATTCTTCCTCGCTTGCTTTATCTGACAAGGATGATTGCCATTTTATTTACACATAACCTTATCCAAAAAATAAAGGGCTGGTTTAGCTCCTTTATCCATCCATCTTCTTCCACTTAATCCTTTTCGGGTCACAGGGGTGCTGGAGCCTATCCCAGCATCTTTGGGCAAGAGGCATGGTACACCCTGGACAGATCGCCAGTCCATCACAGGGCCATGGAGCAAAAAAATGGCACTCATAAAAATGTCAACATTACAGCTTCCCGGCCATATGGGAGGTTTAGACCTCCCAGATCTCAAAAAATATCAGTTGAGTTCTCTTTTGTTGTATGCACAAGAGTGGGTTTGCACAAGTACTTCTGCAATATGGCTGGACATTGTCGGCCTCCGTCGGTCTATGATGACCATGGAAGAGAATCCTAAACGTCTACTCTGCTGGAACAGCACCGCCTGTGGCTGAACAGGCCGATGCGCGAATGGCAGTCCCTGTCACACAGGTCGCACTTGTGGGTGGTCTCCGTGCTGCTGGGTCTGTGGACATAGAAGCATCATTATGTGAATGCCCTCTTAATACTTTGTAGTGTTCATGCTTTTTAAAAAGAGCAAAGAAATGCTGTAGTAACCCAATATCTGTTAACACTGTTAAGGCCTGGAGAGCAGCACGCTGCATTGAGGGGAGAGCTAGGATAACCTCCACTTTCACTCCTATTGCCAACAATCCAGACTTTCTTCCTGGACTGCTGGATTCTGGTTTTGGGGAGTGGGTTTCTAAGGGTATTTCCACATTTGGTTGTCTTTTTAAGAAAGGAATCATCATGTCTTTCGAGCAGGTGGTTTAAGACTTCATATTAGGTAAAAATAATCTTTTTTTGTTTTTTCAAATTAGGGATTTAATTACAAAAGAAGCATCACTATTGGAGGACACTGAGATCTCTGAAATTGAAAAGCTGTTTTTTAGTTCTAGGGAAATGTCACTTAGCATGTGCTACAAGGTATTGAAAGGTCAGTGTAATGTTGACTCTCCTATGTTGGCTCAAACCTGGGGAAAAGAATTGGATATTGATGTTACAGAAGAAATGTGGTGTAAGATTTGGAATGCTACCAAAAAAAATACTATTTGTAACCGTACCTGAGCTTTACAACTGAAACTACTACATAGAGCCCATCTGGCTCCAAACAGAGTGTCTACATTTAAACCAGGCTCCTCTTCACTGTGTCCTAAATGTCAAACTCACATTGGCAGCCTCACTCACCATTTATGGTCATGTGCCAAAATTCAGGAATATTGGGAGTCCATTTGTCTTGAAATGATGAAAATTCTGAAAATAAACACTGATCTTGATCCACTGTCTCTTCTCCTTGGTTTACCAAATAAACACATTGGAAATAAATTTAACAGTAAATTGTACAACATTCTAACCTTCTGTACCCGGAAAAAATATTTTGTTGCAATGGATTTCACATAAAGTTCCTACAGTTTCTGGATGGAGAAGGCTGATACTGGAGCATATTCCACTTGACTTTCTGACTTGCCTCGTACATTCTAAAACTGATGTATTTAACCATATATGGAAACCATTTCTGGGCTATACCGAAGGAAATTTGTCCACCATTCTGTCTCAAGCTTTTGTTTGCTCTTAAAATTTACTCATTTTTGTGCTAATTATGCTGCTTGCCCCTTTTTTTATTTTTTTGTTTTGTTTCTTTGTTTTCTTGTTGCTGAGCAACTTGTGTGTTTTTTGTATCGTGGTTTTTTTTTTGTATTGTTTTTGTTCTGGAAAAATGAAAACTATTAAATATATTGTTAAAAAAATAAATAAATAAAAATAAAGCCATTTCTAAAGCTTTGGGACTCCAGTGAACCACAGTGAGAGCCATTATCCACAAATGGTGAAAACATGGAACAGTGATGAACCTTCCCAGGAGTGGTCAGCCAACCAAAATTTCCCTAAGAGCGCAATGATCCAAAACACACCAGCAAGTCCACCTCTGAATGGCTTAAGAAAAACAAAATGAAGACTTTGGAGTGGCCTAGTCAAAGTCCTGATCTGAATCTGATTGAGATGCTGTGGCATGATTTTAAAAAGGCGGTTCATGCTTGAAAACCCTCCAATGTGACTAGGCCGTGAGCAGCTGCCACTTTTCGTTCAGTTTCATGGCACCCAACGGGGAACTAAAATTTTAGTGTTTCTAAATTAAGATTACATTATTGTAAGACAAAATATCGATGTTCCCACTTCCAAAGGTGTGGATAGCAGTATGAAAAATGCGATTGAAGTCAGTTGGTAATAATTGTCTGGCTACCTTAAGCATGGCCCAGTCCGGGACGTTTTAACCAATCAGCGTCGTCCCTTTGGTCATGTGACAACAAAATGGCAGCGCCCACAGGGGTAGCGTGCGCTGAAAGCCTCTCCTGTGTTATTCACATTTCCGATAAGTTTTCGGGCAGTATCACTCGTTTTACTGAAGCATCGTGGGCAAAAGTACGTGCGTGTGCCCAAAAATGGCTTGTACTTGACGGACCCCAACAGAAAGTAGCAGAACAACGTCGCGACTTGTTCGAGAAAGGTGAGGGGCAGCTATTGTTTATGGTTGTACTGCGTGTGCCCTGGAGTCGTTTGGCTCCGATCATTTGTAACTCTAAATATGAACTAAAATGGAACCCTAGATGTCTAAAACCTTTGTCAACCGCTCACAGGGTGACCTAGTCCTGGTCTAAGACTCCGAGTAGGCCGATCTGGGGGTGTGGAGGCTATTAACCAAGGGACTCTGGGTGCCAGGTAACATAGTCCTAGTATAGATCTAGATGATGCAGATCGACTCACTCTGATGATGCATCTATCCCCAGAACCCACCCTGAGCCTGAATTATAGTCAAAATATACCACTACCGGAACTTCCGGTCTGGACACCATGGTGATTGCAGCTTAACGCTGAAGCTCCCAGACCCAATCCAGTAAAATACCTTGAAAATCAGAATTAACAGATTTTTGGAAGAGTGAAAATCAAAGGACAAAGTCATCATGCCTAAAGGAAAACAGAAGAAACCGACATTTACCAGGCCAGGACACGCATCGGCCAAAGAATCTGATCCGGAGGATTTCCATTCAGAAGACGAGGAGCTGAATGAAGCTAACAAAAAGGTTAGCTTGAAAATGGTATTTAAAGAATTAAGATGATTTCGCCGAGAGTGTTGGGCCGAATTTTGTGAATTCAAAGAAGAATTAAAAAGGACAAACAGCAGAGTGGACCAGGCCGAGAACCGAATCTTGGAAGCAGAGGAAAGAATAAAAGCGCTGGAAGATTCCGTGCTGGATCTACACAAAAGGCAGTCAAGTCTAGAGGCTAAGCTAACCGACCAAGAAGGAAGACTGAGAAGAGACAACATAAGAATTCATGGTCTGAAAGAAGGAGTCGAGGATGGTTTCACCACAATGACGGCATGCGTGGAATCCTTACTGAGAGAGAAGTTGGATATTCCCCAATCCACCGACTTGAAGATAGAAAGGGCCCACCGTACATTAGCCCCTAGGCCGGCGGCGGAAGCGCCACCAAGCTCGGTGGTGGTGAGGTTCTCCAACTTCAAAGTAAAACAAGAGGTTGTAAGACTGGCTTGGCAGAAAAAAGGATTTATTCACCAAGAGAGAAAAGTTTTCGTGGAACACGATTACGCCCCGGAGGTCCTTAAAAAGCACCGGGAATACAAACGCTAAAAAGGTGCTACGAGAGAAAAAACTGCGCTTCCAAACACCATTTCCGGCGAAGCTAAGAGTCTTCTACAGTGAAGAGACATGTCTCTATAATTCGGCGGAAGAAGCAACCGCTGACATGGCGAGAAGAGGGCTCCCGGTAATGGTGTTTAAACCCGCAGCAGACCCGAGCGAAAGAATCAAGGCTCAAACGTGGTCCACACAGTGACCCTCAAAATCCACGGGCCAGCAGCGGGAAACCCAGCGCCAGAGCTACAAGGAAAAACTGGCCATTTACAGGAGGGAATAACGATTTTTTTAGTCAATCTGCACATCCAACCCCCCTCCTACAAGGTAACAAACATTAAAGGAGATGCAGAATCAGCATGTGGTAAAACATTTCATGGAACAGTCATAATATTAGAAACAAATAAGTCTTTTAAAAAAAAAACAAACAAAAAAACAAACTGGTTAAAATAGAAATGTGACAATGATCCACATGTTCTCCCCACACTAACAAATACTGTATTAGTGCGAACGTTTGCTGTGATGGTGGTGGGAGGGTGCACACAATTTCATAGGGTATAGGCATGAAAAAAAAAAAATCATTACAAGTTCGGATTGGGATCTGAAATTCACGTTAAAAACATGGGACAACTTACAGGGGTAAGAGAGGGCCCTCAACACGTAACAGAGTTTGAGGAATTTCCCTCAGAGCCTACACTCCATCAAGGCTCTTCCAGGGTCTCTAAAAAGACCTCAGCTCAGGAAGTTCTTTTGTCAGTTTTTTTGTTTTAAAGTTTTATACACTATGTTCTTAATGTTTTTTATGTTCTTAATGTTCTTTCAGTTTCTGAGTAGCATAAAAGAGGGCCACCACACTGTTATACTAAATAAGACAATACAATGGAGAAACAGGGTGTAACCAAAATAATCTCATATAATGTAAAAGGGATCCTGAATCCAGTTAAAAGATCCAAGATTCTAGGCAAAATGAAAAAAGACAAAGCAGGAATAATATTTTTACAAGAAACCCACCTAACAGACGTGGAGCACACTAAACTCAATAGACAAGGGTTTAAAATGATCTCTTCATCTTCATATAAGTCAGGGAGGAGGAGGGGAGTAGCGACATTGATCTCAACCAAAATTACATTTGAAAAAGAATCAGAACACAAAGATAAAGAAGGGAGATACAGTTTGGTAATTGGGCGGCTAGAGGAAGAAGATTTCACCCTGCTGAATGTATATGCACCTCCAGGGGCTAACTGGAAATTTTATAAAAACGTATTTGACCTAATGATAACTAAAGCCCAAGGTTTAGTGATATGTGGTGGAGACTTCAATCTAAGACTGAATCCATACTGAGATGCATCAGGTAATTCTCCACATCAAAATAACACTCAAAGTAGGAAAACTCGGATGCTACTAAAAGAAATGGGAATCTGTGATGTGTGGAGGGAATTCAACCCCAGTGTAAAAGATTATACTTTTTTTTTCCACAATATCTTTAATGAACCTTTTTTTTTTTTAACAAACATGATACAAACAATCAAACACTAACACTAAAGTACTACAAAAAAAAAAAATGCACTAAAAACACCAACAACCACCAACAAAATCAAGTCTTCAACAATGCTCCTCTGTTTAGTCTAGACAATCCAATACATAAGTATACATATTATGTTCACCAGTTTGGAATTTACAAGGTCCACACACATCATTCACCTTCTTCTTCAAGAGTTATGTTTAAATTTTTTACATAATCAATAAAAGATCTCCATATATTCTCAAACACAATTTCCTTTGATTTCAGTATATATGTTATTCTTTCTAATGGAAGGTTTGTTAACATCTGTCTTAACCACTGAGTCACATCTGGTCTATGAGTCTTTTTCCATAATAGTGCAATACATTTTTTGGCATTAAGCAAACTGAGGTCTATGAATGTTCTTTCACTTTTATTAAAATTATGCTTTTCTGGGTACAGACCCAACAAAAACAGTTTAGGATTCAATATGATTTGTTTTGAGATTATTTTTTCAATTGTTACCCTCACCTCTTCCCAAAACATTCTTATTAATCTACATTCCCATAAACAATGAAATAGGGTTCCTTTACTTTCCATGCATTTTGTGCATGTATCTGGTATATTTTTGTTATATCTATTTAACTCCTCCGGTGTAACATACATCCGCATTAACCATTTCAAATGTATCAATTTAAGGCGTGCATTTATTGATTTGGTTTGAGCTTCTGTACAAGCCAATTCCCATTGTTCCTCTGAAATTTCAATTTGCAGATCTTCTTTCCAGTAGTTTAATCTTTTCAGTGAATTTTCACTTGAAGATAGTGTCAATGAGTTATAAAACTCTGAAATAATACCCTTTCTTTTACTATCTTTCATCATCATTTTTTCCAAGGATGAATAAATAGGTCGAGTGAGAGCTTTATTTTGATTTGATCGAATAAAGTTTCTAAGTTGAAGATATTTAAAAAAATGTGTTCTATTGAGATTAAATTTGATCCTCAGCTCTTCAAAAGACATTATGTTGTCTGCACATGGCAAATATAAATCCTGAATCTTTTGTATCCCTTTTAAATTCCATACTTTAAATACAGCGTCCGCTCTCCCTGGTTTAAAATATTGATTACCCCATATTGGACTAAATTGTGACAATAACTGTGGTTCTTTTAAATAGTTTTTAGCTTCACACCATATTTTGATCATATGCTTTACAAATGGATTTTTAACTTGTTTTTGTAATTTTTTTGCCGAATCTGAGTATATGAATATGGGAAGAGGTAAAGGTAAATTGTATGATTCCATTTCAGTCCAGTGAGGGAGATCATTTGATGAAAAATAATATGTCATAGACCTCAGTTGTGCCGACCAATAATACAACATAAAATTTGGACATTTCAGACCTCCACGATCAAATGGTAAATATAATAAAGACAAACGTAATCTAGCCCTCCTGTTGTTCCATATAAATTCCACTAACTTTTTTTTTATTCTTGAGAATAGATCTAAAGGTGGTGATAAGGGAATGTATTGAAATAAATAAAGTATTTTAGGTAAAATATTACTTTTAAGTATATTGATTCTCCCGATCATCGACATTGGTAGTGACATCCATCTCTGAGTTAACTCATTGATATCTGACATTAAGGCTTCATAGTTGACACTGGCGACTGATTCTAGCTTAGGCATAATATGGATTCCTAAATATTTAAACTGATTTACAACATTGAATTGATTTACCTCAGGGGCTGGGTAATTTCTCTGGGTCTCATTTAGCATTAATATTGAAGATTTAGTTTTATTTATTTTATATCCTGATATTTCCCCAAAATTCTTTATTAAATTCAACAAGGTTGGAATTGATTTTTTTAGATTCGACATAAACAAAATTATATCATCGACGTACAGGGAGATTTTATGTTCTGTTGGTCCAACTTTAATTCCATATATTTGTGAATGTAAACGTATCGCTATCGCTAAAGGTTCAATTGCCATAGTAAACAGTAAAGGTGAAAGTGGACAGCCTTGTCGACATCCTCTATTGATTTTTATTGGTTTTGAAATATTGTTATTTGTTAGGATTTCTGCTGTAGCATTATTGTATATTATTTGAACCCATTTTATGAAATTATTTCCAAGTCCAAACCTTTGTAGGACTTCAAAAAGAAAGGGCCATTCAACTCTATCAAAGGCCTTTTCGGCGTCCAATGATAGGAGAGCTGTATCCGGTGCTTCTTTATTAAAATAAATAATATTAAATAGTCTTCTTACATTATGGAAGCCTTGTCTACCCTTTATAAAGCCATTCTGATCTCGATTAATAATATTTGGTAAAATTTCTTGTATTCGTCTTGCTAAAATTTTACAGATTATCTTAAGGTCGGCGTTTAATAGGCTTATTGGTCTCATATTTTCACATTTATTAGAGGGCTTACCTGGTTTTGGCAGCAGTATAATTAAGGCATTATTTATGTATGATGGTAAATTATTATTTTGAAATGCTTCTAAAACCATTTCCAAAAAAGGTTTTATTAATTTATTCTTAAATTTTTTATAAAGGTCAACTGGAAGACCATCTGGTCCTGCACTTTTTCCTGATTTCATATTATCAATGGCTAGCCCAACTTCTTCTTGACTAATTTTAGACTCCAATATCTCCCTGTTTTCATTTGGAATACACGGTATAGATAGTTCGTTCAAAAACCCATTTAGTTTTGTTAAATCAGGTTCATTTTTGGTATCATATAATTTTTCATAGTAATCTCTAAAGGCTCTATTAATTTCTAAAGGATCTATAACTACCTGTCCGTTACTTATAATACTGGTAATTGGTGTTTTAATTTCCAATTGTTTAATCTGCCATGCTAATAATTTTCCTGATTTTTCACCTTGTTCATAAAAAGATTGTTTCAATCTTAGAAGACTCGAGGCAGCTCTATTCGCTGATTTTTTGTCGTATTCAGCTCTCAAAATCAGTAATTCATTCTCCAACCTTGGGTCACTTCCTGCATACACTTTTTCCTGAAGACTTTTTATTTTATGTTCCAATTTAGCTCTCTCCTCTCGAGTCTTCTTAGATTTTGATCCTGTATAACTAATAATATGTCCCCTAATAAAAGCTTTGAAAGCCTCCCACTTTACACATGCTGATGTTTGTGTAGTATTGATGTCAAAGAACTCGTCTATCTGTTTTTCTATATACTTGACAAATTCCTCATCCTGAAGCCATTTATGCTGAAATTGCCATCTACCTGATTCCTTTGTCAATTTTTTATCTACATATATTAGACAACAGGGTGCATGATCAGAGATCACGATGTTATCATAAAAGCAGTTTTGAATCTTGGACCTTAATTCTGTGGAAATCAAAAAATAATCAATACGTGAGAATGTCTTGTAGGTACTGGAATAACAAGAATAGGCTTTAACTTGTGGTTTCATTTCTCTCCATATATCTAACAATCTCAATTCTTTCATAAAATGATTAATAGTCATCCTACATCCAATGTGCGTACAATCCAGTCCTGTTGATCTATCCACACCTGGATTCAATGTACAATTAAAATCCCCTGCTATTATATGTTGCCCTGTAAGTGATGATAAGATGAGAAATAAATTAGCAAAGAACTTCTGATCATCTATATTGGGACCATATAAGTTCACAAGATTTATATTTTCTAATAGCAAAGAACCTTGAATGATTACATATCTTCCAAATTTGTCTCCAATTACATTTTTCACTTGAAAAGGAACTGATTTATGTATGAGAGTCATAACTCCCCTGGCTCGGGATGAAAATGAAGAGGTGAATACACTTCCCTGCCATCTACTCCTAATTCTTTTAACATCCTCCTCTATCAGATGAGTTTCTTGTAAAAACACAATTCTTGAACCCATGTCCTTTATTTTATTCATAACTTGTTTAAGTTTTTTTAAATTTTGTAGACCTCTGCAATTCCATGAAGTTAAATTAAGATTAACACTTTGGTCCATGATCAATAGAGAGTTTGGGATTACCTTGCAGTGTAAACATGCTCATACAGAGAAGCAAAAACATGAGTGGTTGAACATTCATCCTACAAACTACACACAAACAAATTTCCCCTTCCCACACTTGTGGCAAACCCCCCAAAATCAAAAGAAAAATTCTGTCTCCCGATATAGCCATCGACCGTTCCACACCCACGGGGAACAGCCTAAGCCACTCCTTCTTCATCCTCCCAATCACCCTAACTCTACTGCTTTTAATGACGTAACATTAACTCTCCTCTGTAGTTTTCCAACTTAACTCCAAAATTTTTAACAACTTTGTACATCATAGTTTTTTTTTTGTTTGTTTGTTTTGTTTTTGTTTTGTTTTTTTAATATATAATACAATCTATATTTTGTAAACTTACTATTTACTTCAAGTCAGTCAGATGCCTGTGCAAATGCTTAATTATTCTACCTTATATTTTGTTCATGCTTAGCTCCCACCAGTCTCTTCTTCTTCTTTGATCTTCTTGATGAACTCCTGCGCCTCCTCTGGGGTCTTGAAGATGTGGGTTCTGCCCTCATACGTGGTCAGCAGTCTCGCAGGATAGATTACACCATGACGAATCCCAAGGTTGCACAGCTCCTTACGTACGGGATCAAACTGCTTCCTCAATTGCTGGATTCCTGTGGCCAAATCTGGGTAGAACCGCACCTGCTGGTCCTGGTGTTTAATCTCTCCTTTAGCACGTGCAGCGTTGAAGATCTTCATCCTGTCTCTGTTGCTAAGAAACTTCATAATTAAGGTCCTCGGCGGTCCCTTATCTCTCCGTGGGCCAATACGATGTGCTTTTTCCAGAACCACTGCTGATTGCAACTCCTCGCTGCCCAGCACCTCCGGAATCCACTTTTCCAGAAAGGAACATACGTCCCGACCTTCTGATTCCTCTGGAAGACCCACCAGCCTCAAATTATTCTGTCTCGACCGAGATTCCAAATCCAAAATATTATCTTCCAGAGATTTATTTTTTTTTTCCAAAGTGCGCACCTTTAATTGAAGACGGGTGACGTCATCTTCAGCACTAGCGAGACGGAGTTCCATCTGCGCCGTTCGTTCTACACAGTCACCCAATTCCTTTCTTATTCCTTCCAACGCTGTCATAATCCCATCAAATCTAGAGGAAAAGTCCGCTCTCATTAAACTCATGGCAGCCATCAGCGCATCTGCGCCTCCCCCCGCAGACATCGCACCGTTGCCAGCCTCCTCCGCCATATATGGAGTTTTGTTTGCTGCGTCACAGACCTGAAAGTCCGTTAATTTGGACTGTTTCGGCGGCTCGCTTTTTCCTTTTCCTGGTTTTCCAGCCTTAGGCTTCGCCGACATATCCTCGCCCAAATGCTGGGATACGTTCTGTCCCAAATGAGAGAGTTATTTGCCGATTTTTTTTCTCCAGGAGCAGAGCAGAGCGAGACACGTCCGTCCTACGTGGCAGCCATAACCGGAAGTCCAAGATTATACATTTTACTCAGCGCCACATTCATCATACTCAAGGACTGATTATTTTTTTATGTTTAATAGAGACATTGGAAGAGTAAAAACATGTAAAATAGGACTGATGGATCTCTCTGACCACAGTCCAATCTATATGGACTTAAGTATCCAAAAATACACAAATAATACATTTTCTTGGAGGTTGAATTCAAATGTGCTGAAAGGACCACTGAAAGATGAATTGGAATCAGATATTCTCAGATATTTGGAAGAAAATGATAATGGAGAAGTATCCCCTTTAATACTGTGGGATGCATGCAAAGCTGTAATAAGGGGAAAGATTATCGCAAAACTGGCAATCCAAAAGAAACTGAGACAAGAAAAACTAACCACATTAGAGTCAGAACTTAAGAACCTAGAAAAAGAACACAAAGGCAACACTCATTCTAATGACTCGCTCAAAATTAAGGAAATTAAAAAACAAATAAATGAGATCTACAAAATAGAAATCCAGAAGAAACTTACATTTCTGAAACAAAAATACTATGAAGCAGGCAGCAAATCGGCAAAATTACTAGCCTATAAATTGAGGAAACAACAAACGGAAAGAGCAATCTACAAAATCAGAGACCCAGTATCAAAGGAAATAAAATTCAGAATTCAGGATATTCTTAAAAGCTTCGAGAACTACTATAAGAACTTGTACTCCCTCAAAAAACATAAAAACGCATCCGAAGCATTCCTAAACACATTAAACCTTCCCCAACTTACTGAGTCTCAAAATAAAACACTACTGTCAGAAATACAACCTAAAGAATTAGAAAAAGCAATTATGAAACTTAAAGCTAACAAATCCCCAGGAGCAGATGGCTATACAGCAGAGTGGTACAAAACCTTTAAACAGCAACTATCTCCTCTCCTCCTGAAAACATTTAACTATGTCCTCCACACAGGGGAAATCCCCCCCTCCTGGAGAAAAGGGGTCATTGCAGTCATACCTAAACCTGAAAAGGATAAACTAGGATGCTCCAACTACAGACCAATCAGTGTATTAAATCAGGACTATAAGCTTTTCACCACTATCCTTGCCAAAAGGTTAGAAAATATACTGACAGACTTAATTCATTTAGACCAAACAGGTTTTATAAGACAAAGACAGACACAAGACAACATTAGACGCACTTTACACATAATTCATCATATAAAAAAATATAACTTAAATGCAGTCATAATGGGATTAGATGCTGAAAAAGCATTTGATTCGGTTGACTGGTCTTTCCTATATAGAATCTTATCCAGTTTCAATTTTCATAACAACTTCATTAGAACTATCCAGGCATTATATAAAAAATCAACAGCTAAAATAAGGATTAACGGTAATTTATCATCATCTTTTGAACTGGAAAGAGGATGTCGTCAGGGCTGCCCCTTGTCTCAACTGCTCTTTGCAATCTTCATAGAACCTCTGAGCCAATGGATAAGACAGAATCAAAAAATTCAAGGTATTACACTTGGTCAGAAGGAACATAAAATAGCACTCTTTGCTGATGACATTTTAATATACCTGGGGCAGCCGGACACCTCTTTTCCAGAACTAATCTCAGTTTTTTCAGAGTATGAAGATTTATCGGGGTACGAACTAAACATGCATAAAACCCAAGTTTTAACATTCAACTATGACCCAAATCAATATTCACTAAGCAAACTCAAAACTAACTGGGAGATGGAATCTATGAAATATCTGGGGGTCAATATCCCGAAACAACTCAACAAAATTATAACACTAAACTATGATCCACTGGTGGCAAAAATAAAATCTGATCTAGCAAGATGGAATATGACACCATTCTTGGGTACTGCACAAAGAATTGAAGCAGTCAAAATGAATATACTTCCACGTCTTCTATACCTTTTCCAAACAATACCAGTAGAACCTCCCAAAAAAACATGGCAGGAGCTGGACAAAAGGATCTCAAGATTCATATGGCAGGGCAAGAGACCTAGAATCAAATACAGAACCCTACAGCTAAACAAAGACAAAGGTGGGCTTGCGCTGCCAAATATCAGGGACTATTTTAAAGCCGCACAAATTAAAACTTTAGTAGAGATATGTAACCCAGTCTACACTGCACAATGGAAGGAGATGGAATGCCAAATAACAAGTGACATCCCCCTACAGGTGATAATAGGGAACAATGCCTTACCTAAACTTTTGAATAACACTAACCCGTGGATAGTGACCCCGCTAAAAATTTGGTTTAAGACAGTCAGAGAGAATCAAACTAAAGAGCCCTATCGATTTCTGCAATGGATTGCCTATGATCAAGACTTTACTCCTAATAAAACAGACACTAGATTTAAAAAGTGGAAAGAGAACGGACTGATAAAATATTACAGTTTTTTTAAAGGGCAAATT
Organism: Pholidichthys leucotaenia; assembly: GCA_020510985.1. Classification (NCBI taxonomy): domain Eukaryota; kingdom Metazoa; phylum Chordata; class Actinopteri; order Cichliformes; family Pholidichthyidae; genus Pholidichthys; species Pholidichthys leucotaenia. Next base: position 340,078,711 of record CM035841.1, read on the forward strand.
TTAAGAAGTTTTGAAGATTTGAAAAAACAAGGTCTAATAAATCAAGACCTTTACAGGTTCTTTCAGCTTAGACACCACATAAACAATATACTTAAAAAGGAGGATTTGGAAAGGGCCCAGTCAGGTGTTCTGAAGGTCTTCTTAATGGCATATAAAGGGATCCCAGGGATCAGATACATTTCTAAAATATACCAAGGTCTTCAAGACTTAAAAGGAGACAACACATCATACATAAAAGAGAGATGGGAAAAAGAGGGGAATTTCACTTTACAACTGGAAATATGGGAAAAGCTAAATAAACAGCAATGGAAAAGTACCTCATCCCTGCAGTGGAGAGAATTTGGATGGAAAAATTTGGTAAGATTTTTCAGAACACCTGCACAAAACAAATTTACTCATAAGGGGTTGAATTGTTGGCGCTTGTGTGGTGAAGAGACTGCAAATCATTTTCATGTGTTTTGGTCATGCCCAGATATCCACCAATATTGGACCAATGTACAGACAATATTGGGGAAAATATTCAAAATAACAGTCCCCTTTTCTTTTGTAACTTTGTATTTGGGTTTACTACCGGATTCACTGGAAAGACGAGGAGAAAAATACTTATTCACTGTTTTAATATTGGCAAGTAAAAAAGCCCTAACTAAAAAATGGATGTTGAAGGACTGTCCTACACCTGAAGACTGGATTAACGTGATCCAAGACATTTACTCGACGGAAAAGTTGACATTCACACTGAGACAGGACATGGATGGGTTCTTGAACTTTTGGCAACCCTGGATCACATATGTGTCTTCCATTAGATCTAATCTTTGACAAATACCATTTCAATAATGGCACCGCTCTTTGTTCCAACACTACTCAGATGCTCTTTTATTTTTATTTATTTTTTTGTTTGTTTGTTTTTTGCTCTTTTTTTGTTTTTTGTTTTTTTTTTGTTCTCTTTAATTTCACTTTTTCTTTCACTTAAAAAAAAGGGGTGTTGTAATAATTATTCTTCCAATGTTGTCAAATAACAAAAAATAAGGGAACGTGATGAAAATGTAAACAATGCAATGCTGTAATGACGTGTATACCCTTTACAAAAACTTAAATTAAAAAAAATATATATATACCACTACCACAAAGTAGCTCAAATGGGAAAAGGGTAGCAATCCCAATGAGCTTAACTCTGAGTCTGAGGGTTGGATGTACTTCTCAGCCCAAGCCCACGGGGTGCAGTGTACTAGTAGGTGAGGGAGGAACAAGTTTGGGCATACATTTATATAGTTTGCACATAGTCACACCCATACTATCAAGCCTTAGGCGGATGAAAAATGGCCTGTTAAGGAAAGCCCATATGTTTGTGATGTGTCACCCAAGAAAGGTTAAACTCATGGCAGCAGCAGTCACCTGTATACTTTATGCTCTCAATAAATATGGGCACACGGTCTGTGCTTGCCATTTTGCAAGTTTACATTGAGCAGTGACTAGGTTGCACAAGGTCTCTATTATAAGCTCACTGTTAATGTGAAAATTATCTGCAATCTATATATGTTTTATACCTATATGGGTACAAGGTAGACCTAATGTTATAATACCATATGGTCCATATAATATGTTTTCAGATCTAAACAACCTTGATCCAACATTTGGCTACCATCGTGTGTGCTATAGCCGTTTTACGGACAAAACAAGAGTGGAACGTGCTGAAGCTCGTAAAAAACGACTGGCCGAAGCCCACATTCCTGAGCCTCAGGAGCAAAGCGGACCAGAACTTAGTCCCCCAACACCATCTCCTAAAAAGCGACTGCGATCTCACCATGCTGCAGCAACCATCAGCCAAGCATCTGCAAGGTCAAGCAATGTGTTGCCAAACATCTGCATGATCTGCAACATCAGGCTATCCATGCCTATGACGGCCATCTTGGATTTATTTAAATGAGTGGAGTTCTTTGACCCTCAATCACACAAGTGACCTCAGAAATCGATTCCTGGGCATAACATTATCCGAAAATGATGTCTCAAACGTGATTCTAGGTGGACTGATTAAAAAAGTTCATCCATCCATGACGGCCATTTTTGATTTATGCAAATAAGCGGAGTTCTTTGACCCTCAATCACATATTTGACCTCAGAAATCGATTCCTCGGGTCAACATTATGCAGAAAAGACGTCTCAAACGTGATTCTAGGTAGAATGGTTAAGAAGTTGGACTATCCATGCCTGTGGCGGCCATCTTGGATTTATGCAAATGAGTGGAGTTCTTTGAGCCTCAATCACAAAAGTGACCTCAGAAATCGATTCCTGGGCATAACATTATCGGAAAATGATGTCTCAAACGTGATTCTAGTTGTACTGATAAAAAAGTTAGGCCATTCATGGCAGCCATCTTGGATTTATGAAAATTAGTGGAGCCCTCAATCACATATCTGACCTCAGAAATCGATTCCTCGGGTCAACATTATCCGAAAAAGACGTCTTAAACGTGATTATAGGTAGAGTGGTTCAAAATATAGTCCATCCACACCCATGGTGGCCATCTTGGATTTATGCAAATTAGCAGGGTTCTATGACTCTCAGTCACACTAATGACCTCGGAAATCGATTCCTCGGGTTAACATTAGCCGAAAAGGACGTCTCCAACGTGATTCTAGGTAGAATGGCTAAAAAGTTAGTCCATTCATGGCAGCCATCTTGGATTTATGCAAATTAGCATGGTTCTTTGACCCTCAATCACACAGTCGACCTCAGAAATCGATTCCTTGGCTCAACATTATCCGAAAAAGAGGCCTCAAACGTGTTTCTAGGTAGACTGGTTGAAATGTTAGGCCATTCATTCCCTTGGTTAGTCGTGGCAGCCATCTTGGATTTATGCAAATTTGACATAGCTATCCACACCTTTGACAGTGGGAACATCGATTTTCGGATTCAGCAGGGGTTTTTTTACATAGAAATCATCAAAGATCCCGTAGTTCCCAGTTGGGTGCCACGAAAATCATTTTCTAGCCACATTTTGAGGGAGCTGCTCACGGCCTAGACTGAATTACAACAATTCTGCAAAGATGAGCGGGCCAAAATTCCTCCACAGCGCTGTAAAAGACCCATTGCCAATTACCACAAACGCTTCACTGCAGTTGTTACTGCTAAGGGTGGCCCAACCAGTTATTAGGTTTAGGGGGCAATCACTTTTTCCACACAGGGCCATGGAGGTTTTGATTTCTTTTACCCTTAATATTAAACACCTTCATTTAAAAACTGCATTTTCTGTTTACTTGTGCCATCTTTGTCTAATATTTCAATTTGTTTGATGATCTGACTCATTTAAGTGTGACAAACATACAAAAAAATGAGAAATCAGGAAGGGGGCAAAGACTTTTTCACACCACTGTAGTTTGTTATATACTGTGGAGCTTATGTGAGTGGAAAAGTTGTATTTTTTTTGGTATTTTTTTAACATTTGTTTTTGTTATTATATGTATAAAGAAGTCAAGTCCTTGAACCCTAAATAATGGATGACTTATGGGAAAGGGGTGGGATTATATAAGTGTAAACTTCTACCCACTCCTTTTCAGATATGTAGACTATTAACATGAAGTAGTATAAGTTTCTTTATTACATGTTGCCTTATTCTGTAATATATGTAACAGTCTCTCAAGGATTTCGCGATGTTGCGATCATGTCAATTCACACGAAGTCAGCCAGTCAGCGCAACTATTTCGCGACCTTACAACTTTGTCCAATCACCGCAACTTTCCCGCAACTTTGGTCAATCCTTGTCAACTTCTGTCAGTTTCACCAGTCAAATTTGTCTCTAACTGGCGCTCAAATGCTCAGTCTAATCAATCAAATGCATTGCTGCACCGCGTTCACTTCCGTGTTTACAGTGAGTATTAATGGAACACATCAGCAAAAACAGAGTGTATGATTTAAAAAAAAAAAAAAACACTCACCCGCGAGGTTTCCAACACCGTCCCTTCCTCTGTCTCCCCCAGCCTGCCGGTGGACGTCTTGCCATGTCTGTGTCCTAACTGCATGTACAAAGCACTGGGTTTGTGTTGAAAAGCATCCGCCTGCCCCAAAAGCACCCCGTCGTGGGAGCACACATGAGGACAAACACCATAAAACCACAAACAAAACGAGCAAATCTAACACTACAGCCAGTGTTAGAGGTTGTAGTAGGATCCACTGCACTACACTGTTTAGTCTCTTATGGAACAAAAATAAGTTCTGCTGCAAAACTTCCAGTCGTCAAACACAAATAGTCACATATTGATGCTTAGCACATATTGTCCATATAGTTTAGTGGACCCTCTGGACCCGCCACGTCCACTTCTGTCAAAGCTGACACAGTTTCTTCTTCAGCCTTTTAATTGTATTAACAAGTTTACTGCCTTTGGGCTAATGAAGGACAGTTTATCAAAAAGAAAAACAATATATAGCCACAAGTGGTGATCATCAGGTTCCAAGCAGGTATGGACTTCAACGTCTTGTATTGCTTAGCAACAGCATTTAAAAGTTAAGGTCTGTTACACATTAGTTTTTAATGATGCACTCCAGAAGCTCTAAAAACCACCAAAAACCACCTCAAAAATAAATATATATTGCCCAAAATAGTATATTGTGGCTTTTTACCCACAAAAAAAAACTTTCATTGCCTTAGAATTGCTTGGAAAGAGATTTTAAATCTTGCACCTACTTAAGTACGCACGGATCTATGAATATTCTAATTAGCACCCTGCGGGGCTTGCATGTGATTGGTTGCCCTGACTCCTGGTGGGTGGGCTACTAATCTGTTCAAGACGTTTCTGCATATTACAGTTTTGCCTATATCTTCAAAAGTAAAAAGCGAAGCATTTTTCTGAAAACAGTCAAGGCAAGAGATAAATGTGTAGTTGCCAAATATGTGTTTACTTTTTACTAACAACCACTCCCCCATCCGCAGGCGACTGAGCAGAGGGGAGGGGGCGGACCCGATTTGAATGTGGTTGCTCTCAGCTGACAGTGCGGCGCCTCGTTCGCTGGCAAAGTGAGCCAAGAGCAGCTCGATTTGAATTGGCCCACGCCTCTCTGCCTCTCTCCGCTCTCTCTCTCTCTCTGCTGCTACCCCAACATGCTCTGGCTCAATCCTCCTGCTCCTTGGCTCCTCCCTCTTTCCCCAAGGTAGCCAAGAATATCCGTCTGATTAGTTAATGTTATAACCAACCAGGCATAGTTACGTAGCTACTAACAGTCTGTCCAAATCTGCCTCTTTTTTTTTGGGGGGGGGGGGGGTGTTCCTTACAGTGCTTCTCAAAAGGAGCTCTGGAATCCTTCATTAATCTGCTTAAGTAGCCATGTGCGTCTACCTGAAGATGCTGCTGATTGGCTGAAATGAATAAGATGTGTGAACAGCCAAACAAAGCAGATATGTAAATCAGCTGTGGTATCCACGCCCCCCGAAACAAGGAAGCGGTCTCACTGATATTTCCCTCTGAAATTACTCTATTTCAAATACACAGTTTACGGTTTTAAAATCTCGTGTACATAGGCTAGTTTAACTGCTTTAACTGTCCTAACTGCCTAATGTGTGTTATTAGTATTCATTAGTATTAGTACTTAGTATGTGCTTAAGGTGTCCTAATTGCTTAATGTGTGTTATTAGTGTGTGTTATTAGTATTCATTAGTATTAGGTGTGTTGTTACCTTACTAGTATTGATGTGTATCTATTACGTTAGCACTCATTTGGAGAGCAGAGTAATAATTTCATTGCTCAGGAAATGTTGCATTTCTTAACTGTGCACATGATAATAAATCCTTTGAATCTTGAATCACAGTTGTAGTTCAGGATCCCAAGGTGAACCTGTATCACAAGTATAGCCAGTATGGACTTGGAGCTGCTGAGATTGTAAATAAAATATCATTTGTTTGTTTTAACATTTGTGTCGTAAATTAACAATTTATCCGGCATGATGGTGTTTTCCTTTACAAACTATGAATACAGTAGTTAATTGTTGGTTAAGCCCTGTGAATAAATGCAGAATAAAGGTATATTTTATGAGATTATGGACTTCTAGCACTTAAGTGAAAGATTTGAAGATGATAAATCACAATAAAATGAAAATGGCAGAATTAATAAAGGCAACAGTACAACGAGCCATTTTTACTCAACAGAATTAAACTGAAATGAACAAATCTTCCCAGGAAATGAATGGATACCCTTTTCAAAAATTGAAAGTTGATTTGTAGTTAAAATATAAACAACAAAAAATAAAAGAAACTAAATTATTAAACCCTACTGTGGTGTGGGAATTTAAAAATATGATTCATTTTACTTTGAAATCTATTCTCCTTTTCATCTCCCCTTCAGATCTATGAAGACTGGGTTTCCACTCCAAGGTCCATCCTGCACCAAGACATTCTGAAGGGAAGAGGTTGTCAGTGGAGGAGCAACCCTGCTTCATGTGGATTTCAGCACAGAAGAAGACCTCAAATTTTTTCAGGGACTTAGTTTTCAAATTCAAGATTCAAGAAGGTGCTGCCATAATTTCCTCCATACTCTAACATGCATTCAATACAATTTAGTTGTTGTAATGACTAATTCTTTTATTTTATTTTTTTAAGTTCTCAGCAAGAATACAATGTTGGTCATTTTTTGACAACTTAACTGAGCATTTAATTCTACATAAATCATTGTTTAACAGGAAATTTTTGGCAATCCTGTGCTTTTCTTGTGGCATTATACAGAACAGCATCACTGTAAACTATGGAAAAAGCAGCTACTTTAAAATATGTACTTCCTCACACAACTTTCAGTGCAAAAACCTCTAAAAATGTCAACTTTTTGGAAAAGCTCCCACAAATTCAGGCTTTTTGGACCACAACAATCACAAAAACAGCCAACAAAATCCTGGAGGGACTGAAATACAGTGAGCTTATGTATACAGGCTTCATGCATTGAATTTGTTTACTGACTGGGTTGTTAACTTTACACTACACACCCTTTGCATTAAAGCGAGCAAAAGTTAAATAATAAAAATTGCACTATTGTAACTGATCTTGGGTCAGCTCCTTGTGATAATTTATGTATTAACTAGGGATGGGCATAATTAACCGATTAACCGATAATTGATCATTAAGAATTTCACCGAGGAAGTTCATTTTCGTCGACAAACCGTTTTTTTTTTTTTTAAACAATCCGAATGTAGGTTATTAGGCCTAGTGCACGGCCGTCCTCAAACAATGCAATGCATTTAACTGTGCCACTGGCAAAATTTGGGCACCAGGGGGCAACATTACACCATCGCCGTACCCTGGCGTGCCTCAGTTGATACATGCGAGCTTCCGTAGGGCAATCGCCAAATCATGGAGGTTGCGGCGAAGTGTTGCGTGGGACCATTTTAATTTAAAAAATGACCAGGTGTACTGCAATCACTGCAATGCAGCATACAAAAGAAAAAAGTAAAAGAAAGAAATATATGTTCCGTTATGTGTCCTGTATGTGTCTCCCGTTATTGTCTGGCTCGCAACTTGAAGCCTCCTTCGTTTGCGCAATGCGCATGTGTTCACGTTTTACTGCAAACTTGTCTTGTTAATAAATTCATCCTCGAAGAAAAACACTCTGTATTTTTTTTATTATTATTCTCAATACATAAGAGTACAGTGATCCCTCACTTAGCGATAAAGAGCAATGAATGCGGTCTTCGTTTGCTCGGTGGCTGCTCGGCAGGGAGAGAAGCTGGGTAAAACGTCTCGGCCAATCAGCTTGCGGGGTAAAACGTCTCGGCCAATCAGCTTGCGGGGTGAAACGTCTCGGCCAATCAGCTTGCAAGATTCCCGAGCCGAGCCAACACAAGAACAGCGAAGAGAGGTGGATTTGAGTTGTGCGGGCTCTCCGTGTTGATACCTGATGTTCTAATGTAGTCTACCTGCCTTGTTACCTACCTAAAAATGTTAATGATTAACCGATTATTAATCATTAATTCTCCCGACGATCGGCGAAGAAAATTTCACCGAATGCCCATCCCTAGTATTAACAAAGTTATCGAGTCGAAGATTTTTTTTTCTGGCAAGTAAAATGCCTATTAAAATGGTAATTTCCCAGATTGAATCGGGATCGGATCAAATTGAATCAATTCAGAATCTCAAGAATCATATCGAATCGATTCTGGAAATTATGGATTGTTCTCAGCCCTAATGTGGACCCACTCAGGCTATAGATGAAGTGACATTCACTCGGTCAAATTTTGGTGTATCATCAAAATAATTTTGCAAACATTATCTTGAGGTGAAAATCTAACATAGTGCTGCATTAAAATGTACAGAAGAGCCCTGCTGTACTTCAGTTGTTGTTTATAAAAACAAGACCTCTCTGACAGGACTCAAACCGGGGACCTCTAGCTTTCCAAGCACTCACCATAACCACAACACCATACAACTGCTTCAGTTTTCACACTTTCTCAAATGATAAATGTTCAATTGAAAGGCTTCCCAGCAACAGTAGTACAGCATTTAAAACTCAATGTGCACTATATACGTATTCTCAAATGCACAGAAGAGGCATGTTGCACTTTAGAGGAATGACGCATTACCAGAAGGATTAGAACCCAGGGCTCCTGCATGATAGACGAGTATATTAACCCCTACACCACACAACTGCTTTGGGCTACGCACAAAAAAATGTTCTACTGACAAGACAAAATGCCTTAAAGAGATTTCATGTACATGATTTTTTGAATATTAATAGAAATGCATGAAATTTGATGGTTAGCTGAAGAATACTGTTGTGATTGTGAGTCTGAAGTTTCATCAAATTTGAATCAGTATATCTAGAATTAAATCCAAAACTACATGCCAAAGAGAAACTGTACACCTTGATTGGCCTAGAAAATAAAAACTGATTGACATTTTTGGATAATTTTAACAACTTTTAATTAACAATGTCTGTAGATGATCTATGCTTAATTTCAAGCAATTTGGATGAATGGTCTAGAATCAGAATCAGAATCAGAATAAACTTTATTGCCAAGCATGTAAAAAACACACGAGGAACTTGACTTGACATTGGTGCGCATGCGCGCGACACAACGACACGGCAGCCATAATAGGCGCCTCATCAAACAGAGATAGATAAGAAAGGGAGGGGAAGGGAGGGAACGACACAAGGGGGGAGGAGAAAAAAAAACTTCGTTATCAAAATACAGCTTATTTTTAAGCAGATTATGATTACAATGAAAAAAAAAATCTCTCAATAGCACAGAGCAACAACTCAGAATTCACAAGACACAAGAGAGCAGTGTACAGTATATCTTTAATCAGTTCATGAATCAATGTGTGTGCGGTGTTGAGCAGTGTTGATGATAATAAGAGAGACCCAAGGACCCTTGGCAGAAGATGTTTTGTCTGTCTGGCGCCCAGTCTTATCTGGCGCTGCAGCTGGCTGTCCAAGGCCTTGTGCTCATGATTTTGAAAAAAACACAATCTGCAGACAGCCAGGAGGAATTTTCATGGGGAATAATAATGCCAAATAGGACTGATCACAGAGAAGACTTGTATTTCTTCTGTAGATTCAGTACATTAATCCTTCATTGCGCAGCTTTGAATTCGTCGTGGAAAGACCTGAGCGAACCCATGATGTAATCCACCTTACGAGACAGTTCTCCAGTAGTCGCTATCAGGGTCTTCTCCAGTTTCTCAATTTGTTGGATGCACCTCGCCTGGCCAGCATTTTGATAGGTTGAATCCATCTTCAGCAATTTGCGGTAAACCAAGACAATTCCCGTCCCAATCAGAATTATCCCAATCACCAAGATTACGAAGATAAACAAATCTTCAATATCTTCGATAGAAAGATTAGAGAGACACAGCATTTTCCAATTACCTGTGTCACATAGATAGCCCACTGGAGCCGTTCCAGCGGGGCAGACAGCTTCCCCCGGAGCACTTTTCCTTGTTGAAAAAATAGTGTCAATTGTGTTCAAAGCCCAGCTTATTAACTCCATAATTTCTTTTCGGCGGTCGCAGTCTAGGAGTTCATTTTGAGCTCACTTGCACGTTTTGGAAAATACAGTGCATCCGGAAAGTATTCACAGCGCTTCACTTTTTCCACATTTTGTTATGTTACAGGCTTATTCCAAAATGGATTAAATTCATTGTTTTCCTCAATATTCTACACACAATAACCCATAATGACAACATGAAAAAAGTTTGAGATTTTTGCAGATTTATTAAAAATAAAAACTTAAGAAATCACATGTACATAAGTATTCACAGCTTTGCTCAATACTTTGTTGATGCACCTTTGGCAGCAATTACAGCCTCAAGTCTTTTTGAATATGATGCCACAAGCCTGGCACACCCATCTCTGGGCAGTTTTGCCCATTCCTCTTTGCAGCACCTCTCAAGCTCCATCAGGTTGGATGGGAAGTGTCAGTGCACAGCCATTTTCAGATCGCTCCAGAGATGTTCAATTGGAGTCAAGTCTGGGCTCTGGCTGGGCCACTCAAGGACATTCATGGAGTTGTTGTGAAGCCACTCCTTTGATATCTTGGCTGTATGCTTAGGGTCATTGTCCTGCTGAAAGATAAACCGTCGCCCCAGTCTGAGGTCAAGAGCGCCCTGGAGCAGGTTTTCATCCAGGATGTCTCTGTACATTGCTGCATTCATCTTTCCCTCTATCCCGACTAGTCTCCCAGTTCCTTCCGCTGAAAAACATCCCCGCAGCATGACGCTGCCACCACCATGCTTCACTGTAGGGATGGTATTGGCCTGGTGATGAGCGGTGCCTGGTTTCCTCCAAACGTGACACCTGGCATTCACGTCAAAGAGTTCAATCTTTGTCTCATCAGACCAGAGAATTTTATTTCTCATGGTCTGAGAGTCCTTCAGGTGCCTTTTGGCAAACTCCAAGTGGGCTGCCATGTGCCTTTTACTAAGGAGTGGCTTCCGTATGGCCACTCCACCATACAGGCCTGATTGGTAAATTGATGCAGAGATGGTTGTCCTTCTGGAGCTCTGACAGAGTGACCATCGGGTTCTTGGTCACCTCCCTGACTAAGGCCCTTCTCCCCCGATCGCTCAGTTTAGACGGCTGGCCAGCTCTAGGAAGAGTCCTGGTGGTTCTGAACTTCTTCCATTTACGGATGATGGAGGCCACTGTGCTCATTGAGACCTTCAAAGCGGCAGAAATTTTTCTGTATCCTTCTGCAAATTTGTGCCTCAAGACAATCCTGTCTCGGAGGTCTGTACACAATTCCTTTGACTTCATGCTTGGTTTGTGCTCTGACATGCACTGTCAACTGTGGGACCTTTATATAGACAGGTGTGTGCCTTCCCAAATCGTGTCCAATCAACTGAATTTACCACAGATGAACTCCAATTAAGCTGTAGAAACATCTCAAGGAAGATCAGTGGAAACAGGATGCACCTGAGCTCAGTTTTTGCAGTCAAAATTTGGGAGACAAGATGGTGCCGGTGTATGGGGCTGGCTGTCTGTCTCTGACAGCTTTGCTTGCTTTTATACTGTTTTTAACAGATGGCATTCAGAAAATCAAGTCTCTACTGGTGTACGATTGCCAAACATTGTGGGATCTTGCACTTCCTGCTGAGGATCTTATTTCGTTTGATTATGGTAGACAGAAGTCCTTGCCTCCGCTCCTGTCAAGTATCCCGCCACACGTATATTGGGCCTTGGCCCCACTCTCCAAATGGAGGAGGAGGTGTGACCGTCGCCATGGGAAACGTAGCGGTTGGGTGGTGAAACTGAAGGCCCACCTGGCACATTCCTTCACTGTTCCCCGGATTATGGGCGGACTATATCCTTGTGTCTCCGTGTCCTGGCGTTCTCTGGATCCTGTCGATGCCTGCCTGGTCCCTGTGATGGGCCTTGGTGAGGTGATCCGGCCCCGGTGCTGCTGCTCTCCCCGGCCTCGCCAGCGTGGGGTAAATCCCCGGCACCTGAGACCGCTGCGACATGTCTCCTGTTTTGCTGAGGCCCAGTCTCCAGCTCCAGCCAGGACTGGCCTGGTTAACACCAGATCGCTGGCAAATAAAACTTGCATCCTGAGGGATTTCATCAGCTCCAGGGATCTGGATTTCTTTTTTGTGACGGAGACATGGCAGACTGTGGGTGAATTCACTACTCTGTCCAAAGTTTTACCTCCAGGCTACAGTTATCTTAATTCCCCACGGGCACCAGGACGAGGAGGTGGAACAGCAACAGTCTCCATAAATGACTATAAATGTAAGCAGTGCTTTTTACCTTCTCCATTCTCCAGCTTTGAACTGACTTTCTTACTTTTTAAATATTGATTCTTTTAATCTGGTGCAGTGGTGACTGATGGTGCTACACACGAGCATGGACACACGTTAGCATACCCGTCAAGTGATACGGTTTCGCCCTATTTTAATACGGGGAAAATGCAATTTATGCAAATACGAGCGTATTGCCATTTCTGTACGCCAAAAAGAAAAATATACAGCGAAAAAAAAAATTATTGAGAGTGAGGAGGAACACCTCGTGTGGTGACCCCCACAACCTACGGGGCTGGCAGAGCGCTCAGCTTGAGCAATTATCAGAACAGTGAGAGGTATGGACTGATCATTATGCAGATGCGCCTCGCACCCTCTTTTGTCCTGCAGCTCTGGAACAGAGAGGAATTCCGGCGCCAGTAATCCTGCGGCTGATATGTGTGACTCTAATGCAAATGTCCATGCTTTCCTGCTGTATATTATGATGCTAATATGCCATGCATGCATTGTCTGAGCTGGGTATATAAGTTGACTGCATATCTCTTGCTCTCTCTCTTTTTGATCACTCGCATTGCTTGTTGCTGACTTTGAGACGCAGGGCTCGCTCCAGCATGCTGCCACAGCGCTGGGCGAACCTCATGATGGAGGATGAATAAAGCACCCTTTTAAACTTCAGTTTGCCGTGTCCGCCTGCACCTATTTTGTTCCTCCACAAGAGAACCTAAAATCAACTGAACAGTAATTCGATGCCTGGCGAAATTGAGCGCACCTAAGCAGTCTTTTTGTGATTTTCACAAAATCCAATTTAATTCCAAGTGCATATATCTAGCTGACAATTAAGAACTATATTCAGAATTATTCTTATTGTGTACTTTCAAATTAAGCAATCTACCTTGTGCTAATGTAAATTTGAAAAATATTGGTTTTTTTATTTATTTTTATTTATTTATTATTAATATTATCATTCATTTTTTTAATTTATTTATTTTTTAATTTTTTTTGTGCTACTTGGCTTATTATTTTCACATTACCAAAAAGTTATGGCTCAAGATTGTGTCCATATAAGTGTACATTTGAATAAATATGTTTGAAATAGTTCATGTTGCAATTGTTGTTGTTTGTTTGGTTTTTGTTTGGGGTTTTTTTGCTTCAGTTTTCTTTCATCTGCCGATAAATACAGTTTTTAACTACTCAGTACAGGTGTGAAAGCCCCCCCAATAAGGGAGGCATGAGGTATGCCTTGACAGGTATGCATTAGATCTTGTCCTCTCATATGGCCTGTCTGTTTTTAATTTAGAAATTTGTGACACTGTATTGTCCGACCATATGCCTGTATTATTTGAGGCTGATCTGTCATGCACTGCAGCTAAAACGCACGCTCCTGCTCATCGCTGCCGGATTTTTAACCCCTCCACTGCCATTCGGTTCTCGACTGCCTCTGACCAGCTCTGTGTCTCGCCCGGCTCCATTTCATCTGCGGAGGAACTCAGCTCCTGGTTTCACTCCTCCTGCCAAACCACCTTGGACTCTGTGGCTCCATAGAAAATAAAGCAGCCTCGATCCAAACCTGAGCCGTGGTTCAATGACAGAACTCGTGCAGTCAGACAGGACAGCCGCAAAGCTGAACTTACTTACTACTCCTGCGGGTTTAGGGCTGGGTGGCCATCATCATGTGTAGAGCCAATCAGGTTAACCAGTGCGTGCCAACATTGCCGGTTTTGGGCCAGCTCCTCTGCGTCGTCAACAGCGACTCCGAGCTGTTGGAGGTCTGTCTCCACCACATCGAACCATCTGGTGTGTGGCTTGCCCCGAGGTCTTTTCCACCCTGAGGCCTTGGGTCAAACATGAGGATTTCTTTCGTGGGGCGTTCTGGTGGGAGGCAGAGCACATGCCCAAACCAGCGGATACGTCCCTGTGTAATGAGGTGGGATGCTGTAGGCTGATGTGTGTGGGCTCGGAGCATGTCATTAGAGGTGCGCTGAGGCCACCTGATGTTCTCGACGGTTCTGAGGGCCCGACTATCAAACCCATCCACTCTCGAGGCCAGAGTCTTATTCAGTGGCCACATCTCTGATCCACAGAGTAGAATGGAGAGGACTGACACATTGTATATGCAAAGCTTTGTCTTTCAGGAGATTGAATGATGGTGTCATAGAGGTTTCCATAGTGCCTGCAGGGCTGCTGCAGCGAGGCCACGTCTGCGGTTGAGCTCTGGTTTTATGTCCCCGTTGTTGGTCACTGTGGAGCCCAAATACACAAAGGAATTGACAAACTCAACGGCATCATTTCCAAGCTGTAACGGGGGTGGGTCTTTGTCAAACAGCAGGTGTCATTGCAGATTTTAAAAGACTGCTGGTGTCAGTACCAAAATACTGTCAAGGAGGCGAATATTTTGCTAATATTGTTTCATCCCATTCAACATGTCTTATTTAACACTATTGACTCTGTTCTTAATGTTCCACAGATTGACTGTTTGGAGGCCTCCTCTGAGTTATGTGATGATTTTATGCATTTTTTTTATTGATAAGGTGGCCACCACCAGGGCTCTCATCTCAGCGCCTACCTCTGATCCCTCTGTCTTTATCCTTTGTTCTGCTGTTTTTAATTAGTCTGAACCTGTGACTCTGTCATTTTTAGAGGATGAAGTTGGCCACATTAAGTCCTCAGGGTCTCCCTCTGATGCTGTCCCTCCTACACTTTTTAACAGAGGTGCTTCCCAGTATATGCTAGTCAGTTCTCACCATTTTGAATAGCAGCCTGTCATCTGGTGTGGTTCCTGCAAATTTTAAATATGCAGTAGTGCAGCCCTTGATTGAGAAACCTGGTCTCGATAATACCATGTTGGCAAATTTCTGGCACATTTCTAAGCTGCCATTTCTCTCAAAAATTTTAGAGAAAATTGTCTATATGCAGCTGAAATATTTTCTGGACAAACACGGTATTTTGGAGGTTTTTCAATCTGGTTTCAAAGCTCTTCATAGCACAGAGACAGCCTTGTTAAGAGTTTTTAATGATATCCTCTTAGCATGTGATTCAGGTGAATATGCTCTTCTTTGCTGTTCTTGTGTTGCTTGATTTAACTGCTGCCTTTGACACAGTGGACCATCATATTTTAATCTCCCGACTGCAGCACCTAGTGGGCATTTGTGGCACTGCTCTCAACTGGTTTAAGTCCCATCTGGCAGAAAGGAGTTTTAAAGTTAGCATCTCTGGGTTTGAATCCTTTTCTGCTCCTCTGCCATACGGGGTCCCACAGGGGTCAATTCTAGGGCCCATGCTTTTATCTCTGTACATACTTCCACTGGGTTCCATTTTTAAAAAGCGTGGTATCTCCTTCCACCTGTACGCTGATGATTGCCAGATATTTGTCCCTTACAAACAAAAAGCTGCCTCATCAGCAAACTGACTTCTATCATGCATTAAAGACATCAAGTCTTGGATGGCCCTTAACTTTTAAAATTTTAATGATAAGAAGACAGAAGTGATGGTGTTTGGACCTAGTAGCCCCTGTGAGTCCCCTCCTGTAAACTTGGGCCCCCTCACAGCTTATGTGAAACCCACAGTCAAGAACCTTGATTTTATTGTGGACAGTAATTTTAAATTAGACACTCAGATTCATTCTGTGGTAAAATCCAGCTTCTTTCATCTAAGGCGTTTAGCAAAAGTAAAACCCCTTCTTTCTAGACCAAACCTGGAAAGAGTAATCCATGCTTTTATTTCATCTCCGCTGGATTACTGTAATGCACTTTACGCCGGTGTCAGCTAGTCATCTCTTTCATGTCTGCAGCTAGTACAAAACACTGCTGCCTATCTCTTAACAGGTACACATAAGAGAGATCACATCACACCCATTTTAGCTTCACTCCACTGGCTGCCCGTGCATTTTAGAGTTCATTTTAGCATTCTTTTATTTATTTTTAAATCCTTGAACGGTCTTGCTCCGCCTTATCTCTCTGAGCTTCTGCATCCCTACGCTCCCACCCGGTCCCTCAGGTCAGCTGAACAGCTGCTCCTGAGGGTGTCAAAGGTGAAGCAGAAGCTCAGAGGGGACAGAGCCTTTTCGATCACGGCACCCAGGTTATGAAACTATTTACCTCGGAACATTAGACAAGCACCTTCACTGTCCATTTTTAAAACCCGTCTTAAAGTAGAACTGAACCCACCTTTTGGCGCAAAAAGTAGAATAGCAGATTAATTCCTTATTACCTATTGTATTTTTCAACACATAAAAGAAACTTTTAGGCCGTGCGATGGCCAAGCTATAAGCCAATAAACTTTTGCCTCTGGCTGGCAGTGCCAAACAAACCAGAAGTAGTGCAGACGACACTGCGTGACGTCACGAGTGTGATCCCTAAACAAAACAACAATGGCAGATGATAGCAGTTCCAGCAGTTCCAGTAGTCAAGAAAACCAGAGTTTTCAGAGTGAAGAGGCATTCAGGATCGGTGACGAGACAGAGGAGGATGCAGGAGTGTGGCAGGTGGCAGGCGTGCACAAAGGCGAGCCCCAGAGACAGAGACCTGATGCACATGTGACAGCAGCTGGCAGACGGCGATGCAGAGGCGAATCCACCTGTGCACAGGGGAGAGACTGGAAAGGCAAAGGTAGGTATGCTTACACTGTAGATCTTGCTGAGAGATGAGGGGGTTCCTCTCCAGCAAGAGGGCTGAAGGAATCAGACGGCTTCATGCCGAAGCCCAGGGCAGAGTGGCTTATATCCCACGCTGCTGACGAGGCGCAAGTGTGCGCGCAGCTGGCACCGCTAATGAGCGGCGAGTTGTAACATATCCAACCTGTGTTGTGTTGTAGCTTAGTTTTCTTTTTTCTCTGTCATATTTTGTCTTAGTTTTGTTTTGAATTGTAATCGCTCTTGCCTGTTTTCTCTTTTGAATACTTGGATGGAATATGGGTGGGCAATATAAGCTGCGGCTTCAGCCATCACCCATTTCGGATAACTTACGTTGAACTGTATAATCAGATGAGTCATTGTTCAATTTGACCTTGTTGTTATATCATTCAGTTTCTTTCAACCTGTACTGTACTATCCGAAATAAATAAATTCATTCATTCATTCAAAAAATTGGGCTATGTATTACAATACAGTGATCCCTCACTTATCGCGTTTAATGGGGACCAGAACCGACCGCGAAAAGTGAAAAACAGCAAAGTAGCATCACCCCCCCCCCAAGGGCATCACAAGCACTATTTTGCACAAAAAGGCACAAGAGAACAGCGAAAAGTGCCACTAAGCAACACGAGCGATAAAGAACAATGAATGCGGTCTTCCTTCGCTGGGTATGTGCGCTCTGCAGGGAGAGAAGCTGGGTAAAACGTCTCGGCCAATCAGCTTGCGAGGTAAGACGTCTCGGCCAATCAGCTTGCGAGATTCCCGAGCGGTGAAGAGGTGGGCAGAGAGGAGTGGAGCGGTGGTCAGAGAGATGGATTTTGAGTTGTGTGGGCTCTCCGTGTTGATACCTGATACATTAGAACATCAGGTATCAACACGGGCTAATGTGTTCTAATGTTCTAATGTAGTCTACTACATTAGAACATCAGGTATCAACACGGAGAGCCCGCACAACTCAAAATCCACCTCTCTGACCACCGCTCCACTCCTCTCCGCCCACCTCTTCACTGCTCGGGAATCTTGCAAGCTGATTGGCCGAGACGTTTTACCCAGCTTCTTTATCGCTCGCGTTGCTTAGTGGCACTTTCCGCTGTTCTCTTGTGCCTTTTTGTGCAAAATAGTGCTTGTGACGCCCTTGGGGGGGGGGGTGACGCTACTTCGCGGTTTTTCACTTTTCGCGGTCGGTTCTGGTCCCCATTAAACGCGATAAGTGAGGGATCACTGTAATATCTATATCTAGAAACACATCGCTTCCCGGTCGCTTTTCCTCCCCCTTTCTTTTCTTTCGTCGCCATGACAGCTTTCCTTGGCCACTGAACAGATCTTCCCAGGTGTTGGAAGTGTTTTGTAGTCGACTATCACGACAAAATGCACCAAAAACAACCAGTGTCGACGTGCTCGCAATGGTAAACATGGAGGACTGTGTCACACTCGTGACATCACGCAGAACTCCGGCTGCACTTCCGGTTAATCGGCGGATTTGTCTGATTTTTCAGGGCGGGAAATTCAAAATCGCGATTTTCTCCAAGATTCCGGGATTTGTGGAGGGGGTGCCAATGATAAATTATCTTTATAATTGTATGTACTATTACCCAGTGCCATTCAATGCTGCTCAGTTCAGTTCTACTTTAAACCACATGTTTACTCCCTGGCCTTCAACCCAGTATGAGACACTGATTTTATTGAATGAAATGGATTTTTACTTCTCTTACCTTTTATTCTATTGATTTAACTGATTGTGGTTTCTACTCATGCTGAGTTTTATATTGTCTTGTTGGTTTTATATTGTTTTTGTGCTAGTGTCCTGCTCCTTGTTTTTATGTGTGTCCTTGTTGTACAGCACTTTGTGTAGCGAGTGTTGCTTTTTAAAGTGCTTTATAAATAAAGTTGATTGATTGATTGAATTTTGAGTTTCGTGACAAAGGCTGTGAATACTTATGTACATGGGTGACAAAATGTAAAAAAATGTGAAAAAAGTAAAGCGCTGTGAATATTTTCCGGATGCACTGTATGGTGCAGAAAACTTCATTTTCAGTTTGCCACTACAAAAAGTTGCAGAAGGTTTCAGTAAATAGACTGATGAAAGAATTTTTAGTCTCAGCCCAGCCGTTCTCAAGATATTTGCAAAAGCGTAAAAGTGTTTATTATAGCGCCACCTATGTGCGCAGTGCCTTGATTGTTTTTTCTCTGAGTAGTGGGGAGAGTTTCTGATCAGATTGTAAAATTTCTAGTTTCCTTATATTATCGTTTTTGTTCCCCATGCACTTTTAGAGGAGGAGGAGGAGGAGGAGGAGAAGAAGACTGCGACATAGCTGCTTGGAACCCTAAATATTTAAATTGCAAGACTAAGACACTATATCTTGGACTGTGAAGGTGACAAAATTGTAAAAGTTAAAATAAAAAACCACATTCAGTCAATAAAAGCTGGGCTTGTGAGGGAAATGGGTTGAATAGAAAAAAAAACCCAAAAAGGTTTGTATAAATTAACACTACAATAAAGCTTGCATACGATTATATGGGAAATTTTTAAAATCTATATAATCTGATTAACTAGATATTGTATGTGGTGAAAGTTAAAATGCCTTAACAGAGCTTCACAAAATAAACAATGAAGGATGGAATCATCAGACTTTCTTACATTTCTTACATTATACATTAACAAATTTAGAAATACATAAAGGGAAAAAAAATCATGTGACAAATTGCAAATTTATGAACAAAAAATTTAAATTTACAAAGAAATCTGAAAAAAAGTCTTTGGGAAAAATTTCTAATTACATAGAAAAACTGCACATTTATAAGACAAAACAGCAAAATTACAAACTAAAAAGGCTCTCAAATTCACAAGAAAAGCTGCAATTTATTTAAAAAGGTGCAAATCTACATGAAAAAATGTCCTTTTTAGGAAAAGCCATAACATCTGAATGTAATGATAAAGGTTGCAAAATAGTGTCCTGCAATGTACTTGATTTATAACATCACATTATTCTTAAATACTTATTTTTAGCCTTTATAAAATATACATTATCAATCCCTGAAAATCCATAAACTCACTTCTTGCAGTCGGGAGTTCTTTGAACATGCACATCTCTAGATCAATCAACTCTGAATTGATCAAAAAGATTCATAACCGGAGCTGTGGAACCAGAAATTTGGAGTAAGCTTCGGCAGGTTCACTTAACTCCAAATTCAGGGTTTATTTCAGGCAATGTGAACCCTGATTTCATACAGACCATTTTTGAAGAAAAAAAAAATCCTTGGAAGGACTGAGTTTTAGCTAACAGAAAGTGATATTGTGACTATTTTAAATGCATGTTCATAAATGATATGAAAGTAGTGATCTATTGCCATGACAAGCATAATCACAGTAATCACACATATCAAAACAATTTATTACATTACAGCAATGTCTACTGAGGAAAATACATTTATATACAGTGGTTTGAAAAAGTGTTTGCCCCTTCCTGATTTTTTTTTTTTTTTTTTTTTGTATGTTTGTCACACTTACAGACGTGGACAAAATTGTTGGTACCCCTCTGTTAATGAAAGAAAAACCCACAATGGTCACAGAAATAACTTGAATCTGACAAAAGTGGTAATAAATAAAAATTCTATGAAAATTAACCAATGAAAATCAGACAATGCTTTTGAATTGTGGTTCAACAGAATTATTTTAAAAAACAAACTCATGAAACAGGCCTGGACAAAAATGATGGTACCCTTAACTTAATATTTTGTTGCGCAACCTTTTGAGGTAATCACTGCAATCAAAGGATTTCTGTAACTGTCAATGAGACTTCTGCACCTCTCAGCAGGTATTCTGGCCCATTCTTCATGAGCAAACTGCTCCAGTTGTCTCAGGTTTGAAGGGTGCCTTCTCCAGACGCCATGTTTCAGCTCCTTCCACAGATGTTCAAAAGGATTTAGATCAAGGCTCATAGAAGGCCACTTTAGAATAGTCCAATGTTTCGCTCTTAGCCAGGGATGGGCAATCATGTGCTATGGAGGGCCATTCCACTGCAGGTTTTCTGTTCCACCAAGTTTCTTCAGCAGGTGTTTGCTCTTATCAGCTTCAAGGATTTCTAATCAATGAAAACACCTGCTGAAGGGACTGGGTGGAACAGAAAACCTGCAGTGGAATGGCCCTCACTGCCCACCCCTGCTCTTAGCCATTCTTGGGTGTTTTTAGCTGTGTGTTTTGGGTCATTATCCTGTTGCAAGACCCATGACCTGCGACTGAGACCAAGCTGTCTGACACTGGGCAGCACATTTCTCTCTACAATACCTTGATAGTCTTGAGATTTCATTGTACCCTGCACAGATTCAAGACACCCTGTGCCAGATGCAGCAAAGCAGCCCCAGAACATAACAGAACCTCCTCCATGTTTCACAGAAGGGACAGTGTTCTTTTCTTGGTATGCTTCATTTTTGCGTCTGTGAACATAGCGCTGATGTGCCTTGCCAAAAAGTTCCAGTTTTGTCTCGTCTGTCCATAGGACATTCTCCCAGAAGCTTTGTGGCTTGTTAACATGCAGTTTGGCAAATTCCAGTCTGGCTTTTTTATGATGTGTTTTCAACAGTGGTGTCCTCCTTGGTCGTCTCCCATGAAGTCCACTTTCGCTCAAACAACGACGGATGGTGCGATCTGACACTGATGTACCTTGACCTAGGAGTTCACCATGAATGTGTTTAGAGGTTGTTCTGGGCTCTTTTGTTACCATTCATATTATCTGTCTCCTCCTGCGGCCACGTCCAGGGAGGTTGGCTACAGTCCCGTGGATGTTAAATTTCTGAATAATATGTGCAACTGTAGTCACAGGAACATCAGGCTGCTTGGAGATGGTCTTATAGCCTTTACCTTTAACATGCTTAACCAGTTCAACTGCAGTGCCTCATAAGAACCAGTTGGCTTTTCACCGATATGGAGCTAATCGGGGATTATGTCAGGGCTACGTCATTACGTAGTATGAAGTGCCTTTGTGCAGCCCCGCAGAACACCACAGTACACACTCTTGTACAGTAGGTGGCGGTATGCACCTTTCAGTTGTTTGCTGTCCGCCAGTAACCGAGAGGAGAAGAAGAAGAAGTAGCAGCGCTTGCTTGTCAACGTGTAGGATTTTGTTGTCTCTTTGGAAGCGCTGCTTTTATTATTCCAAACCTGTATTACCACCCAAAAACAGTTTTATTGTTAATGGCAGAGAATGGCAGCTACGTTTAAGGAGACCGGTAATTATCAATATTTCAGTTATCAGCCGTTGTTAGATCAAGTCTGTAGTGCGAGCATTGACTACACTTTTAAACGTAATATTTATGTCAGTTCTGTAATAGGTGGTGTTATGGCGCATTACGAGGTCGCCTGTTATGTCATGCCAAAAAGTGATCAGCTGCCCAAAAAATGATCACCAGGGGCCATATTGTTATGGGTTTATATTATCCATTAAATATATATATTTCAACAGATAAACAGTACTTAGTTAGGTATAACAAGATATATTTAATACTTATGATGCATTTTGAACCCTAAACAAACTTGATCTAGGATTAAAAGCAATTAAAATAATGCAGTCACAAGGTTGCATGGAAAAATGCATAGATTTACTGCAAATATACATGAAGATACTGTATAAATACATATTCTATGTACCTCCAAACAACGATGTTTTTCCATATAAATATTGCAATCAGATAAATTCTAAACGTTGTTTTCCAAACTGCATCACTTTGGCCAACACTATAATTTTTCAGATGTGATAAAACCTCAAAACATTTAGACACATTGTAGGTGGACTGAGACCAGGCAGTACACCTTCAACAAGTGGGCACTCCTGGCTCCTGCAGACGGTGATCACTTTTTGGCACAACACCGGATTTCACCACCCAGCCGACCCCATGCAGAAGTGGCTGATGAAACCCTTTTCGGACACATGCAGACTCACCCCTGAACAACGTAACTGCAACTGCCGATGAGCCGTGCATGTTCAGTTGTGGAAATGGCTTTCGGCTGCTTGAGAGGACGATGGAGGTCCCTCCTGACAAGGAATGACTGCAGACTGGAGAGGAGCAAGAAAATGGTGCTCACCTGCTGCACACTTGATAATATTTGTGAGGAACATGGTGACAACTTTGGACTCCCAGACACACCTGATCACAGTCAGCCTCCAGTTCAACCACTACCTGACCATGCCAGTGTAGAATGACATTAGGGCAGCTTTAATGGAGCATTTTAACAGTGGGGAGCAATAACCTGTTTAATGCCTGCCATATCATTTACAAAATGTAACGTATGTGAAGTAGTTCAAAATAATTAACGAATAAAACATTCAACTGACAATCAGTCCTCAGTGTACTCTGTTTTAAAGTATTTATATATTTTATAGGCACATTTACAGAGTTGTGAAAGGTATACCTTTCTGTACTTGTATGTAATCTATTCTGGTTAAAGTACTGATTCCAGTTTTTATTCATGTAGGGGTAACAAGAGACAGACTGTAAAGTGTACAAGTTAAAAGTACTTTCCCCAGAAATGATCTTGTCCAGAGCTGACAGAATGTCATGTGGTACGTTGTCAAAAGAATATAAACTCATTATCATTTTTGAAGCTGGCAACTTGGAATATTTTCCACACAAAAAGTGCATAGATTTAAAGTTTGTTGCTGCTTGTTCTTTAGAAAATGTGAAAAAGTTGTCAAAAATATGAGTAAGTCCACAAATACCTGGTATATTGTCCAATACCTGAAAAAATGAACTTAAGTGCAGTAATTCAGTACTTGTACTTTCACTTCCCACCACTACAATGTTATAGTGATTTGCATTGTTTGTCCTAAATAGCTTTACATTTCATGCATATGTTTGGTGTGAGGATAACAATTAATGTAGAAGCAGAAAAACACATAAGGAAAGAAAGCTTTTATTTACAAAATGTTCAAAAACTTAAGACTGCTACATATGAAATATTATGTACACACAGCCAAAAATATCAACGCTGTGATAGTTACTTTGTTTGCAGTCCCTCAAGCACAGACAACGTGTCCCATCAGTCCAACAGGGGTATTGGTCCTGTCCTCCATCTTCTGGATGCTTTACAGCAAAGCGGAGGTCAGCTGCTCCTCCCTCCTGCTCTGCTCCTGCTGTCTCTTCTCTGACCTCTCCAGGTAGTCAAGAAGGAGGTCCATGTTTGTGTCCCACTTCTGTTTCCCTGTTTTAAAGTACAAAAATAAGCAATATAAAATAACCACACACTAAAAACTGCAGGAATCGTCAATCCAAGACTGAATGTGTCTATTAAACATCCATTTACTGTTAGTGGCATCACAACATTCAGTTCAAGTGTATAATTGGTATAATTCACTCCCTCCTTTGTGTGAATGGGTCATGACCTGAACATATATTACCTAATCTGGTCTGATGAGAAGAGGAGGAAGAGCAGGAGGAGGACAAGCTTGGAGCTGGGGAAGGTGAGCTGGACACCACAGGTCTGGATGGCTCTCCCTCACCATCCAGCTGTGATAAATCTGTAAATACAAAAAAAGTGATTTAGTTTGTGCAGTGTACAACTTAAGCCTTCCATTAAATGTGCAGACATAGAAGGCAATTTTATTCAATATCAATGTTAGCAAAACTTACATGTCTGATTATGGAATACAAGAATAGGAATAGAATAGGCTTTACTGTCACTGTACCGTTGTACAGTACAGTGACATTTTAGGTGTTCCACCGGGCGACTGTGCAATAAAGTAAGAGGAGGATTAGATAAAACACGGTTACACAACACACAATTAAACGAGTGAATTTTTTTTTAAAAAATGGCCCAAGATTATGGAAATATTACCAACATAGTAAAAAAGACGACGTTACTAGTGTGTGGTAGAAAAATCTCCCATAACACAACGCAAGGCACCCATTCATACGCAGTACTGACACCACAAAAAGCGTATTTTGCGCTGGATGTCTTTATAAAAAAAAGTATTCTGTAAGACGCTAAGATTTCTGTTCTAGTTTCTCAAACGCACATTTCTTTATGGCGAGGAGAAACGTTTGTGGTAAAACACTGTTAGCTCGTTAGCATAGCTAACCGAAAATATTATAGTCAGAAGAGTGACTAAAAAAAATATCTGCACTTTGGCCATTACATAGCAATACAAGCGGATATACGTATATGTATACATATATTCGTTAACGTTTGGCATTTTAAAGACAATACACTTACCAGTGTGTTTTGAGTAGTTTGTTGTCCGGACTAATCCACAGCAGTGACGATGGTCCAGCTGGCTGGCCTATCCCCCAAAACAGTTCATCACATGAGTGGCCCCCTCCAGCTTATCTTGTACTACTGTTTATGTCCATAGAGCCAAGAAATGTGTCTCCTCTTCACTCTAAATCTGTTTGGTTTTGGAATCCGTCGCTTGCGCCGCTGTTTGGAAAGCAACATGGCAGTCAGTAATGTGTTGAAGCTGGTCAGTTAAACACATCCATGGCTGTGGACATAACCAACGTAAACTGGTGGTGCTGGTGGCCCAGCTAGGAGTTGGGGTCACGATAGCCCCACTTTTGAGAGCCTGGGAATGGTGCTTTAGTTGGTGGAAAACCAAAGAACTGGTGCTAATCAGGCTCTGGCTCCAGTTAAGCACTGGAACCGGTTTGGTGGAAAAGACCTATTAGAAACTCTAGTGCATACCCATGTGGTGTGTGCCGAAAAGGCGTGGGTAGTAATGCCATCTTTTGCCCTGGTTGCTTGCATTGGATTCATAAATGATGTAGCAACATCCAAGGAAGACTAACACCAGACCCCTCCTATAGATGTAGTAGATGTTGGGGTACTGCCCGTCCTATTACTGGCAGACCTTGTGAACAGGTCACAGTAAACGAGGAAAGTGTGGAGGGGGTTGACGCCTTCTACTACTTAGGGCAGGGGTGTCAAACTCATTTCATGGAGGGCCAAGACCCTGCAGGTTTTACTTCCACCCAGTCTCTTCAGCAGGTGTTTTCACTGATCGGCAATCAGTAGGAAGAAATTCAGAGAAATCACCTGTTGAAGACACTGGGTGGAAGTAAAACCTGCAGGGTCTTGGCCCTCCATGGAATGAGTTTGACACCTGTGACTTAGGGGATACTATTTGTGCTGGTGGAGGATGTGAAGCTGCTACGATCACTAGAGTGAGGGCTGCATGGGGCAACTTCAGGGAGCTCCTGCCTTTGTTGTCATCCAGGGCCTTGTCTCTCTCCACCCGTGGAATGACTTACAACAGTTGTATCAGAGCTGCTATGCCATATGCTAGCTAGTGCTGGCCTCTAAAGGCGCCTGACATAGCAAGACTAGAAAGGAACGAAAGAGCTATGCTTCGTTGGTTGTGCAATGTGAAGTCTGGTGATCCCATTGGCACCCGAGACCTTCGTGCAAGACTTGGCCTCACAGATCTTGAAACTTCCATCACATGTAAGTGCCTTCATTGGTTTGGATATGTCCAATGAAGTACCTCATGGACAAATAAAATCTTAAGCCTTGAGGTAGTGGGGTGAAGAGGTGTCACAACTCGCTCTTGCCCGTCTCCCGCTCCAGCTGCACGCACACTTGCGCCTCATCAAGCTTGGGCTAGTTAACCCACTCCGCCTGGAGCCTCGGTCTGGAGCCGTCTGCTCACCAATGCTCGTGCATTCCAGCACTCGTCTACTCCTTTCTGCCTACGCATCTCAGAGTCCTTCCTTGCCACTCAAGTAAGCCATCATCATCATTCTTACCTTCTCTCCAGCCTCTCTCCCCTGTGCACAAGTGGATTCCCTGGCGGCGGATTTCTCCCTCCTAATCGCCATATCCACTCGCCCCGCGCCGAGCGCGCACTGGAGCGCTGTCTTCCAGGCAGGAGACCTTCGGCTAAGCCAACGCCAGCCACCAAACCACCTGCAAGTACGCACCAGTCAAAGTGTAAATCCCACTGAGTGTACTCCAGCCTTTAACCCTTGCGTTTGCTCTGCCCTTAGGGTTGCCTGGCTGTACAGCGCACTGCTTCACCCTCGGCGCATCCTGTCCTCCAACAATACATTCACACCCTGCACTCACGCACTCATTCACCAGTTGTTTAATAAAATCATTGAATCTTGCTCGAGCCTGTGTGCGTGTTCTCTGGGTCCGAACTTATGACAGTACGGCTCCAGCAGAGTGGCCCAGCGGACAGCGGGCTCGCCCACCGGCTAAACATCATTGAGACTCGAGTGGATCAGATCACTCATCAGCAACAGGTGATTTTAAATCAACTTACCCAAATTACTCGCCGGCTGGACCGTTTGGATCCCCAGCAGGCGTTCCTTCCGGCTCCTCACGGTGGGTCGACTCCCGCCGGTCCTCCTGTTAGCCAGGCTAGCCCGAGGCCGCCAACCCAGCTCACCCCAATTCCCACACCCACGCGCTTCAACGGTAAGTTTGGTGAAGCTCAGGGGTTTCTCCTCCAGTGAGAGTCGGTGTTCCAGCGCGTCCCCGGGGACTTCCCAACTGATCACAGCCGAATTGGCTATATTGCTAACCTCCTGGAAGGGCGAGCGTTAGCGTGGGCCTACGCCATAATGGCGAGACCCAGCTACGCGAACCTGACCTATGCTCAGTTCGTGCATGACTTCAACGATGTTTTTGATCATTCGTACCGTGACAGTGTGCTAACCACCCGGCTGCTAAACCTTCGCCAGAGTAGCCGGTCAGCCGCCGACTACGCTGTCGACTTCCGGGTGGTAGCAGCGGAAGTTGGGTGGGGAGATGCTGCTCTCTGCAGCATTTCCACCGGTAGCCTGAATTCAAGTCTCTGGGATGAGCTGGCCAGCCGGGACCTGCCGGAGCGGCTCTCCGAATTAATCTCCCTCACTATTAGTCTTGATAACAGGTGGAGAGAACAGGCTGCCGAGCGGAAGTCGTCTAGCCACTCGGGCGGTGCGCTCCCCCGTACCTCTCAACCTCGCCCCCTGGCGTTGCTCGCGCCAGAGTCCGCCGACGAGTCAGAGGTGATGCTGATTGGCCGGGCAAAGCTTCCACTAGTGGAGAAACAGCGCCGCAGGGAGCTGGGTCTCTGCATGTATTGCGGAGACGACCAGCGCTCCGTGGAGTCTTGCCCGGTGAAGCCAAAAGGGGAAGTCTGCGAGTCACTATAGGGGGCCTCGCGGACGCATCCCAATCTAACGCCCTATCAAAGTGCCTTTTACCGATCAAATTCTGCCATAACTCCACTGAACACCTCACACATGCACTGGTGGACTCAGGGGCAGAGCAGAGCTTTATTTCTAGGAGCGTGGCAACCCGCCTGGGCATCCCATGCCAACCCCTGCCGGCTCCTCTTAGCCTTGTCACTCTCTCTGCTACCCCCCTGGAGAAAGTTACGCACCGGACTGTCCCGGTCCCTGTCATCATCTCCGGAAATCACCGAGAGGATCTCAGCTTGCTCGTGCTGCCCACCTCTGCGGCCTCCGTTATTCTGGGTTACCCCTGGCTGCGCCTGCACAACCCGGCTTTTGACTGGCGGTCTGGAAGTGTTCTCTCCTGGAGTACCTTCTGCTTGGGCGCCTGCCTCCAGTCCGCTGCCTGTGCCCCGTCGCTTCCTCCTTCCTCCTCTGACTCACCCCTTCCGGACCTCTCCACGGTGCCTCCGGAGTTCCACGATCTGGGAACCGTTTTCAGTAAGTCCAAAGCGCTGTCTCTCCCCCTCCACCGCCCCTATGACTGCGCCATCAACTTCCACCCGGAGGCGCCCTTACCTTCCAGTCGGCTGTACAGCTCGTCGGCGCCGGAGCGCGAAGCCATGGACACCTACACCAAGGATTCGCTCAGCGCCGGCATCATTCGCCCCTCCTCATCTCCGGTCGGGGCAGGGGTTTTTTCGTCGGCAAGAAGGATGGGTCCCTTCAGCCTTGCATCGACTTCCGGGCGCTGAATGACATCACAATCAAGGACAAGTATACGCTGCCGTTGATGGACTCCGCATTCGACTTGCTCCAGGGGGCTTCCTGGTTTACGAAGCTGGACCTCTGCAGCGCATATCATCTCATTCGGATCCAGGAGGGCGACGAGTGGAAGACGGCGTTCCGGACACCCAGCGGCCATTTTGAGTACCTGGTCATGCTGTTTGGGCTCACCAACGCTCCGGCCGTCTTCCAGCGACTAATTGATGACGTCCTTCGTAACTTCCTGGGGGTATTCGTCTTTGTCTACCTGGACGACATCCTGATCTTCTCCTGGTCTCGGGAGGAGCATCAGGTTCACGTGAGGCGGGTCCTCCAACGTCTCCTGGAGAACAGACTCTACGTGAAGGCGGAGAAGTGTGAGTTCTATGCGGACAAGACCTCCTTCTTGGGCTTTATCGTTTCCCACAACCAGATCATCCCTGACCCGGCCAAGGTCAAGGCGGTAGTCAAGTGGCCCCTCCCCTCATCCAGGAAACAGGTCCAGCAATTCCTGGGGTTTGCCAACTTCTACCGCCGCTTCGTCCCGAAGTATAGTGCTATCGCTCCTCTCCTGACCCGCCTCACCTCCCCCAAGGTGCCATTCCGGTGGACTGAGGAAGCTGCAGCTGCCTTCTCTGCACTGAAGACAGAATTTTCCTCCTCCTGGGTCCTGTCTCAGGTGGACCCCGCGCTGCAATGCCTCGTGGAGGTGAACGCCTCCGATACAGAGGTGGGGGCGGTGTTGTCTCAGCACTCTCCAGTGGACGGGGTGATTCGTCCCTGCACCTTCTTCTCCCGACGCCTGTCCATGGTGAAGAGGAATTATGACGTCGGCGACAGAGAACTCCTGGCAGTTAAGCTCGCGCTGCAGGAGTGGTGTCACTGGCTCGAGGGGGCAGCTCAGCCTTTTGTGGTCTGGACAGACCATAAGAACCTGGAGTACCTGAGGACGGCTAAGCGCCTGAATGCCCGCCAGGCGCGTTGGTCCTTGTTCTTTGGCCGCTTCAGGTTTGCCATCACCTACCGCCCCGGCTCCAAGAACGGGAAGCCGGACGCTCTGTCCAGGCAGTTCGCCCCAGAAGCCCCCGAAGACCAGGATCACACCATCCTGCCGGCCTCGTGCATCGTGGGCGCTGTCTCATGGTCCATCAGGGACAAGGTCCGGAGGGCACAGGAAACCGAACCCGATCGTGGCGGCGGTCCAGCTGGGAGGCTGTTTGTGCCATCAGCGGTCCGGGGTGACGTCATCCATTGGGCTCACACCTCTAAGCTCGCCTGTCACCCTGGGATCTCCCGGCTGGTTGAGCTTCTCCAGAGGTCCTTTTGGTGGCCGGGCCTCCGGGACAACGTTGCCAATTACGTCCGCGCCTGCCCCCAATGTGCGACTGGTAAGACGTCGACCTCTCCCCCTGCGGGGCTCCTCCACCCCCTGCCGGTCCCTGGAAGACCCTGGTCCCATGTAGCCTTAGATTTCGTCACCGGTCTCCCGACGTCCAACTCTTTCGACACCATCCTGACCATTGTGGACCAGTTCTTGAAGGCCGCCCACTTCGTGCCGCTCCACGGCCTTCCTACGGCACGGGAGACGGCGGATTTGTTGGTCCAACACGTTGTGAGGCTGCATGGGATTCCGGTGGATGTCGTCTCTGACCGGGGGCCTCAGTTCGTGTCCAGGGTCTGGAAGTGTTTCTGTAATGCCTTGGGGGCTACGGTGAGCTTGTCGTCCGGTCACCACTCCCAGTCTAACGGGCAGTGCGAGCGGACAAATCAGAAGCTGGAAGCTGCACTGCGCTGCGTCACCTCCTCCAACCCCTCCTCCTGGAGCACCCATCTGCCCTGGATAGAGTACGCGCATAATTCCACCTTGTCTTCAGCCATCGGGATGTCTCCCTTCCGGGCATCTCTGGGGTAGAGACTAGCCAAGATCGCCAGGACGTCTCTGGGCTGGTCGCAGACTGCAATACCTGGTGGACTGGGAGGGGTATGGCCCTGAGTGGAGATCCTGGGTGCGCCCGTCGTTTGTGCTGGACGAGCGCCTCATCACGGAGTTCCACTGGGCGCACCCAGATAAGCCAGCGCTGGGAGGCGCTGGGAGGGGGAGTGGGGGAGTACTGTCGCAACTCGCTCTCGCCTGTCTCCCGCTCCAGCTGCGCGCACACTTGCGCCTCATCAAGCTCGGGCTATTTAGCCCGCTCCGCCTGGAGCCTCGGTCTGGAGCCGTCTGCTCACCAATGCTCGTGCATTCCAGCACTCGTCTACTCCTTTCTGCCTACGCATCTCAGAGTCCTTCCTCGCCAATCAAGTAAGCCATCATCATCATTCTTACCTTCTCTCCAGCCTCTCTCCCCTGTGCACAGGTGGATTCCCTGGCGGCGGATTTCTCCCTCCTCATCGCCATCTCCACTCGCCCCGCGCCGAGCGCGCACTGGAGCGCTATCTTCCAGGCAAGAGACCTTCGGCTAAGCCAACGCCAGCCACCAAACCACCTGCAAGTAAGCACCAGTCAAAGTATAAATCCCACTGAGTGTACTCCAGCCTTTAACCCTTGTGTTTGCTCTGCCCTTAGAGATGCCTGGCTGTACGGCGCACTGCTTCGCCCTCAGCGCATCCTGTCCTCCAACAATACATTCACACCCCGCACTCACGCACTCATTCACCACTTGTTGTTTAATAAAATCATTGAATCTTGCTCGAGCCTGTGTGCGTGTTCCCTGGGTCCGAACTTATGACAAGAGGCAGAGGCAGGCCAAAGAAAATGTGGAAGGATGCAGTTACCAAAGATCTGAGGTAGACTGGCCTAAGGGTGATGGATGCGCAGGACCGCACAAAATGGAAGAAGGCTATCAAGCTCTACAGCGCCATGCAAACGTCCAACCCACAGTAGTGGATTTTATGGACGTATAAGGATAGTACTAGTAGTTAGGTTATGTAAGTTTAATTCTTGTCATATTTTCATTTTCTTGTTGGTAATGTGTTTCCTATGCCTCCTAGTTATATCGTAGTCCTGTTTTTGTCTTTTAGGTTCAATTTCCTAGTGTTTATCTCCCTCCATCTTTGTGTTCCCTTTGAGTTGTTTTGTCTGATCATATCCCAGTCTCTGTCTCCCTCATTAACAATACTACCCCACACCTGCCAACTGTTCTCAGCTGTTTCCCATCCCTTGATTGTTCCTTACCTTTAAATGTTTGTCTGGTGCCTGTCCTTGATGTGGCATCATTACGTGTGTCTGATATTTGTGGGTCTGTTCCCCATGTTCACAGTGTTCCCTTGTGGGATGTAGTCTTAGTTCTCCAGCTCCTTGGTATATTTTTTCTTCTGCTTAAGTTTATGTTTGTGAGTTTCTGGCCCCCGAGCCATGGCTTATTTGCCAAGCATATTCAGTGTTTAAGTTAGTTTTCCAATTGTGCACCTCAGCTTTTGTTTGATTAATAAATCCACTCCTCTTGATTCCTGTTTGCATTTGGGTTCTCTCTCCTTGCCTGCTCCAATCCAGACTCATGACAGATTGAGCACTTGCTCATTTTAATTACATACAGTACATACGGGGGGAAATGGCACAGTTTTCTCCCTTGTGTCAGGGAGATTGTCAGTTTTCTGTCCAACCACTACGCTTCCTATCGGAATGCTATTGGTAGAGCGATTAACCTTCTGTCTCGAACTGAGCAGTGCTAAGTTGAGCAAATGTACAAAGTTCAGATAAGTTGGGTAAACTGAGGCTTTCTACACAAAACTAAACTTCATGCATGCAATGTTATTTTCTTTGCTCAAATTCTGTATGCGTTTATTTGTAAATGATATGCACATCTAAGCCCATGTATGAAGCCTGCTGTACACCTACAGTAGATATGTAAAGGTTACCTTACAATGTAGCGAGTTGATATTGGTATCAGTCATACCAGCCACATGAGGCTTCTGTTTGCAGGTATTCATCAAACTGTAAAGTGGTGCTCTTTATCACCTAATCGAGAACTAAATATGTGTATATCTGTACAATGTGAAGGCCATAGTGTGCTGATTTAAGCAT
Source organism: Pholidichthys leucotaenia (assembly GCA_020510985.1). NCBI lineage: Eukaryota > Metazoa > Chordata > Actinopteri > Cichliformes > Pholidichthyidae > Pholidichthys > Pholidichthys leucotaenia. The sequence continues at coordinate 340,111,486 of CM035841.1, forward strand.
GGGTACAAACATTCTGGGTTGTGAGTGCCATGGGAAATATATTTTTCATTAGTCTGGAAATTAGAAATGTTCATCTGAAGAGAATGAGGAGCATGTAGGATAAAATTTATTTTTGTTAATTATGTATGATTTCAACAAAAGGCCCCTGTGCATTCCTTTGTATTGCATATATTGCCAGACAAGGTAAAAGTTGCGGTTATCTAGTGGAGAGATAGGCCATATCCGAGTTTGAATTATTGAAATGCAAGCTTGAAAATATTCGTTCTCATCCACAGCGTCAATTTAAGTTTATCAAGTCAAAAGTTTAATGTTAAACCACAAAATTGTTAAAGGAGTGCCTGAAACACTTAACTTGTGATCCTTTCGACAAACAAATGAGATGCTCCCACAACTGAGCACTGCACAAACAAATAGTGGGTCCAGTATTTCATCGACTCATTTGCTGTGATTATTTAAAGAAAACCCTTTAACAGGGAACCCTGAAATCTACTTATATAAGAGCTCTCTGGATTTTACCCTAGCTCTGTTTAGTTTTAATTCCTAATCACAGAGAAACTGTCTACAATGCAAACGTGTGCCAGACTCACAAGAAGGGGAATTCTGCTGCTGGAAAACACCAGAGGAAAGTTTCACAGCTTTGTGACTACTGTACATACAGTTATAATCCCTGTCATGATTAAGTGCAAATCGGATTAGTATAGGTGACAGAGCCTATGTGTGTGTTTTACTGCTACTTCTGACAGCCCAACAGAAACCGAGTGTAAGAGGTAGACAACCAAAGAAAGCAAAGTACAACCTCATTAAGACAAAAGGGAAAACTGTGAGATAAGCCCTTTTGTAGCCCAAATACTGCCACTCTCAGTGATTAAACCTCTCAATCTCAACTGCATCATAATCCTGCCTGGAACTCAGCAAAGTGGATTCTTTAGGAGGGGGGGGATAAAACATCTGAAGAGTATGCAAAACAAATGTCACCCCTAAACTGAAGACCATCTTGGAATATTTGCATTGCTCATTCCTGCCAGATTAAGGGTAGTATCTCACTGGACTGAGACAGCTTGAGACTAGCTGGAGAACAGCATTCTCGAGGGAGTTTCCAAAATGTCTTCATTCTTGGCAGTTCGCATTTTCCACTCAAGTCGCAGGGTCTCACGCTCATCTTGCAGGAATTTTGAACAAGTTCAAAAAATTTGTGTGACAACTTTTCTCTTAAAATCGTCAGCCATCGCGGGTGTCTAGAACCTGTCTATCTCATCTCAAACCCTACTCAATTTAGTTTCAGCGAGTCAGAAAGTGCAAGAAAAGCTAGACGATTTTGCAGTGGGTTAGGGACCTATGAAAGTAAATGCTGACTGATTGGAGACAAGCACCTGGAGCAGCTGTGATTGATTGGAGAGGTGGAACTGGCAGCAGGTATTTATTATTATACCAAATCATTGCCCAGAGGCTGCATTTATACTCTGCAATTATCCTGGATATCTGTCATGCAAGTATTGGGCAGTCATTGCAGGACTATTGTGAGAGCAAAACAATCCCTCAATTTTGTCTCACGCATGTTGCGAGAATGTCCTGCAATATTTGCATGACATGTATGCAAACACCTGGAGAACTTTGGCCAAAAATTCAGTGGGAGTTTGTGCAACTTTATTGCAACATTCATGAGATATACGCAAATGTGTCCTATGTTTCCAGTGTAGTGTGATTCCAAGTGAAAATTGACTCAAATTCACATAAAGTGGTGTGAAAAAGTGTTTGCCCCCTTCCTGATTTCTCTTTTTTTGTATGTCACACTTAAATGTTTCAGATCATCAAACAAATTTAAATGTTAGACAAAGATAACACTAGTACATGCAAAATGCAGCTTTTAAATGAATGTGTTTATTATTAAGGGTAAATAAAAAAATCCAAACCTACATGGCCCTGTGTGAAAAAGTGATTGCCCTCTAAACCTAATAACTGGTTGGGCCACCCTTAGCTGCAACAACTGCAATCAAGTGTATAACTGGCAATGAGTCTTTTACAGCACTGTGGGGGAATTTTGGCCCACACATCTTTGCAGAATTGTTGTAATTCAGCTACATTGGAGGGTTTTCGAGCATGAATCACCTTTTAAGGTCATGCCACAGCATCTCAATCGGATTCAGGTCAGGACTTTGACTAGGCCACTCCAAAGTCTTCATTTTGTTTTTCTTAAGCCATTCACAGGTGGACTTGCTGGTGTGTTTTGGATCATTGACCTGCTGTAAAACCCAAGTGCGCTTCAGCTTGAGGTCACGAACAGATGGCTGGACATTCTCCTTCAAGATTTTTTGGTAGACAGCAGAACTCATGGTTCCACTTACCACAGCAAGTCTCCCACATCCTGAAGCAGCAAAACAGCCCCAGACCATCACCCAACCACCACCATATTTTACTGTTGGTATGATGTTCCTTTTCTGAAATGCGGTGTTACTTTTACGCCGGATGTAATGGGACACACACCTTCCAAAAAGTTCACCTTTTGTCTCATCAGTCCACAAAGTATTTTCCCAAGTCTTGGGGATCATCAAGATGTTTTTTGGTAAAACTGAGATGAGCCTTTATGTTCTTTTTGTTCAGCAGTGGTTTTCGTCTTGGAACTCTGCCATGCAGGCCATTTTTGCCCAGTCTCTTTCTTATGGTGGAGTCATGAACACTGACCTTAACTGAGGCAAGTGAGGCCTGCAGTTCTTTGGATGTTGTTGTGGGGTCTTTCATGACCTCTTGGATGAGTTGTCGCTGCGCTCTTGGGGTAATTTTGGTCGGTCGTCCGCTCCTGGGAAGGTTCACCACTGTTCCATGTTTTCACCATTTGTGGATAATGGCTCTCACTGTGGTTCACTGGAGTCCCAAAGCTTTAGGAAATGGCTTTATAACTTTTTCCAGACCGATAGATTTCAATTACTTTGTTTCTTATTTGTTCCTGAATTTCTTTGGATCGCAGTATGATGTCTAGCTTTTGACGATCTTTTGGTTTACTTCACTTTGACAGGCAGGTCCTATTTAAGTGATTTCTTGATTGAGAACAGGTGTGGCAGTAATCAGGCCTGGGGGTTGCTAGAGAGATTGAATTCAGCTTTCCAAAGATGTGATAAACCACAATTAATTTATGTTTTAACGGGAGGGGAGGGCAATCACTTTTTCACACATGGCCATGTAGGTTTTAAATTTTGTTTACCCTTAATAATAAACACCTTCGTTTAAAAACTGTTTTTTTTGTATTTACTTGTGTTATATTTGTCTAAAATTGAAATTTGTTTGATGATCTGAAACATTTAAGTGTGACAAACAGAAAAAAATGAGAAATCAGGAAGAGGCAAACACTTTTTCACACCACTGTATTTGTCACACATCTATCTATAAATGCAGGAAATCTCTGTGTGTCTGTCTGTCTGTTCCACGCATATCTCTTGAACCATTTGTCAGACTGGCCTCAGATTTTATAAGTGTTTTGCTGACATTATGAGGGTGTGCATCCCTGAGTATGGAGTCGCTCAGTCAAAATATGCATTTTTTTACCAATAAAAGTTTAGCCACCGCTCTGTCACCACTCTGTCTCTTCATGCCCTTCAGCGTGTGCTGGGTTTTGGATTGACTCCGTCCTGATTGGATAATATGCAGCATCACGACCATGCTGATTAGATAATACGAGGACATCACAACCAGTCAGTCACCACAGCACTTCGCAAACAAAAAAAAAGGAAGTGAAAAGCGACAAATTTGGCAAGAAAGAGAGAGCAGTAAAGATGTAATGCTTAAAAAATTATAATATAATGTTGCTGTGATTGCGTATGTCTAAAGGATAATTCAGGGAATGCCAGCAGGGACCTGGGGTCTGCCTAAAGATGTTGGAGTGTGGAGAAGCAGTGGGCGGAATGCGGTCCTTTGCAGGGAAGCAAGCCCAGCCTGCCTGGTCAGTGGGAGGCGGGAGTCCCTTTGCAGGACCACAACTCGCCGTTGCCAATGGCGCTCCCCTCAGTGTGCTCGCACAGCTATCTAAAAATTAAATGTTAATATTAATACCACCATGATTTTGGAGCAGAATGTGCAGATCAACTGCATATCATATGTGGCCACATGCACAGTTTGACTAAACAACGACCGTCACCAAAATGGACACAAAAATGCTCAAGTAACGAAATAAATAATTTTTATTTAAACATTTACTGACAAATGGGCAACACTGATGCAACAGTTGTAGCCAAACAGGTCATTCTGCTGTGTATAATATCAGTGTTTTGTACTTATTCTTAAAATATAGAAGAATGCACAAGAATGGGTCTCAAATATTTGTAAACGTGTACTGTTATAGTACTGCATGATTTTATTGACGATAAGACTATAAACTACACATATAAACTAAAACAATTATAATGATGACTGAACAACTCCCATTCCCCAAAGTGCAAGATACAACACCTATGAATATAACTCATAAAAGATCAGACAAATAAGTGATCTGACAAAAAAAATAAACACGGGTTCTGAAACAGTGGCTAATATTGGATTTTCCATTCATTTTCATTCATTCATTCATCTTCTTCCGCTTAATCCTTTTCAGGTCGCGGGAGGGCTGGAGTCTATCCCAGCATCTTTGGGCGAGAGGCAGGGTACACCCTGAACAGATCGCCAGTCCATCGCAGGGCCAACACAGAGAGACAGACAAACATTCACTCTCACAGTCATACCTAAGGACAATTTAGAATCCCCAGTTTGATGCGAATTAACCTAACTTGCATGTTTTTAGCATGTGGGAAGAAACCAGAGAAATCCCGGAGTAAACCCACGCAGACATGGGGAGAACATGCAAACTCCACACAGATCACGGTTGGTCGGGGGCTGGGATCAAACCCAGGATCCGGCCAAGGGTGAGTTGCTGTGCTGCCGCAGTGCTAACCACTATTCATTCATTTTCAGTAATTCTGTAATTAATATTCACACAATCAAATAAATCTTAGTGCCATTCAGTCCCTTTTATATCTGTCAGAGTCTAACGTGTGATTGCCTACATATAGGCTACACCACTTTGTATTCCACTGTCAAACAGCCTACATTTGGGCCTGTAAAGCCTAATTGGGTTATCTGTTTTCAGACAAGAATACTTGCTTTCTATGGGCATGCACTAGTTTTTTTTAAATCTCCAAGCTGTGGCAGCCCAGTGAGACACTACCCCATGAACACTTTGGTGGTATGGACGCAAATTCCATCTTCTCCAATGAGCACTCCCATCCCAGTCTGATGTCCTTGACTGTTGCTGGAGCCATATCCGTTTGCAATAGCAGGCAACAACAAATAATAAAAAGGTGTGTAATGGGGGACATTAGAGTGGCCAGTATACAGAGGCAGGATTTAATTTGCATGGCAGATTAGCCTTCTTGTCCCACTGGTAGGGCCACAGCCTCGAGGGCAGAGCCACCCCCTTTTCCCCTTTCCCCCCTCCCCATCTCTTTTATTCCTTTATTAATAGGATCTAGTCTCTTCAAATCCATTAAGCCAATTCAGCAGGCTCATATATAATCTGATTTCAAATCCAGCATGAAAATGTTTAACCAGCGGTTCGTGTTCTATGCTGGTTTTCCTGCTGGAAAGACCCGAGTGTAAGAAAGCAGATGAAAAGGAGGCCCAGGAGGGGGTTATATAAATGAATCTCCAATGAGAAGATGCAACATAAAAAGAGACTATAACATCTTTTGCAAAGTCAGTAAATATGCTGCATCCACACATCTACAAAAGGTCAAGAAAAATCCCTGTATACAAAATAAATACATGTTACATCTTCCGGGCTACCCATTTCCAAATCCCTGTGGAAAAGGGAAAGATTGAAAGTGAAAGAGAGAGAGTGTGTCTGAGTGGGAGAGAAAACACGGCTGGAGGCTTTTTGGTCTCTGCCCTCTGTGCACTGGCCTGACTGGGGCCAAGTTACGCCTCAGTGCCCCGGCAAGCCTCAGCTTTACACAGGCAGACAAACACACACACACACACACACACACACACACACACACACACACACACTCACAGCTGGGGTTACCAGTTATTAGACACCAAGAGGAAACGGCCAAGTACACACTTGCACAAAATCATGCATTCATAAATGCATTTACACACCCTAAACTCTTCCCTCAACAACACATAACTGAGTGACATGGAGGCGAGCGGCTTGACAGCTTCAAATGCTGCATGAAGGACGCAGATACAGGAGGGCTGTAATGAGCTGCATGGGGGTCTCTCTGCGAAAGTGTTGCTGAAAAACATTTTTTACAAAGCAAATCTGATTCGTGAACAACATGGAATTGCTAATATACAACCATTTTTAACTGACGTGAGAAAATTTTCCATATTGACTACCAGCTTCCGCCTTATCATTACTAAATGTGCATTATGAATCTTGGGACGTCAACCTTGAATTACATCTGTGCACCTAGCACTCCCCCCACCCCCCCACCCCCACATCTTATTAACAGACAGAAACACTTGCAGCAACAATGTTTTGCTAACAGTTCATGCATTACTACTCGGGGGAGGGTTAGCACCATGCATCCCTGCATCTCAAACACACGCGCATGTTCCCTTGTGTGATTTAGTGTGTGTGAGGGGTGGGGGGTGGGGGAGGAAAAAAAAAAAAAAAATAACACGGCACTGCTGATCAGAGCTGCTCAGCCCACTTGCTCTGCACTCGGGGCCCCTGACAGAAGCAGTGATGTCTGAGATTCGGGGAGCCCAGAGTTTGTCCGTCACTGATTAGTAAAAACTCCAGCTCTTCCCACCAGTGGCAGCTGATGTGCTCCACCGTGGATCTCGACACGAGCTCTGGACAAGCTTATTCTTTAACAATAAGACATAAGTGGACACACACGCACGCGCACACATCCAAAACCAGCTATAAACAAAGACGCACAAACACACGTGCATAAGGTGCATGGACACAGACGAATTTTCCGCATGTGCAGAAACTGTTGTTTAATTTGTAAAACACTGTTCAGCAAAGCGGGCAATTAAAGGCTCTTCCTCCTGAGCACTTGGCTGTATTCCCTTAACCTTTACACAATGATTTATGTCAAAGGATTTGTCACCTTCACTGCTGGGGCCTTCGCACACACCTTTTTAAAACACACAATTGGGGGGAAAAGGAAGGGGGGGGGGACTTAAAATCCTCCTGTGAGGATTTGGGAACTTATATAAGTTCCAATTATCAAAACTTCTTCTTGCAGCCTTCGCAGGCCTCCCCTCTGTTTGGAAGGCTCACAAAATATCTACAGTGCCACTGAAGAGTGTATAATGCCTGTGTGCCCACATGACTGGCGAAAACACTCCTGCTCTTTCTGCCCCGCTGAGTCCCGCTGCATAATGGGGGTCTTGAAGGCTCTGGGCTCAGAGCAGGCCTGCCTAACAAAGCCTTGGTGGCTTGCAGCAGACAGGAGAGTGTGTTTGTGCGCCGGTTGCCAAAAACTAATTTTCAGGAATTTTTTTATTTTTTTTTTTTTTCTGTGGGATGCAGTGGCAGCAGCATGACAGTGTGAGGTTTAGATATCTTAGTGAGCGGGGGAGGGCTGGGGTTGAGATATGTAGGTCTTTGTAGAGGTCCAGAGAGTTGGTTCAAGAAGAGGAAGTTCACAAATTGGTGGTTCGGAATATATTTCAGAAGTAAGGAATGTTTTTTATTTTTTTTTATTTTTAACTTTTTCATTTGTTTCACTGAATTCTCTAAATGTCTCACTCTTTCATCACATATAGGTACTGGGATTAATTTCAGATTAAACCCTAAGAAATCCCCAGTCTGTCAGCTGGAGTAGTATTTATTTCACTCGCCGTGTATCAGTCTCTCATGAGCATTTTTATCCTCTATCCCCTCGCCATTCACTTCCCTTTTTGCTCCACAGTAATGTACCTGTTTACCTGTTGGGTGGTCTTGAGCCGGGCTATTCTAAAGCCCCAGTCCCTGCAATCTAAGTGTAGAGTAGCTACTAATCCGATTTCAGGAAACAGCCAAGCCCCCCCCCACCTCCCTACCCTCCTAACCCCCTCTTGCCTTTCACCATCCCAGCTCACTGCATCCCCACAGATTGGAAAGGGAATAAAAGAAAGCTGGAGAACAGTGAAGGCATTGGAGAAATGTGTGGTCTAGTTATTGTGGCGTTCTTTAATAATTTAAGACCGAATAACCAGGTCTCCTACAGGTTTCTGTCTCTTTAAAAAGGTGTGACACCAAGGACATATTACCTGCTCACTGGCTGGTCTCCCCTCCGAGTCCACTCTGCCCTCACTGGGATGTTACACGGGCCAAATATAAAGCAGTGTTTCATGGTGCCGGAGCTTATCGGGCCCCTGAAACTATGTGAGACATGCCAGGAAACAAAAGAGCGTTTCTGTGCCCACCAGCAGGATGAGCATATCCCTTTCACAGGCCACACATCTCCCTGGCTTTACTTATTCTTTTACAGGCTCAGTGAAGAGTTGGGAAGAAGGCTGACCAGAATTGCATAAGGATGAGAGGCAAAAGATAACATCTGTCAGAGTGAAGACGTATGCATCATATGTGCATAATAGTGCTTAATACTTGTATTATATATTTTTTAATTATAGCTGGAGCAATGATAAATACTTTCTGTAAAATGTGCTTAATTGTCTAAGTCAAAATGTAAAATCTGTCAACTTTCAGGTCTTTATAGGGCACTCAATGAAATACTTGAAATTTATAAAGAAACATGAATTTATAAACAATTTATGACAAAAGTCAGAAAACCATGAAAAAATTTGTAAATTTATGAGGAAAAAAAAATCACATGTGCAGTGCAGATCACTAAAAATGTGTAAAAAAGCACGATCATTTCATTAGATAGAAATACTAAACTGTAAGAAAAAAGTTGTACAGTTTTTAGAAAAGCTCAAAAAATTACAAGAGAAAAAACCACAATGACAAGAAAAAAAAAATCTTTTAAGTTTTCAAACAAAAAGACAAACACAAAGACATAATAGGAAATATTGACAAAAAGTTGCAAAAATGGAAGAAAAAAGTTGTGAATTTAGGACACAAAAGTCAGAAATTCAAGGAAAAATACATTCATGCGAAAAAAGCCCAAAATTTTCATGGAGTCTCATAATTTTGTCAAAGTTTCTAATTCCAAGACAAAATGAAGAAAAGAAAAACAATCACAAAAGTTACAAGAGAAAAGCTGCCAATTTATGAGAATATTTCAGAATTACATATAAAATTTCCAACTTTCCAACAAGGAAAAAAAAACCTAATTTACCCGCACATTTCAGAGGAAAAAAGACACAAATTCATAGCTAAAAAGTGCAAGATTTACTATAAAACAGTCTAAATGTAAGAATAAAGTCTTAAAGTTACATGACAAACATGAGATAAGAAGGAAAACTGCAAGTTTTGTCTTACTTATGAGAAAAAATATTTTAGAAAGAAAATGCCTAAAATTTTACAAGGAAATTAATTACAGACTACTATAATAATATAATGATAATGAACAACAGTTCTTTTTTTAATTATTGCAGTTCTTTTTCTCTGAGGGGCAGCTCAACAAAGATGCAAATTGGCTGTTGCCTGGGCAACAATAGCACGCACTTGTGCATGTCCTTGATTGGAGGACATGAGAAGATTATTAAAATGACTGATATTACTATCATAATCATTTCATGATTCCATGACATTACACCCACTAAAGTTAGCAAATACATGTCTTACTCCTGACTAAAAGTTAGGTGTCAGGCTAGAAAGACATCTTTGAAACAAAATGAAAAACAGACATGATTAATGCACCAAGTTAATAGTATAATGGTACCACTTTACAATCATAAGGATCTGAACATAATTTACAAGTAGATTAATTATGGTAAAAAATTGCTTTATAAATAATGAATAAGCAATTACAAAACAGTCCTAAGACATTTTTCATGGGTTCACTGCTTTGCAAGATCAGCAGAAATTTTGGTTGTAAAGGTCTGCAGTGCCTAAAAGTGAATAACTTGATGGCAAATATCTAATGATGACGACAATCTTGCTGATGAAAGACAGTAACCTAAAGAAACATATCTGAGGTTTGAGCGACCAGGTAAGTGTAGGTTCACTATTAACCAAGAAACAGGTCCCTGTTTTATCTCACGTGTTGTAACAGCTCATCATTATTTACTGATTTATAAAGTCCTTACAAGCTAATTAATAAACTATGTATTTTGAGTTAGAGCAGTATTATTAAGTGTTATCAATATGGCAAAAAGAGACTAAAAACATTCAAAACTTATCATGATTTTAGTTGCAGGATAAAAATGTGATAAAAGGGAATGAGAAGGAAAGATCTGCAGTGGGTGGTTAAAATTGTTTTGATGTGGATTTTACGATGCAAGCCAGTTTCTAAACAGACAAGGACATTCCTCGAGGAAACTAACAGACACAAATAAAGATGTGCACAGGTACGGGCCATTGTTGCTCGGGCAACAGCCCATTTGCAGTTTTTTTTCTGAGCTGCCCCTCCAGAAGAAAAGAAAATATAACGACTTTTTTGTAAATGGTTCATGTTATACTATTAACTTTGCAGCTGGTTGGGGTTTTTTTGTTTGTTTTTTTTTTTGCTTCTCTCATATTTTTCATGTAACTTTGAGACTTTATTTTCATATTTGCACTGTATTATACTAGTAAATCTGGAACTTTTTAATGACACACTTGTGACTTTTTCCTCTGAAATATGCACATTTTGGGAAAAGATTTTTTCCTTGTAAATTTAGAATTTTTGGGATATGCTTTTGGAACATTCCCATAAATTGGCTACATTTGCCATGTTTAAAATTAATTATTTTTCTTTCCTCCAGCTGTGCATTAGAGACTGTTTCCACTAAGTTATGAGACTGCATAAAAGTTTTGTCTTTTTTCCACTCATGAAGTTACATTTTTTTCTTGGATTTATGACTTTTGTTTCATAGATTGATATATTTTTTCTTCTAACTTTGCAACTTTTCGTCAGCATTTCCTTGCCTTTGATATGTATCTCTAATAAAAATACATTTTTTCTTGTAAATATGTTACTTTTCTCTCATAATTTTGTAGTGTTTTCTTAAAAATGTACAACTTTTTTTCTGATGAATTTAGTACATCTTTTTGATAAATTTCCTGTTTTCTCATTCAATTTTCAGTGATTATTGTACCTATGTGACTCTTTACCTTATTAATTTACAACTTTTCTCATGAATATGTGACTTTTGTCATGAATTCAGTTTTGTTTTCTTGTAATTTTGCCCTTGCTCCAGGTTAGAGCTACAGCCAGTCACAACGTCAGTGCACCGTCCCTGAACACAGAGCACAGAACAAGGTAAAATACACAATAGACTGCGTGTGGAGACTTTGTTCACCCTGAGGAAAGCATGGCCTCAACTGGCCAAGCATGGGCAGTACAACTGGCACCACTTCTGACAAAGCATGTGCAAAAATATGAAAATAACTGAATTTTATCTCAAAGCTGTTATTATAAAGTCAGGGAAAAACTACACAGACTGTACATTACTCTTTTTTCGATAATTTACACCAGATGAATCAACTGCACACACCCCACATCTTGGTTTGGCATGGTATGTGACATGAAGGGATGAGAGTCACTGTGTCACACACGTGATCTCTGGTGTCTGACAGCAGACACCCTCAGGGCCTCCTTCACTGCCGAAGGTACAACAGTCCATATGGCATCTGGCAACAGCGCTGTGTAGCGTGTGTGCGTGTTTCTGTATTTACATTAATACGTCTATGAAAACACTTGTGCCTCTGCTGTGTGTGTTTGTGTTTTGGTAACTGTAGGTGTACTTTATAAAGTCCTGGATTCTAAAAATACCCCCCCACACACACCACTACCACTTCAAACATAACCTGCCTGCTACCTGCTATTGTGGTTTCCTGCCAGATTAGCTCCATTCTCCTGGATTCCTCCTGTTTATTTGTCCCCTCTTTAACAACAGGTCACTCTGGTAGCAGCCACTGGCCTCGGTCCAGGACTCCTGCCACAGTAGGATTGCTCCATAAATGGTCGGTAAAGCCACGGTGTCTGAGAGTTAACGCCACACACACACACACACACACACACACGCACACACACAAAAGTAAGTAACTGTGGCTTGGATGTGATTATGGTGGGGCTTCTGTTCCTTCAAACTCCTTCCTTTTTATAGAGTGCAGAGTTTATTGTCTTATTTAAAGATATAGAGCTATAAAAGTATCATTTAGTTTTCATTTTATTTCGTTCAAATTTATTACATTCCTAGCAGTGTTGTTAACCCTAAGCTGAGTACGAGGAGGGGGGGGGGGTGGCTGAAAAGTTCATAGGCTAAAAAGTTAATAGTGGTCACATTTGACCAAATGTGGTTTATTTTTCAACAGAATCCCCTCTTCAGTCCACACACTTCTCCCATTGGTGTTACAGCTCTTGGATCCCTGCAGGTGAAAAATAAACCACATTTGGTGAAATTTGAGGACTATGAAGCTTTCTGCCCCCCTCCCCCCCACCCCGTATACCTGGTATACCTGCAAAACTAAGAAACTATCATTGGGGTCCACAGGCTTTGCTCATGACTTTTTCTGTGAAGTCACAGCTGATGTTGGTTTTAATATTCAGTAAATTATCTGAATAGCTCTCTCTTCAGCTAGAACAGCAGTAAATAAGGCAGAATAAATCACATTTCAACCCCCCCACCCAAACATTCATTCTTTTTTTTTTTTTTTTCAAATGTAAACTGAATTACTGTATATGCCCAAATTAAATTTAGATAATAGGGATGCCCCTAGTTTTTGCTCAGGGAAGCTTATACAGTGTAGCTAGTTGTGGTTGCTGGTAGAAATTTGCTAATTTTGCTTGTTTAATGCATTAAATAAAATTTCCAACATAAGGGTTTCATGATGCTGAAATATACCAAATAGTTACATCAGGATATTTAACTCCAACTTAAAAAGTCATTTTCTAAAGTAGTGTTTTTTTTTAGCCTTTTTTTGATCCACAGAACCCATTTTACATTGAAAAAATCCCACAATACCCCACTGATCTAAAATGTATAATGACACATTGTAGCCTATTACAGCGTATCTAATGACAATTTTGTCTTGTCATTTGTTTATACTCAGTGTGAAACATGATGCAACACACACAAAGTCAATGGAAAGATGCAAACATGCACAACCACTCTGGGTAACGCGAGCCTGCGTCCATGCGAGCCGAACTCCGTTCAACCCAGGCCAGGACTTTGGCAGCCAGGGCAGCCACCCGGCACTGGTGCTCCGCCGCCACAGGGAGAGTGACTTAGTTTGAAAATGAGACAGCCCCTCACCGGAGACCTCTCTCTTCACACGTGCGCTCCCATGAAGGGGGTTCTTTTCACGGCAAACGTACGTTTTCTGGCACAACACTGGTGGACTTCTATGATGGTTGTATCCACTGCCTGTTTGGTGCTGGGGCGGCCAATGTCAGGATGCGGTTTCTGGGGGAAGCAGCAACACCCTTCCTCCAGAAACTGCTGTAGGCCCAGGCACGGCGGTGCTTCTCCTCCACCTCAGTGCAGTGACAGGAGGAAGAAGAAAAGGATTGCAGGATTGCATTTGTCCTGCTGCCTGTTAACATGGAGGAGCCATTGCAGGCACGATGGCAAATTGCAATTTTTTGGACCAATTAAGAAGTAAAATTAGACAATTTCCCCTGGGACCCTGACTGTTCTCAGAACGCCGTAGCCAGAGGCGCTGTGTGCCGACAGGTAAGGCAGGCAAATGTGTGGGGGGGCCCCAGGCCAGAAGGGGGACCTTGAGGGCTGACCAACTTTGAATCACTAGAGCAGTGACAATGTGGAGAGTTTGCAGTGACAGTAGTAGGCTGCCGCAGAACTCCCTAAAGGGGCCCCACCCCCACCTCTCACTCTTGCAAGTACCGCCACACGTCTTATGTAAACCGGCGTACATCGTTGTAAACAAACAAGTGAGAGTGGCTGTATCAAAATGAAGTGGTTATCCATCTGGCAGTGACAAAAGAAAGAAGAAAAAAAGGAAGAGGAGGAAAGAAAGTGAGACAGTGGTAAGTAGCGCAAATAATACACTAGTTAATTTAGCTCAGAGCAGCTTAGTGCATCCTGCCTCTGCACTAACTTCATAGTGTGGGTTTAGTTCCCCAAGAGAGCTCTGAGAAATGCTAAGATTCTGTATTTTACCATCGAGACAAAAGACCCAGAGGGTAAAGGTCACATACTTGTTGAATTGAAAAAGTTGAGAAAACAACCCCAACAGCACACATACGCTGGGCCAACGTTGGCAAGTTTACATCAGGAATACATCTTATAGAGGTCGTTTGATCACTGCAAAGACATAAGCTAGACATCAGCGTCTTTGTATTAGGTGTATGTTTTTGAAGTTAATATTTTTATAATATTTACAGTATAATACAATATTTACAAAACATTTGCCCTGTATATTTATATTGTGTCAACTTTGTACACTGCACTTTTTTAAGTTCTTTTGTTTCTAAAGTTATTTAATTATTTTTGTTTTTATTGTTCTGGTTTTGATTGTTCTGCCATTTATTGCTCTTCTGAATTTGATTTTTACATGTAATGTTTATATTCTTATTTTGAAAAGATACTAATGTGCACATTTGAAATATTTTTTTTAAAATTTACATTTCAAATTTTTTAAGGATGATGAACACTGGTTAAAGGGGCCCCCTGTGAATTTTTGCCTAAGGCCCCAAGAGATTCTAGAGTTGCTTCTGCCTATAGCATACTCCTGCAAATGTTAAAATGTTCATATTAATATCTTTAATACCATATTTTAGAATATTAACATTTTTAATAGCATACTTCTGTGTAATGATTTCAGTAAACCAAACAAATCATTGCTATGCCTGACAAAGGCATGACTTCATTTCATTTTCCATATTTTTCACTAATGATTCCAAGATGAAGCCTTGCAACACGCTGGGAATGACATAACTGATTTAAAAAATATACCATGAGTGTTTTTTTTTAAAATTATTCTTTAAAAAAAAATAACTTCTTAAACCACTTATTTATCCACTGTGTCTATATTGGAGCAACAAGAAAAGTGCTGACCTGACACTTCTAGAGTTACTGTGGAGAGAAGCCTCTTGAAAAGGCACCAAGGAGCTCGGTTCACTCCCTGGGCAGACACAGACAGAGTGCTGTAGATTAACTAGCTTTCTTAATGTCTCCTCTCTGGTGAAGTTTCTTTCAGAAGGTTGAGAGGCAAACAGACTCTGCTGAAAGAGTCACTCCCCATTAGAGGAGGTAAATGGCTCTCCTGTGAGCAACCGGTTAGAGCAGGGTGGTATGAAGCGCCTCTCCACAGAGTTCTTCAGCCAGATTAGAGAGGTGACTCTTGCCTGGAGGACGTAAAATGTTTACACGTGCACAGAGAGCACTCCACCAAAAGAGACTCAGCAGTGTCACTATTGCATTCATCATCAGGAATTCACAAGGCTCCTGTCATCTGTAATGAAAGCTCTCGTAATAATGCAGGAGGAAACAAAGCAAAGCAGCTCTGTTTTTTGTTTTACTGTTTTACCACCGTTAAAAAAATAATGCTGGTATAGTATTATATCCAAAAGTAATGCTGCCATTTAGGGGAAGAGAAACGTATAAAACTGAAAGACTGGATAACTAGCCTGTAATAAGATAAGATAAGATAAGCCTTTATTAGTCCCCACAATGGGGAAATTGCAGGATTGCAGCAGCAAAGGGATAGCAGCACTCAGAGCAATAGTAAACAAGATAATAAGATAAGAATAGGTTAGCCAAAGCAGTAAATAAATATATATATGGACACAGTTATATACACAGTGCAGGAGCATTGCAGCTAGATGGTATCAACAGCATTACAGATAGTTAAATTACCTGGCAAAATATAAATATCAACCCAGACAGTATATTTCATATTGAATGAACAGTGTTGTTGCCACCTTTGATAATGACTGTAATTGTCTTAGTTGTGTATTGGAGGGGACAATCTCTATTGTGCAGAATTGTGACATTTAATACGGCCTGTAAGAGCAGTATTTAGATTATACAGTCTGACAGCCGTAGGTAGGAAGGACCTGTGGAACCTCTCCCTCGAGCACTTAAGCTAGATTCACACTATAGCATTTAGACTGACTTTTACAGACGTTTTGAAAAATCAGAGAAATTAGTCTAAACATTGGCGAAATTCCGTTTGTGAGCAGGGTTTTTTTTAATCCAGCGCACACTAACTTTTCCAAACTTTTACTCGCATTTGCCAGCGTTGCATTCAGCGTTGGCAAACATTTGCCAACTTAGGCTAGTGTATGTGTAGCTGTTGCTAACTTAGGTTAACTTAAGCAAACAAATACTCAGCGCAGGTCAGTTGACATCAGTGTCAGGCGACGCTTTTATAAAGATCAGCGTTTGTGGAGGCTTCCTGCCATTCTGGACCTGCTTTTTTGGATGGATTCACACTACAACATTTGGACCAACTTTTACTGACGCTTTGGCAAACATCAATGATGGTTGGTGTTTGTTGGCAAACACTGGCAAAAGTTGTGTCCCTTGAATGCTGACATTTGGAAATAAACGTTGATGAAAGTTCTGCTCAGTTTGTAAAAGTTCTTGAGCGCTGGGCTAAGTTACGCAGAGTTCACCTAATGCCGGTGGAAGCAGATGTTTTTAGACCGAAACTCACTTCAGACATGCAGGGACGAAAGAGAAATAGAGAGAAGGGGAAATTAAAAAAAAAAAGAAAAAATGAAAGCACCAAGGTGCTAATGCCTCAGTGCCAGAGCCTTAGTGGAGGTATGCATTCTCGGCTCATCACCAAAATGTTATAAGTTCCTCTCTAGCCCAAAGACCACCTCTGGTAAAAATTTCATCCAAATCCATTAAGCAGTTTTGGAGTACACATGTATCGTAAGGCAATGCAACTTTTACAGTTGGACTCAAACTCTTTAAATGTTTCTTGTTTGCTTTTTGCAAGCACCCAAATGTTTGTAAATTCTGAAAACAAACATGATTGCAACTGTTGAGTGCAACTGCATGCTACATAGTGCATATACATTTAAAATGTATATATCACATGTACACTGCTCAAAATATTTCGTCAGCTCAGACTCTGTTGTACTTCTTGAAAGGGCGAGGGATGGGAGTGGGAAGGCTGTTCCTAATCACAGGCTCATTGCCTCTTTGCTAGCTGCTAGCCCCTGATTGCATTTCAGCGGAGAAGTAAATACTACATGCTCAGTTACCAGGTGAAATCAAGCAGGCAGATGTGTCTGTAGCCTCAGTAGACACTCGCTGGACCCTGCTCCTGTCTAACTGTGCCACAGAGTTTCTTGCCAAGTCAGCTGCGGCTGATCCATGTCGCTGAGTCTGTATATATATGTGAGTATATGCAAGAGCGAAAGAAGTTGTAAGAGTTTGTGAGGTCAAATTTGGCTGAAACTACATAATTACATTTACTGGAAAATAACTTGAATTTCAAAATATAACTTCAGGTAACACACAAAGACCACTAACCATGTTGCGCCTGTTATAAAGAGACTATGTAGGAAGGGAACGAGCAACAGAGGTGTATTTGCCAGGGAAGGAGTGAATACAATAGCTCTCCTTCCAAGGGTCTGTAACCATAGACTCCAATAAACTCTCTGCCTGCAAATAAAGAGCCGCCGTTCATCTCGTGTTACGACAACAAGGACAGCATTATACAGCTCACTCTGTTTTGAAGCACACCACCAAAGATCAACAAATGCACCACAATGCACACGAGCCAAAATTCATGATCCAGTAATGTACTCTTTTGGTCTAATTTGTAAAATATAAGATTTATATCCTTATGTTTAATAATCTTCATCATCCTGTAAGGTTTGTTTGGGATGGTGTTTTTAAGTGATTACTTGATAAGTTTGCATGTATTCACTATCAGATATGAACCAATATGCAAAGTGTGACTATCATAAACTCAAAAAAAACTATTTTTCTGTCATTCAGAAAATGCAAAGATATGATCACTTCTCTGCAAATATAGAGCAGTTAAGTGCAAAAAACTAATAAAACCTGAAACAAAATTTGTTTAAATTTAATTCACTGTAAATATGACATTGCCCCCACTGTAACCAAATAAGTCAGTAATCAGTATAAAAGTAATAAAAATGCAGTGAAACCTCAGAATGAGTCAATGCCAAGACGGACTGGGTTTACTTTTAAACGATGACCTTCTTTCGCAAATTCTGCTGTCTCAGTAGCTGCATCCAGTCAAAGTTTGACGGACCTTCTCTTTGTAAATTTCCGGCCTCCCTGTTGCTAAAGGTTGCGACCCAGCTTTTTATTTTTCCCGGGGCTGTTGGGTTAATGAAGTAACAACAAACTAGGCCCAGAGCTAATTTGGAGTGGCACTTCCTGGCCACTCCTGTCTCCACGAAGACGTATTTCATTTTCTCTTATCTCTGCCTCAGTCATGTGCCTTTCCGCATGGACGCCCTTGTCTCCCTCAGTTGCACGAATAATGGAAACTCTGTTAATGTCATTAATCTGCAGACCAGGACATGAACCAATCACGTTTAACCTTTCTGGGCTGCCTCCGCTGCAAACCTGTGGCGACTCAGCATGCACAGTTACTGCACAATCTGATGTGAAGCAATGAGCATAGCCCGCATTACTACAAAATGAACTGCCTTTTCTCAAAAAAAAAGGCGGTCCACCGTTATAAAAGTTGCTATGCTAAATGCTCCATTTATGCCTTTGAAGGGGAGTTCTAGATATATAGTGATTTTTTTTTTCTAAAGGGTATGATGTGCATTCAGACAATTTTAATGTCACAAGATTGCTTAATGACTGATCAGGTGGCTGTGATTCATGCCTCATTCAAGCTTTTTATTTGCACATTCCTCCGGCTCCATGAATGGACACTCAGCCCCACATGCCATATACTTTCATTCATAAGACGAAAACAGTAGAGGGGGAGAGGGAGGCTAGGGGGGGGGGGGGGGAAGGAGTCTCTCTGGTAGGATGGGTAACCCAGGGGACATTTTCTTTTGTGTGGCACTCAGCTTATGGGGCCAAATGCCAGCAGGCTTACCTCGACACTGTCTGCCCGTGTGTGTCCCTCTTCCTTTGCGCACAGTAATTAGGAGGATCTTAATGGAGAGGGGGTTTATTAGTGTCTGAGGAAGGCTTTAAACGTCACTTTAATTAAGGAGGATTCGACAGACAGCTTGTGTGGTGATGTCACCCATTTTTTAAAATCCTTGTTTGGGCACAACAGGAAAACAGAAGTGGCTCTTTAAAAGGATTGGGGGGTGAAAGCCTTTCCAGAGGAAGACTGTCTAGACCTGCGGTCAGAGACAGAATAGATAGTCTGACCCTGAGCAACCATTAAAATGACGATAATTATCCACCGATAAATTCCACTTGTGCATGGGGGGAGCAAACACCCTCTGACCAGGGGAAGAAAAAAAAAATCTGACAAACTCTGCTGCCCCGTTTTTAAACTGTTTCACTTAAAAGATAACCTCACTGCTAAATTTGGGGTGGGGGATTAATTTATTCTCAGCATATCCTATGGTCATTCATGCAGGATATAAAATCCTAGATTATTTCCTGCTTGGTTAACCCACATCCGGCCAGTCCCCCTCACAAAACCATTCTAATGTTGCCATTAGTTATGCTCCTCTGGTGGCCAAAAGATTGATCCCAGAGACTGGAAAACCAATAAACGTGTACATGAATGGCAGAGAGAGATAACATATCTACCACAGATAGTAGAGGGACTGATCAGTGCTCAAACATGATTGGAAAAAAAATCATTACTGATGAAACATGTGAAAATAGCATAACAGAGATATTAAATTCACTTCAAAAGCGTTACTTAAGCTTCTCCATTTTATGGTGTTGGGTCTTGTGAAAAAAGCTGATAGAGAGCTAAAATGCTTAATTATGTAACTATATTTAATTATTAAAGGTTTCCACTATTATAGTTAGAAATATTTTTGACCTATATGAGAAAAGTGTTTAAAAAATGCAGACAACCATATACTCACTCATGAAAAAGTTGTGTTGTCACAGAACATCATGGGATTATAAAAGTAGAGACTTCATAACTGCTGCTGCTGCTGGGATCCGAGGGGATCTGATAATGAGCCTGAGGGGAAATGACAATGTGCTCGGGGACCTGGGATTGTCTGGAAGACAGAAAAGACGGCACAGGAACAGGTTATCAGCTAGTTTAAAGGCGTCACTCTGCTCAAACATTCACCTGTTCCTCTGGAAAATCACGCAAACACAAACAGAATTTGCATTAATCCATGCATGACTTCTGCGGTTATGAATCTTAAATGTTGACATGGTTTACATCTGAAAAGCAGCTCTTATGGATAATATTTAGGGGCTAAAAAAGAAAAAAAAAGAACTAAATACAATCGTCCAAATCCAAAAATGACGATATCACTCAGACACACTAACATCACAGGATGAGTGTTAATTTAAAGCTCCAATATTTTCCATTTAACAGGAACTGATTTTAGGTTTTGACATCCTCAAGTACACATTTATGTACTTTTTAGAGACCAAAAACAACTTCCCCATCAAAAAAGCCATCTGTACAGCCCTATCTGAAATGGTTGGATTTTTCAGTCTGCTCATGAATATTAATAAGCCCCTAATCTGCACGGTGGCACAGTGGTTAGCACTGTGGCAGCACAGTTTTATCCTCGGCCAGGGGATCGTGGGGATCATGAGATCGTGGGTTCGATCCCTGCCGCCGGCCAACAGTGATCTGTGTGGAGTTTGCATGTTCTCCCCGTGTTGCGTGGGTTTACTCCGGGATTTCTCCTGTTTCCTCCCACACGCTAAAAACATGCAGGTTAGGGATACGGGGTGCTTGCGCACGCAGCGACCAGAAGCTGATGGCTTGTCACCAGACTGCAAAACAAATCTACCTACGGGTACAAAATAAGTACAAAAAAAAAAAAAATCTGATTGGTTCACTCAGAAAACCTGTACCCAATCACAAAAAAGAAGACAGTCACTGTGTTTTTGTTTTGCTAACTTTGAGATCTGAAGGCGTGGCTTATTGGAATATGACATCATATTACTCAGGAAGTGAAATCCGCTTGCTTATTTTATGAGCTGATCTAAATAACAGCTCTGTGTGCTTCTTTGTGAAGTGAGAATTTTAATATCTTATCATGTAACCCACTGCTGGATCCTTTAAGGTTAAAATCCAAGAAAACACCTTTTAAATATACAGTTTAAACTTAACGGTGTGCGCTGCTATTTGGTTTTGCCAGTGCAAAAAAGGTGAAAATGCTTTACATCTATCATGTTTCAAAACAAGAAAAAACAACTCAGAACAGGCCCTTGAGACTCATGGGAATCGTGTAAAATCATGTAACAACAAGATATTATCAAGATAGCTCTTAGTTTAGTTTTACTTGCCATTTTTAAGATGTGTAGACAGATTTGTCAATTATTACCCCTTAGCGCCTCATGGAGCAGGCACTATGTTTAAAAAAGTGTAAACTCGAACACTGCCTTTTGTTGCCATCTGGTGGGTAAACAGTGGCTCTGCAAGTTAAAACATCAATTTGACATTGTTCCACATCTTGTGCGCTTTCCAAAGACGTATGACATGTGCAGTTTACCTTTATCACAGTTTACTCATAGTAAAATATACAATGCTGATTACACTAGATGAAAATTTTGTGAAGTCTTGTCCATCTGCAGAGATGAAGAGTATGCATGTAGACCTTAGACTTGTGGAGTTATAACATTTGTTTTGAGTATGTCTGTTTAGGTGAGGTACACCTCAAAATACTTTTGGGTATGGTTTAAATACATAAATTCCTCTTTTGGTTTTAATTATTTACCTGAGCTGTGATTCTACAATTATGTGAGGTCTTTAAAACATTTTAAGAGTAATATAAAGAGCAAAATATCAGCTGACTTAACTGAATGCCCTCATCAAATGATTAAACATGCATTGTTTTGGAGTAAATGTTTGTATTCTGAGTGGACTATTAAGAGGATGAAGAAGGAGGAGCAGTTTCATGGGTATAAATGACACCAGACATGAGGAGCACAAAGTGGTGACACGCCTCGTGGCATTACTGGGCAGGTGTTTTAAAATCCTTCCTGTGCACAGAACTGTGCACCCAGAGGCCATGCGGAGGGAAAAAAAGAAAGGAGCAAGAGCAAACTTTCAAGAACTGTATGTCAGTCACAATGTTACAGTCACTCTACATTCAAATAACTTTTTTATTCACACAAATCAGAAAAAAAAAATAATAAATGACTGACTTATTATCCATGCACAAGCTATAAGAATTTGTATTTTTCACAATTAGATAATTTGAAATAATATGATACAATGTCAATTTCTTTTCTCCACTGACTTCTCCATATGATAATGATCGTACCCTCATGAATTATTTTTTCGCTATCATTTTTAAACAGTTGATAACATTATTGCACATGGAATGTTTGCTTACTGAAATGGCAAATTGCAAAAAATATTTCCAAAACTTTACTTTGTCTTATCACATATACTGTGCTATAGTTTACTTTTACATTAAATAACATGCTTAAATGACATGCCTCAGTGCAGTTCAAACCACCAATAAAGCGGAGAAACGTGCTTTTCCGTGAAAATAAGCACAACCTCCTGTAGATAGCTCAACTGGATGGGTATAATCTGCAGATTTTTTTTTTTTTACTATTATTATTCTTTCACCCACATAAATGATCAAAACAAATGACAATTTCCATGCAGAGAGAGAGCCCACAAAAGGGAGTCTGACAGCCATTTCCACAACAGATGTTTTTACAGAGGGGTGTCTTCTCTCCGCTGAGCAGTCTCACACATGAGAGACCCCCAAAAGCTTCAGAGAAACGTCCAGAAAACCAACATGTAAATTTGCAACCGCCACGTCTCGGAGTAGCGGGCCCACGCCGGTTTTGTTTCATTAGGAAAAAAAAAAAAAAAAAGGGAAAATGAGAAATGGTTGAAAGATGCCTGCCTAAATATACACATCAGCTGGAATTAGACAAAAGGCGGTGGGAGAGAATTAGAACTTAAAAACCAGGAAGGGGGGGAAAAGACAACAGACAACATCGTTATGTGTTGTCTTGAAAAGATAAGTCCCTATTGATCCAGGTTGTGGGCAAAGGCTGCACTATTGACAGGAAGACGGAATATGTCGGAGGGGCAATATTTCATACATTTGGCCTGTTCACTCCATCACTGTGAGAGGGTGTTTTTCTGGGTTGTATATAATAACACGTGCACTTTTTATTTCCCTCAGATCAATGGTAATGTGAGGGGGGGGGGCACACAAGATGGATGCCACAGGCAGCTTAACCTATCGACTGCTCAACAGAGACACACAGACCATGACAGGGAGAGACCAGTCTATTTCATGAGAAGAGCCTAAGCTATGCTGTGTTTTGAATAAGTTATTTCATTTGTTATCAAGTATCTTCTAAGAGGCATCTTGTAGAAGAATGTGCAACATTCCCAGTAAAATGTGTAAATCTTCACTTTTTTTCTATCTGGAGCATGCTGAGGAAGTGAAATAGGATGGAAGAAGTGCCAATGGGATGCTTGGTGACCACTTTCTGGAGCAAATAGGAGGCAGACCAGAGGGCAAACTAGCCCACACAGGTGGCCCGGATCTGGATCGGTCAGCTTATTTGCCCTCGAACAACAGGCCAGATAATCTCAGGCTTACGCTCTGAGTCACTAACCAGCAACTTCTGATAAAGAAAAAAAATGTTAAGGTAAAATTTAATTAAAAGCATATACCAGCTTTGGTTTACCAGTTGGTGCTAATACTGTACTTTTGTAAAAAAATCTACACTCGGTTGGTTTCCATGACCTTCAAAAACCAAGCAGATGGAGGAGACTTCATTAAAGAGCAGGTTGTGATTGAGGAGGAGGCTTTACATTGTAAAAGTTTCAATTAATTAAACTGCACTGTGCTTGAATTCACTCTCTAAATGCACCTTTTGAAATCTTTGGAGCAGATATGTTGGGTGTTGAATTTTTCTTAAACAAATTTTCCGTCTAATCAATGCACAGATCCCATCTCTACCGCACAGGTGATTCATCTGCAAATCTAAAATAATTCTGCGCCTTTCTATTGTGGATGCGATGCCACGCTCTCGCTGAGAAAATACAATAAAATCTAAATATGAAGTCACTCTGGCTGAACTGCAAATCAAACGTTAATAGAAGAATACTGTTCCGACAGACAGCGCTCAGCATTATTGTCTAAAGTTGGGTAAAGGGTAATTAATTTGGCAGCAAATCATTCAGTGTTTTGGTGAGGCTGATGAGAACAGTAAAATATTTTTTTTCTTTCTCCCAGACACTGCCTCAGCCAACCCCCAGCCCCCATTGTCTGTGTGAAAATGGAAATCTGTGCCACCAGTACAATATCCGCATTATGTGCCCTGCCTCGACATTGTTGCATGACATGCTTGATTGTACCCGGGCATATAGGAACAGAAATGTATAAACATACCATTAGCACATATTCATTTTTGTCTTCCAGTTACAGTGACGTGACATGTGCAAGTTTTTAAGTGATTTCGCACAAGCTTGATTGAAATGCCTGTTTGGTGTTTAAGAAGCAGTTTCGTTACAGGCCTAAAGGGGGAACAAATGCATCACTTTACAACTATAATATACGTTTTAGCTAGGCAAAATTATAGGTATATTTAAACTTACTAAAATATATTCTATAAACATTTTAACATCATTCAGTTCGACGTGCGTTTCTGTTATCTTTGTGCAGCACACATGCACAAGGCAATCACATGGGTACGGTTTTGCCAAGCCGCTGCAACTCACTCATTCAACCTTGTCCATCATTTGTTTAGCTTGAGACTTAAAGAGCAAAGCAGATCTTTTAATTCAAGACAGTACATCTTATAAAGATATATTAATTTTACTCAGTGTATGTTTGTTCATGTTATATAGTGAAATGTTTTCCTGTGACATTTGATCAATGGGTACCGATTACAGAAAAAAAAAAAAAAATCAAGGCATTTAGGTTTCAGCCTTCACCTGAACTTTGTTCTGTTTTGCGTTAATTATCTGAATTTAGATAGACACCATTAGCCCTTTTGCAGTATATTGCTTTTCCCTTGTAACACAGCTGGCGTTGACCCAGTCCAATGTCCATGTACGGTGCTGTGAAAAAGTATTTGCCCCTTTCCCAGTTTCTTAGATTTTTGCATATTTTTCACATTTAAATGTTTCAGATCATCAAATAAATTCTAATATTAGACAAAAATAACCCTACTAAATAGAAAAATGCATTTTAAATGATGATTCCACTTATTAAGGGAAACAAACTATCCAAACCTACCTGGCCCTATGTGAAAAAAGTAATTGCCCCCGAAACTTAACTGGTCAAGCATTTGTCATAACTGGCAATGAATCTTTTACATCGTTGTTGACAAACTTTAGCCCACTCTCCTCTGGAGAATTGTTTTAATTCAGACACATCAGAGGGCTTGAGCTTGAGGTCACAAACTGATGGCTAGACATTCTCCTCAGGATTTTCTGGTAGAGAGCAGAAATCACGGTTCCATCAATTACGGCAAATTAACCAGGTCCTGAAGCACCAAAGCAGCCCCAGACCATCACACTACCACCACCATGTTTGAGTGCTGGCATGATGTTCTTTTTATGAAATGCTGTGTTAGTTTTACGCCAGGTGTAACAGGACGCATGCCTTCCAAAAAAATTCAACTTCTATCTCGTCAGTCCACAGAATATTTTCCCAAAAGTCTTGGGGATCATCGAGGTGTTTTTTGGTAAATGTGAGACAAGCCTTTGTGTTCTTTCTGGTCAGCAAAGGTTTCCGCCTCGGAACTCTCCCATGGATGTCATTTTTGCCCAGTCTCTTTCTTGTTGTTGAATCATGGACCAGTGTCCAAACTCAGACAAGTGAGGCCTGCAGATTTTTAGATGTTCTAGGACCTAGAACATTTTTGTTTCTCATCTGTTCTTGAATTTCTTTAGATCGCAGCATGATGTGTTGCTTTTTGATATCTTTTAGCCTATTTCACTTTGTCAGACACTTTCTATTTAAGTGACTTATTATTTCAGCAGCTCTGATAGTAATCAGGCCTAGTGAAACTGAACTCAGCTTTCCAAAAAATGTTGTTAATCACAGTTAATTCATGATCTAACGGGGGATTACTTTTTCACATAGGGCGGGTAGGTCTGGGTAGCTTTTTTCCCCTCAAGAAATGAAACCATCATTTAAAAACTGCATTTTCTATTTACTTGGGCTATCTTAGTCTAATATTAAAATTAGTTTAGATGATCTGAAACATTTAAGTGTGACAAATCTGCAAAAATATAAGAAATCAGGAAGAGGCAAAAACTTTTTCACAGCACTGTAGGCGCCCAGTGCAAACAAAGGCACGGACCCAAAAACCAAGACTCAAAGTTGTTTGCCACTGTTGGCACCAAAAATGTCTTCTTTATTCTAAGTTGGTCTTCTCAGCAAAAACAAAAGCAAATGTTATAATACATGTTTTGTTTGCCATATTTTCTATTTCTAAGAAACATATCTTCAACACTGTGATTTAATGTTACATAAATTTAACTTTTATGCATATTATATTGGCACTAGGGACATTTAAATAAGTTGTGGATGAAATTGAAAATATATATATATTTCAAATATGGGTATATATTTTATTCTTCTTCCTGAGGTCCCCAGAGACTATCATCTTTCTAACAAATAGATCAGGGCTTGCCGTCACGAATAATGATTAAATGCTGCCACCCAGTGTCAGTACATCTTTTTGTTAAAAAAAAAAAAAAAACCTGAAATAGAAAACTGTCCAATGTGAAAACATGACTATCGTTAAGGTCTGTATAGTAGAGAAACACAGAGCATTTTGTTTTGTACTGTATGTTAAGCTATTACAAGGGATTTCCTAAACTATGAGCCTAGGGTTGTTAATACAAATATGAATAGATGACACCATATGTTTCTCATATGTGTGTCAGGGCGTGCAGGCTTTTCTCCCCATCAGAGCTGGGGGCACATGTGCAAATAAATAATCTATCCAGTCTATAGTTTTCCCATGCTACTGACTTTGATGCTCTCCTGCAGTAGCTCGGCCCACCTGTCTAGCCATGAGCTCAGAGTTGAAGCAGAGTTCAGCCAAGTTGAGAATTGTTCTCGCTTGTTTTATCAGTGGTGTGTACCATATTTCCCGATGAATTACTACAGCCGACAAGAGATACTGCCAAGAGAGCAAGGAGACAATTGAATGGGCATTAATGATTTACAAGTACATATCTGCTATAATACCAACACTGGCGGAGGTACCTGAGAGCAGGATCTGATGACATCATCGATGTTGCCTCAGATAACACCTTGATCATCAACTATGTATGGATCTGGCAAAAGATATAAGATAATGTCAAAGTGAGAGTAGACTATTTACCAGCCTACACTGTCGACCACACTAGTTTTCAGACACTGAATCAAAAAAAGGTTTAAAGCTTCAAATTTATTAAGAAAACAAGTCAAGTTTTACAGTTAAATGGGGAATATTTACTTCACTTTGCCATTTATTATTTTAGGACAATAGAAAAATAACAACCATTTGAAAAGAATAATCCAAAAACTGGAGTAAAGTGTCGTTTAGTTTATTTTTACCCATTACTGTGACAGATTCAAAATTGCTAGGATATAGTGAATAGTACTATGACGTTTCAAGGGTTCACACAATAATGAGAGAGGGTTTGGAATGTAGCAGGCATTCATTTCAACTCTTGACTAATTACACAGAACAGAGGGGAGGTCATTCACACAGACACTCATCTCGCTCAGGGTGACACAGACACGTGATCTCTCACACACACGGAAAACGACACTATCACAACTGGACTTATAACACAATTATAATGGTGCAACAATAACACCCAGAACACAAGAATAAAAACAGTCTTTGAATCCCCCATGGCCCAAAGCATGCTAGGAGAATTCCCCACCCCTTATCACAGCCCCGACGTTACACTGTCCCCCCCGGACTAGTTTCTGTCCCCAGAATAAGTCCACTTACAAGTCTAATACGAACCTGTCCAGGCATTGAGGCGTCTGCCGTTGGCGGCAGCTGGTACACACGGGCCTATTAGTGTCCATTCGAGCCTCGACCGGGGTATCCGGTCGGGATGGAGCCTCTGCCTCGGCTACCCGTGGGGCAGCTGGCTGGTACAGGGCGAGGCGGTCGCAATGAAGTACCACCACCCGGTTCCTCTTCTGCAGTCTCATCCTGTACACTACATCCAACAATCTCTGTAGGACCACGCACGGTCCTGACCAGTGGCTCGCCAGCTTTGGTGATAATCCCTTTTTCCGCTCCGAGCAGAAGACTCAGACTTGGTCCCCAGGCGCAAAGTCTCTCCCCTGGCAGCAGGAGTCGTACGCTCACTTCTGTCAACTCCTCGCCGCTACCAGGGCCTCCTGAGCCAATTCGTGCACGATGTGAAGACGTTCTCTTAAGCACAACAAATAATCAGACCCCGGTTTGCCCTCCACCTCCCGCTCCCTAGGATGGCCGAACACCAAATCCACTGGGTGCCCAGCTCACGTCAGAACATAAGTGCTGCCAGGGTGCACCAGGTGGATTCTTGAACTGCTGTCCAGTATGCCCACAGAACCAGAGGCAGATGCAGGTCCCAGTCTCGTTGTCGCTGGTCCACTAGGACGGCGAGCTGCGTAGTCACACTTAAATGTTTCAGATCATCAAACAACTTTCAATATTAGACAAATATAACACAAGTAAACACAAAATGCAGTTTTTAAATGAAGGTGGTTATTATTAAGGGTAAAAAAAAATCCAAACCTACATGGCCCTGTGTGAAAAAGTGATAGCCCCCCCATGTTAAAACATAAATTAACTGTGGTTTATCACATCTTTGGAAAGATGAGTTCAATTTCTCTAGCCACACCCAGGCCTGATTACTGCCACACCTGTTCTCAATCAAGAAATCACTTAAATAGGATCTGCCTGACAAAGTGAAGTAGACCAAAAGATCCTCAAAAGCTACACATCATGCTGCGATCCAAAGAAATTCGGGAGCAAATAAGAAACAAAGTAATTGAGATCTATCAGTCTGGAAAAGGTTATAAAACCACTTCTAAAGCTTTGGGACTCCAGCGAAATACAGTGAGAGCCATTATCCACAAATGGCAAAAACATGGAACAGTGGTGAACCTTCCCAGGAGTGGCCAGCCGACCAAAATTACCCCAAGAGTGCAGCAATGACTCATCTGAGAGGTCACAAAAGACCCCACAACAGCATCCAAAGAACTGCAGGCCTCAATTGCTTCAGTTAAGGTCAGTGTTCATGAATCCACCATAAAAAAAGAGACTGGGCAAAAATGGCCTGCATGAGTTCCAAGATGAAAACCACTGCTGAACAAAAAGAACATAAAGGCCCATCTCAGTTTTACCAGAAAACATCTTGATGATCCTCAAGACTTTTGGGAAAATACTCTGGACTGATGAGACAAAAATTGAACTTTTTGGAAGGTGTGTGTAGAGTTTTATATGTAGTTTATTGTTGGTACAAGTACTAATGTAAATATGCATGTGAGTAGGACTGATGATTTCTTTTCATTACCAACACACATAAGCTCGTGGGGCACCAGTCCAAAAGAATGGACAATTGTATTAATAATTCTGTATTTTTACTGCCCTCCCATCGAGTTTCCCAGTTTCCGACTGGTAGACAGCAAGCTAACACGTGTGGTGCAGGCCTCAATGATGACAAGATGTTTCCTTTTATCTCGTTTATTGAAGCTACCCCACAAGGAACTCAACGTGATGTACACTCATCTTTTTGGTTTTACATCCGTTTACATTCGTTCCTACATCCGTGTAAAACTGCAACAAAGTAAACATATACACGCCATCAATGATATGGTCACCGTATTTAGCTTTGCACATGTTAGCGTTAGCTCTAGCTTAGCTGGTAAGAATGTTGGCCACGGACTAGACAGTCGCTCAAAATACACCAATGCAACCATGCAGTTCTCATTGTAGCTGTTAACACTGTCAAACCATGCAGATACTCACGGACTAATGATGTCCAAGGCGCCGATAATTAAACAACATTCACAGCGTTCATACATTGAGTGACGCTCTGACCGGTCTCCCGTTATATCATTACTGCGCATGTGCAACACTTTGTGTATCAGTTCAAAACGATGCTTTTACTACACCACTAGAGGGAACCAAACTCACTTACATGAAATGCTGTAAGGGGAACTGCTTAACTTTAATACATGGAGGCAGCATACTCCCCGTCTGGTGCAATAACATTGTACCACTATTTAGCCTTACAACATTTCAAACAACAGTGCATAACAATGTTAACCATATCATTATCTGTTATTCCCCATCTGCTATCAGTAAAACCATTTCTGTAATTGGTCTCAGAAACACTTTAACAGTCCCATCTCTTATTATTTTCACCTCCGCTTTTCGTACTTTATTGTCCTTTCCGTGAAATGTCTTCACAATCCGCCCCATGGGCCAGTCATTTCTGTGTGTTTGCCCATCCTTGAGTAAAACGACATCTCCAACATTGATGTTCGGTTTCTCATCAGTCCATTTTCTTCGGCTCTGAAGAGTCACAAGATACTCTTGTCTCCATTGTTTCCAAAAACTATCCACAAGAGCCTGCACTTGTTTCCACTGACATGCATGAAGTTCTGGTGCAGCGAAAGTTCCCGATGGTGCTGTCAAGGGGCTGGTTTTTGGCGTCAGTAGCATTGCTGGGGTTAGGATGGTTGGATTGTCAGGATCTGTTGAGACCGGCACGAGTGGTCTTGCATTCATCACTGCCATAACCTCCGCCATTAAGGTGCTCAGTACCTCATGCGTGAGCCGTAGTTTGTTCTTGAGAAGTAGTGCATCTAAAATCCGCCTGGCAACTCCAATGAGTCTTTCCCAGGATCCACCCATGTGTGATGCATGGGGTGGGTTAAAAAACCATTTGCAACCCTTTTCTTGTAGGTAACTCGTTAATGCTGCATCACTGCGCTCAATTCTCAGTTCCTTACATGCCCCGATAAAGTCTGTGCCCCTATCAGATCGCAGAAGCTGTGCAGGTCCCCAAATGGAGAAGAATCTTCTCAGAGCATTTATGAAACTGGACGTTGACACTGATTCAATCAGTTCGATGTGGACAGCTCTTGTTGACATGCATGTGAAAAGTAGAGCCCATCTGTTGCTGTCTGCGCTTCCTCCTCTTGTGCGTCGTGTTGTCACTGACCATGGACCAAATACGTCGAGACCAACGCTGGTGAACGGTGGCATTGGTGAGAGCCTGTCACTTGGTAAATCTGACATCTTTTGGATTTGTAATGTCTTTCTCAGTTTCCTGCAGGTCACGCACTTGTGGATGGCAGAAGACACAAGACGTTTGCCGCCTATGATCCAAAACCCAGATGCTCTAAAGGCTCCCTCTGTCACGTGTCGGCCTTGATGCGCTGCCTTTTCATGGTAGTATCTGATTAAAAGTACAGCGATGTGGTGTGAACGAGGGATAATGAGAGGGTGTTTTTCTTCTTTTGCCAGGTTTGCTGGTGCCAAGCGTCCTCCGACTCTAAGCAGACCATCCTCGTCAATGATTAGGTTTAATTTTTTCAGCCAACTTTGTTTCGGCAGTGGGTGTTTTGTTTCAACGCACTTGAACTCTTCATCAAAGACTTCATGTTGCACTGTAGATATTATTAGGCATTTTGCTCGTGAAGGTTCGTTGATAGTGCACGCACTGTTATAACATTTCCACCCACTGTTTTTGGTTTGCCCGGACTTGCTCTTGTATGAAGCTGCGACACGAATGAGTGATCCAATAGTGCGGCACAGTTTCATCCAGTGTGAGAACCTTTCAAAGCGGTGTGACCCCAAATGTCCAACAGACACCTTAGTAACGAATGTTTTTACATCAGGCCTGATTTCTGCATCTTCCTCTGGACTTATGAGTGAGAAGGGGTCAGATTGCTGTGGTTCTGCATCGGGTTGAGTCAAGAACAGAGGTCCTTGGAACCAGTTTGTGAGCTTCAGTGCATGTGCCGCGATGTATCTTGTGGCAGTGTCCACTGGGTTGTCGTTGGTTCCTACGTAATACCACTGTGATGGAAGTGTTGACTTTCTGATGCGGGTTACACGGTTTGCCACATATGTGTAGAACCTTTTTGTGTTATTGTTTATGTATCCGAGAACAATCTTACTGTCTGTATAAAACCTGACAGCATCCATTGCAGTGTCTATCTCATCCCTGATCAGCTCGTACATCTCAACAGCTAGCACAGCTGCGCATAGCTCCAAACGAGGGATGGTGTGTGCAGGGTGTGGTGCTATTTTAGCTTTACCCATAATGAACCCTGAGTGGCACTGACCTTCATTGTTGGTGGTTCTCAGGTATGCTACTGCTCCGATTGCCAAGGTTGATGCATCTGAGAAAATGCATAACTCTCTTTTTTGAACAGAAGGCTGCGACAATGGCAGGTAGCACCTTGGTATCTGTAGGTCTTCTAGGTCTTTCAGGGAATCTTTCCATTTGTTCCATTCCTCTTCTCTCTCAGCCGGAAGTGGTTCATCCCAGTCGCCATGTTCTGTTGACAGTTCACGCAGGAGGTTCTTCCCCTGCATCGTGATAGGCGCCACAAACCCTAGAGGATCATACAGGCTGTTGACCATCGCTAAGACTCCCCTTCGTGTGTAGGGTTTCCTGTCGATGGACACCTGAAACATAAAACTGTCAGTTTCAAGATTTCAAAGCACTCCTAAACTGCGCTGTAGTGGGAGCTCGTCACGTTTGAGATCTAAGTCCTTTGTTTTATCAAAGACTGTGTTTCCTGAGTGGTCTGTGTCTCTCTCACCCTGCAAAGCATATGGTAGTATGCTGTTGGGGCGTGAGGTGGAGCAACCTAAAACCTCTTTGACAGAAAATGTGTTTGGGCATGGGCTGAGGGATGATGCACGACCATTGTAGAGCACATGTGTCTTTAGCACGTTAACAGTCGAAGGCTTGTGTGTTGTCCCTAAAGACGTTTCTCCCACAATAACCCATCCCAGGTCCAAGCGCTGTGTATAGGGCGTACTGTGGGGCCCATTTATTTGTTCCCTCACCTTGTGTACCTGTAGGATGTCTCTTCCCAGCAGTAGGAGGATGGGAGCATGTTCATCTACAGGTGGAATCTTGTCTGCGACTTTTCTCAGGTGTGGATGTACAAGTGCGTCCTTTGGAGATGGAATCTCCCTCCTGTCATCGGGGATCATGTCACACTCGATCAAGTTTGGAAGCTGGAGCTGTACTTTTCCATCCATTGGTTCTATCATGAAGTTTGAAGCTCTCCGCCCCCAAACCGTAGTAGCCCCTGAGCACGTTTTCAGTGTGTAAGGGTCGGAAGGTGCTCTAATGTTGAACAGCTGGAAAAACTCTTGATTTAGCGAGTGATCTGTTGCTTTGTTCATCGAGCACTGCATACATTTTCTGGGCTTCTTCTCTGTGTCCTGCAGGATAAACTAACACAGGGCTAATTTTTGAGCAGGATCGTGGGTTTTCTGCATTACCGCAAACTTCTGTACATCTAGACGTGACTAGTGTGCCCTCATAATCATGGGACTCCCCGCCATGATCCGTCTCAGCTTCCTGAGGTTCCATGGGAGGAGGAGAGGGGCCAGGATGTAGTGCTGCTACATGTCTATCACTACCACAGTCAGAGCACTGGATTGACTGTTTACAGTCTTTTGCCAGATGCTGAGTGGACCCACAACACTTAAAGCAGATGTGATTCTCTCTCAAGAACAGTTTGCGTTCTTCTATTGGTTTTGCTCTAAATGTTTTACATTTCTTTAATGGGTGTGGCTTTCTGTGTATGGGACATTGTTCATCTGGGCTTTCTGTTCTTTGATGTGTGTGGTTACCTTTAGCTGCGGGTGAAGCTGGTGGGATGTCCGTTTTGTGGACACTGATGAGGTGCTTACTGGCAAACTTGGGGGCCTTTTCAACTCTGGTGTTCATGTGGGCCGGTGGAGAGAAACTGAAACTTGGGTCGTTTCTTATGCTGAAAGGAGGAAAAGCGACTTTGTGTGTTTCTTTGTATTTGGCGCCTGCCGCAATCCACTTCTCCTGTAGGCTGTAGGGCAGTTTCTCAACAACAGGATTCACTCCACGGGCTGTATCCAGGTATGCGAGCCCAGGTAGGTATCCGCCATCCTTTGCACATTCGAGCTCCTGTAGAACGTCACCAAGTTCTCTCAGCTTGAGTGCATCTTTGTTGCTGATTTTGGGAAAATCATCAAGCTTTTTTAACAGTGCATTTTCTATTGCTTCGGGTGACCCATAACACTCTTCTAGCCTTTCCCAGACTAAGTTGAGGGCTGCTTTTGGGTTGAAGACATGTGCAGAGCGGATCCTCTTTGCTTGCTCTGCTGATTCTGTGCCAAGCCATTTTATCATCAGATCCAATTGCTCGTGGTGTGAGAGGCTGAGGTCTTGAATGGCGTTCTGGAAAGATGCTTTCCATGCCCAATAATTCTCTGGGAGGTCATCAAACTGTAGGAGTCCCGTGCTCAACATCTCCCGGCGTGTGAGATATTTGGTCAGATCCTGAATGCTTTGTGCTTCCGCGTAATGTGTTCCGGGGGCATAATAGGGTTGTAACGTCGGGGGATTAATTGTCTCTGCAGCTGCATGCTCCTCCTTCATGTTGACACTGACCCTACTCTTACCATCTACAGCATTAGATGTGCTGAATGGTGCATTTGCGGCCATTTCCAACTGTTCACACTGGATCTTAGAAGGGGTGGCTGATTAGTTTTAAATGGAGTTTCCTCAAGGCGCACATCAAAGTGTTTCTGTACATACTCAGATGTGTGTTGTGCTGAGCCAACTGGCAAGTCCATTAGTGCTTGACTGAATTCACTTCTTGCACATTCCTCTGCTTCTTCATAGGCCGCAGCTTCAGCTTCTGCAGCTGCAACAGCCTTCTGATGGTTCAAAATGTGCATATGTGCTTCAAGATTAGCTTTCTGTGCTTCAAGATTAGCTTTCTGCGTGATGAGGGCTGCTTCTTTCTCTGAATAAGCTAATTTAGCCCGTGCAGCATCTGCTTTGGCTCTAGCCTTTATGGCTGAGGAGGTAGCTGAAGAAGCCTTGCTTGACTTGAAGCTACGTGAATATAATGAGCTAGCTTGCGCAGCTGTAGCCAAGGGAGCTGTGTGATCGGTCTCCATAACTTCACTTCTGAGTTGGGGAGTTAGCTGGTGCTGCTCTCCTGCCCTGAGGCTCATTTGCTGCTTGTTGTTTGTTTATTGGGCCCGCCGCGCTGTAGTCCTTTTACTTTACTGCCCTCCCATCGAGTTTCCCAGTTTTCGACTGGTAGACAGCAAGCTAACACGTGTGGTGCAGGCCTCAATGATGACAAGATGTTTCCTTTTATCTCGTTTATTGAAGCTACCCCACAAGGAACTCAACGTGATGTACACTCGTCTTTTTGGTTTTACATCCGTTTACATTCGTTCCTACATCCGTGTAAAACTGCAACAAAGTAAACATATACACGCCATCAATGATATGGTCACCGTATTTAGCTTAGCACATGTTAGCGTTAGCTCTAGCTTAGCTGGTAAGAATGTTGGCCACGGACTAGACAGTCGCTCAAAATACACCAATGCAACCATGCAGGTCTCATTGTAGCTGTTAACACTGTCAAACCATGCAGATACTCACGGACTAATGATGTCCAAGGCGCCGATAATTAAACAACATTCACAGCGTTCATACATTGAGTGACGCTCTGACCGGTCTCCCGTTATATCATTACTGCGCATGTGCAACACTTTGTGTATCAGTTCAAAACGATGCTTTTACTACACCACTAGAGGGAACCAAACTCACTTACATGAAATGCTGTAATGGGAACTGCTTAACTTTAATACATGGAGGCAGCATAGTATTTATACAAATAATGAATCAGTCTCAAAAAAAAAACCCTGTGAGTTCTTGTCTGCTTTTAATCAAGAAGATGGACATGAAATCAAACAATAACTCCTATATGTCTTTTTAATAGTTCAATAAGAAATTTCAGGATAGAGATGAACACATTCGGATGACTTTAAAACAGGGAATTCAACATGTATCACAAGCACATTAGACTGGTAATGGATTACTGAGCATAACGTTTATTATCAAACATTTGTGTAACCAAAGAAAACCATCCCTCAAATTCGCAATGTAATGGAAAATGAGAAACCATAAAATAGCATTAGTTAAGAAAAATAGATGCAATTTTATGAAAAAAATGATGATTAAACTATTTCATAAAAAAGAAAATTTGTGTTACTCTGAAAAGGAATGGAGATTAATGAAAAGACAAATGCATTTGAAGTTCTGAAAGGAGTTTGAAGATATTAGGTTTACAGAACTCATACCAGCAATATTTTGAAGAGTTAAATCTAATTTGGACAACAGACCTTCAGCACAACAGAGTCAGATTGTGTCCCCTGGTGGTAGCAGGCGGTCCGTTGGATCTTGGTCCATCTGGATGGGCGTGGGTTCTGTTGCAAGAAAATGGCAGGCAGGTTCTGCCCCACGGCTACAGGCCCACTCCTGGAATCGCAAACGTGAACTGGGTGTCCAGCACACTGGCCGATGTCTTTTTATGCACAGAAAAGGGAATTTGGCCAAGTTGTCAAATTTCAGCTAATATTTGTTTATCGTTCAACGTCCGATCAGAAAATCAGACTTGATAAATAAAAAAAAAAAAAACTACAAATCCGTTTCTTCCAATGTGTTGTGGTCAGAACAAAGTTGATTTAAGCTTAGTAAAAATCAAACAAAATCTTCTTAGCACGGTAATTTAAGAAAAAGAAAAATAGGAAAAAGTGAATTTTAAAGAAAAGAAAAAGTTTACACAGAGCACTGATAGACTCCGGGCCTTCTTAGAAAGGGGAAAAAAAGGGGGGGGGGGAGAAGAGCAGAAACTGCTCCTTCAGGAATCACTCCCAGCCTGCAACTTGAACTGCTACTGTTGAACAAAGGAAAGCTTTTCCCACAACACTCAATGATCAGGATTAGATCTACCCATTAGCGTAAATTTTCGACCAATTGCGCTGAGTTTCTTTGTTCAGCAGAGGTCGTAAACTGACTAAAAAGGAGATGCGTGAAGACTTGGAAGCTGATTGGTCAGTTCATAGTTTTTGAATGTAGCCTCACCCAGAAGAGTAGGAGAGAGGATTTGATATGAAAGATGAAATCCTCCTAAACATATACATGCTGCCTATTAAAGCATAAATTCTTTAAAACTTTAGTGACTAAGATATTCTACTTAATAATAAACAAACAAACAATGTGTCTACATTGTAAATGTGATCATTTCTTTATGGTAGGCATGCAAAATTAATTCTTCCTGAAAATAAAGAAACATATATCAAATCATATCCATAAAAGCACTTCAAACCATAATTGTCGATTACAGGATCTCGCCATATCTTCAATGTCTGCGGAAAAGAATGAGCTATTTCATTTTCCACAATTAATAGTTTAACTTCAGAGAGAAGTATTCCTGTGTTATCCATTGGAGGGCAAAGTTGGACTTTTGAGTTTCAATGAGGAATCTTGCCAGTCAAGTGCCTGTGGAACATCATCATAAACCTTTTGGCATTCCTTTGGCAAATGGATTTGAGGGGAATGACTCCAGGTCTTGAACAGGGATTAACTTATCCATTTGATGGCATAGAGTTTCACAGCTCCGGTCATGGGTGAAGAAAAGTGGTTTATGACCAGACTTTTGGGTGAAACAGTTTCTCCTCAGTAAAGAATAATTTTATAATTTGGAGTTCAGCTGTTCATGCAATATGTGTGTCCCATTACATTCGGCATACAAGTAACAGCATTTCAGAAAAGGAACATCATACCAACAATAAAATATGATGGTGGTAGTGTGATGGTCTGGAGCCGTTTTGCTGTTTCAGGACCTGGAAGACTTGCTGTGATAAATGGAACCATGAATTCTGCTTTCTACTAAAAAAATCCTGAAGGAGAATGTCCAGCCATCTGTTTGTGACCTCAAGCTGAAGTGCACTTGGGATCTGCAGCAAGACAATGATCCAAAACACTAGCAAGTCCACCTCTGAATGGCTGAAGAAAAACAAAATGAAGACTTTGGAGTGGCCCAGTCAAAGTCCTGACCTGAATCTGATTAAGATGCTGTGACATGACCTTAAAAAGATGGTTCTTGCTCAAAAACCCTCCAATGTGGCTGAATTACAACAATTCTGCAAAGATTCATCCATTCATCCATCTTCTACCGCTTTTCCGGCGGTCCGGGTCACGAAGGCAGCAGTTCAAGCAGAGAAGCCAAGCCTTCCCTCTCCCCAGCCACCTGCTCCAGCTCTTCAGAGAGGATACCAAGGCCTTCCCAGACCAGCTGGGAGACCTAGTCTCTCCAGCAAGTCCTGGGTCTGCCCCAGGGGTCTCCTCCCAGAGGGACATGCCCCCAACACCTCAAGTGGGAGGCGTCCAGGAGAAATCCTGATCAGATGCCCATACCACCTCAGCTGGTTCCTTTCAATGTGGAGGAGCAGCGGTTCTACTCTGAGCCTCTCCCAGATGACTGAGCTCCTCACCCAATCTCTGAAGGTCAGTCTGGCAATCCTACGAAGAAAGCTCATTTCAGCCGCTTGTATCTGCAATATTGTTCTTTTGGGCATTACCCAAAGCTCATGACCATAAGTGAGGGTAGGAACGTAGATTGACTGGTAAATTGACAGCTTTGCCTTAGAGGTTACCTCCCTCTTCACCACAACAGACCGGTATAACGTCCGCATCACTGCAGATGCTGCTCCAATCTGTCTGTCAATCTCTCACTCCATTCTCCCCTCACTTGTGAATAAGACCCCAGGATACTTGAACTCCTCCACTTGGGGCAGGAGCTTGTCCCCAACCCGAAGAGGACAAGCCACCTTTTTCCAGTTGAGGACCATGGACTCGGACTTGGAGGTAATGATTCTCATCCCAGCCACTTCACACTCAGCGGCAAACCATCCCAGTAAGACCTGTAGGTCATTGCCGGATGAAGCCAGAAGGACAACATCATCTGCAAACAGCAGAGATGAGATCCTGTGGTCACCAAGCATGATACCCTCCGTTCCCTGGCTGCGCATAGAAATTCTGTCTATAAAAATTACGAACAGGATCAGTGACAAAGGGCAGCCCTGGTGGAGTCCAATTCTCACTGAGAATGAGCCCAACCGAGTGGTGGCAATATGAACCAAACTCTCACAACGGTCGTACAGAGACCAAAAAGCTTGTAACAACAAGCCCGATACCCCATACTCCCGAAGCACCCCCCACAAAAAACTGATTGAATGCCTTCTCCAAGTCCACAAAACACATGTAAACTGGTTGGGCAAACTCCCACGAACCCTCAAGGATTCTCAAGAGGGTAAAGAGCTGGTCTGATGTGCCACAGCCAGGACGAAAACCATATTGCTCCTCCTGAAACCGAGGTTCAACCAACGGCCGGACTCTCCTCTCCAGTACCTTGACACAGACCTTCCCAGGGATGCTGAGGAGTGTGATCCCTCTATAGTTGGAGCACACCCTCCGGTCCCCTTTTTTGAAGAGAGGAACCACCACCCCTGTTTGTCCTGCCAAAGGCACTGCCCCCAACCTCCACGCAATGTTGCAGAGGCATGTCAACCATGACAGCCCTACAACATCCAGGGCCTTGAGGTACTCAGGGCAAAGATGAGTGGGCCACAATTCCTCCACAGTGCTGTAGAAGACTCATTGCCAGTTATTGCAAATGCTTGATTGCAGTTGTTGCTGCCAAGGTTGGCCCAACCACTTATTGGGTTTAGGGGGCAATCACTTGTTCCACTGGGCCATGTAGGTTTGGATTTTTTTCCCCCTTAATAAAAAAAACCTTCATTTAAAAACTGTATTTTGTGTTTACTTGTGTTATCTTTGTATAATATTTAAATTTGTTTGATAATCTGAAACATTTAAGTGTGACAAACATACAAAAAAAAGAGAAATCAGGAAGGGGGCAAACACTTTTTCCCACCACTGTAGATTATTGTTCTGTTCTGGCTCTGCAAAATTATGGTCAAAAACCTAAATTGTTATAAGAAAAAAGTAAAAAAAAAAAATTACCACAGCCTGTTTCAAATTTATTAAAAAAAAACTGATTTTATTTTTAGAAAGACAAAAATTAGCCATGAAATAATCCACAAATTTGTAATAAAAGTTTCAAATGCACAAGAAAAGTCAAGTTTACAAGAGGAAATTACAATTTTGAGGAAAATGGTTTCAAATTTCAATAAAGTTACAGAGAAAAGTACAAAACTATAAGAAAATTATTATAAATTTTGGAGAAAAAACTCAAACCTTCAAGACTGAAGTCATTACTCAAGCTTTTAAGAGGGTACTCTTTGTACTCTTCGCTCAACTAGAAATTTTTGGTTGTCTGCTTTTAATTATTCATTTCAAAGCACTGCTGTTACATGAGTAGAATTTCTGGCAACGATACCCACCTCTGATCATATAATTTAAGTATGCATGAGTAAATTACTATTATCAATGTTTTTTTTCCCTTTCCCTACTCTCTCAATGGAAAAAAAAGAAACACTAGAATAAAAATACAAAAAAAATACAAGTTTTTGTCATTTACAGCCGTGGACAAAATTGTTGGTACCCCTCTGTTAATGAAAGAAAACCCCACAATGGTCACAGAAATAACTTGAATCTGACAAAAGTGGTAATAAATAAAAATTCTATGAAAATTAACCAATGAAAATCAGACAATGCTTTTGAATTGTGGTTCAACAGAATTATTTTAAAAAACAAACTCATGAAACAGGCCTGGACAAAAATGATGGTTCCCTTAACTTAATATTTTGTTGCACAACCTTTTGAGGCAATCACTGCAATCAAACGATTTCTGTAACTGTCAATGAAACTTCTGCACCTCTCAGCAGGTATTTTGGCCCACTCCTCATGAGCAAACTGCTCCAGTTGTCTCAGGTTTGAAGGGTGCCTTCTCCAGACAGCATGTTTCAGCTCCTTCCACAGATGTTCAATAGGATTTAGATCAGGGCTCATAGAAGGCCACTTTAGAATAGTCCAATGTTTCACTCTTAGCCATTCTTGGGTGTTTTTAGCTGTGTGTTTTGGGTCATTATCCTGTTGCAAGACCCATGACCTGCGACTGAGACCAAGCTGTCTGACACTGGGCAGCACATTTCTCTCTACAATACCTTGATAGTCTTGAGATTTCATTGTACCCTGCACAGATTCAAGACACCCTGTGCCAGATGGAGCAAAGCAGCCCCAGAACATAACAGAACCTCCTCCATGTTTCACAGTAGGGACAGTGTTCTTTTCTTGGTATGCTTCATTTTTGCGTCTGTGAACATAGCGCTGATGTGCCTTGCCAAAAAGTTCCAATTTTGTCTCATCTGTCCATAGGACATTCTCCCAGAAGCTCATTGGTTAATTTTCATAGAATTTTTATTTATTACCACTTTTAACAGATTCAAGTTATTTCTGTGATCCTTGTGGGTTTTTCTTTCATTAACAGAGGGGCACCAACAATTTTGTCCACGTATGTAAACCATGACAAAAAATCCTGCAGGACAAAACATGACACTTGATATTTTCTAACCTGTTTGTATACCACCATAGACAGAGAGAGAACCTGAATTAGAAAAGGCTCAGAGAGAGCAAGATGAGACAGAAGAGAGGAGCCAAGGAGAGGAAAGTGTTCAGGCAGAGGGTCCAGGAGAGGTGAAGGCAGAGGAAGGAGAAAAGGATGACACCAGTGGGGGCAGCTGTAGCACAGGTGTGGCCAACTACTGATCGGACGGTCAGGGATTCGATTCCCACTCTGTCGGCAGTCTACATGTCGAAGTGTCCTTGAGCAAGACACTAAACCCCCAGTTGCTTCTGGTGGGTCAGGCCAGCGCCTGTGTATGGCAGCTGTGCTGCCATCACTGTGTGAATGTGTGTGTGAATGGGTGGATAGCAGGATCTGTAAAGCACTTTGGTCATCTGGAGACGAGAAAAAGCGCTATATAAGTGAAAGCCATTTACCACTAAAAAGTCCAAACACAGGACATGTGGGTGGGACCCCAACTGGCCCAATATTCCAACATTCAAGCCATGGTTGTCATCATCATCATCATCATCATAGCAGTTTGTTGGGGCAACAATGACTGTTTCATTTAGGTCTGATCAGATTCCTCCATGCAGCTCTGTAATTCGCCTTCCGCTGCCAGGAACTCCTGACCATGTTAACCTGGGCAATGTCCGAGCTGGAATGAGTTGCTCTCTGACT
This sequence comes from Pholidichthys leucotaenia, assembly GCA_020510985.1. Lineage (NCBI taxonomy): Eukaryota > Metazoa > Chordata > Actinopteri > Cichliformes > Pholidichthyidae > Pholidichthys > Pholidichthys leucotaenia. Next base: position 340,153,884 of record CM035841.1, read on the forward strand.
GACCATTTCATGAAACTGCTTGCAAAGTATTTGAGTACCGCTAGCTTTTGCTGGACTAGCGACACATTCTTGGCAGATAGAGGTATTATCAGTGGCAAGGACAGGCCAAGACAAGCTGACTCCAGTATCTGCTGCAGTGACTGACCAGATGATAGGTTTGTTCATCTCTGCTCTTTGTGTAGTGCATGTCATGGTGCACCGACTGGCAAAAGTCCACCACAGACCAAGCACACCCATTAAGAGCCTTTGAAGGTCATTTTACATTTGCTGGCAGCCATATTACTTAAGCACAGCATCCTGTAGTCGGAGACTGTGCTGCGTTTAAAGATGCTCGTGTCCTCTGACTGGAGGTACTTCAGACAGCAGAGGAAGGTTGCATTATTCCACCTCTTGTTCAGTATTACAGGTGATATGGCTATTTTTCTGCCACACAGAAATTTGATGAGGGAGTCGACTGTCTTGCACATCTCGAAGAGAGAAAAACACCTCGTGGGTAAAACCAGGTCTTTGGTGGACCACTCCCAGTTATAAGCCATGGTTGTACAGTACTTCAAATGGTAAGTTCCATATGCAAAGTTACTGAGCAAATTTTTTTAAAAAAGAAAGTGTAAAATTAACTTATTCAATTGGCATTAAACTGGGGATTCTAAATTGTCCTTAGGTATGACTGTGAGAGTGAATGGTTGTCTGTCTCTCTGTGTTGGCCCTGCGATGGACTGGCGATCTGTCCAGGGTGTACCCTGCCTCTCGCCCAAAGATGCTGGGATAGGCTCCAGCACCCCCGCGACCCGAAAAGGATTAAGCGGAAGAAGATGGATGGAAGATGGATGAAAGATGGACGGTTACAATAGTGTTATGTGTTTTCTGTCCTTCCCCCTGCGGAAAGATATGTTGCCACCACGACAAGGTCTTTAAGCCAGAGAAAACACTGGTTATTTTAAACAATGAATAAATTAACAACAACAACACCTGACGTTCCTGACGTGTCACATCAGCTGTTGACCGACCTGACAGATAGACAACTCTGCCAGGTCAGTCACGCCCCCGTCGTGGTCTTTGGAGGGGAGAATTATCTCTGTTGAAAAAAGATGATCTCTCGCACACTTAGGATCATGGATCAGGAGGCAACGGCAGTTAAAATAAATAAATAAATAAAAATTTATTTTTTTTTTTTTAAAAACATTGCATTGTGAAAAAATTACACATATATGCTGCTTGGTATTACCATAGAATCTGGACGAATCCAGGTCGGCAGGACTCCGACCTGGAGTCAGCTGCCTCCGTCCGCTCCAACTGTGGACCACCACCCAGGATGTCATCCGAACAGCAGAGGAGAGAAGAGACACTCGCTGGGGGGAGAAGAGACTCCGCAGACAGAGGAGACTGTCGAGACCCCCACTACACTGTGAAGAATTTATCTGCAGCGGCTGCGGCAGGACCTGCAGATCCCGTATCGGCCTCTACAGCCACGCCCAACGGTGCAGCTCCCTGAATGATGACCCAAGGCACAAAACCCCCCCATGATCTTTCGAGATCGATGGAGCCAATGATGGTGAAACATTTCAGAAGTAAAAAATACTTGAATACAGTTGACTTGACTGAGCTTTCATACAGCATACTCACCCGCCTGGATGACTGAGAATCTTCACCATATTAAGAAACTGTCATGAGTCTGAATGCTGTGTCTTCACCGAGCTCAGACTCTTAATTTATTTCTGAGTATTTTATGTCTGTTATTATTATTTTGTCAATTTCTGTTTATATTTTGGTTCTGTGACACGAGTGCCCATCCTCCTTTTCCAGACACTCCTACCATCTACTCACTGTCTGTTCCCCAGCCATCTCAGCTTTGAGCAGTTGTGTAATTACCTGCCCGCTCATCTGCCTGCACCTGCTGTTCATTTGTTTCACATTGTCAGCTATTTAAGCACTGCCAGCTTATCCTCTCACTGTGGCAGTCTTGATTCTACTAAGTTGTCTCCTCATCTCCTCCAGAGCGATTTCGGCTCTGGAGTGCTTTCCCTGTAAGTTTCCTTCGCTTGTATTTTTGTGTTCTCTGCACAGTTCTAGATTTTCTGTTTGCATTGGTTAATAAATGTCACTACTGCAGTCCAGCGCGTGGGTCTGTCTCTCTGGCCTGGAGGGGCCATTCATGACAGAAACTGAATTCATTTTGCATTCATTTTAAGTCTTAATTATTTTTATTATAATTGAATTATAATTCACTTTATTTTTATTTATTTTGCTCATTGTTCTATTTTACTATCTTTTTAAGATCATTTCTTTCAAGTATTTATGTTTGAGTCTTATTCATATTTCATATTGCCCTTGCAGTAAAGTTGTTCATGAAACTGCAATCATGTGATTTCTCCTTTAAGAGGCAAAAAGTATCGAAGTTTCGAAGAAAAAGTCGCATAAAATAATGGTATCATATCGAAAGGAAAAAATGCTGGTATTGCCCATTCGTAGCTGTGACTAGATGCCGTGTGTAAGTATGCCTGGCTTTCCACAGATCAAACCAATGCAACACCGGTGTTAAATAGGGAAAGAACAAAGAGTCAGTCACATTATGTAGTATACAGTAAATACAGTAATTAACTTTTTAACCCATTTACAATAAAGTCAAACAAATCCTCCAGCAGCCATTAAAAAAAAACATGTGTAAATGACTGCCCCAAATACTTCAGTATGATTTTTAAGAATATATGCATATAAGAACACCTCAATCTACTACAGCAAATACTGATTAGGTGATCATCTAAACACAGTAAGATGCATGAAAGCTCGGCTGTGAATAAAAAACAGAGCTATTTCACAAATACAGATTTGAGTTCTTCCTAAGTTGAAACTGAAGTTGTGGTGACACAAAGGAGATGACGCTCCACCCAGTTCTTCGGGGTGTTGGGGGGCCAGCCAAGGGCACCAGAGCGCTGGGGGGTATGAAGTAAATAAAGCTGTGCCTTTCGCCCCTGCCGTGCCAGGCTCACACCTGAGGACGCAGGGATGCGAATGTATTGTACTAAGCCTTGCTCTGTGACGTGTATGTTAATGTGTATGTTGATGTGCGCTCACACTTCGTAACTGGTATGTTAATATGCTTACCCTGAATGCCAGAGGCAGGAAGAAAATGTATAAAGCAGTTCGCTTTGGCACTCAGAGTTAGTCTGTTCTGTGTCGTCAGCTCGTGTCTCGTCTACTTTCATCCTCCACATTGGTGACCTAGAGATGTGAAATGGAAAACGGACTGAGCACCACCACGGAGACACTCCTGCTGGAGTCTCCCACCGCTGCATTACGCTGTTGCAGTCAGACTCCCGGACTTTTGGCTTCACAACCCGGCCGCCTGGTTTATTCAGGCGGAAGCCCAGTTTGCCCTCCGTGGAGTGGTGGCAGACGACACAAAGTACCACCATGTGGTGGTATCGCTGGACGCACGTGCCATGCAGCGCGCCATGAATCCACTCCAAGCCCCACCAGCTCAAGGAAAATATGGTGCTCTCAAGCGACTGCTGCTGCGCCGTTATACCCTTTCAGATGCAGAGAGGGCAGAAAAGCTCCTCACCCGCTCAGTGCAAGGAGACAGATCGGCTGTGGACCTGATGGAGAGCATGCTTGCGTTGATGGGCACGGACGACGGATCTTTCCTTTTCGCCTACCTCTTCCTCAGAAGCCTACTTGCTTCTGAGAGAGTGATTCTCACTAACTCACCACTGCTGGCGGCCAGGGACTACCGCGCACTGGCAGAGGAGGCAGACCACATCATCCTAGCAAACAAGGCTTTCAGCGTTCAGGCAGTGAGACCAGGATCTCCAGCGGAGCCCAGCGAGGCTGAGGAACTGATGGTGGTGGCCGGGATGGCCATCCAGAGAAACAGGACCACGACGCTGTGTTTTTATCACCGCCATTTTGGCAAGGAAGCGCAACCTTGTCTGCCGCTGTGCCACTTTAAGAAGCCGGGAAACGGGACAGCCAGCGGTCAGTAGTAGCGGTAGTAGTTTTTGCACATGCCGTTCAGGTTAAAGGGCACAGCACAAACTTTCCAAAAGATGATGGACGTGGTGCTCCATGACTTGCCGTTCGTTTTGGTCTACTTGGACAACATTTTGGTGGCTAGCACGTCAAAGGAGGCGCACCTCGCCCATCTCAAACAAGTTTTCCAACGTTTCGAAATGGATGGGCTGATTGTTAACCCAGCAAAGTGTCAGTTCGGGCTACCGGTAATCAACTTTTTGGGCCACCGCATCTCGCCAGATGCGTGATCCCGCTGCCGACTAAAGTGTGCGCAGTGCTGGATTTTCTGCGTCCACAGACCATGAGGGCAATGCAGGAATTTTGGGGGATGGTTAATCTTTACAACCGTTTTTTCCCCCGGGCAGCACAGCTGCTGCAACCGCTGCACGGCATGCTCAAAAAAAGAAGCCCGCAGATAGCGTCAACTGGACCCCCGAGCAGGCTCAGGCTTTCACAAACACCAAAAGGGCGCTCGCTAACGCAGCTCTGCTGGCCCACCCAGTCCCGACAGTGCAGACAGCGCTCACCACAGACACATCTGATGTCGCGGAAGGAGCCGTAGTGGAGCAGTATGTCTCCAGTTCGTGGCAGCCCCTCGCCTTTTTCAGCCATACTTTGCGCGACAACAAGCGTAAGTATAGCGCTTTCGACAGAGAGTTGTTGACTCTCCACCTCACTACACATCATTTTCAGTTCTGGCTCAAGGGTCACGAGTTTACCGCGTTTGTCGATCATAAACCACTGACCTACGTGATGTCCAAAGTCTCAGAAATGTGGTCAGCTCGGCAAGAACGGCACTTTGTTGCAATTTCGGAGTTCACGACCGATATCCAACATGTAGCTAGTAAATTGAATGTTGTGGCAGACTGCTCGTCATGCACGCTGGTCTCTCCAGTATACATGGGCATCAATTTTTTCCGCAATGGCCGCCGTCCAAACTGGGGATGCAGACATTTGCATGCTCCATTCCGCAGCTACCGGGTTAAAACTCGAGAGAAGGGTGGTCCAAGAAGGGTGCCCCCCCTTGCTCTGCGACATCTCCACTGACCGCACCCACGTTTTCGAGTCCATACACTCCCTTTCACATCCCGGTGTGTGAGCGGTTAAACTAGTGCGGTCCAAATTCATCTGGCCTCACTTACGTAGGGATGTGAAATAATGGGCTGCAGTGTGCATCGCGTGCCAACGGGCTAAGGTGCACAAGCACACCAAAGCCCCCCACCCCCCGAACCTTTTCAAGTTCCAGCCAGGAAGTTTGACCACGTACACATGGATTTAGTGGGTCCCCTTCCGCCATCGCAGGGGTTCACACACCTTTTAACAATCATGGACCCCACTACACGTTGGCCAGAGGTGGTTCCGCTGAGTTCCACTACATCTGCCAAGGCTGGGTCACCCAGTTCGAATCCCCGTTGGACATCACTTCCGACAGGGGTCCGCAATTTGTTTCGGAACTTTGGTCCGCGATGGCCGACAGCCTGGGGGGTCAAAATCCACATACAACAACCCACAGGCTAGCAGTCTGTGCAAGCGCTTTCACAGGTTGCTTAAAGCGGTGCTCAGAGCCTCGCTAATGGATGCAAATTGGGTCGACCGCCTGCCTTGGGTCCTATTGGGGTTGCGTTCCGCACCTAAGGAAGATTTGGCAGCTTCCCCAGCAGAACTTGTTTTTTCTCAGCCGTTGTGGATCCTGGGGGAATTTTTTGCCAGAGACCCCTGTGCCCGGTACCGATCCGCCCGTGCACCTTTTTTCCGGTATGGGGCTGCCAGTGTTCCAGGCCCGGCACACCATTGTTTTCCCCGTACTTTTGTTCCAAAGCACTTAGAGAACGCCAAATTCGTTTTCATCAGGCACGACGCCCACAGAACCCCACTGCATCCACCATACAACGGCCCGTTCAGAGTACTAGAAACTGGGGAGTAACATTTTGTGTTAGACTTGGGGCGGGGGGGCTTAAGGAAACCGTCTGCATAGACAGGCTGAAGCCCGCTTATGTGTTGGCAGACGAGCAGGTGGTGTTGGTTCAAGCTCCCCGGCGCAGGTGCCCACCTACAGTGGGTCCACAGGTTAGTGTTCCCCCTACAGAGAACTGTTTTCAAGAAACTAACTTTTTCCCCTTCCCACCCTTTTCCCCTCCAGAGACCAATTCTTTCTCCTACCCGCTTCGACAGGAAGGTCCTTCAACTGGTTACAGCCGCTACGGGCGCTTGTTCAAGCCCAAAGGTCCAGAGGGTTAGGACACCTTCTGGGTGTTGGGGGAAGGGGGGAGGCTGTGTGGTGACACAAAGGAGATGACACTCCACCCAGTACTTCGGGGTGTTGGGGGGCCAGCCAAGGGCACCAGAGCGCTGGTGGGTATGAAGTAAATAAAGATGTGCCTTTCGCCCCTGCCGTGCCAGGCTCACACCTGAGGACGCAGGGGTGCGAATCTATTGTACTAAGCCTTGCTCTGTGATGTGTATGTTAATGTGTGTTCACGTTTCATAACTGGTATGTTAATGTGTTTACCCTGAGTGCCAGAGATGGGAAGAAAATGTATAAAGCAGTTCGCTTTGGCACTCAAGAGTTAGTCTATTCTGTGTTGGATGAGAAATAAAGTTCTGCGTCGTCAGCTTTTGTCACGTCTGCTTTTGTCTCGTCTGCTTTCATCCTCCACCAAGTAGTGTTTAAGAATGAACATGAACTTGTTTTCTTTGCATTATTTCATTCAAAAGCACATCAAAAAGCAAAATCAACAACAGCAGTATGATGACTAAGACAAGTCCATTTTAAGATTCTTAAAAATGTATTCTTGACACTTTTTAAATCAAAAGGTTAATATTAATAGAAATTCCTGTACATTCTTTGATTCCATCATTGAAAAAGAAGAACATCTCTTTTTTCCCGTAATTTCACAAAATTTCTGGCAAACTAAGCTCTGGATAACACCTAACAAACTAACTTTATTGGACCATATAAGATTTGGCCATCAAATGCAAAAAAAAAAAAAAAAAAAAAAAAAAAGAATCATTTGGAAAAGTTTGTCATGCATAAATGTAGCTGCTTTAAAATTGGTCCAATTTGATGCCGTCTTGAACAAAATAAAACTGTATAAAGTCTTAAAACACCATTATAAAAGCCTCATTTGTATATTGCTATATTAGCACCTTAACCTTGTTAAAAGCAATTTGCATTATACTTCACTTATTCTGTTTACTTCATCTTCTTGTTGTAACAACAGCATTTTTTTCTTACTCAGTATTGTACATTGTGATATATCCATTCTGATTTGAGAAACTTTCTTAAATTAAAAAATAGCTAGCAAGCTAATGCTACTAGTGCGAGCTTAGCTGCAAATCTAACACAAACAACAGACAAAACCAGAAAAAGCACTAACACATTTTTAAGTAAGTATTAAATGACTTACGTTGCATTCCCATTAGCACTGGCATCTCTTGGCATCCAAATAAGGAACCAACCAAGCCTGCAAGCCAGCAACTGTATTGCTACATAAAGCTACATGTCCACCTAGGCTCTGTTGATGGAAGCACCAGCGTCTCCTCAGCCTCCGGATGCGTCAGCAGCGTGAAAGGGGCGTAACCAGGCAAGAGCCACGAGCCCAGTATTCTGTAGCTATAAACTACATGGAGAGTATCACTGTCTGGTCAGAGAACTTCGGCCGGTTTTCAAGCAGTATTGTGAGTGGTACATTTATAATACTTTTTGTCTGCTAACCTGCCCTTGTCAACACCTCCACACTCCTCTCTCCCTGCTTTAGATATACACGTGCACAACACACACTGTGGCACACCAACACACATCATCACAGGCACCTTCTCTCTTTCTTAAAGGAATACTGTGGTCACCCAGCACAATGCAGACTGATACTCTTCACGCTCAACAGGGATTGCATACGGACAGAACCCCTGGGGGGACAACCACAACAATAGACTATTGTTATACATCCCCGGATTAAGGAGAGGAAGTCCAGGCGCCAGTTGGTCACGCGATTGATATGTATTGACTGATATGTATAGCAATATGCAAATGTGCCATGCATTCTATCTTTGTGTAACATGTATAAAAGAGCTGGCTATACATGCCTCAAGAGGACGCGCAGCACACACAGCACACACAGCACAACACGGCACACAGCGCTACAGTGTGTCTCATGATGTGTCTCATGATGTCCAGCTCGTCGCATCTCGCCTGAACTTATTTGTTCCTCCACACTGGTGACCCTTCACGAAGAATGGAACATGAGGTGAACACCCCGGAGATGAACCGGACAGGAAGCCTCAGCACACGTCATGGTGCGCCCCTCGCCTGATCTTTTACCTCCACACTGGTGACCTGACGAGGGAGAATGACTGTCTCCTCCCTCTCACCGTGCTGTCGATCCCAGAGGACCAGAGAATGCCTGCAACCTCTTCATCTTCACCGGAGCACGCTCCGGAGCACAGCGCTGGGACCAAAACACACCATGAACGACACGAGCGAACGAAGGAAGCAGCCTGAAAGGGGACAATCATCGACGGCGACTGCGTTGATTTCCACCGAGCTCCCAGACTCTGACTAAACTCCGGACAGCGGACCTCCCGCACACAGAAGCCCCGCACGCACACCGCAGGATTACGAGGACAGCGCAACTGCCAGCTATGTGGTCACTGCACCAGGCACGCGCCACGCACCAGGGACAAACCGGCTCCACAGACTTTTACATCGTCCTCCGCCGCTGCACATCCCGAGGAACACGGCTGATCGCCACCCTCGGAACCTTCAGGGCTGCTCATGCACCTGGAGCAGACATGCAGCCCGCACACAGGACTTTGTATGGGTTTCTCAGCCACGGCGCACAAGGGGAATTTAGCCGATTGCTGTTCCCGATGACTTTAGGGCTGCTTCCCGCACCTAAAAGCCAAACCGCCTCACACCCTCACACAGCTGCAGTTGTTTCACAGCCGCTACACATCCTCAGGGAATTTGGCCGCTCGCCTTCCCCACATCCTCGCTGGATCGAGCCGCGAGAGGAGTCAGATAAAATGTTTTTGGGGTTTTTTTCACAGCCGCTGTGGATCTCCGTCAGGTTTACCGGGAAAGTCCCTCACCATCGTGGATCCACACGCAATTTTTGCGCGGCCCAGACACCTTTCACGTCCCGGGCTGGCACTCACTTACTCCCACCCCCCTCCCCCTCCTCCTGCAGAGCGCTTTTCCCGCACCTCACTCCCTAAAGCCGGCCGATCGCCGTCTTGCTCCATTACGCACGACTGCACACCGGCCCATGCGCCCACGATACACGGCCATTCAACGTGCTGGAACTCGGAGCGGAGCACACTTTTTTCCACCCCTCCCCCGTCCTCCCCACGGACTGACATGCCCTCCGACAGTTCTACCGGATCGCCAAACGACGGGGGGTCACACCCCCTTCCGAGAATTCTGGGGGGAGCCATGTGGTCACCCAGCACAATGCAGACTGATACTATTCACGCTCAACAGGGATTGCATACAGACAGAACCCCTGGGGGGACAACCAGAACAATAGACTATTGTTATACATCCCCGGATTAAGGAGAGGAAGTCCAGGCGCCAGTTGGTCTTGCGATTGATATGTATTGACTGATATGTATAGCAATATGCGAATGTGCCATGCATTCTCTCTTTGTGTAACATGTATAAAAAAGCTGGCTATACATGCCTCAAGAGGATGCACAGCACACACAGCACACACAGCACAACACGGCACACAGCGCTACAGTGTGTCTCATGATGTTGGAGGAAATAAAACTCTGAAACCTTCCAGCTTGTCGCATCTCGCCTGAACTTATTTGTTCCTCCACAATACACACTTTACTTCCAGCTGCTCTCATAACAACAGATTCAGAGTGTGGAAGTGTGATCTGTTGTAGTTTGCTGTATTTTGTTAATATTTATTAATAATATACAGCACATATCAATTATTCTTAAACCTCTACTACATGTAAAATATGACATAGAAAGCAAGTTGTAAAATTATGTTTGACTGTCCAGCAGGGACGAGGAGTGGCCGCTGTGTGTGTAAATACATAAATAAATAAATAAAAATAAAATAAAATTTAAAAAAAGTGGTGGCCCTGGCTTCCCCCTGGGGGCGCCGCTAGTAGTTTTGGAGTATTCTTGCTAAAACAGTGTGAGAAGATAAGAGCCTTGGTGGAGGTATGGATTCTCGGATCATCACCTAAATGTTTTGGGTTCCTCTCTAACCCAAGGACCACCTCTGGTGAAAATTTCATCCAAATCCATGCAGTAGTTTTTGTGTAATCCTGCTGCACAAATACAAATGTTACGGGTCCCGGGAAGGTGACCACAATAACAAAAAGAAATAGTTTTAAAGCGTGAAAAGACGTGATCCTTCGCGTCTGCTCTTGGGTCTGTAAAATACAAAAAGAGTCTTTGAAAGACAGAACACAGGACCACTCGTGTCTTTCTCCAGATAGTCCTCTTATTTCATTTTCATTTTCATTTACAGGCAGCATCACATTTTGTGCTTTATATGTCATCTTCTTTTACATACTGTAAATAATGTTCTTTTTCCCTCAGTCACACAGTGCATAAACTACACTACATCTGACATCTCAAATTTTCATACTTCACAAATCACAATTTACTTATACAGGACCTTCAATTACTAGACTGACTCCCATTAATTAGGACAAAACATAGGACTTAACTATGACCTTAGGCTAGTTTAGACATTGCACTTAGATTAGCTGACCTGGACTTAACAAATTATTTTACAAACTTGACAATAGGCAAATATACACAGGACACACTCTGACTATTAATTAGCATCAGGAGACTTTTACATTCACACGGAGCAAAATATACTTGTATTGAGTAAAACATTTTATGTGAGCTAACCGTCTTTCCCAAAGCTAAATTTGACTGGCGCGAAACCGCTACCGCGATGCGGCTCGCCTTTGATCTCCGGCGCCAACTGCAGCCTGAACTTGTATAAAACTTATCAAAACGCCACACCAACATCACAGTATTACTCGTCGCGACACACAGAAATAACACGGAGCTTAAGGCTCTTATTTATGGCATTTTTAACCAAATACTGACCTGTAAAATACAAAAAGAGTCTTTGAAAGACAGAACACAGGACCACTCGTGTCTTTCTCCAGATAGTACTAAAGGGGGGGCCGGAAGTGCACCCTATTTGTTTACCTGGGGTGGAACGACCGCAGTGCCTAAGGTTCCGCTGCTTACTCTTAAATATTTATACAGGGCTACATATCAAATGTTAATATTATTGATCGTCCACAATCTCAAAATATATTTAGATACTCTTAAAATAAAAATAAAATGACAGTCTCTCTGTATTATTTCCAAATGTGGTGCCCTATTTGGGCGTACCACACGCTCCCCAACAACAAAAGTGGCTCCTGACACTGAACAGTAACAAATCAAAATCTCAACACTATTAAAGTCTCTATTCAAAAGTCTCTGGAACGTCTTTCTTTTCATCTTCAGGTATTATCCAAGATCTGATTAGTTTAATAGCAAGGAATAGCATACTGACATGGCAAGTAGTTAGAGGTGAAAGAAGGAAGATAAAAAGGTTGAGGATAGAAAGGAGGGTAACACATAAAAGGATATGGTGTTGACTGCTGGACACTGACAGTGTTCACCGACGGACGAGTCTGGAAGGCTGGCTGGCCCAGGGACGGATAGGTGAACACCATGTTGGGTCGTCTCTGTCTGGTGGACTGCCTCAGACGTGGTGGTGACTCAGGACGACGGTCTGGCTCTGGACTGGGCACCAGCTCAGGATGAGCTGCAGGTCCGGGACTAGGAGCAGGAACATCTTGGTGGATATGAAGCACTTCCCCGTCGTCGTCTGGTTGAAGTTGGTCCACGTTTTGTTCGCTTTCCCTTTGTATTTCTTGTCCTTCTTCCGTAATATTGTCTCTTTCTTGTTCAGGTTGAATAGGAACTTGTACTTGTCTTTGCTGTGTTGTTCCCCGTCTTCTTTGTGACTCACATTGGACTTGGTCAACTGGACGTTGACTTTCTTGCAGGTGTCTAGGAACACCAAACCAATAGAGGGGTTCGTCTTCTTCCGAATCACTCGCCTCAGGACTGTTTGACTTTTCCAGTGTGTTTTGTCTTATATCGGTAGGTCTGTTGTTTCTCTTTTGTGACTTGGCAACTGGACTTTGAACGATGTCGACTGGTAAGTCGTTGACTTGGAGAAGCAAGTTTCTGTGCAGGGTACGGATGGGACGACTTCCTGTCTCTGGACTTACTTTGTAGACGGGGTTGTCTCCAACCTGCTCCCTCACGATGTAGACTGTTTGTTCCCAGTAGGGCCTTAGCTTGCCAGGTCCACCTCTTTCACCCAGGTTCCGCACAAGCACTCTGTCTCCTACTTGCAGGACTACACCTCTACATCGTTTGTCATAGTTTGTCTTTCCTTTAGAGCTTGACTGTTGACTGTTTGCACTTGCGATCCTGTACGCCTCTGTCATTTTCCCTTTCCATTTCTGAGCGTATCCATGGGCTGTCTCTGTGTCTTCTTCTGTCATGAGGCCAAAGAGAAGGTCTACTGGGAGGCGAGGATGTCTGCCGTACAACAGGAAGTATGGAGAAAAACCAGTGGCCTCATGCTTAGTGCAGTTGTAAGCATGGATGGTGTGAGGTAAGTGTTCCTTCCAGTTTAGTTTCTCTTTCTCTCTCAATGTACGTAGCATCTGCAACAAGGTCCGATTCAGCCTTTCGACCGGGTTACCTTGGGGGTGGTAGGGAGAAGTCCTTGAGTGGCCAACACCTGCTAGCTCTCTGAGGGACTTGAATAACTCGTTCTCAAATTCCCGACCCTGATCGTGATGAAGCTTGGAGGGGTAGCCGAATCTTGGAATGAAATCATTGAAGAGGCGGTCTGCTGCTGTCTTTGCGGCCTTGTTCTTGGTGGGGTAGGCTTGTGCAAACCTGGTGAAATGGTCGACTACCACCAAGATGTATTCAAACCCGCCTTTACAGGACTCTAGGTGCAGGAAATCGATGCATACTAACTCGAGTGGGAAGTTGGATGTTATACTGCCCATGGGTGCTCTCTCATGCGTTGCTGGCTTTTTCTGTTTTATGCATGGGCACTTCCTGGTGACATACTCCTCGATCTCTCGCTTCATGAAAGGCCAGTAGAATCGCTCACGGGCTAAGCTCAAGACTTTCTCCACACCGACATGGCCCATGTTGTTATGGAGATGGGTGAGAGCTACTTGTCTGTAGACAGCGGGCAGAACTAGCTGCTTGCGTTCTGCGGTTTTCCTATAGAGAAGGCCATTTTCAATGCGCATCCGACTCCACTCTCTCAACAGTCTCTTTGTGCTTATGTCAAGCTTGGCTTTGTCGTCTTCAGTTGGTGTCATATCTTTTTCTTTCATCTCCATGACTTTCCCGATGGCTGGATCTGCTCTTTGTTCTTGGACTAGTTTATCGTGGCCGATGAAATGCAGTGGCTCCTTGAGGGGTGAACTTGGTGAAGCAAGGCTGAGGGCTGCAATCCATGCTACATCACCTTGCTTGGCTCTTCTGCTCCCTTCCCATACTGCACCAACGGCTTCCTCTGACAGTTCTCCTGTACACTCTTGCATGAAGGCTTCAATGTTGAGTGGACAACGGGATAATACATCAGCGTCAATGTTTGTTTTTCCGGGGCGATATTTTATGTCAAAGTGGAAATCTGCGAGCTGTCCCACCCAACGATGCCCTACGGCGTTGAGCTTTGCAGTGCTGAGGACATACGTCAAGGGGTTATTGTCCGTAAAAACTGTGAAACTTGGGGCATAATAGAGATAGTCTCTGAACTTGTCGCAAACTGCCCACTTGAGGGCGAGAAACTCTAGTTTTCCACTGTGCAAGTGGTAGTTTTGCTCGGCAGGTGTTAGTGTGCGTGACCCGTACCCAATCACTCTCATCTTATTGTCTTGGTTTTGATACAGGACCGCGCCAAGGCCTTTCTGGGACGCGTCCGTGTGGAGTACGAAGGGCTGGGTGAAGTCAGGATACGCTAACACAGGTGGCTGGGTCAACATGTCAATCAAGCGCTCAAGGGTCTCTTGGTGTTCCTTGTCCCATTTCACTGGAGCTCGGGAAGACTGCTGTGGGTACTTTGCTCTGCCCTTGGATGGCTTGGACGGCAGTGTGTCAGACTTTACCTGGAGCAAGTCGTACAGGGGTTTGGCAATGCGCGAGAAGTCCTGCACATACGTCCGATAATAGCTCAGGAACCCCAAAAGTTGTCTGACTTCTCCAACTATTTGTGGCCTTCTGTGTTTGAGTGCCTGCACAGCTTCGATGTCCTTGGGGTCCACCCTCACTCCATCTTCTGACACCAGGCGACCGACATACCGAACCTCTCTGCGGAACAACTCACACTTCTCAGGCTTCAGCTTCGCCCCGTGGCGTTGCAAAGCTTGGAGAACTTTCCTCAGCACTTGGACATGTTCATTAAATGACTTGGAAAAACAGAGCACATCATCAAGGTAGGGTATGCAGCACTCATCACGGAGCGTGTCCAGCATTTCTTCCATGCTCCGCTGAAAGGCTGCGGGTGCGTTGGACAGCCCGAAGGGTATTCTCACCCATTCGTAGAGACCCCACGGGGTGGTGAATGCAGTCAGGTACCTTGAGCCCTCTGTGATGAAACCTTGATGGTAAGCTTTACCCTGGTCCAGGATCGAGAACCAGCTGTAACCACCGAGGGAGTCGGTGAGGTCCTGGATCCGGGGAAGCGGGTGTCTGTCGGGCACTGTTTTGTTGTTTAGGAGGCGGTAATCAATACACAGACGTAAAGATCCGTCCTTCTTCCTGACACAGATAACTGGGGCTGCGTAGGGTGACTGAGACTTTACGATCCATCCCTTCACTATCAGTTCCTGAATGTACTCTTTTACTTCCCTATACAGGGGCTTGGGGATGGAGGCGTAAGCTCTCTGAACTGGCGTGTCATCTTTGAGTCTGATTTCCATTTGCAAAGAAGGGATACAGCCAATATCAGTGCTATCGCGAGAGAATGCCTCGCACTCTTCCATCAGAACCTTTTCGACTGACTTTTGCTGATCTGGGCTTAGATGACTGAGATCGACCGGTGGCAACCAAGGCTCGGCAGGAGAGTCACCTTGGGCGGTCTTACTTAGTACCTCTGCTGTAGTTGCTGATGTCAGTATGGGCTGGGTTTCTGGTGGCTCTAGTGTATCAGTTTCAATGACTTTGGCGACATGTTCGATGGTGCCTAGGGCTGTTCTTTTCGGCAGGATTACTTCATGTTTGGAATGGTTGGAGATGGGGACCTTTACAAAAGGTCTTTGGGAATTGTTAATCTCCAAAAGTCCTTCCCCCACACTCAAATTTCTCAAAGCAATGTTCTCTTCAGCAGGTTCGTAAAGTACAAGAGGGTCAGAGATGTCAAAGTTCTGGGGCACCCTGCAACATATTTGTACTGCTTTGCCAGCTGGGATAATCATGTTGTCTTTACCGACTCTGAGTGTAACAGGATCACAGTCAGTTCTTTGCGGCACTTGAATGAAGTTTACCATGGCCACTACCTGGTCTTCGTCCATTCCAAGAGCTCTGCGCAGTAGACTATATAGTACTGTACTGGCTTCCTCATCTGTTCCTTGGCCTTGTATAATCGCTCCCAGCACATTAGCTCCAACTAGTGGTTGGTTCAGTGACAGCTTACTGACTAGGAATGGCGCTTGTGCAGTGAGATTGGGATCTTCGTGACCCGCTAAAGTGACTGTAAGCTCGACCCATCCGTCATATGGGACTGCTTGGCCATTAACTGCATAAACCTCAAGCTCGTCGTTCAGCAGATCTTGGAGTGGTCTTACCACAGTGTTGGGTATGTGCTTTTTGACCCATTGCCTGTCAACTATACTCACTTGTGAGCCAGAGTCAAACAGCACTGTCGCAGGGTAACCACCGATTAGACATTTCAGCAGACTTTTCTTACCGACAAGGGGAGCTTGGTATTTGGTGGCACTCTGACAGGAGGGAATCTGACCTTTCCTTCTGTTGCATTTGACCTGCTTTCTCGGCTGCTTGCTCTGGTGCCTGGGGCACGGAGTTGAAGCTTCGGTAGAGGAAGAGTTTACTGGCTGGGACTTTGGCTCTGTACCGATCTCTGGCTGTCCCTTGACAGAGACCGATTCCCGTTTCCCTGATTCTTGGGTCGCTTCAGACATCCGACTGCTCTGTGTCCCGACTCACTGCATACAAAGCAATGACTGCACTCCTGTAAGCTTTGTTCAGTACATTTCGGACAGAGATAGGTTTTCTTTTGGTTAGCTGGAGGCTGAGAATGCTGAGGGGAGGAGTTTACAGCTTTCTGTTCCATGAAAGTTGCCACCATCTTGGTTAGAGTCTCTACTTGTGCAGCGAGTTGTGTGATTGTCTGTGAGGCTTGTTGGTCTTTGGCTGTCGTGTCCCTTGTTGCAATCACAGCGCTATGTGCTGACTTCTGACGAGGGGTTTGCCCTAACCTTCGCTGGTGCTCATTCTCATCACTGATAATCTTTGTGACCTCACTAAGAATCTCTTCATCTGTTACATTGTTGTTTGATGTAAGAGGTCTTAGTCGTTGCCGCAAGTCTGCATACTTCACTCCCAGACCTTGATAGACTGTGTGCAGAAACACTTCCTGGATTGTCCTTGGGTCATACGAGATGTCTGCAGTGGCTTGTTTTGACTGAAAGATGAGTTTCTGTTTGAGCCCAATCATGCGATATAGGAATTGCTGAGGGGACTCCTGCTCAGTTTGTCGGGCGCACATTAACTCCTGGAACATCTCTGTTGTTGCCTTTTCTCCAAGGTGGGATCGGAGAAAGCCCTGAAGTTCAGAAAGAACCAGTTCATCTTTGAGCATGAGCATGTCCCTGAACGTGCCAGGCTTTACAATTCTCAGTACCCCCCTCATGACCTCTGCTTCAGAAAATCCTTCTTTTAATCCTTCATTGATCTGTCTCATGAGACTGTTATAATTGATTTCAGAGCTGTTGTCTCCAATTTGTCCTCCAAAAGCCTTGAATTCTCTCCGAGGCAGGTAGGAAAGGTCTTTGAGAGTGACATGCCTTTCTGGACTTCCTTGTTCCCTTGGCTGCGGTTGTGAGTGGCTCTGACGACTGGGTGCTACAGGTGGTTGGAGTGTCACAACTTCACACAGTCTTAGTCTTTCTCCCAGTGTCTCATATGCTTTCCTCAGTTCCTCTACAGACTCTGCGTTTGCGTTCACACTAACTTGGGTGCCTGGTGGAACAGCAGATGGTGATGGTGGATCTGGCAACATCTTGGATGGATGAGGACTTGACTTGGTTGGTATTGCAGCCTGATCAGCTGAATGCGTGGTGGAGCCACTCGTTTGTATCACTTTAGTGAGCAGGTCATCCAACATCAGCAACTGACTCATTCCCTCATCTTCAGGTTTCAGCAGAGTTGGGGACCGTAGATATGCATTGACATAGTCCATACAGCTCTCATTATCGTCTTCACTGAACTGTGTGTCTTTGTCTCCAGCTGCTAGGCTCTTTGTTAGCTCGAAAAGATCCTTACTTGAGAGGGCAAACAAGCGTCCTCTGATGCTCCATATCAGTTCTTTTCGTGCTGTCGACATGGTACTTTAGCTATCTGTAGTTCGAGTGTTGTATTATTTGTACAGTGACTAGGCTGCGTTTTACCTTCTTGACAGCAGTGCAGTTCCACTTTTGGTTGAAGATCCTTTCTTTCTCTTTGATCTTCCTCCTTGGACACCCACTGACTGACGTGTCTGATGTAGCAGCTTGGCAACCGTTGTCTCGTAGTTCTGGTATCACTGGATCTTCCCT
The DNA here is from genome assembly GCA_020510985.1 of Pholidichthys leucotaenia. NCBI lineage: Eukaryota > Metazoa > Chordata > Actinopteri > Cichliformes > Pholidichthyidae > Pholidichthys > Pholidichthys leucotaenia. The sequence goes on from CM035841.1 coordinate 340,171,743, forward strand.
CGATGACTGTAGAGGAGAGATCCCGGACGAGCCCCCACAGTTTGTTACGGGTCCCGGGAAGGTGACCACAATAACAAAAAGAAATAGTTTTAAAGCGTGAAAAGACGTGATCCTTCGCGTCTGCTCTTGGGTCTGTAAAATACAAAAAGAGTCTTTGAAAGACAGAACACAGGACCACTCGTGTCTTTCTCCAGATAGTCCTCTTATTTCATTTTCATTTTCATTTACAGGCAGCATCACATTTTGTGCTTTATATGTCATCTTCTTTTACATACTGTAAATAATGTTCTTTTTCCCTCAGTCACACAGTGCATAAACTACACTACATCTGACATCTCAAATTTTCATACTTCACAAATCACAATTTACTTATACAGGACCTTCAATTACTAGACTGACTCCCATTAATTAGGACAAAACATAGGACTTAACTATGACCTTAGGCTAGTTTAGACATTGCACTTAGATTAGCTGACCTGGACTTAACAAATTATTTTACAAACTTGACAATAGGCAAATATACACAGGACACACTCTGACTATTAATTAGCATCAGGAGACTTTTACATTCACACGGAGCAAAATATACTTGTATTGAGTAAAACATTTTATGTGAGCTAACCGTCTTTCCCAAAGCTAAATTTGACTGGCGCGAAACCGCTACCGCGATGCGGCTCGCCTTTGATCTCCGGCGCCAACTGCAGCCTGAACTTGTATAAAACTTATCAAAACGCCACACCAACATCACAGTATTACTCGTCGCGACACACAGAAATAACACGGAGCTTAAGGCTCTTATTTATGGCATTTTTAACCAAATACTGACCTGTAAAATACAAAAAGAGTCTTTGAAAGACAGAACACAGGACCACTCGTGTCTTTCTCCAGATAGTACTAAAGGGGGGGCCGGAAGTGCACCCTATTTGTTTACCTGGGGTGGAACGACCGCAGTGCCTAAGGTTCCGCTGCTTACTCTTAAATATTTATACAGGGCTACATATCAAATGTTAATATTATTGATCGTCCACAATCTCAAAATATATTTAGATACTCTTAAAATAAAAATAAAATGACAGTCTCTCTGTATTATTTCCAAATGTGGTGCCCTATTTGGGCGTACCACACAAACAAGGTCTTTGGTGGAGGTATGCACTCTCAGATCATCACCAAAATTTAATGGGTTCATCCTTGCCCCAAGGGCCACCTCTGGTGAAAATTTCATCAAAATCCATCCAGTAGTTTTTGCGTAATCCTGCTAACTGACAGACAAACCACCCCAATTACATAACCTCCTTGGCGGAGGTAATAATAATAAAAGAATGACAATATCAGTATTAAAGTAACTGTGTAAACTGTCTGGGAAACAAGTCACTAGGATAAAATCAACAAAGGTTCAATGGCATTCAAGAAACAAATGTTGGTGTCTACTAGTGACCACTGCTGATATGCTGGCCGAGTCCAGGATACAGGCAAGAGGTTACACTTTCAGTTGGCATTATTACTCTACACATGCAAAAAGAGTCTGTATTTGTGTTCATTACGTTCCATATACATAACTTGCTTACATAATTACAAAGAACAATTTCTTTAAGATCGTGTTATCAAAATGCTGCAGGAGCTGCTCCGCTCACTGTGAAAAGAAGGCTGATATCCACTCTGGTGTTAGCTTTATGTCTGTGCATGCACATGTTTCTTTTCTACTTACTTCTGCCTACTTGTGCAGAATCAGATGAGGCAAATCTATGGTGGCCCTGAAAAGCATGCTGTAGACACTCATAAATACGTTAAATATTGTGAGTATTTTCAGCCCCACACCTCCCCGCTGCAACCGAAAGAAGAAGGGTAGGAAATGGGACAACGAAGGTGAGCACCCGGACTGCAGTGGTTGTGGTTCAGCTAAACATCAGACTCAGTCATTTGCCTGCCGAGCCAGAGGGGTGAAATGCTGCCGCTGACAGAGACATTTGCTAGACACAGACATTTTCCCCAATGAACCATCACCACGTCTGGGCTGACTTGGACACTCACCAGAGCTGAACCTGCAGTGCAGCCTGGACAGCATGCCAATCCAGGCCCTGATCGACACCAGTTCTACCATCTCCCTGGTCCAACCCGGGGCGCTGCCCGATACAGATGAATTTGGACTGCAGGGGTGGGAACCCACCAGGTGCTGCGTCACCACAGCCACCGGTGAGCGCACCAGACAGGGAGGGCGACAAGTCCTTGTTGTGGGAGTGGCCAATCAGAACACAAACCACCCGTTCTGCCTGGCTGACATCCAAGACCCCTGCATCATTGGAGTAGATCTGCTCGCAGCATGGGGTGCAAAGATCGACACCGCCAGCTCTTGTCTCCTTCTGGAGGCTCAGACCATCACGGTCTGCGGCAAGAGCCAAACGAGGAACCAGGGGGCCCATGCGATTGAAGGACAGTCAGCACAGATCAAGCTGAGGGGATCACCACCAGAGCCGACCGCAGCAGCACCACTAGCGCAAGTGGTGGGATCGTCATCGCTGCCAGAGACAGCGGGGGCGATGGGAGGCAGCGGAGAGAAGCTGTTCTAGGGGAGCTGCAGAGGATTAGAATTGGGACAGAGACGCCAGCTGCAGGAGCTGTTGGACTGCTACGTCGACATCTTCACTGCCAGGGATGAAGAGTGCACCCAAACCAGTTTGGTGTAGCACCAGATCGACACCGGTGAAACCAGGCCGATCCGACTTCACCCCCCACTGTCTGCCTTTTTCAAGGCAGGTGGTGGCAGAACAAAAGATTCAGGAAATGCTGGAGGCAAATGTCATTGAACCCTCCAGCAGCCCCTGTGCAGTGCCGGTGGTTCTGGTCAAGAAGGACAGTTCGTGGCAGTTCTGTGTTTCCGGTGCCTGAATGATGTCACACGTAAGGACTCCTACCCTTTGCCCCGCATTGATGATGCGCTGGATTACATCACCAGCTCCAGCTGGTTCAGCTCACTTGACTTCCACAGCAGCTACTGACAGGTAGAGCTGTCACCAGAAAACAGCCTTTTACATTGGGCAGGGACTGTGGCAGTTCAAGGTGATGCCATTTGGACTTTGCAATGCCATGGCCACGTTGAACGCCTGATTGAGCGAGTGCTGTCTCACATCCCCCAGAGCCACTGCATTGTTTATCTTGACAAGCTACTGGTTCACACAGCTGATTTTGGTGGCACCCTGTCCAACCTCCAGGAAGTGTTGGATGCCATCTGCCAGGCCAGGCCAGGCTGCACCCTCGGAAATGCCACTAGTTTTGGTGAGAAACCCCCTTTCTGGGCCATGTCGTCAGCACTGCAGGAGTCGCCACCAACCCAGAAAAGGTAGCAGCGGTGAGAAGCTGGCTGGTTCCACGGAATGTAGGAGAACTGTGGAGCTTTCTTGGAATGGCCTCCGATTATAGGAGGTTTGTGAAGGAGTTTGCCACCATCACCAGCCCACTGCATCAGCTGACACAGAAGGGCTGCACGTTCAAGTGGAGTGAGAACTGTGCTGCTGCTTTTTCCCGGCTCTGTTCAGCACTCATCAAAGCCCCCATGCTGCAGTATCCTGACCGGAACTGTCCCTTCATTGTGGACACAGATGCCAGCAACCAGGGCATGGGGATGGTGCTATCCAAGGAGGGAGAACACAGAGAGCAGGCGGTTGCTTTTTTGAGCAGCACTCTCACCAGAGCCAAGAGGAATAATTGCATCACCCGCAGAGAGCTGCTGGCAGTCATCCAAAGGCTCTGCCATTTTCAGCTGTACGTTTACGGGGGAGGTTTCAGCTCAGGATGGACCATGCCTCCCTGACCTGGCTACTGAACTTTAAAGAGCTGGATGGGCAGTTAGCAAGATGGCTGGAGGCACTGCAGGATTATGATTTTCAGATTGTGCATCGAGCAGGCTGCGTCCATGCCAACGCTGACGTGCTGTCCCGGCGGCCCTAAGCTGTCAAGGCCTGTCAGCACTGCTAGCGGGCAGAGGATCGTGACCCAGCAGTCTCATGGGCTGCTGCTCTCCAGACCGCTGCGGCTGGGGATAGTGCAGCGGCTCACAGCTCCTCCTCAGATAATCAACCAGCTCTCCTCAGTGATGACATCACAGAGGCCCTCAGCGTGCAACAGCTTTGGAGCAAGAAAAATGGAGATCCTGTCATCTTCCAGGTCCAGCAGTGGTTCGACATGGGCCAGCAGCCCGCCTGGGAGGTTGTGTCTGCACTGGACCCAGAGACCAAGGCCCTACATTCCCAGTGGTCCAACCTCTGCTGTCGTGAGGGTGTTGTTTATCAGCGGTGGCAGTCTCCAGCTGGGCAGCTTCACGTTTGGCAGTTTTTGATTCCCCGACGGCTCTGCCCCAAGGTGCTCCAGTTGGTCCACAGTTCGGTGGGGGTGGGCCACTTCGGGGTGATGAAGACCCTGCAGCATCTTTGGGCCCAGTTCTACTGGCTGGGGTGTTGTCAGGATGTAGCGCTCCATGTCCACCGCTGTGACACCTGCACGGCTCAGAAAGGGCTGACTCTGCGATCCCACGCCCCCTTGCAGCAATATCATATAGGGGCACCCATGGGGCTGTGCGATATGACAATATATATTGGTGACGTGATAAAAGACGTCTACCGTTTAATGTAAAACTGTATTGTTTATAATGGGATTTGAAAGAGACATACCCTTTTCTACTTGTCACTGCCCCACTGTCCCCCACAGTGCACCACAGCAGCTAACTGCAAGCTAATGTTTTGCTGCTACTTCTGTGGAGCCGCTGCTTCTGTGCCAATCAGGGATGTTGGACTAGGGATGGGCAATACCGTGCAGCATTTTTTCCTTTCAAAACTTACTTACTTACTTACTTATTACTCCTGTGGGGTGAGGGCTGGGTGGCCATCACCATGCGTAGAGCCAATCAGGTTAACCAATGCGTGCCAACATTGACGGTTTTGGGCCAGCTCCTCTGTGTCGTCAACAGCAACTTCGAGCTGCCGGAGGTCTCTCTCCACCACATCAAGCCATCTGGTACATGGTTTGCACCGAGGTCTTTTTCACCCTGAGGCCCTGGGGTCAAACATGAGGATGGCTTTTGTCGGGTGTTCTGATGGGAGGCGGAGGACATGGCCAATCCAGCGGATACGTCGCTGTATAATAAGGTGGGATGCTGTAGGCTGATGTATGCTGGCTCAGAGTGTGTCATTAGAAGTGCACTGGAGCCACTTGATGTTCTCGATGGTTCTGAGGGCCCGACTATCAAACCCATCCACTCTTGAGGCCAGAGTCTTATTCAGTGGCCATGTCTCTGACCCACAGAGTAGAATGGAAAGCACTGACGCATTGTACTATATGCGGAGCTTCGTCTGTCAGCAGATTGAACGATGGCACCACAAAGGTTTCCATAGTGCCTGCAGGGCTGATGCAGCGAGGCCACATCTATGGTTCATCTCTGGTTTTATGTCCCCATTGTTGGTCACTGTGGAGCCCAGATACACAAAGGAATTGACAAACTCAACGGCATCATTCCCGAGCTGTACCCGGGTGGGTCTGGTCCGTCTCTGACATGCATTAGCTTAGTCTTCATCCAGCTCACCTGAAGGCCCAGTTTCACTGCTGTCATGATCCGCTCTGCGTGCCTGCTGCCCTAATTATATCCACAGCTGCGCGCACACCTGTTCATCCTATCTGGCAGCCTATTTAAGCAGCGCTGCCCTCTGATCTGCACAGAGAAGTCGATGCTCCCATGAACTGGCAAGACCTTTTCACCTACGCTACTCATCCTGCTCTGGAGTTCCGCCTCCTCTGCTTCGTCCTACTCAGCGCTTCCCTGGGAGTCTGAATTCCCCATCGGCAAGTAAGCCTTCATCTTTTCCTGCGCTCTCCGTTCTTCTCCATCTCCCCTGTGCACAGGTGGAAGCCTCCTGGTGACGGACTTCCTCCTCCTGGCGGTGGACCTGAGCACAGCCTGCACCTCTCCTGTACAGTACAACCTGCACCTCACCTACACTGTACAAACCTGCACCTCTTCACCTCGTTGGCAGCGGCGGCCTTGACACGGAGCCACTGGACTGGAGCCTCGGGAGTTCTTCAGCGCCTCAGCTCTCCTGCCTACTTGTAAGACAGCACATTCTCTGATATGATCCTCCATACCTCAAACACTCATCTGTCTGTCTGTGTTTTCTCCTAGGGTTGCCAGTCGGAACGGTGCTCTGCTCGCCCTGCTGCTACACTCCTACACGCACACACGCACACACCCACATTCACACTTCTTATAATAAAAGATAACTGTGTTTATTCTGAGTCCACGTCTGTTCCTGGGTCACCCAATCATGTCAGCTGCCTCTTTGTGGTAGACAACTAGAGCATCTCTCTGCTGACTATAGGATGGGCTGAACAGGATGGTATCATCAGCATATTTAAGGTCAGCCAGATGGTAGTTGTCAAACTGCATGCCAGGGACCCGGTCACAGACCTTAGTCATCAGATAGTCTATGACACAATTGAAGAAATCAGGAGTGGCCACACAACCCTGTTGGACCCCGCTGTTGATGGGGAAACCAGCTGGACTTCTTTCTGTTTACACGGACACAGCTCTCCAAGCTGCTGTGAAGCCGCTTAAACAGGGCTACGTGTTATGTCCACAATTCTGGCACAAAAGGAGACGGACGAGAGGTTGCACTGGAACTGTGCTTTATTAGAGAACTGGTTGTAATACAGCAAGTTCCACACTGTGTGGGGTCATCGGGGCAAGAGAAGCCCCAAACGGTGGATGCCCCTTCTTATAGGGCGGTGTGATGACACAACCGGAAGGTAACATTATCACACCGCACTTCACAATAAAACCCTGATCCTACACTATGATCTTGGGTGGGGCTCATCCCCCATCGATACAATACCATTAATTTATGGAACTTTTTCTTCTGTACCGATACCTTTTGCCCAAAATCACATGATTGCAGTTTCATTAACAACTTTATTGCAAGAGCAATATGAAATATGAATAAAACTCATGAACATGAACACTTGAAATAAATGCTTATAAAATAATAATAACAATGAGCAAAGTAAATAAAAGAGGTTTTTATTTTCAATTATAATAAAAATAATTAAGACTTGTGTGATTGCTCACTCTGTGTCATTATCTCAAACAGCTGCGCACACACCGGTTCTCCATCACACTCGGGCTATTTAACCCGCTCTGCCTTCAGACCGGCACGGAGCCCTCTGTCTCCTTGGCTGAAGAAGCTCTACTCTCGACTTCATAGCCTATCATCCTGCCTTCATCGTTCCTGCCTAAGCCCTCCTTGTCTCAGCCTCATCCTCTGGAAGGATCATCCTTGTTAACCAAGTAAGCCATTTTCCACTCACCTGTTCCTACGTTTAATCCCCTGTGCACAGGCAGAATTCCGTGGTGGCGGAATCGTTCCTCCTGGCGGTGGACCCAGCCTCGCTCATCCCAGCGGGTCCAACTCTTCACCAGCGGCATCGTGACAACAAGCACTGTCCTCCTGGCTGTAGCCTCCGGGCTGACCTGGGTGCATCTCCCCTTCTGTAAAAGTAAGCCTCTGTCATCCATTAATATGCTCCTTCAGAAGGGCAGTACTAATATCTGTTCCTCTGCTTTGTCTATAGGGTTGCCAGGTCGTATGACGCTCTGCTCACCCCTAACTACGACGCCACTGCAGACATACACATTCACGTCCACATACACAACACTCACACACACACACACACACACACTCACACACCCTTATTTTCTACAAATGAAGATAATTGAATCCACTCTCGAGCCTGTGTCTGTTCCCTGGGTCTGTCAAACGTTTCAGTACGGCTCCGTCAGAATGACCCAGCAAACAGCGCGCTAGCATGCCAAGTTAACAACTTAGAGGCTCGGGTGGACCAGTTAGCTTACCAACAACAGGTCAGCTTAAACCACCTAGTCCAAATTAATAGTCGGTTGGATCATCTTGCGGGGCAGCAGGCGTTTCCACCGGCTCCAAGTTGTGCCCCGGCTCCCGCTAGCTCACCACCTAGCCAGGCTAGTCAGGTTCCCTTGTCCCGGCTAACACCAGTCCCCACTCCCTCTCGTTTTAGCGGTAAGCTAGGGGAAGCTCGAGGGTTCTTACTCCAATGTGAGATAGTCTTCCAGCGGGTTCCTGGTGACTTCCCCACTGATCACAGCCGCCTTGGTTATGTAGCCAACCTGTTGGAAATGCGAGCTCTAGCCTGGGCCTATGCGGTTATGGCTAGGGTGAGTTATGCTAACCTAACCTACAGCCAGTTTGTCAGCAAATTCAACAAGGTGTTTGACCACTCCGACCGCGACAATGTGCTCACCACCCGGCTATTAAACCTGAGACAGGGAAGCAGGTCCGTAGCGGACTATGCCATCGATTTCCGGGTGGTGGCTGCAGAGGTGGGGTGAGAAGACGCCTCGTTGTGCAGCATATTCACTAGGAGTCTTAGCCCTAGCCTGCGGGATGAGCTGGCCCTCTTGGAGAAGCCTGAGAAGCTAACTGAACTAATTTCCCTAGCTACCAATCTTGATAACAGGCTGAGGGAGCGGGCAGCCGAGCGTAGGACTTCTGGTCGCTCGGGCGTCCAGTTTCGCCGCTCCCCCCAGTCCCCTTTATTGGCCCTGCCTTCCCTAGACCTGCCAGATGCTCCAGAGCCTATGATAGTAGGGCAGACGAAGCTACCATTGGCGGAGAAGCAGCGTCGCCGGGAGCTTGGCTTATGCCTTTACTGTGGTAGTGAGGAGCATGAGGTGGCGTCCTGCCCTGTTCGGCCAAAAGAGGGAGTCCATGCATCGCAGTAGGGGGACTCACGGACTCACCTCAGCCTAATCCCCTCTCCAAGTGCCTGCTGCCCATTAGATTTATTCACAACCAAACTGAATTTATCACATACACTACCGTTCAAAAGTTTGGGGTCACCCAGACAATTATTTTGTGTTTTCCATGAAAAGTCACACTTATTTACCGCCATGAGTTGTAAAATGAATAGAAAATATAGTCAAAACATTGACAAGGTTAGAAATAATGATTTGTATTTGAAATAATAATTTTTTCCAGATACTCAACCTGCTCAAAGGAAGGTCAGTTTTATAGCTTCTCTAACCAGCTAAACTGTTTTCAGCTGTGCTAACATGATTGCACAAGGGTTTTCTAATCATCCATTAGCCTTCTGACGCAATGAGCAAACACATTGTACCATTAGAACACTGGAGTGATAGTTGCTGGAAATGGGCCTCTATGCACCTATGTAGATATTGCACCAAAAACCAGACATTTGCAGCTTGAATAGTCATTTACCACATTAGCAATGTATATTAGATATTAGAGTGTATTTCTGATTAGTTTAAAGTTATCTTCATTGAAAAAAACAGTGCTTTTCTTTCAAAAATAAGGAAATTTCTAAGTGACCCCAAACTTTTGAACGGTAGTGTACGCTTTGATTGACTCGGGGGCTGAGCAGAGCTTTATCTCAGGGGAACTGGCAACCCGACTGGGGCTCCCTTGCCGACCACTTGAGACCCCCCTGAAGCTCATTGCCCTGTCCAAAGCTCCCCTGGCAGTGGTGTCAAAACAAATAGCCCCGGTGTCAGTCATCATCTCCGGAAACCATCGGGAGGACCTGAGCCTGTTTGTCCTGCCGGTTTTGGCCTCTCCAGTCATCCTGGGCTACCCCTGGCTCCGGTTCCACAACCCCACCATTGACTGGCGTACGGGGAATGTGGCCTCTTAGAGTTCCTTTTGCCTCAGAGCTTGCTTGCAGTCCGCCGCATGCTCGCCGTCCGTGCCCCTGTCTACCCCCGTCAGCCCTCCTCCTGATCTGTCTGGGGTTCCACCAGAATATCATGACCTGGGGCAGTTTTTAGTAAGTCCCAGGCGCTGCCCCACCCCACCACCACCACCACCCATTTGACTGCGCCATCAATCTCCGGGCTGGAGCCCCGCTGCTGTCGAGCCGCCTCTACAGCCTGTCTGCTCTGGAGTGGGAAGCAATGGAAACTTATATCAAGGTGTCACTCAGCTCGGGCATCATCCAGCCTTCGTCCTCGATGGAGGGGGCGGGGTTTTTCTTTGTTGGGAAGAAGGATGGCTCCCTGAGGCCGTGTATTGACTTTCGTGCTCTTAATGACATCACCATCAAAGACAAGTATACTCTTCCTCTGATGGACACGGCGTTTGACTCCCTCCAGGGGGCCTCCTGGTTCACCAAACTGGACCTCCGCAACACGTACCACCTGGTGCGGATCAGGGAGGGGGACGAATGGAAGACAGGTTTTGGGGCCCCAAGCGGACATTTTGAGTATCTGGTGATGCCGTTTTGGTTGACCAACGCTCCGGCCATCTTCCAGCGCCTGATCAATGATGTACTACGTGATTTCTTGGGGTCATTCGTCTTCGTGTACCTGGATGAGATCCTGATCTTCTCCCAATCGCTGGATGAACATTGGGTGCACATGAGGCAGGTCTTGCAGTGGCTCTTGGAGAACAATCTCTTTGTGAAGGCTGAGAAATGTGAATTCCACGCCTCTAAGACATCATTTCTTGGCTTTATCATCTCCCATAACCAGATCATCCTGGACCCCGGGAAGGTGAAGGCGGTGGTAGATCCCCCCCCCCCCCCCAGGAAGCAGCTCCAACAATTCCTGGGGTTCACCAATTTCTACTGCCGTTTTGTTAAGAATTACAGCGTCGTTGCTCTTCCCGACCCGTCTCATTTCCCCCAAGGTGGCTTTCTGGTGGACGGAGGAGGCTGCAGCAGCGTTCGCCAAACTTAAAACTGAATTTCTCTTCACCAGTGGCGTCATGACAACAGGCGCTGTCCTCCTGGCTGTAGCCTCTGGACCGACCTGGGTGCATCTCCCCTTCTGTAAAAGTAAGCCTCTGTCATCCACTAATATGCTCCTTCAGAAGGGCAGTACTAATATCTGTGCCTCTGCTTTGTCTATAGGGTTGCCAGGTCGTACGATGCTCTGCTCACTCCCAGCGACGACGCCACTGCAGACATACACATTCACGTCCACATACACAACAGAGGTTGAGCACTTGGCTACTTGGTGCGCTGACAATAACCTGCTCCTTAACACCACCAAAACCAAGGAGCTCATAGTGGACTACAGGAAGGAGAGGGAAGAGACACATGACCCCATCCATATCAATGGCATAGCTGTTGAACGTGTCCCCAGCTTCAAATTCCTGGGGACCCACATCTCGGAGGACCTGTCCTGGTCAGTTAACACCACCAGCCTGATCAAGAAGGCCCATCAGCGCCTCTTCTTCTTGAGGACATTGAAGAAGAACCATCTGTCAACTGACATCCTGGGCAACTTCTACCGCTGCGTGATAGAGAGCACCCTGACCAACTGTATCACACTCTGGTATGGGAGCTGCTCTGTAGCTGACCGCAAGGCGCTGCAGCGGGTGGTGAAAACCGCCCAACGCATCACAGGGACTCCACTTCCAGCTATAGAGGACGTCTACAGGAAAAGATGTCTGCGCCGGGCACGCAGCATTCTTAGGGACTCCAACCATCCTGCTCATGGACTGTTCCAGCTTCTCCCCTCCAGAAGACGTTTCAGAAGCCTTCGGACTAGAACCAGCAGGTTTAGGAACAGTTTCTTTCCAACAGCTGTCACGTTATTGAACTTAGTTCCCCGCTGACTCTCTCACAATCATCTTTTACCATCCTCACCTGTACATAACTGCATAACTACATAACTACATCTAACTTATTGCACATTATTTGCACATAACAGTACTTTTAACTTTCTGCACTGCTGCATATATTTGCATATATTTGCTTAAATTGCACATACCGGTACTGTTAATTACCGTACACTACTGTTCAAAAGTTTGGGGTCACTTAGAAATTTCCTTATTTTTGAAAGAAAAGCACTGTTTTTTTCAATGAAGATAACTTTAAACTAATCAGAAATACACTCTAATATCTAATATACATTGCTAATGTGGTAAATGACTATTCAAGCTGCAAATGTCTGGGTTTTGGTGCAATATCTACATAGGTGTATAGAGGCCCATTTCCAGCAACTATCACTCCAGTGTTCTAATGGTACAATGTGTTTGCTCATTGCGTCAGAAGGCTAATGGATGATTAGAAAACCCTTGTGCAATCATGTTAGCACAGCTGAAAACAGTTTAGCTGGTTAGAGAAGCTATAAAACTGACCTTCCTTTGAGCAGGTTGAGTATCTGGAAAAAATTATTATTTCAAATACAAATCATTATTTCTAACCTTGTCAATGTTTTGACTATATTTTCTATTCATTTTACAACTCATGGTGGTAAATAAGTGTGACTTTTCATGGAAAACACAAAATAATTGTCTGGGTGACCCCAAACTTTTGAACGGTAGTGTATATACTGCACTGCTGTCCTTTGCACTTCTGATTGGATGCTAAACTGTGTTTCGTTACCTTGTATTCATACATGTGTAATGACAATAAAGTTGAATCTAATCTAATCTAAAAAACACACACATACACACACTCACACACCCTTATTTTCTACAAATAAAGATAATTGAATCCACTCTTGAGCCTGTGTCTGTTCCCTGGGTCTGTCAAACATGTCAGCTTGAATGCAAAATTAATTCAATTTCTTAATTTGGAGAAGATTCTCAAATGGATTCAAGTAATTTTTACTTCTGAAATTTTTCACCATTCATTCAGATTTTATGGTAATACCAAGCAGCATATATGTGTAATATTTTTTTTTTATTTTATTATTTATTTATTTTATTTTTACACTATTATTTTACAAACTTAAATAGTGCTTATTTTGTTTGTTTTTCAAATTTCATGCTGCTTGGTATCACCATATAATTTGGATGAATGGGGTAACATTTCAGAAGTAATACTTCTGCTACCCCCAACGCTGCTGAACTCACTCAGCATAGGAGTGAGTGCTTGGCTGCACAGTGTGCAGTGAGTCTTCAGCTCTAACATCTGATAGGCTGCCATAATCATGTGACACGGCAGACAATCTCTAAAACGTGCCTGGACTAGTTTTTCACCGGTTTTCACACATAAATTTAATGCCTAAAACTCTCAGAAGTGAAAACAAATTGCATGTTTTGTATTAACATAGTGGTATTGCGATATTTAAAAAGTATTGTGGTAGACTGCAAGTCTAATTTAAAACATTACTGGCACATGCCTCTAGGGGGAACTACCTGTATTGTTCAGCACTACTATTAAGGGGACACATTAGAACAAGAGTGTAAAAACCCCGCGCAGAATCCATGTTCAGTCATATTATGTGTGTTGCAGAATAAACGGCAGAGTTAGCCAAAGAAATAACTCAAGTGTGATCATTGCTACACGGTAGGATATCACACAATTGGCGACGAGGATTAAAAGAAAAAAATCAGCGGCGAGAAACAGAGAACATTGCGAGTGTGGCGAACTCAAGTGACTCCAGTAGTTCGAGTGCAAGTTCAGAGGAGGAAAAACGAGGTTTCCCCACCACGACGAGCAATGGCGGCTGTAATCGGAACGGTAACCCCTTTTGATAACTCGACTCAGTCATGGGAAGAATATAGTGAAATGTTGGACTTTTTCTTCCAAGCTAATGACATTGAGGAGCCAGACAAAAGGAAGGCTGTACTGTTGAGTGGAGTTGGTGCAACTACTTACAGTTTGTTGAGAAATTTAATAAGCCCTGCATTACCGAAAGATAAAACGTACGACCAGCTTACTGCTGAGCTTCAGAAGCACTTCAGCCCCAAACCGAGTGAAATCGTGCAACGATTCAAATTTAATTCACGCATAAGGAGGAACACTGAGTCCATAGCAGAGTATGTGGCAGAATTGAGGAAATTAACACTGCACTGTGATTACAAAGACTCATTGGAAGAAATGTTAAGAGACAGACTTGTGTGTGGAGTGAATGATGACCGAATGCAACGGCGACTTTTATCTGAAACAAAACTCACTTTTGCGAAGGCTTTGGAATTATGCCAAGCGATGGAAACAGCATCTAAAGATGTGAGAGAGATGCAAGGGAAACTAGCAGAGGACACAGCAACGCATGTTCGTGTGCCTAAGACCCAAGTAGGTGTCCACAAAGTGTCGACTGACAAAACTCAGCACAAATTCCCCAGTTGTTATCGCTGCAAAGGCCAGCACAATGCCGCCGAGTGCAAATTTGCCACTGAGCTGTGTCATAATTGTGGCAAGCGAGGGCACATTAAGAAAGCATGTAGAATAAAGGTGGACAGCGCACAGGTGCTGAAAGCGACAGTTAATGGGCAAAAGTATGAAAACAAGGGCCCAGGAAAGGAACAGCAAGCGAATCAACTGAGAGGGGAGGGAGAAAGTGATACAGAAGACATGGATTTTCACACAATTTACAACACGTCAGAGGAGCTGACCAAGGTAGCGCCCATCACGCGTACCATGAATGTTAATGGAATGAAAGTAACATTTGAAGTTGATACAGGCTGTGGAGTAACCATATTAAGTAAACAGCAATATACACAACTGTGGAAGAAAACAGACACAGCAGAATTAAATCCCTGTTCATTAAAATTAAAAACATACACAGGAGAGAAGCTAGACGTGCTAGGCATGGCACAAGTGAAGGTGCAGCACGAAAACAAAGAAAAGGACTTACCTGTAGTAGTAGTTGGGAGCGAAGGACCAAATCTACTAGGGCGAAGTTGGCTACAAGAACTGGCCATGATTGATCAGTTGGTGAATAAAGTGGAATCTCAGCCCAAATTGCAGCTGGAGGAGATCCTCGAAAGACACGCTGAGGTGTTCAAAGAAGGTGTAGGACAGCTAAAAGGTGTCACTGCAAAGATTAATGTGGACAAGGAGGCCCAACCACGATTCTGCAAACCCCGACCGGTACCCTATGCAGTCAAGCCACTGGTTGAAAGCGAGCTACAGAGGCTGCTGGATGACAAGATCATTGAGCCAGTGCAGGTTGCAGAATGGGCGGCGCCCATAGTCCCAGTGAGAAAGCCGGATGGCTCCATTAGAATATGTGGAGATTACAAACTCACTGTCAATCGAGCATCACGGGTGGATCAGTATCCAATTCCTAAAGTGGAGGACCTCTTCGCACAGCTGAATGGCGGCCGACACTTCACGAAATTAGACATGAGTCACGCCTACCAACAAGTAGTCTTGGAAGAAGAATCAAGAAAGTATGTAACCATCAATACACACAAAGGCTTATATACCTACACACGCTTACCATTTGGAGTAGCTTCCAGTCCTGCTATATTCCAGAGAACTATGGAGGGCATCCTAGGTGGAATTCCGAATGTTACCATTTATTTGGATGACATCCTTTGTACAGGACCAAATGAACAAGAACATCTGAAAACGCTGAAGGAAGTGCTTCAACGGTTGGAGAAAAGCGGTCTGAGGTTGAAAAGAAGCAAGTGTGAGTTCATGGGAAAAGAGGTGGTGTTCCTAGGCCACAAGATCAACGCCAGTGGTCTACACCCTCTAACAGACAAAGTGGAAGCCATTGCGGAGGCGCCTGAGCCACAAAATGTTACTGAGTTAAAAGCCTACCTGGGCTTGTTGAACTATTACCATAGGTTCCTCCCAAAGCTCTCCACGCTGCTGGCACCACTACATACCTTACTTAAGAAGGAAGAAAAATGGTCATGGGGGGTCAAGCAGCAGAAGGCGTTTGAAGAGTCCAAAGCGCTACTTCAGTCCTGTAGTGTGTTAGTGCACTATGATTCAAACAAACCACTCATCCTGGCGTATGACGCATCACCCTACGGTGTGGGTGCTGTACTCTCTCATCGTATGGAGGATGGCTCAGAGAGACCCATAGGGTTCGTCTCAAGAACTCTTAGTGCAGCTGAGAAAAACTACTCCCAGCTAGACAAGGAGGGCCTTGCAGTAGTATTTGGTGTAAAAAAGTTCCACAAATACCTGTATGGGAGACAGTTCGCTATAGTGACTGACCACAAGCCACTAATTTCACTGTTCAGTGAAATGAGAGCCATACCCCAGATGACATCTCAGAGAATTCAGAGATGGGCCGTTACATTAGCAGCGTATGAGTACACCATCGTTTACAAAGCCGGACGGGACCATACAAATGCTGACGCGATGAGTAGGCTACCCTTGGATGGAGGAAGAGACAGCACGCCTGAGGAGGAGGAGAGAGTGCTATTGTTTGAAGATATCGGCGTGCCCCTGGTGAACGCACAACAAATAAAGAAGTGGACAGACAAAGACCCTGTTCTAGCAAGAGTGCGAGAATACATCTTGCGAGGATGGCCGAAGATGAACAGTCCTGAGTTCATTCCCTATGCCCGACGACAGGATGAGCTCAGCACCCAGGAAGGTTGTATCCTGTGGGGAGGACGCGTGGTTGTTCCACCACCTGGTAGGAATGCCTTACTGCAACAACTACACCAAGCACACCCTGGCATCACTCGCATGAAAGCGTTGGCGAGGAGTTACATGTGGTGGCCCAACATGGATGCAGAGGTGGAGGCGCTTGTGAAGTCATGTGCGGCATGCCAGGAGAACAGGAACAGTCCTCCAGCAGCCCCACTACATCCCTGGGAAGTTCCAGATAAACCATGGAGAAGAATTCACATTGACTACGCAGGTCCATGGATGGGAAGAAAGTTGAGGTCAACATTTGACTTAATACATCCAGACTTCAGAAACAAAGTGCATGACAAACAAGAGAAACAAAAAGGTTATCATGACATGCATGCTAGAGAGAGAATACTGAGAGAAGGAGACGTGGTCTACACCCGCAACTTTGGCTCAGGACCAGCCTGGGTACCAGGAGAAATAACAGAAAAGACAGGCCCTGTGTCATTCAAGGTGACATTAGGCCATGGACAAGTGGTGAGGCGACACATCGACCAAGTTCATGGTAGGAGCTCCATTCCCCTGCCGATGGCACCAGAGGTGTTGTCTGACACCCATCTTGAGGAGAGCATCAACGAACCACCACTTCAGGTGAAACCTGAGGTAACCGTCTCTGCAGATTCTACGGGCAGCACTGCAGCAGCCGAAACAGTGGAGCAGTCTTAGTCTTCACCTGCAGTTGGCTCACCCGCCGTGAGAAGATCTCAGCGAGCTAGGAAAGCTCCAGACTACTTGAAGGACTATTCTTAGTCAGTAGTGAGTTCCCCAGCCACAGGACAAGAATGCGTCCTGGAACCTCACTGGGATGCGGTAGTCAAACCAATTCCCCAGTTAGACTGTTATGTGTGTTATACATGTAAAAAAAAAAAAAAAAAGGAGAAAGAAATTATGTGTATGGCACATGTGTTTAAGAAGTTAAAAGTAACTGTGATTGTTTAGGGTTAAATGGGAGTTCCAGGATGTCTAGCATAATTGGCTAGTGTAATTAAAAGTAGTTTAATCTAGAGGGGAGGGATGTGGTAGACTGCAAGTCTAATTTAAAACATTACTGGCACATGCCTCTAGGGGGAACTACCTGTATTGTTCAGCACTACTATTAAGGGGACACATTAGAACAAGAGTGTAAAAACCCCGCGCAGAATCCATGTTCAGTCATATTATGTGTGTTGCAGAATAAACGGCAGAGTTAGCCAAAGAAATAACTCAAGTGTGATCATTGCTACACGGTAGGATATCACAGTATTGTCTACAAAGTATCGACCCTCGATATGCTCATCCCTAGTCACAGCTTAGTCAGGTCATTTCTGCATGTTCCCCTCTGTCTAAAGCTGTATTACAATTTGTTCAGGAAAACACACAGCAGCTTGTTTCCTGTAAATGATTGTCTTCAGCCAGTCCTCCAATTTAAGGGTAACTAGTCTATATGAAGAGCAGCAAATCATCTGGTACCTTTATATACAGGTACAGGACTATGACAAGTGGTTTGTTGTCACGTTCAAAATTTTTATTGTACTGCTTTTAGTCTATGCATATCAATCGTAAAAGGTACTAGTAATTATAGATTTTAACTAATCAATAAGCCTATGATAGCACAATGACAACCACCTGGGGGCACCACTGTGACAAGAGAGAATTTCTGGACTTGAGTTTTGGCTTTTGATTTTGGTATGCCACCCCAAGATTTTCAGTGGCCCCCATGTGGTCCCCCCTATGAAAAATTTCTGGAGGCGCCCCTGTAGCATTATGCAATTATTTTGTTTGCACAGGATTATAATTTCTTTGTACAAGATTGAAAAAAACACAGTCACTTTAGGACTTAGCTCCCATATTTTTACACATACAGCAAATTGTATAACATATTGATGGGTAGAGGAGCTAGAAATTGTAGTCAAGTAAAAGTAGGGTTACCTTGTGATATCAGTTACTCAAGTTGCTTGAGTAAGAGTATAAAGTATCAACTAAAACAACAGCCTTCTCGAATAATGTCTTTATTCTCACTAATTATTACCTCTATCAAGGAGGTAATGTGATTCGGTGGTTTGTTTGTCTGTCTGCCTGTATGTAATAGGATTACGCAAAAACTACAAAATGGATTTTGATAAAATTTTCAACAGAGGTGGCCCTTGGGCTGTGGATGAACCTGTGGTGTCGTGAGTGTGGCTTGTGTGTGTGCTGCCATACCCGCCCCTGGTGTGACATCAGGCAGGCACGGCCCTTTATATGTAAATAGTTCTGTGTCCTATAATAAAGTTGTTAGTGTTGTTGGTTCCCGCATGAACGTGACTCTGACTCCTTCCTTATTCATACATAACAGTTTGGCGACGAGGATAATTATGGCAGCGTATGGGCTACCTCAACCATTAATTCTGTTTCTGGAGTATGCGGGAGAGCCAGTGGTCCTGTGTCCGAAGTGGCGGGCCACATTCGAGAATTACATCGGGGCGCTGGGCCTAAGTGGGCTCAACGGGAGAAGACGACGAGCGCTTCTGGCCCACCATCTCAGCGTGTAAAGAATTCTCGCTATGTTGGGAGAGACGGAGGAGTATGAGAATGCTGTCGAGTGGCTGGCCGAATTTTTTGCTGGGCAGACGAGCACCACGAACCTGTGGGTGGCGGGAGTTCTGGCACCAAAGGAGGCTAGGCTAGTTAGCTTTGGGAAAGTAAGGGCCCATTTGCTATCTATAGGCAGGCTAGCAGCAAAGCTAACTGCGTGCCGAAAGAGAGCTCCAATGCTGCCGGCTAGACTTCGAGGTGGGACCGGGACTGCGAGAGGGGGAGTCCTCGGTCACTGAGGACGGCGGGCCAGCTGTGAAGTACAGGAAGGTGGAGGACCCTGATGAGTTGGATGACATGGTGTGCGATGACAGTGGAGAGGGAGAGAAGCAGGAGTCATCCCCGCAGCTGGAGGATAGGCAGCGGGAGAGCGGGACCTTGGCGGCTGAGGGCCCCAGGGAAGAGCAGCGACAGTCGGGCGCAGAGACGACGCAGAGGAGAACCTGGAACGAGGGTGCTGAGGGTAGTGACGAAGCGACTAGGTCGGACAGTGGCGCCGATGGGAGTGATGCTGGGAGCCCCGAAGGAGAACAGCTATGACCGGGCACGGAGACAGTGCAGTGGAGCGCCTGGAACGAGGGTGCTGGGAGCAGCAGCGAGGTACCTGGGTCCAAGAACGACGCCCGCGAAGACGATACTGTGAGCCCCAAGAGAGAGCAGCTATGGCTGAGCGTAGAGATAGCGCAGTGGAGCGCCTGGGACAAGGGTGCTGGGAGCAGTGGCGAGGTGCCCGGGTCGGCAAGCGGAGCCAACGAGCGGGCTTCGGGTCTCCCCGGAGTTTGGCCACAGGGGTCCGTAGTGTTTGGGGCCATGACCGCGGTGCTGAAAGCAGTCGGGGGTGGACCAACATGCACTAAAGGACAGCGTGCTGCACAGCAGCATTGTGGGGCCCAAGCAGTAAGGCAGTCAGTGGCGAAGAGGGAGGGTATCATGGATGAGGTGGTTTTTGATCCCAGAGGCAGACGGCGGCCAGGGGCGCACACGTCATGGGGCTGCCCGGGATAGGTTCCAGCCCCCCCACAACCCGAAAAGGATTAAGCGGATGAAGATGGATGGATGGGTGGAGGTGGCCCTTGGTCTATAGATGAACCCATTAAATTTTGGAGATGATCTGAGTCAGGCTGTGGATTCTGAATCACTTTTTCACTTTCTTTAGCATTACAAAGTACTGTATGCCTCATGATATGCAAAGAAACAGAGGGCACTCAAAGAGTGCATACCTCCACCAAGGCCCTATCTCGCAATGTTAGGAGAAATGAAAACGTGATCCTAATATAGACCCGATAGGCAAATTAACACACTGTACAGCTTTTTCGGTGTCATTAACATTGCTAGGGCTTTGGCGGAGGTATGCACTCTCTGAGTGCCCTTTAGTTTCTCATAAATTTGACTTGATGTCTTGTGAATTTTTCTTGTACATTTTTTTATTTTGAGGTTTTTGTCATAAATTGACAATATTTTTTTAAATTTGCAACTTTTTTATAATGTGAGTTTTTGTAATAAAATCATAATGTTTCCACATAAACTTGCAACTTTTTTCCTCTTTTGGAACTGAGCTCAAAATAAAAGGATGAAATTACCAAAATGAATAATGATGCAGTCATATCTGATAAACGTGATTTACAGTACTAACAAGCAAAATTCTAAACAATTTTCAAATCAGTGAAACAAAAGATAATTCAAAAAGTACAACTTGTGGAGTGTATAATTGACGAGGCATGTTTTGTCTCAAGGCAGTTTATTACACGTCTCCAACATGAGCAAAGTAGAAAGAGAGCATCTCAGAAAAAACTCGTCCCTTATATACCCAGGTCTCCCCACAGCTCACAAGTCACGTTGCATTCACATCAAAGGTAACTTTGCATTTTCTCTTAAATCCCCTAGCATCCCCCTCACAGTCTTTGGCCCACAAAGGATCCTCCAGGCAGTCTCTTGCATATAAAAGATTACACTTTCACAGCTTCCTGTTATCTCCGAGGAAACTCTGCCCTTGGTTCTTATCTAAGATGTGAGGCATTATGCAAGGCATTAAGTAGGTCACATGTGTGGCTACACCCCCCCCCCCCCCCCAAACATTAGATCGAACAAAAGAATAACAGTCTGCATGCTGTGATAGAATCATTACACATCAATCCCCATGCTGCCTGGGCTTCAGTCTTCTCCCGTATCTGCTGTAACCAGGATTTGCCACCTCAGCGGTGCTGTCATGCTGGGGAGCTGCTGTCTGGGGGTGAAGACCTTTTGTCAGTCCTTGCGGGTGTTCTGGGGAAATATTACTCTGGGAAGCTCCTCGTGGGGGTCTTCCGCACCGAGGGGCCCTTGCCAACAGCACTTGCTCGTCCGCCACCACAAAAGCAGGTTTGAGTCTGTTTATGCCAACCTTTTCCCTCCTACCCCCCAAATCTAGCAAAAAATGCTTGTCCCCTGTTTCCAACACTCTGAACGGCCCATCATAAGGTGGTCGCAGTGGGGGGCGATGCGCGTCATGTCTGACAAAAACAAAGTCCGCGTTTTTCAAATTTTTAGGCACAAAAACGCGCGGAAAACTGTGATGAACGGGGCCCGGCAGCGTGCCTGCGTCAATGCTACGCTGCAACAGCTGAGACGGGGAGCTGCCTGGCGCAGGATTATCCGGGAGAAACTCCCCGGGCAGCCGAAGTGGCTGTGTGAAAACGAGTTCAGCTGGGGAAGCTTCTAAAGACTTCTTTAGGCGCAGAACGCAACCCTAATAAAACCCACGGTAGCTTGTCTACCCAATTTGCATCCGTCAGTGACGCCCTGAGAGCCACTTTCAATGACCTATGAAAACGTTCGCATAACCCATTAGCCTGAGGATTGTATGCGGTTGTGCGGTGAATTGTGACACCCAGGCTGCGGGCCATTGCTGACCAAAGTTCGGAAACAAATTGAGGGCCTCTGTCGGACGTAATATCCGACGGGACTCCAAAACGCGCCACCCATGCTGTTAAAAACGCGCGCGCTACCTCCTCGGCTGTGGTTGACGCCAGTGGAACCACCTCCGGCCATCGCGTGGTGCGGTCCACCATTGTCAGAAGGTGTGTGCACCCCTGTGTTGGTGGGAGGGGGCCCACGAGGTCCACGTGAACATGGTCGAACCTCTTAGCCGGGATGTGAAACGGCTCCAAGGGAGCCTTCGTGTGTCTGTGTACCTTGGCTCGTTGGCACGCCATGCAGGCTGCTGCCCACTCTTTCACCTGTTTGCGAAGACTCGGCCACACAAATTTCTTTCCTACCATCTTGATTGACGCGCGCACTCCCAGATGCGCTAAAGAATGAACCGAGTCAAAAACACGGCAGCGCCACGCGGCCGGTACCACGGGATGCAGTCGCCCCGTGGAGACATTGCAGATTAGGGGGGGATACCATCTTGCAGCACCCTGCTCTCCAGCCTTAACCCTGTTGGTCCAGACTGGAGCGCATGCACATCCGCGTCACTAACCTGCTCCGCGGCCATGGCTGCGTAATCTATCCCCACATGGACCGGGGCCGCCACAGCGCGTGAGAGGCAGTCTGCCACTACATTCAGTTTACCCGAGACATGCTGAATATCGGTAGTAAACTCTGAGATCGCGGCCAGCTGTCTCTGCTGCCGGCCCGACCAAGGTTCTGAAACCTTGGCCATCGCGAATGTTAGTGGCTTGTGGTCTACAAACGCGGTGAAACAGCGCCCTTCCAGCCAGAACTGGAAGTGGCGAATAGCCAAGTGGAAAGCCAGCAACTCCCTGTCAAACGCGCTGTATTTACGTTCACTATCGCGCAAAGTCCTGCTGAAAAAGGCGAGCGGTTGCCAAGCGCCGGCTACACGCTGCTCCACGACCGCCCCTATGGCCACATCTGACGCGTCAGTAGTGAGCGCTATGCGGGCCGTTGGGTCTGGATGTGCCAGCAACGCAGCGTTTGCCAGGGCTGCCTTGACTTCCGAGAACGCCCGCTCTTGCTCCGGGGACCATTCGATCTTATTCGCGGGTTTCTGCTTTTTGAGCGCGGCGTACAGTGGTTGCATGAGCTGCGCTGCGCGGGGGAGGAAACGGTTATAAAAATTCACCATTCCCAAAAACTCCTGTAACGCTCTGACCGTTTGTGGTCGGGGAAAATCTGCTACCGCGCGCACTTTGTCCGGCAGCGGAACCGCTCTTTCGGGAGAGACGCGGTGTCCTAAAAAATCGATCTGCGTCACCCCGAACTGACACTTCGCTGTGTTGATTATTAAACCGTGCTCTCCCAACCTCCGGAAAACTGCCGTGAGGTGGGTTTCGTGTTCGTCTTCGGACGCGCTGGCTACCAAAATATCATCCAGGTAGACGAATACGAAAGGGAGATCGCACAGCACTGCATCCATCATGCGTTGGAACGTCTGCGCAGTCCCTTTAAGCCCGAATGGCATGCATAAAAACTCAAATAGACCAAACAGAGTTATCACCGCTGTTTTGGGTATGTCCTCAGTGCGCACTGGGACTTGGTGGTAACCGCGGACCAAGTCTATTTTAGAAAAAACGCGCGCTACTGCCAAATGAACGGAAAAATCTTGAATGTGAGGGATTGGGTAGCGGTCGTGCGCTGTGGCGTTGTTCAACCTGCGGAAATCCCCGCAAGGTCGCCATGAACCGTCAGCTTTAGGGACCATGTGTTGCGGGGAAGCCCATGGGCTGTTTGAACGCCTGATGATGCCCAACCTCTCCAGGTTGGCGAACTCCTCGCGCGCTATGGCCAGTTTAGCTGCGTCCAAGCGCCGAGGTTTTGCAAAAACGGGCGGCCCGGTGGTGGTAATAAAATGTTCCACCCTGTGTTTAGCATCGGCTGCCGAAAATGTAGGGACTGTGAGTGCTGGGAACTGAGTGAGCAGTGTGTGGAACTTACCGCTTGCAGCTGTGACGTTGGCTTGTGCTGTTGGCCGGGACGCTCGAGCTGTACAGGGGATAGAATCAAAAGACAGTGCATTAACCAGGCGTCTGTTAGCGACATCAACCAACAACCCATGTGAGCACAAAAAATCAGCCCCCAATATATTGAAATTCATTGCTGCTATGACAAAAGTCCACTCAAATGTACGGCCATGCAGAGACAGAAGCAGAGTCCTCTCACCAAAGGTCTTAATCTCCGAGCCGTTTGCTGCTGCCATCTCAGGGCCGCTGGATCCTGCCAG
Organism: Pholidichthys leucotaenia; assembly: GCA_020510985.1. Lineage (NCBI taxonomy): Eukaryota > Metazoa > Chordata > Actinopteri > Cichliformes > Pholidichthyidae > Pholidichthys > Pholidichthys leucotaenia. Next base: position 340,195,825 of record CM035841.1, read on the forward strand.
CGGGTCGGCGTAGGACAGCATGATGAAACTCAACTGGGCGCCGGTGTCCACAAGGAAATGCCTCCCGGAGCGTGCGTCCATCAAGTAGAGCAGCTTGTTCTCCTCCCCGAGGGCCGCAGCTGCTACCGACCCCCGGTCTTGGCGTTTTCCCGAGCGCTTGAACTGGCACGGTTGTATAGATTTGCGTGCCCTCTCAGCAAAGCGGCGGTGGTAGAAACAAAGGGTGTCTCCTCCATGTTCCTTGGCCCCCGCCTCCGCTGTCGTCGGTGGTTCTGCTACCACCGTCCCTGGCTCCCCACCATCTCCGGCCGTCGCGCCGAGCTCCGTCGCTGCTGTCGTGGCCGCGCGCTCTCTGCTGGCATTTACGATCCGATGCGCCTCCCAGGCCAGCGCACGGTAGTCCCGCTGGGCCAACAACTGTGAACTGGCCAGGGCCGCTCTCGTCGCTGACGGCAGGGTCCTGAGGAAGAGGTGGGTAAAGATGAAGTGGTCATCGTCCGAGCCTTTCAACCTCAGCATCTTCTCCATCAGGTCAACGGGCGTGGAATCTCCCAACTCGGTCAGCGCCAGGAGTCTCTCTGCTCTCTCCTCAACCGAGAGCATGTAGTGCTGGATGAATGCAGCCTTCAACGCGTCGTATTTGTCGCTGGCTGGTGGCTGCTCCAGAAGGCTCTCCACATGCTACGCTGTGTGGTTATCGAGCTTTGCGATCACATGGTAGAATTTCGTGTCATCTACCGATATTCCCCAGAGGGCAAACTGTGCCTCAACCAAGTGGAACCAGGAGCGCGGGTTGTGCTGCCGGTAGCTGGACCGTAATGGCGTACGCTTGGCTGGGGGCTCCCAACGAGGCTGGCCCCGGGGAATTCTCTTCTTGCTGCATGCTACATCTTGGGTCACCAGTGTGGAGTGTGTAATTGACGAGGCATGTTTTGTCTCAAGGCAGTTTATTACACGTCTCCAACATGAGCAAAGTAGAAAGAGAGCATCTCAGAAAAAACTCGTCCCTTATATACCCAGGTCTCCCCACAGCTCACAAGTCACATTGCATTCACATCAAAGGTAACTTTGCATTTTCTCTTAAATCCCCTAGCATCCCCCTCATAGTCTTTGGCCCACAAAGGATCCTCCAGGCAGTCTCTTGCATATAAAAGATTACACTTTCACAGCTTCCTGTTATCTCCAAGGAAACTCTGCCCTTGGTTCTTATCTAAGATGTGAGGCATTATGCAAGGCATTAAGTAGGTCACATGTGTGGCTACAAACTAAACTTAGATGAGTAAAAGTACAGTCTTTTTCTTCATAAACTCGTGAAAGAGTAAAAAGTATTACTTATCCTCCTCAGTCTTCGTAGGTCATTGACCTATTACTGGCTTTCACCTCTTCGCACTTCACTAACTAACGTAAAATTTTGGGCATGGGATGGAGAGCGTGTTTGATGGATTATAGGTGTGTGGACCAGTGGGCATCAAGTCTGATCTTCAGGGCATTCATTGATGGAGCAGCCACAATTTCCTCCTGCTGTCACGAGGCTGAGCGCAGTGTTTCACTGTGTTCAGGCTCTTCATTTATTTCTGATTATTTCCTGTATTTTCCCAGTGTTGTGTGTTTATTTTACTGTATATTGGTTTAGGATGTGTTCTTAGATGTCAGTTGTTCTGTTATACATTCATGTCCTTATTGTGATTATTACTATTATCATTATTATTATCCTGGCATTTAGTTCCTAGTGTTTGTATTTTGTTTCTTTGTGACATGAGCTCTCCACCTCTGCTTCTAGACACTCTCACCTTGTTGTCATCCTGGATGTGTTGCTAAGTTGTTCACGCCTAGTAATTAGGTCAACCTGCCCACTCATGTGATCCACACCTGATGGCACTTGCTGTGTTTGATTGCCTGCCTTATTTAAGACCGCTTTTCCGGTTACTCACTTGTCAGTGCCTCATGGTTGTCTACATTGTATCTTCTACTTCATTGGAACCCCTTCCCTGTTCTGACGTGCATTTCCGTGTTTTCCATCTCGCCGTTTTTCTGCACTCCTCAGTTGAATGTTCATTATTGCTCACTGTTTGGACTTTATGTTTTCCTTAATAAATCACACAACTAGTAGTCCAGTGTCTGGGCTGTCTCTCTCTGCCCCGAAGGGGTGATCTATGACAGTAGGCAATGACCAGTTGAGACCCAGCTGCTGCTAGTTTGTATTTTTTGTGTTCACTCACCTGTGGTTCTGGAGCTCTCATCATGTCCCCAGCACGCCGGCCTTCAGCCATTAAAGGGAAATCGGCAGCTGGGCACCCAAGCATGGTTATTATCCTGGCATTTAGTTCCTAGTGTTTGTATTTTGTTTCTTTGTGACATGAGTTCTCCACCTCTGCTTCCAGACACTCTCACCTTGTTATCATCCTGGATGTGTTGCTCAGTTGTTCATGCCTAGTAATTAGGTCAACTTGCCCGTTCATGTGATCCACACCTTATGGCACTTGCTGTGTTTGATTGCCTGCCTTATTTAAGACCGCTTTTCCGTTTACTCACTTGTCAGTGTCTCATGGTTGTCTACATTGTATCTTCTACTCCGTCAGAACCCCTTCCCTGTTCCAACGTGCAGTCCCGTGTTTTTCCAGCGCCTGGGTTTTTCTCTCTGGACCAAAGGGGCGATCCATAACACTGGCAGTCTGTTCCAGGCGTCAGTCAATCTGTTGGAAAAGAACTTCTACCATCCACTTTTGTTGCATCTGTGTTTTTTTAAACTTCAGACAATGTCCTCTGGCAGATGCGGGGTTATCATCCAGTTCCAAGGGGCACAGAGTAACTTTGTAAATGCAATGAAGGTACTTACATGCCACAATGATGTCACCCCGGGCTCGTTAATACTGCAGTGTTGGAAGCTTCATTTCACGTAGCCTATTAACGTATGCTAGATGCTGAAGTCCTGGGACCAGCTTTGTCACCTGTTTTTGAGCGCCCTCTAGAAGTTCGGCTTGCCTGTCGTATATTGGGAAGACGACTGTATTACAATACTCCAGATGTGACCTGACTCCTGACAAGTGATTTGTACAGTGTGTTGAAAGTCTCTTCATCTAGGAAGTCAAACAATCGTCTTATCAATCCTGGCTGACAGTTGGCTTTGTTCACTTGCTTCTCCATGTGGATATCAATCTTAAGCTGGTTGTCCATCCATACTGTTGTATGGGGATTTGGCCCTTGGGGCTTGCTGTAGCTGATGCCAGGCAGTTGACGTGGTGACGTCAGGCGGGCTACGGCCAGTATGTATATTGAGGGTGAATCTGAATAAAGGTCAGTTCGTTGCTCGGTACAACATGGCTCATGTCTCACGTTATTAAGACATAACATTTGGTGACGTTGAATTAAACCATGGGAGCGTGGGTGAGATTACCACCTCCGTTCTTAGAGTCTCTGGGTGTGCCGACTACACCACAGCTCCACTGGTTGGAGGTGTTTGAAGACTACATTGTTGCAGCTGGCCTGGGCAGCGCTGATGAAAAGAAACAGAAGAGCATGCTATTCCACTGCCTCGGTAAGGAAGACCAATGTGTGTTTCGCGCACTGGGTAGTAAGAACTCATTGAAGAAGTGTTTGGACATGATGGACAATTTCTTTGTTCACCAATGCAACATCACTGCACGAAGACATAGGTTGTTCGACCGCCGGCAAGAAACTGGTGAGTCCACCCAACACTTTCTAATGGAGCTCCGTAACCTAGCGAGCACGTGCGCTTTCGGGCCTGTTGAGGAAGAGCTAATCTGTGACAAGCTAGCACACGGTATGGGCAACAAGTGGCTCAAAGAGAAGCTAATGCTAACTAAGAATGTCTTCACGCTGAAGCAAGTAATTGAATTGACCAGCCAAATAGAGTCCACTACCCAGCTAGGTCTACAAGTGCTAGCTAAAGAAAACCTAGCCACCCAAGCTTCCCCTCTGCGTCAGACCGTTAGCAGCGCAGCTAACTCCTCAGGGTGGACCCCAAAAGGCGGCAGACTGCGGCACAGGCAGGTGTGGGTGCTTGGGGACTGTGTGGCGGCTGTGGTTACCCTCGTTACCGGGCGGGCACATTCACTTGCTCCACCAGAGAGAAGAAATGCTGCAACTGTGGCCGTTCTAATCACTGGGCTACGGTCTGCACCATCGCCAACAAACCAACGGACTCGGAGCTCGAGGTCATGATGTCGGTGTGTGTGGTGGGTGCGAAGAATTGGCTGTTAAAGTGGTACGTCTTGCAGCTTGATGGGGTCGATGTGCCACTTATGGTGGACTTGGGAGCTGGTAAATCCATATTGAGCATGGCCACATTGAGAAGATTTTTCCTGGGAAAAGCCATTAAAGCAGGGGCTGTGAAAATGTTTGGGTACGGTCACGCTAAAATTGGCATGGTGGGCACAGCCAGCTTCTCTGTAACATGTGGGTCAAGGACTATGCCCGCATTTACCTTCCAGGTTTCACGCCAGTGGGCTGACTTGTTGGGAATTGATCTACTGGGCGAGTTGGTATTCTCCATCACGGACCCAGCGGGCTCGACGGTGCTGACCGTATCTCTTGAGTGGCAGGCCTGCTGGCCGGCGTTGTTCATGGACCTGGGATGTATTCAGGCTTTTAACCACCACCCGCTCATTGACCCAGCCATGACACCCAACATCCAACCATTGCGGTGGCTCCCCCTCACCCTGCGGGATGACGTCATGGCGGAACTGAATAGACTGCTTAAAGCTGGCATCATCGAGAAGGTGGATGCCTCACCATGGATCTCAAACATTGTGGGGGCCAAGAAGAAGACGGGCGGCATTCAGCCCTGCATTGACCTCAGGATGGTTAACAAAGTGATCATCCCGGATAAATACCCGCTCCCCACGATGGAGGAACTCACCGCAATGTTCAGCGGCTGAAGGGTGTTCACGAAGCTGGACCTGCACCAGGGTTATCTGCAGGTGCCCCGCCACCCAGCCAGCTGAGACCTGATGGCATTCATGACCCACATGGGCATTTTCAGGTACACCCAAATACCTTTTGGTCTGAGTTCAGCGCCAAATCGTTTTCAGAAAATTATGTCTACAATTCTCGCCAACCTCAGGGGTGTAGTGGTTTACCTGGACGACATCATGGTCCACGGCGCATCGCGGGGAGAACACGACGGTCGCATGAGACGAGTAATGGAGGTGCTGCTGCAGCACAGAGTCACGTTGAACAGGGAAAAGTGCATCTTCGCGGTGGATTCTACTGAGTTTGTTGGATTTCGGCTGGCGGCTGAGGGCCTGAGGCCCCTGCACTCAAACGTGGAGGCAGTCCTGCATCTCCCCGACCCCACGACATCTGCACAGATCTCTTTGTTTTTGGGCATGGTGAACTTCTATGGGCGTTTCATTCCCCATTATTCAGAGACTATCGAACCCCTCCAAGCCCTTTTGAAGCAGGACGCACCGTGGCAATAGACTCCTGCCTGCTCAGCGGCAGTTGCTAGGCTGAAGTCCCAACTCACCTCCCCACCAGTGTTGGCCCACTTTGATCCAAAATGGCCAACTTTTGTGACTTGTGATGCGCCTGGTTCAGTGGTGGGGGCAGCTATGTCTTAAGTGCAAAATGGTGCCGAGTGTCTAGTAGCGTTCGCGTCGAAGTCCCTCTCCCCAGCTGAACAGAAATACGTTGTGGGTGAGAGAGAAGTGCTCGCTTGTGTCTGGGGGTGCGAATGGTGGCACATTTACCGCTATGGATGCCATTTCACCCTGCGAACGGGCCACTGGGCGTTGACGACACTGCTGGAAACGACAGCTTCGGGACACAGGCCCCTACTGATCCACAGGTGGACTGAGTGACTGCGGGCCTACAATTTCACTACCCAGTTCACCCCTGGCAAAGAGAACACAGTGGTGAACCTCCTGTCCCGTGCCACGGCCAACACCGCACAACCGGACGACGACGACCCCATGGAGGTGGATCTAATCAACACACTGCATGGATCCATGCGGGACATAGTGTCCCTCCAGGAGCTCCAGGCGGAGTCAGAACAGGACCCCATGTTGTCACAACTGTACTCAGTCATCAGGGAGGGTTTGCCCACAAAGGTACAGGGTGATCTGGTGTCCTTTCACCGATTCAGAGACAAACTGAGTTACTGGAATGGTGTGTGTGTGGCAAGGGGGCACTGCACATTGATTCCAGTGTTGCTGAGATTGCACGTTCTGGCAATGCTCCACAAAGGTCACTTGGGTGTGGTCAAGGTGAAACAACGTTGCAGGGATTCGATTTGGTGGCCTGGCATCGATAAGGACATTGAAACTATGATTAAGAACTATGTTCTGTGTTTGGAGAGTGGTAAGACTGCCCCCCACACACACCTCTGCAACTGTTACCATACCCAGAGGGCCCTTGGAAGCACATCCATTTGGACATTTATGGTGAACTACACACGGCCCCACCAAACAGCCATTTTTTTACTGGTGGTCTGCGATCTGTTCTCCAAATGGCCAGAAGTGCTGCCTACTAACTCGGTCACGATGGATGTGGTCATCGATTTTCTCTTGTCGCTGTTCGCTAGATGGGGGGTCCCGAATGCCATCACAATGGACAATGGCCCACAGTTCACCTCTGGGGGGGTTTGAGGAGTTTTTGGGTGATAGGGGCATGGAGCACATCAGAACCGCATTCTACCACCCCCAAGCCAATGGGGGCATGGAATGTTTCAACAGGACTCTGAAAAATGGTCTGAGAGCCTATCTGGCGGACAGCTTCATGTTCCCTGACGAACATGCTCCTCCACTACAGGGCAATGGCCCATGCCACGACAGGGTGCTCCCCAGCAAAACTCATGCTGGAGTGTGAATTCCATCTGCCTCTGGACCGGCTGCAGCCCCCCACAACCTCCCCTTCGGGGGACACAGACCCTCCACGAGACCAGATCGTCACCCAGCAGCAGAAAATGAAACAATGTTTTGACAGGAAGCACAGAACAAGGGCCCATGGACTCGATGTGTCAAACCAGGTCTGGATTAAGCACCGCAACTGCACGCATAAACTGCAGCCTTTCTGGACAGGGCCCCTGCAGATTGTGAGCCGGCTGGGCCGGGACACGCTTGAGCTGTCGGATGGGTCACGGTGGCATTCCAGCCGGCTCAGGAATTTGTTGCCAGTCCAGGGTCCAGGAGCTGCGGCAGATTTGAATGATGAGGGTTGGGACTTACCTGATCGGGGTGTTGGGGACTCTCAGGTGCTGCCGATGGAACCTGTAGCAGGTCCTCCTCTAGTGAGGTGCTTGACTAGGATGCGTCAGAGGCCCAGACACCTCAATGACTTTGTAGTAGAAGTAGCCTTAGCTGAAGTGTGTTGGGCATGGGCGGCAGAATAAGCTACCCCAACATGGGAGGGTACCCTGTCAGTCTACCCTGGTGTCCATTTAGCTTATTAGGCCTGTTGTTCTATGTGTGTTAAAAAAAAAAAGGCGGAAAAAAGCCAATATGTGAAAAAAACAGAGAAAACATACAATGTATATATTGCATGTGTTCTGTGGGGTTCTTTCACGCTAGGGGGGTTCTGTTTTATATGGTGCCTTTCATGTTTTGTACGGGGGGGGTATGGGGATTTGGCCCTTGGGGCTTGCCGTAGCCAATGCCAGGCAGTCGAGGTGGTGACGTCAGTCGGGCTACGGCCAGTATGTATATTGAGGGTGAATCTGGGGTCGGGCTCAGATGACATAATGTTACACTCTCTTGTACAGTAGGTGGCGGTATGCACCTTTCAGTTGTTTGCTATCCGCCAGTTACCAAGAGAAGAAGAAGAAGAAGAAGACGCTATGAGGAATATGTCATAAAGCAATGAGGAAAACGTCACAAAGCCATAAGAAGAAAATGTCACAAAGTAATAAGAGGAAAACCTCACAAAACAGAGGCTCCTCTGATCTGACATATTTAGTTTTAGAGCAGTTGGTGGCAGTGACAGATGTGTAGAGTGATGGTATAGAATGACGAGAAGATGAAGAAGAATGATGTCTGAAGATAAGAGCTGAGGTTCGATTGGACACAGCAATGATGATAGAAGGACTACAGCTCCTGACCAGATAGAGTGATGATAGGCCCTTTTCCACTAGTCCCGCTTAGCCCAACACAGCACGGCTCAGCCCGCTTTTGTAGCTTTTTCCACTAGCTCCAGCACGGGTTAGCAGACGCTATTTTCGTGCCTGATCGAGGGCAGGGTACAACCGTGCTGAGTTGTGCTGAGATGTGACGTCAACAGACTGGTCACCACTGATTATTCAGGTCGTAACGTCATGAAAGCGACCGTCTTCTGATGAATCTACACGACCGCCATTAGTAAAGTTGGTCAGCGTGTAACCACAGTGGGCGGCTTTATTTTCAGTATTTGAGTATTTTCGGTATTTATTTTCATTTTCAACAATGGCTTCGCGTAAGGGTGTTCCATGGTCAAATGAGGAGGTGCGGTGTCTTCTGAGTGTATTGGCCGACGACCACATCCAGCATGAGTTAGACGGAGCAATGCGCAATGAAAAAATATACCAGCAGGTCTCCGAACACATGGCAGCACAAGGGCACAGCTGGACTGCCAAACAGTGTCGGGAGAAACTCAAAAAAATGAAGTGCGATTACCGTGCAATTAATACAGAGTGAAGTACATGGCGGTAATGTACCTGTAAGCTGGTTGCCAACCGCCAATCAAATCTAAAAGAAGAAGAAGAAGCTATGAGGAAAATGTCACAAAGCTATGAGGAAAACATAATCAAGTCAGTGGTGGTAATGCACTTTTAGACTGGTTGCCAACCGCCAATCAAATCTAAAAGCAGAAGAAGAAAGGTCAGTTCGTTGCTTGGTACAACATGGCTCATGTCTCACGTAATGAAGACATAACACGTACTCCCAGATCCTTGTCTTGCTTGGTTTTGTCTAGGGTAACGTCGCCTAATCTGTAATTGCATTTGGCATTGTTTCCTCCAAGATGCATCGCTTTACATTTTGTAGCGTTGAACTTGATTTGCCAACGTTAGGTCCAGGCCTGCAGTTGTTCAAGGTTCTTCTTCTTCTTCTTCTTCTTTTAGATTTGATTGGCGGTTGGCAACCAGCTTACAGGTGCATTACCGCCACATACTTCACTCTGTATCATCACTCTTATCTGGTCAGGAGCTGTAGTCCTTCTATCATCATTGCTGTGTCCAATCGAACCTCAACTGTATCTTCAAACATCACTCTTCTTCGTCTCCTCGTACTTCACTCTGTAGCATCATCTCACTCTATACCACTCCTGAAATGACTGATGTTGATGGTCATTGTTGACAACAGAGAAGACCGTGACGTCATCCGCAAACAGAGCAATGTAGTTGTGCACAGCTCCCGATTTGCCGTTCACAAAAAGAGGACAAAACACAGGGGGGCTAATACACTGCCCTATCGGAGTCTCTGACAATTAAGTATTCTGCAACAAAACTGCTTAGTACTGTACAAATTTGTGAAAAAGTATTGTGAGTGTGTGGCTTCTACTGATAATAAGGCTCATCTGAGTTAATGTGTGCATTAGACTGTAGAATGTAGCACTGGGTCACTCCATACATCCGATTAGATAACACATTAAAAATCGGCCCAGCACCAGCTCTGCACTCAGCAGGTAGGCTAGTTGACACTGAGCGGAAGTGACGTCTTGTGTTTTGAATGGTGTGAGTTAAACGACCATCACCGCGGTCAGAGATCCTAGCCTCTGCACTGACCAGCCTCATCCTTCCTCTGTACAAGTGGGGAGAACTTTTACCTTCATGTCTCCATAATCTCTCCACCTGTAAGTTTTATTCCATATAAAGTGGCTATGAATAGGAAGCGGGTCTATTTGGGATCTACCGTTAACCGTTAGCAACAACGGCCACTTTGCTAATGCTAGTTTGCCTGCAGCCTTTGGTATAATAATGCAGCTTCAGTTTATGTATCAGAGCAGATGACGAGCACAGTGTCTAGGTACTGTGTTATAGGCTGTAAATAACATTGCACAGCAGTTAGGCTTCATTAGTACTTATTGGCTTTGCAACGATGCTACTAATTATTAACCATTACCCACGGTGTGTTAGCAACAAAGCTAACACAAGAGGTCATTTTGCAGCTGTTAATTGTGATTTGAATATGATCATCTTTGCATGGATATAAACATGTTAATTATGTTTTTTGCTCAGCAGAACAAGAAGTAAATCAAGTAAACTTAGTCAACTGCAGTTTTTAAGGATTTTTAAAAATTAGTCTGATCTCATAACTTTTGACTATTTTAAATTCACCAACATTGTCATCTCCAGCTCGCAGGACTATAGTGCATATTCCTTTGCACAATATCTTTTTCAGACCACGATTATTGCATTTTATTTATATGTTAATTGGATTAAATAACAATTGTGAAATGAGACATGCACACTGGGATTTAAATGTTTTGGATGAGCACTGTGCCTTGACATATGAGGCTTTTCCACTTAGAGCAGAGACCACGACTCATTCAGTTTGATATGCATACCATTTACTTTAAAACTACCTTTTCCTGTTCTGAATAAAGATAAAGTACACAGAAATATTATCTTAACTGGAGATCATGATAATATTGCCAAAATTCAGTAAATTCAAATAGCCATAGTAGCTTCTCCAAGATCAATACACAAAGATTACCAGTGATTATATGGGGGGGGGGGGGGGATTGTTGAGAATAACACTAATTTTCAGTATTATGATAAAAGCATTGTCCCACAAACTAGAATTAGCTTTGCTTGACTTACTTAATTGTCTGTTCTTTAAAACACAATTAAACCAGTTTCACTTATTTTGGAAAATAAACCATTTTTCTACTTGTGTAAAATTTGTTGCCTCAATAGTTTTGGACTGTAGTGTAACTGTCAGAATAACCCAGCCACAGGGGGTGCACAAGCCAGTGTACTCCTAGTGCCGGTCCCAAGCCCGGGTAAATGGGGAGGGTTGTGTCAAGAAGGGCATCCGGCATAAAATCTTTACCAAATCAAACATGCGGATCATGACGAATGAGACTTCCATTCCTGTTATGTCGAGGCCCGAGTTAAAAACAACCGCCACAGGTGCTGTTAACGAACAGGGTGCCGGTGGAAATTGGGCTACTGTTGGTGGAAGATCCAGGAGGAGGAGAGGGGGGCGGCATGTTAGAAGGGAGCGAGAAGAGGAAAGGTAGAAGTGTGGAGGTGAGTGTAGGGATATTAAATGTTGGGACTATGACTGGTAAAGGCAGAGATTTGGCTGATATGATGGAGAGAAGAAAGGTACAGTGCATCTGGAAATTATTCACAGCGCTTCACTTTTTCCACATTTTGTTATGTTACAGCCTTATTCCAAAAGTGATTAAATTCATTTTTTTCCTCAAAACTCTACACACAATACCCCATAATGACAATGTGAAAAAGTTTGAGATTTTTGCAAATTTATTAAAAATAAAAACTAAGAAATCACATGTACATAAGTATTCACAGCCTTTGCTCAATACTTTGTTGATGCACCTTTGGCAGCAATTACAGCCTCAAGTCTTTTTGAATATGATGCCACAAGCTTGGCACACCTATCTTTGGCCAAAGCTAACACAAGAGGTCATTTTGCAGCTGTTAATTGTGATTTGAATATGATCATCATTGCATGGATATAAGCATGTTTAATTACGTTTTTTGCTCAGCAGAACAACAAGTAAATCAAGTAAACTTAGTCAACTGAAGTTTTTAAGGATTTTTTAAAATTAGTCAGATAACTCATAACTTTGAATATTTTAAATTCAGCAACATGTTGTCATCTCCAGTTCACAGGACAATAGTGCATATTCCTTTGCACAATATCTTATTCAGACTACAATTATTGCATTTTATTTATATGATAATTGGATTAAATAACAATTGTGAAATGAGACATGCACACTGGGATTTAAATTTTTGGGGTGAGCACCGTGCTTTGACATATGAGGCTTTTCCTCCTCTTTGCAACATCTCTCAAGCTCCATCAGGTTGGATGGGAAGCGTCGGTGCACAGCCATTTTCAGATCTCTCCAGAGAAGTTCAATTGGATTCAAGTCTGGGCTCTGGCTGGGCCACTCAAGGACATTCACAGAGTTGTCCTGAAGCCACTCCTTTGATATATTGGCTGTGTGCTTAGGGTCATTGGCCTGCTGAAAGATAAACCGTTGCCCCAGTCTGAGGTCAAGAGCACTCTGGAGCAGGTTTTCCTCCAGGATGTCTCTGTACATTGCTGCAATCATCTTTCCCTCTATCCTGACTAGTCTCCCAGTTAACTGCCATTGAAAAACATCCCCACAGCATGATGTTGCTACCATCATTGGCGTGGTTATGAACAGTGCCTGGTTTCCTCCAAACATGACACCTGGCATTCACGCCAAAGAGTTCAATCTTTGTCTCATCAGACCAGAGAATTTTGTTTCTCATGGTCTGAGAGTCCTTCAGGTGCCTTTTGACCAATTCCATGCGGGCTGCCATGTGCCTTTTACTAAGGAGTGGCTTCCATCTACCCACTCTACCATACAGGCCTGATTGGTGGATTGCTGCAGAGATGGCTGTCCTTCTGGAAGGTTCTCCTCTCTTCACAGAGGAACGCTGGAGCTCTGACAGACAGAGTGACCGTCGGGTTTTTGGTCACCTCCCTGACAGGCCCTTCTCCTCCGATCGCTCAGTTTAAACAACCGGCCAGCTCTGGGAAGAGTCCTGGCGGTTCCGAACTTCTTCCATTTACGGATGATGGAGACCACTGTGCTCATTGGGACCTTCAAAGCAGCAGCAATTTTTCTGTACCCTTCCCCAGATTTGTGCCTCGAGACAACCCTGTCTCGGAGGTCTACAGACATTTCCTTTGACTTCATGCTTGGTCTGTGTTCTGACATGCACTTCTTCTTCTTCTTTCTTTTTTTTGGCTGGGGCAACCAGCGTAAAGGCACATTACCACCATCCAGTGTTGGGAGTGTGGGCCAGTCATTGCTACCCAGACAAACTAAAAAAAACAAAAACAAAAAAAACACCCCATAGCCTTTTAATTAGCCCTGTATCTTTAAGGTAAACAAATAACTTCTTTAACCCAATCCCCAATATCACGCTTAAGTTAACATCTCCCACCCCTAGTTTCCTAATTTCCCTCACTATTATGTCTCTCGCTTGCATGTACTTCTGGCAGTGCAGAATGACATGCTCAACCGTTTTTTCCTCTCTCTCACAATAATCACACATCCCTGTCTGGTGCTTACTTATTAAATGCATAGTTTTATTTAATCTAGTATGACCCAACCTTAGTCTAGATAAAATATTCTCTTCTTTTGTTGTTCTCTTTCCCACCCTCCCCTTTATTCCAACTGTGCTCTGGATAGCATACAGGTGATGTCCTGTACCTCCTGTGTCCCACCTATGCTGCCATTCCTGCCTCCGACTTACTAAATGAAATATTCCAAACCTCCTGATGTCCCAGAGCCTGCTTAGCCAATTTATCTGCAGTTTCATTGCCCTTTATCCCCTTGTGAGCTGGTATCCACATAAATGATACAGCCACCTTATTATTTCTAAGGCTATACAGAGTCTCATATATTTCATAAACTGTCCTGCCTGCTGTCAGATGAACCTGATTGTATTGACATTAAAGCTGCACTGGAGTCTGAGCAAAGAATAGCATTTTTGATTGGCAACCCCTCAATCCACTGTAATGCAGTTACCAAAGCTAACATTTCAGCTGTATGTACAGACAAATGGGAGGATGTTCTTCTTTTAACAGATATTTCCAAGGCAGTGTAACCCTGTGACACTTACTTGTCTCGCCAAATTTTGTAACAATATACCACTGTAATACAATGGGTAATTGGGGGTATAATATCACTGGGTATACCACTGCTGATTGGGTAATTGGGGGTCACCCACTACCACCTGCGCTCGCCAGATTTATGTGTGTAACCCTTACTAACACCCACTCACCCTACTCACTTTAAGTGTAGTGCCCTTTTTGGTAGTGGTGTGTTATGGCAATGTATTTACCTTAACTTTACTACCTGAGGCAGAGGGATAATTGGGCCAGGTTAGACCGACTCTGGGTTCGTAGGAGCCTGGGAGGTGCAACAACAGATCACACACACACAGCCGTATATGGAACTTGCAACTATGTATATTATTTACAAATATGTACATATAAATAAATACACAGCGCGATTAAAAAAAATACAATCCATAAACTCAAACTTATATTTACAAAATTCACAGTCCTGTTTTGGTCCGTTCCTGGTGACTAGTGGAGTCACCTTTAGCAGTTCATAGGGTTCAGGCTTCGGCTCGCAATCCAGATTTGGAGAATCCACGCTCATGCTAAGTGGCTCGTGCTTCAATGGGTTCCCGCACTCAGTGTGAGTTCACAGCCTTTGGATCCCAATCAGTTTCAAGGGTTTTATCCAGACAAAGGCTGCTATTAGCACGTTAGCGTCGCCATATCACCAAGGACCGTCTCTCTCTCTGGTCTGTGTCTTTCGGTGTCTGGCGGGACTGAGCCAAAAATGCAAGTCATCCCAGACCCAGGGAGAGAGCGCTTAACCCATTGGGTGGCGTGACCCAGCAACGGCGCAGCCATTGGTTACTCGAAATATCAACACACAATACTAGGAACTTTATCAGAAGATTCTAGAAAATGTTCCTAACTATTTATGAATATATATATTTAGTTAAATATTCATATTCAAATTATGTATTCCCATTGTGAAATGGGTGTTTTTCTTTTTAAAAGCGGTATCAATATTTATAATTTAATTCACGTTAAACTATCTACTCCCATTGTGAAATGAATGTCCCCCCTTCTTCTTAAAGCGGTATCGACATTCATAATTCCATCACGTTTTTAACACTGGGTTACAGCAGGAATACAGAAAGCAAAGCCAGTGCAACCTGTCTCAGGATCTTTTGATCCATCAGTGAATACTGGGGGTGTAGGGAACCCACGCTGGGATATTCATCTCAGACTGGAAGCAGAGGGGAGGGGAATATTCCCTCTGCCGGCAGAGCGTGGGGGATTTAACAGAGGAGGACAGTACGTATTGTAATGGGAGAAGT
This sequence comes from Pholidichthys leucotaenia, assembly GCA_020510985.1. Classification (NCBI taxonomy): domain Eukaryota; kingdom Metazoa; phylum Chordata; class Actinopteri; order Cichliformes; family Pholidichthyidae; genus Pholidichthys; species Pholidichthys leucotaenia. The sequence continues at coordinate 340,210,892 of CM035841.1, forward strand.
TATGGTAATGCAGCGTAGCTGCGGGGACAGTAAGGGGTGGATGTGTGAATGTATTGTGATGCAAGATTTCAGGGAGCAGGGGGAAGGAATGGAGTGATATAAAAGGAGAGACCCTGGTGTATTGAGAAAAGTCCTTTTCTGTGTATGAATGAAGTGAGAGAGAGAAATAAAGTTTGTCTGTCGTGCAAGTCTGGTTCCTTTATTTGCACTCTCCACAGGGTAAAGGAATGATACATTGTTTCCAAACGATCCTCAACTAAAACTGCAGTGTTTCCAACTTTTCTATAACCTTGCATCTTTTCCAAAAGATACAAATCAACAGAAACTGAATAGAAAAACCAGGGAGGTGTGACTGACAAAGGAACTGATGGAATATATGATCTGTCACATAATTTCATGTCTCTGGCAATCCTCCCAGCATAAAATGCAAAACTCTCCTTTTTGACCCTTTCTCCTTCCCAACATGGCATCAAAACTCTAGCTGTAGGATGTTGATCTTGAGTGTGCCCTTGCAGATTGACCCAGTAATTCATCATTATCTGTTTACACCTGACATTTAATGGCATTTCCCCCATTTCCACTTGAAGAGCAGCAACAGGGGTTGTCTTAAGTGCACCACAACAGATCCTCAATGCTTGGGCCTGGATGACATCTAACTTATTCAAAATGGTTTTGTATGCAGATCCATATACAGTACATCCATAATCCAATACAGACCTAATTAACGCAACATAAATGTTTTAAACAGCAGCTCTACAAGCACCCCACTCTGCCCCTATTAAGCACCTCATTACATTAAACACCTTTTTGCATTTTATTGTCATATGGCTGGCTGCACGGTGGCGCAGTGGTTTAGCACTGTGGCAGCACAGTTTTACCCTCGGCCGGGGGATCGCGGGGATCATGAGATCGTGGGTTCGATCCCAGCCCCCGACCAACAGTGAGCTGTGTGGAGTTTTCATGTTCTCCCCGTGTTGCGTGGGTTTACTCCGGGATTTCTCCGGTTTCCTCCCGCATACCAAAAACATGTACACTACCGTTCAAAAGTTTGGGGTCACCCAGACAATTATTTTGTGTTTTCCATGAAAAGTCACTCTTATTTACCACCATGAGTTGTAAAATGAATAGAAAATATAGTCTAGACATTGACAAGGTTAGAAATAATGATTTGTATTTGAAATAATAATTTTTTCCAGATACTCAACCTGCTCAAAGGAAGGTCAGTTTTATAGCTTCTCTAACTAGCTAAACTGTTTTCAGCTGTGCTAACATGATTGCACAAGGGTTTTCTAATCATCCATTAGCCTTCTGACGCAATGAGCAAACACATTGTACCATTAGAACACTGGAGTGATAGTTGCTGGAAATGGGCCTCTATACACCTATGTAGATATTGCACCAAAAACCAGACATTTGCAGCTAGAATAGTCATTTACCACATTAGCAATGTATATTAGATACTAGAGTGTATTTCTGATTAGTTTAAAGTTATCTTCATTGAAAAAACAGTGTTTTTCTTTCAAAAATAAGGAAATTTCTAAGTGACCCCAAACTTTTGAACGGTAGTGTAGGTTTAGGGCGCTCGCGCACGCAGCGACCGGCAGCCGGTGGCTTGTCACCAGACTGCAAACCAAATCTACCTACGGGTACAAATAAGTAACAAAAAAAAATATATATATATTTTGAATCTGTTCCCTCCAAGTTAGATTAACATCAAACCAGACACCCAAAAATCTGAAAACTTTGACTTGCTCTATTTCCTGAGCATACATTAACTGAGCATCAGCTACCCTTTTCCTTGTAAATACAACCTTTGTTTTTTCCACAGAAAATTTAAATCCCCCTTCCACAGCACTTATTGCCTCTTGCATTTTCCCTCTTATATGCTTAAAATTACTCCCTCTTTTCCATAATGCCCCATCATCAGCAAATAAAGAACGACCAATGCCGTTATTCACACAGGAAAAAACATCATTTATCATAATAGAAAAAAAGTACTGGGCTTATAACACTACCCTGGGGGGTGCCATTTTCCACCAAGTAACTATCTGATAAGGCTCTGCCCACTCTAACTTGAGTGTACTTGTTAAACAAAAAATCTTTGATCCAGTTAAATGTTCTCCCAGAAATTCCTATCATGCTTAGCTTAATCATTAGCCCCTCCTTCCACAACATGTCATACGCCTTTTATACGTCAAAAAACACTGCAATTACCGACTCTATTAACTTGAGCGTTCTGTATCTCTGTCTCCAAACACACAATGGGATCCATAGTTCCCCTTCCTTTTCTAAATCCGCTCTGATGCGGTGACAAAATTCCTCTACTTTCGAGATAAAAGGAAAGTCTGTCTGTAATCATTCTCTCCATTACTTTTCCCAGATGTGATGTTAGAGCTATAGGTCTGTAGCTCGCTGGGTCTGAGGGATCCTTTCCTGGTTTTCTTACAGGAACAATCACAGCCTCTTTCCACGTAGTTGAGAGCGTTCCCATTTCCCACACTTTGTTGTAGACTTCCAATAGCTTCCTCATTGCCAAAGTCCCTAAATGTTTTAGCATGATGTAACAGATATTGTCTTTCCCAGGGGATGTTAATCCTGATTTGTTTACTGCTCTTTCCATTTCATCTAGAGTGAAAGGAGAATCCAAAGAACTACTAAAGTCTAACCTTTCCTCCAGAGCCCCAGAGTGGGCTAAACTCGTCCTATTTCTTCCTCTTTTACCTTCTTGCGTCAAATTGCTTGAGCTATGAATTTGAGTCAGAGTCTTTGCTATCATTGTTGCTTTTTCCTCATCGGTTACTGCAGTCACTTCCTCACTTTTTAGTATTGGATACTGCCATTCCCTCCTAATTCCCCTCATAGCCTTGATCATACTCCATACATCCCCCACAGTTGTTGATCTACCTATAGTGCTGTAGTATCTCTGCCAGCTTTCTCTCTTAGCCCTCCAGATAGTTTTCCTGGCTTTTGCTAGTGCCCTCTTATAAGTAACAAAGTTTTTCAAATTATGAGTTCTTCTTAAGACCCTAAACACCTTATTCCTCTCTTTAATGGCTTTAGTGCACTTGTCTGTCCACCAAGGCACTGCTTTCTTTAACATTTTACCTTTACTTTTAGAGATGGATTGATTAGCTGCTTCAAGAAAAATATTTTTAATTTTATTCTCCACACTCTCAATGTCTTCATTAACATCTACTTGGGGTAAGTCTCTCTCACAGATAAATTTAAATAATTTCCAATTAGCAGTGCTAAAAACCCATCACCCTTTTTTATGTCCACTTACCCTATTCACGGAAATGAAAATATTACAATACACTGGGAAATGGTCACTTCCCACTGAGGACTCCTCTAAAACCTCCCACTCACACACATACCTGCAATATTACTCGTCACCAAAGTTAAGTCAAGAACTGAACCACTCCCCGTATGTACATCAATTGTAGTTACTCTACCGTCATTTAAACATACTAAATTCTTGTCTCTCAAAAGTTCTTCAATTGTCTCACCATTTATGTCTGTATGATTTGCCCCCCCCATAATACATTATGGGCATTAAAGTCCCCACATATTACCACCCTGCTTCCATCTATCCCCTCCATCTGAGATAATTGATTCAGTATCAGCTTCTTACAAGGATTATAAAAATTTACGACTACTAATTCCCCCTCTTTTGTCCAAATTTCAACTACCACATATTCCAGTCCAGCACCTTTATCTATCTCTCTGAACTGAATTCCCTCCCTCATAAATGTTGCACATCCACCTCCCATTCCCTCCCTTCTGTTGTTCTGAATTGAGACATATCCCACTATTTTAAAATCCAGAGTGGGTTTCAGCCATGTCTCCTGGACACAGATAACATCTGGTTTGTCTGAAAGCTCCTCAATATACCTTTTGAATTCCTGTCCGTTAGCCGGCAAGCTTCTCGCATTCCACTGAACCAAAATGACCATTAGTGCAATTCCTATCCAAGCCATGCTTGATCCTGACTCGTCTGACTACTAAGATCATTCCTCACCTCCTCCCAAGTTAATCCACTGAAACCAAGATGATTAGCTGCTGCTTTCACTATTATTTGAATTATCTCAGTTTTAGACTTGACTTCCATTGTGGCATTCACAACTCCTATAAAAATGACCAGTTTCTTCAGATCAATCTGGATTTCCCCATTCCGTCCCAGTTCTCTTTCCCTTGCAAGCAGCCTCCCCCCAGTCCTTTGCCCATTCCCTCCTCTCTGGTTCATCCTTTTCACTGCTTCAGCGTAGTAGATTTTATTCTGCACTCTGACCTGCTTTTATTTCTTCCATTGAGACCCCTATTGGCACCCCCCAAATTACACCCTTGTTCCACTTAGACCCGTTATCAATAAAGCTTGTACTTTTCACTTTGAACCTCCCAATCTCCCTCATTTTGTCAGCTCTTTCCCTTTGCTCCTCACTCCTACACACAATCAGTAGATTTCCATCCCTCAGCACCTTTGCCATGTGTATTTCTCCAACTTGATTTTTCAATATTGTTGTCAATATAACTAGGCTCATTGTGGATATCCCCTTTTCTTCCTCAAACCTTACAATAATTTTGAATTCCTCCCTCAGCGCTACCACCACTTCCACTACTCCTGACTTTCTTCGCATTACTTCCAGGAAAGTTATTCTCCCCTTTTTTTTCCCTTTTCCGCTTCCCTGCCCAGTATCCATACTGTCTTCACTATCCCATAAATCAGAATCTTCCCAGTCTGGCCCATTCACAATGCTGTTGTGCCGACCCGCCACACCTTCTTTTACAATGTTTCTCCTCCTCATTCTTCCATTCTTGCAAACTCCAGTCACGACACCTGAAATCTTTGCCAAATCGTCTGACAAATTTCTCTTGTCTTCTTTCGGAGATCTAACCATAAATCCCTCAGATTAGCCAAAAACGCCTTTTCTTTTGTTTTCTTTTTTCTCTTCTTCTTTTTCCCGATTCGCAGATCTTTCCTGCAGTGTTCGTCTAATCCTCTCCTCAACTCTTACTCGCCAACCCTCATCTGACATGCACTGTCAACTGTGGGACCTTATATAGACAGGTGTGTGCCTTTCCAATTCATATCCAGTCAACTGAATTTACCACAGGTGGACTCCAATTAAGTTGTAGAAACATCTCAAGGATGATCAGTGGAAACAGGATGTACTTGAGCGCAATTTTGAGCTTCATGGCAAAGGCTGTGAATACTTATGTACATGTGATTTCTTAGTGTTTATATTTTTAATAAATTTGCAAAAATCTCAAAAATAACTTTTTTTTCCCATTGTCATTATGGGGTATTGTGTGTAGAGTGTTGAGGAAAAAAAATAATGTAATTCCTTTTGGAATAAGGCTGTAACGTAACAAAAATGTGGAAAAAGTGAAGCACTGTGAATACTTCCCGGATGCACTGTAGATATACTGTGTGTTCAAGAAACCAGATGGACGGATAGCAAGGCTCAGAGCATTGCAGGGGGATTTAAACTGTTCTACCATGGTGTAGATGGGAAGAGAAATGGAATAGGAGTAATCTTGAAGGAAGAATATGTGAAGAGTGTTCAGGAGGTAAAGAGGGAGTCGGACAGAATCATGAGTTTGAAGCTAGAAGCTGAAGGTGTGATGTTGAATGTTGTCATTGTGTATGCCCCACAAATTGGATGCCAGGTAGAAGAGAGAAATTTTGGTGTAAGTTGGATGAAGTGGTAGAGTGTTCCCAGGCGGGAGAGAGTGGTGATTAGAGCAGACTTTAATGGACATGTAGGTGAAGGGAACAGAGGTGATGAGGAGGTTCTGGGTAGGTATGGTCTTAAGGAGAGAAATGTGGAAGGACAGATGGTTGTGGATTTTGCTAAGAGGATGGAAATGGCTGTGGTGAACACATACTTCAAGAAGAGAGAGGAACATAGGGTGACTTACAAGAGTGGAGGAAGGTACACACAGGTGGACTACATCTTATGTAGAAGGAGAAATCTGAAAGAGATAGGAGACTGCAAGGTGATGGCAGGGGAGAATGTAGCTAGACGACATCGGATGGTAGTCTGTAGGATGACTTTAGAAAACAAGAAGAAGAGAGTGAAGGCAGAACCAAAGATGAAGTGGGGGAAGTTACAGAAGGAAGAAGGTCACACAGAGTTCAGGAAGGAGATGATACAGGCTCTGGGTGGTAGGGAAGAATTAACAGATGACTGGGAAAGTACAGCAGACGTATTGAGGGAGTATTGAGGCTACAACACCTGAATTTGTGTATGGTCAGCTCAGTGCTGGCTCAGCCATATTTGCACGGTCAGCTACAGCCAGCTATTTTGTGGAATGATATAACGTGGGGACGTAACTTGCTGAAAGGGTGTAACTAGACAGAGTCTGTGAGCTGCAGACGGACCTGTCCTGAATTTCTTGCTGCTCCATTTTTACTTTATTACAACTGTTTCATCCGGCTACTAGCTTAGTAAACTACTCTGCATGGTTCTCCTGCATCGGCAGCATCAATGTGTAATTGTGTATCACGAAGCGGCAATACGTGTCATGGGACGGGACCCTGGCACCACTGGCAAAAAAAATGTATATAATAATAGTAATAATAATAAATTGATTCTTAATTTTTGTGAATCAGTTCTGAATCGTGTAAAATGAGAATCTAGATTCTTATGTGAATCGACCTCCCCCCCCCCCCCAACACCCCTACTGGACACTAAGGAAGGAGAAAAGGACTTGTATTGATTGGCTAGACAGAGAGATCCAGTTGCAAAGGATGTGCAGCAGGTTAGATTGATTAAGAACAGAAATGGTATTGTACTAACATGACAAGAGTGTGTTGAGAAAGTGGAAGGAGTACTTTGAAGAGCTGATGAATGAAGAAAATGAGAGAGAGAGACACGGATGGATGAAGGAAAGATGGTGAACAAGGAAGTCCCGGGATTAGCACGGCAGAAATGAGGGCCACTTTGAAGAGGATGAAGACTGGAAAGGCAGTTGGTTCAGATGACATACCTGTGGAGGTTTGGAGATGTTTAAGAGAGATGACAGTGGACTTTTTATCCAGATTAACACAATCTTGAAGAATGAGATTATGTCTCAGGAGTGGAGAAGTGCTTTGGTACAAATTTTAAGAACAAAGGTGATACTGAGAGCTGTAGTAACTACAGAGGCATAAAGTTGATCAGCCACACTATGAAGATATAGCAAAGAGTTGTTGAAGCCAGGTTAAGAAGAGAGGTGACAATCAGTGAGCAGCAGTATGGTTTCATGCCAAGAAAGAGTACTACAGATGCGTTGTTTATAGGTTTTTTGTTTTTCTTATTTCAGACAAGGATGATAAGGAGATGTTTTAACTTTACCTTGACATGTTTCGACTAGCATCTGCAGTCTTCCTCAGAAGTGTTAGCTGATCGCTGTGATGTGTCATATATCAGCAGTATGTGAGGGTGGTGCAGGACATGTATGAGTACAGCGAGATGGTGGTGAGGTGTGCTATAGGAGTGACAAATGGATTCATGGTGTGGGTGGGGTTACATTGGGGATCGGCTCTGAGCCCCTTTGTGTTTGCCATGATGATGGACAGGCTGACAGACAAGGTCAGGCAGGAGTCTCCGTGGACCATGATGTTTGCAGACGATATTGTGATCTGTAGTCTGGAAGGAAGAGGAATGAAAGTCAGTAGAAGCAAGACAGAATACATGAGAGGGAGGCAGGTGTAATGGTGAAGATGCAAGGAGTAGAAGTAGTGAAGGTAAATGAGTTTACATACCTGGGGTCAACCATCCAAAGCAATGGAAAATGCACAAGAGAGGTGAAGAAGAGAGCGCAGGCAGGGTGGAGTGGGTAGTGACAAGTGTCAGGAGTGATTTGTGGCAGAAGGATAGCAGCTAGAGTGAAAGGGAAGCTTTTCAAGACGGTAGTGAGACTTGCTATGATGTATGGTTTGGAGACAGTGGCACTGACAAAAAGACAGGTGGCAGAGTTGGAGATGCTAAGATTCTCATTGGGAGTGGCTAGGAGGGACAGGATTAGAGATGAGTATATCAGAGGGACAGGGTTGAGCAGCTTGGAGACATAGTAAGAGAGGCAAGGCTGAGATGGTTTGGACATGTGCAGAGGAGGGATAGAGGATATGTTGGACAAATGATATTGAAGATGGAGCTGCCAGGTAGGAGGAAAAGAGGAAGACCATAGAGAAGATTTGTGGATGTAGTGAAGGAGGACATGGAGAGGGTTGGTGTTACAGGAAAAAATGTAAGGGATAGAGTGAGATGGAGGCAGATGATCTGCACTGACAACACTAACTGTCAGAATAAATCACGCTTAATCTTGCAGTCGAGTTGCTACTGAGCCCTAGAGTCCCAAGATGCTGCTTTTTGAGCTTTCACAACCAAGCTTTCATAAGATCAGTTTTGTAACCTGTTCACTAAAATCTGAGCTGACTGCATGTGTCATATGGCCTGTGGATGACAGCTGTTGGGTTATTTAAGGCTTCTCAGCATAAACTGTCCTGACCATGCAGCACTTTGGCTTCTGTGTTTGTCCAGTACTGTCCAGAAGGAAGATCACTATGGACCTCCACAAAATCATCCACAATGCGCTGCATGAATTCATTCAGACTTATATTCCTGATGCTGATCTTAGGTAAACCATTCACAAGCTTTTTGTTATCCATCTAAAAATCCTCCCCAGAACGGTTTAGTTGCAGCTTTTTTTTTTTTTTTTTTATCATTCACTGTAGTACATTGGATGATGTCCTCTTGTCATACATCACTGGAGTCCTGGAGGATCTCGGCTCCCAGCAGAGTGTTGAGGAAAACTTTGATGTGGAGGTCTTTGCAGAGATGCTAGAAGCTTACATACCTGGCTTTGCTGAAATTGACAGGTGAACAGTCTTTCTCTTTTTTTAATTAAGGAAAATCAGACAACTGTAGTTTGTTTTTTGCTAGGTTTTTAAATGATGTTTATTATTTATTAATGTTTGCAGTGTCAAAGTCTGTGAAATGATGTTCAGTCTGGCTTCTAAACTAGCCTCTGCCCGTACTTCAGGTAATATTGTGTCTTATCTTTTTTTAAATCATTATTGAAAGCACCAGTATTTAATCCATTCTGGAAACATTTTTTGTCTAATGTGTTGAAAATGTCTTAGCATCCCAGCATCTGTCAATGATTAAAGGGGTATGAAAAACAGGGATGTAACGATACAGCTTGTTTAATGCTTAATCTGATCTGATATTTTTAAATTTGGTTATTGGCTGATACAAAAACAGATATGCAGCTTGTGGCCCAAATAAATTCAGCATACTTCTTTTCATTGTATTTCTGCAAGTGTTTAAGGTTGGAAATGGTAAAGTTGTTAACCTCCACTCTTACAGCTTCACCTCGGGTTTTTTGTAAATTTATATATACATTTTGTCATTTATCAAACATATACGTTCACATTTATCTCTTTTAATTAAAATAATAGAAGACATCAAGCTATAACATTTATATATCGGTATAAGTTTGTTAACAGCAGAGAGGTCACCTAATAAACATTTATAATTTTTAAAATCAGTCAGTAAATTGCAAAGAACAGTCAAGACAAACTGAAAACATCACAGGAAAAAAGAAACAATATAAAAGATGTTTATGCTCAGTATGATTTTAATATTGACTCTTTTATAACACCCTAATAACAGTCACAGACAGCTGTCCTCCATCACTGCTTTGACATAAATCAAGTAATATTTTAGTCGTTTTCTGTAACAATTATATTTGAGTAATTGATTGAGGAGTAATTATGATTGAGAAGTATTTCAGCAAAAATGCCTGCTGTATTATACCTGAACATCGACATAAAAAACCTTTTTTTAAAGAATAATTTAATAACTTACTAATTAACAGCTCACCGTACCATCACAGCCATTGGAGAGATGTAAACCTCTCTTGAATCCGTTTGTTTCAGATTATTTCAGTGTTTTTAATCCTCCCGAAAACAATTTAGCACTACTGGAATAACCAACAAAGATATTCTAATTAGCAAATGTATTCACTCTGTCAGTCTCAAGTTTTAGAAAGTTTTTATGAAGAGTTAATATGCAGAACAGATAAAATTAGTTATCCATTTGTCTGTAAGTCTTCCATTCAGTTTATTTTTAATTATGTTTTTGTTTGAAACAATATATTTTCTTTAGTTTCTCATTTTTAAACCAAAAAATGTTCATTAACATCCATCTTGCCTCTAACATTACATCTCTGCATGCAGACTCCTCACACACACAGCAGAGTCACTGCTGTTCAGGGAGAACCAACATTGGAGAGATGTTTACAGAATCCTGGACATTTTAAAAAGGCATTTATTTTATGTTTAAATAGATCAGTTTTCATTTGTTATTGCTCCTCGATACCGATCTGTCATTTTTTTTGCCTGAACCGAACCTGATACTGATACTACATGTTAGATCAGCCCACCCCTAATGAAAAAAAAACAATAAAATCCATCCTCATCCTCCAAATTAAATGACTGGCTTCCCTTTCATTGTCGGTGTGAAATGCTATGAACAGGGCTGTACGTTAACTTTTTTGCTCATAGCACTGGTGCTACAGAGGTTCATAGTAGGGCTGTTGCGGTAGAGGGAATTCCCCTGCGGTGACGGTGGACAGCTCAACACTGCGGTATTATTGCAAATGTTTTTAGGACCCTGTGGTCTCGTAATTTAAACAGGGTTTATAACTTATGTGGCACACGATGGAAGCTGTGAGAAGCTCACTGCAGCTCCACTCTCAACTTTATGTGCGTGTGTGACAATCATGTAGCTGCTCTTTCTATAGGCATGAACTGCTGATTCCGTTAAAAAAAAAAAAAAAGATCATTTTCATGAACTATGGGGTGTGTGGACTGGAGACTGCAGTGACATTCAGCTTATTTAAGCAGGACAGCCTCCTTACAGGATCCTGCATGGGTCTTGTCGCCGGGATTTTTGCCGCTGTCTGAAAAATCACATTCAAACAAGCTTTGGCTCTCAGAGCTCGTACACAGGAGCATACACAGTCAGGACCATACCCAATCCGCTCAGAAGGAAATGACACACTTTGCTCCCTTTCAGTGCTCACTGTCATGGCTGTGTTTAGCAAAGAGTCTAAACGCTTTTACCACTAACTGCCTGCTGGAGTCCGTCTGGAGAGAGACCCACATGGTGCTGCGCCGTCAGCACCCAGCGGCAGCAGCACCGGGTGCTGTGGAAGCTTCTAGAGTACCGGGTGCAAACATGCTATTGGCAATGAAAATACACTTCATTTAACAATTTATTTAACTAGTGCATACCCGTGCATGCCCGTAGAAACCAAATATAAGCAAGTATTTCTGCATGCCTGTAGAAAGCAGGTATAAGCAAGCATTTTTGCTTGCCCGTCGAAAGTTACTGTTACCATGGCAACAGTAATTATAGTGATGCCTGCCTTTGATCTTTGACATGGTTAAACAAGTATTTCTGCATGCCCGTCAAAAGCAAGTGTAAGCAAGCAGTTCTGCATGCCCATCGAAAGTGTTCTGACCTCACAATGTGCCTGTGATGTTTATATGACATCATAGGAGGAGTTCAGAACATGGTGTGCGCATGTGACACAGACACATAAACAGACAGCGACTTCTCTTCATCTTGAGCAAGAATACAAAGACTGCTTGATCTGGCAACTCTGCTCGGGGCAACGTAGAATTGGCCATGGCTGCAGAAATCTGTTGTGCAGAAAACACGAACACGCTGTAAAGATTGGCCCTGTGACTTATTCACCTTGCCAAATTGAGCCATGTAACATCATAAAGACACATTAGTCTTGGCATCGTGAGTGATGGTGTATATGACATCATAAAGACACATTTGTCTATGTGCTGTCATATAGACATGTGACGTCATATAGACATGATGTCTTTATGACGGCATCATGAGTCCTATGATGCCTGAGTTCATAGGATGTCCTATGATGTTCAGGCAGAGATCATAGGCCGTCCTATGATGTCCTATAAATGTGACAGACAGACACACACACACAGAGATTTCTTGCTTTAATAGAGTGAAGTGATAGAGTGAAGAGTGATGATGATAATCAATAGGGGCACATAAGTGAACAAGATATAGCCACACACACAAAAAAATGAACACCGCGGTTGTTGCGGTTGATTGTTTTCCTCCGCGATAGGCGTGTCCATAGCGCGGTATTACATAATTGCGGTTATCGTGACAGCCCTAGTTCATAGTCATGTAGCACAAGACAAAAACTTGTGCACAATAAAAATTTGCATACATTTCTACATCACTCATCAGTCCTAACCATCTAAACACACTCACCTCACCATACAAAGTAACGGGCCAGATGTTTAACATCCCTAGACTAGCTTACATCGCCCCAAGGAGCTTCCTCTTTCTCCGTCACACTCCTCCTCCAGAGACCCATGCAAAATGAACCCGCTGTGAGCCCAGGAGGAGCCGGAAGAAACAGGAAAAAAAATGTTTCTTTTATAAGAGCAGTTTTTCAGTCACTCCCTCTGAGCCAGCAGCAGCGGAGAAGAGGTCAGCCTGTCCCGTTGATGAAGAGCAATCTATGCATCCCGGTTTACCTCACATGTCCTCTGCTCCTCTTTTTTTTCCCCGTGACAGTCCCCTCCAAAATAAGACAGATCCCGCTTTGTTTGGCTGTAAATGCCACACTCAAAAGTGTAGCCTGCACACACAAACACATGGTGTCTGTTCTTTTAAATATGAAAGCTGTTCAACACTGATATGAATGAAATGTTGGGTGTATTTTGCAATCCTCTCTGTTGTAACGGAGGACAAAGAGTAGCAACCATTGAACTCTGTAGATCGGTGTATTCCATCACTGATCTGTGCTGATTTAACACGGGGTGACAAAATTAAAAGACATAAAAATGCCGGTAACTGTGTCAGCAGCTTCCGGGCTGGCCAGCGCAATCAGCATCAGCAATGTGAGGACATGAGACTTGATATCCAGGAGAAATGCGCTGCTATCTGGAGGAGATTGTTGAGGTGTGAATTTATGAAGATGGAACTCACGACTGCAGCTCGTCAATTGTAGTTTTAAAGCAGCATAACTGTAGTTTGAAAGCGGCTATACACACAAATGGGTCTGTTTCTCATTACACCAATGCTACATCAGTTCATTCATTCCTCACACAGACCAATGTTCACGTCGCACGTGCGATATACAGTGGGGCAAAAAAGTATTTAGTCAGCCACCAATTGTGCAAGTTCTCCCACTTAAAAGATGAGAGAGGTCTCCAATTTTCATCATAGGTATACCTCAACTATGAGAGACAAAATGAGAAAAAAAATCCAGAAAATCACATTGAAGGATTTTTAATGAATTAATTGGTAAATTCCTCGGTAAAATAAGTATTTGGTCAATAACAAAAGTTCATCTCAATACTTTGTTATATACCCTTTGTTGGCAATGAGAGGTCAAACATTTTCCGTAAGTCTTCACAAGGTTTTCACACACTGTTGCTGGTATTTTGGCCCACTCCTCCATGCAGATCTCCTCTAGAGCAGTGATGTTTTGGGGCTGTCGCTGGGCAACACGGACTTTCAACTCCCTCCAAAGATTTTCTATGGGGTTGAGATCTGGAGACTGGCTAGGCCACTCCAGGACCTTGAAATGCTTCTTACGAAGCCACTCCTTCGTTGCCCGGGCGGTGTGTTTGGGATCATTGTCATGCTGAAAGACCCAGCCACGTTTCATCTTCAATGCCCTTGCTGATGGAAGGAGGTTTTCACTCAAAATCTCACGATACATAGCCCCATTCATTCTTTCCTTTACACAGATCAGTCGTCCTGGTCCCTTTGCAGAAAAACAGCCCCAAAGCATGATGTTTCCACCCCCATGCTTCACAGTAGGTATGGTGTTCTTTCTCCTCCAAACACAACAAGTTGAGTTTTTACAATAAAGTTCTATTTTGGTTTCATCTGACCATATGACATTCTCCCAATCCTCTTCTGGATCATCCAAATGCTCTCTAGCAAACTTCAGACGGGCCTGGACATGTACTGGCTTAAGCAGGGGGACACATCTGGCACTGCAGGATTTGAGTCCCTGGCGGCGTAGTGTGTTACTGATGGTAGCCTTTGTTACTTTGGTCCCAGCTCTCTGCAGGTCATTCACTAGGTCCCCCCGTGTGGTTCTGGGATTTTTGCTCACCGTTCTCGTGATCATTTTGACCCCATGGGGTGAGATCTTGCGTGGAGCCCCAGATGGAGGGAGATTATCAGTGGTCTTGTATGTCTTCCATTTTCTAATAATTGCTCCCACAGTTGATTTCTTCACACCAAGCTGCTTACCTATTGCAGATTCAGTCTTCCCAGCCCAGTGCAGGTCTACAATTTTGTTTCTGGTGTCCTTTGACAGTTCTTTGGTCTTGGCCATAGTGGAGTTTGGAATCTGACTGTTTGAGGTTGTGGACAGGTGTCTTTTATACTGATAACGAGTTCAAACAGGTGCCATTAATACAGGTAACGAGTGGAGGAGCCTCTTAAAGAAGTTGTTACAGGTCTGTGAGAGCCAGAAATCTTGCTTGTTTGTAAGTGACCAAATACTTATTTTACCGAGGAATTTACCAATTAATTCGTTAAAAATCCTTCAATGTGATTTTCTGGATTTTTTTTTCTCATTTTGTCTCTCATAGTTGAGGTATACCTATGATGAAAATTGGAGACCTCTCTCATCTTTTAAGTGGGAGAACTTGCACAATTGGTGGCTGACTAAATACTTTTTTGCTCCACTGTATGTTGCACTGTACAGCCCTGCTATAAATACATTGTCTCAGCAGCGTGATTCCTGAAATACATTTAAACTAGCAGTTGTTGATGTGAAATAAAACAGATAAACAGCTTATTTCTGGCCTCCGCTGTTTTCAGAAACACTTTTTCCTGTTTTGTTTTCAAGATGCTAATTTACTGCTGAGCTGCCATGTTCGACAATCCAGAAATTCCCAAACAGTCCACCTATAACTACACGCCTTTTTCCCAATCATTCGCGGCTCTACATTCAGAAGACTAGATTTTTCTTGTCTTGTGATTAGATTATTTACTGAGGCTTTAATTTTCTCAGTGATGCTAGTAGTGTTGCACTCATTCTAGATGGAGCTGTTTGGCCCAGTATTTTTACTATGGTGTGCTGGTTTTAATTGTCGTCGTTTCAGCTGGCAAAGAAAATGGAGAGCCTAAAGTGAGGCCGGAAGAAATTTCTTTGAAACTTTCCACTTTGGCCAGCGAGCCTCCACCAGGAGAAGCACAGTGCCTTACAGCAAACACAGAGGGCGCCACTGCTAAGGTTATTAGTTAAACAAACATCAGCTCACTTTTCTTCTCTCGTGCAATATTATTTGCCCCTTTGTTAATATATTTACACAGAATATGAGCAAATATTGACGTGTATGTATTTAGCTACCAGAGTCTGAGTGGGAGGCCCAAGAGCAGCACCTTCTGGAGATGTTTCCCAAGTGTAGTCTGACCGAGGCCCGCAGTGCCCTTTCTATTGCCAAAGGAGATATGGAGGAAGCTGTCCGCCTCATCATAGAGGGGGACGTCCAACTCAGCCCCACACCACTTAACGTGAGTCCCCCAGACCCACACACGGAAGAACATTTGTAATCCATTTCCTCTCCACATCAGAAGTTAATGATATCTTGTTGCCACAGGCAAACCAAGGCAAGAGCATTTCCTCACTGGCAGATCAGAAACTCAAAGAGAGCATTCTTGAGAAGTGAGTCAGATTTCTGTTACGCAGGAAGAAGAACTAATGCTCATGTATTTGTTTCTGAATTTACAACTGTGTTTTATTTTAACAGGTACATGCTAGTGGACAGAGAAGAAGATAACAAAACACACCGGCCCGTCGCCCCCAAAGATGTAAGACTCGGGCTATAATCTGTTTTCACTTCAAGATCTTCCTACTAGGGCTGGGCGATTAACTGAAATAAAGCTGAAACTGATGTTCGGGACATATAGCCAACGTAATCTTGTTTATGTCAGTTTTTCTTCTCTCCTTGGCATGCGTGTGTGCGTGAGGTGGCTTTCATGTGCTGCCCTGTTTAATGTGCACGGTCATGTGACTCTGCACCCCAGCAGCTGTGCAGTTAGTGCTGTTTGAAAGCAGCAGAACACAGCAGAAAAATTAAAGTGGCTTGTATCAGAAACATATGCAGTGTCTGTCCACATAGTATGTGATAACTGACACCATTTCATCTGAAGATCCCATGAAAAAGCGAGCAAAGTGCACTTAAATGAGCAGCGACTACCATGAAACTAAATCACTGTTAGTCATTAATGGCTCTCTGGGCCAGTTCAGCAGTTTTACAGACTTGTAACCCTGTGTGGTGATAACATATTCATGGCTGCATAAAGGACTCCCCCAATGCAGCAAACAAACTAATTAAAGGTTCAAATAGCCATGATGCTGATGAAAGGTCAAATTGTCCAGCCTTACTTCCTACAATAAAAATCGTGTTCTCTCGTGATTTACTTTTGTAGGCTCCAAAGAAGCTAGTTCGGTACCACGGCAACCAGGTGGTGACCACAAAAGGAGAGCGATACCAGCTTGTGAAGAAAAATGAGACAGAGGACATGAAGAAGACATACGTCAACCTCAAACCAGCACGGAAGTACAGGTTCCATTGATGACGAGCACAGTACTGTAAAAGCAGCTAATGGTGATAATGTTTACACTAATTTTTTTAAATTATTATTTATGGTCATTTAGTCTGAGTTTATTAAAAGTTCTTCCCCTTAGTAAATCTGTAAATTTGCTGTTGTCAGTGGCTTTACCGTTCAATGCCTTGGTTAAAACATTAGGTAAGTGTTTCAGTTGTACTACTGTATATGTGAGGAGCTTCTTGAATTTTGTGAAAATTTAGACGGGATGTTGTGACTTGTGCTCTTCTACTCTTTGCCATCTCAGCAGGTCTGATGTTGCACTGACAGTTCAATTCAATTCAATTCAACTTTATTTATATAGCGCCATTTCACAACAACAGTCATCTCATAGCACTATCAACTGTAGGGAGGACCCCCACAGTTGCAGAAAGACCCCAGCAATCAGGCGATCCCCTGTGAGCAAGCACTTGGCGACGGTGGAGAGGAAAAACTCCCTTTTAACAGGAAGAAACCTCCAGCAGAACCAGGCTCAGGGAGGGGCAGTCATCTGCTGCGACTGGCTGGGGGGTGAGGGGATAGAGAAGAAGAAAAGAACAGACATGTAGAGAGCAAACAGCACGATGGGGACTCAATCTATGGGAGAGAACAAACAAATGTTAATGACCAGCAAAAAAAAAATATTTCATAGAGAGTGAGGAAAGGAGTGAGGCCCAGTGCATTACTGGAGGTCCCCCGGCTGACTAAACCTATTAGCAGCATAACTAAGGGAGGGTTCAGAAAACACATGATCCCTCCCTAATTGTAGGCTATATCAAAAAGGTAGGTTTTAGCCCTATTCTTAAAAACAGAGATCGAGTCTGACTCCCGAATCCAGATTGGCAGCTGATTCCACAGGAGAGGAGCTTGATAACTGAAGGCTCTGCCTCCCATTGTACTTTTGGAGATTCTAGGTATTACAAGTAAACCTGCATTTTGGGAGCGTAGTGCTCTGTTAGGATGATACGGTAGTATCAGATCTTTTAAATAAAAAGGAGCCTGATTGTTTAGAGCTTTGTAAGTAAGAAGAAGGATTTTAAACTTAATTCTAAACTCTATGGGAAGCCAATGAAGGGAGGCCAGAACCGGAGAGATATGATCTCTCTTTCTAGTACCTGTTAAAACTCTTGCTGCAGCATTTTGGATCAGCTGAAGACTTTTTAAAGATGTTTTAGGACAACCTGATAATAAAGAATTACAATAATCTAATCTCGAGCTAACAAAAGCGTGGATCAGCTTCTCAGCATCACTCTGAGACAAGATGCTCCTAATCTTGGCAATATTACGCAAATGATAGAAGGCAGTCTTAGAAACAAATTTAATATGTGAATTGAAGGACAAATCCTGATCAAAAATAACTCCAAGGTTCCTCACAGAGCTATTAAGAGAAAGAGTAACTGCATCCAAACTGAAAGTTTGATTTGGAAAGGAATTTCTAAGGTTTTTTGGACCAACAAGAATGACTTCAGTCTTATCTGAATTTAATAGCAGGAAATTACAAGTCATCCAAACGTTGATTTCCTTAAGACAGGCTTCTAACTTGGCTAATTGATTAGTATCATCTGGCTTCATTGACAGGTATAATTGTGTGTCATCTGCATAACAGTGAAAATGTATACAGTGCTTTCTAATAATGTTGCCTAATGGAAGCATATATAAACTAAAAAGAGTAGGGCCAAGCACAGATCCCTGTGGAACTCCATGACTAAGCTTTGAGCTGAGAGAAAACTCATCATTTACATGAACAAACTGGAACCTATCAGATAAATAAGATCTAAACCACTGCAACGAAGTTCCATTAAATCCAACATAGTGTTCTAATCTATCAAGTAGAATATTATGATCAATAGTATCAAAAGCTGCACTAAGATCTAAAAGGACAAGTACAGAAACTAGTCCATTATCAGATGCAATGAGGAGGTCGTTAGTGACCTTCGCTAAGGCTGTTTCAGTGCTATGATGGATTCTAAACCCAGATTGAAACTCCTCAAATAAACCATTTCCCTGCAGGTGGTCAAATAATTGCATAGCAACAACTCTTTCTAAGATTTTTGAAATGAAAGGGAGATTAGAGATTGGTCTATAGTTAGCTAAAGCTCCTGGATCTAGCGTTGGCTTTTTGAGTAAGGGTTTAATTACAGCCGTTTTAAAAGCCTGCGGTACATGGCCTAAAGTTAATGAAGAATTGATTATATGAAGAATAAAGCTACCAATAAGTGGAAGACTTCTTTAAATAACCTGGTAGGAATAGGGTCTAAAAGACAAGTTGAAGGTTTGGATGAGGAAACTATTTTGTCTAACTCACAAAGGTCGATTGGAGTAAACTCATCAAGACAGACATCAATAGAAGGAGTTGTAGTAGTTACAGTATTTAAGTCAACTGTGGGAAGAATCTGATTGATTTTATCTCTGATGGATGAAATTTTATTATTGAAAAAAGTTCATAAAGTCCTGACTAGTAAGCTCTAAGGGGATGCTAGGATTGACAGAGTCCTGACTCTTTGTCAACCTGGCTACAGTACTGAAAAGAAACCTGGGATTATTCTTGTTCTCTTCTATTAATGCAGAGTAATAACTCGTTCTAGCTTTTCTAAGAGATTTTTTATAAATTAAAAGATGATTTCTCCAAGCTAAATAGATTTCATCTAAATTAGTAGAGCGCCATTTTCTTTCTAATTGACGAGTCTTCTGTTTTAAGCTACGAGTTTCTGTGTTGAACCAAGGAGTTAAAAATCTCTGATTAGACTTTTTCTTTTTTAAGGGGGCCACCAAGTCTAGAGCCTGATGCAGAGAAGCTGAAACACTATCCACCATGTTATCAATTACAGAAGGAGCAAGCTGTCTATAGCTTATTTCCGTTGTGTTGACACATGGCATAGAGGAAACAATCTGCATAAATTTGGAAACAGCATCATCTGAGAGGCATCTACTGTGATAATATTTTTCTTTAGGAGCCAAATAGTCAGAAATAGTAAAATCAAAGGTTAACAGACAATGGTCTGACAGTACAGGGTTATGAGGAGACACTACCAGATTTTCTATTTCTATGCCATATGTCAGAACAAGGTCCAATGTATGGTGGAGGTAATGAGTAGAATTTCCTACTTTCTGAGAAAACCCAATCGAGTCTAATATTGAATTAAAAGCCACATTAAGGCAGTCACTATCTACATCCACATGTATATTAAAGTCCCCTACTATAATTATTCTATCAGATTTCAGCACTAAATCAGCTAAGAAATCAGGAAATTCGGATAAAAATTCTGAATAGGTTGATGGGGGACGATAAACTATGGCAAATAAAATTGGGTTTAACCTGGAATTGCTAAAGTGCCCAATACTGAGGACCAGGCCCTCAAAGGAATTATAACATGTTTTTTGCTTTACATTAACTAGTAATTTGGAATGGTAAATTGATGCTACTCCTCCTCCACGACCAGAACTTCTGGGATTTTGACAGTTTAAATAACCAGAGGGAGTTGATTCATTTAAACCAACATAATCCTCTTGTCCTAACCAAGTCTCTGTAAGGGAAATTAAATCAATCTGATGATCAATTAACAGATCATGGACTAACAGAGACTTGGGAGTTAGAGACCTAATATTTAATAAACCACATTTAATTTTTAAATAATGAGGAGGAACAGAGGCCAAATCATTCAATTTAGAGGCTTTATGTTTAATTTGAGTTTTACCAATATTTTGCTTTATCACTTTGGGATGCTTATACATTATATTTTTATTTACTTTGGAGGGAGCAGACAACGATTCTCTGATGGGGAAGACAGGGGCTAAGCTGAGGGGTGGCGGATGAAGAGGAGCTGCAGAGAGGCGTGTAAGACTGCGACAGTATTTAAATTTTGTTTTGATTTTTAATTTGAATCCCTTTTTTAAACCCAAGGAAATATAGGTTCACAGCTATGTGGTGTGGTGAATGGATCTATATTCACTTTTGTAAATGAGTTTTTAGTGGTGCTGTTATAGTTGAAACATTGACCATTCTCAGTTATGTTTTCATATACGTATTATTTTAGCATGGCCAATTTCATTTGATTTGTACCAAATGGAATTACAGTGCTGAAAAAATTCAGTCACATGGAGTTTTCAAAGGTCATACAAGGAAATCCTCATTGAAATTTTCCTCATGTTCACGCTCTGTGACATTTTACATCCTCGCATTCCATAAATTACAGAAACTAACAGAAAAGTACTGACAACCTGTGATTCTACATCTTTGCACTGGATTGAAGAAAAGATCCACTTATGTCCATATGCCTTACTTCATTGACATAGAAAACATTGTCACAGCACTCTAATTTCTGCCATAGTGGAGTGGGGGGAGAGACTGCAGTTGACTCCAAAATGATAGGTGAAATGCTGCTGGAGAACTTCATTTTAAAGTTCATTCCAACAGTAATGTCTTTATTTTTGATATAGATGTTTAGATATTTTCTAAGTCTAAAGTCATGCATTTTGTGATCATAAAACTTGTGTGCTTTCAGTCCGTTTACACATCACTGAAGTGGTTCTCCGTCACAGTTCCTCATCTCATTTGACTTTGGTTGTGGAATATTTTTAATCACAGGATTTTTTTTTTTTTAATAATTATTTGTATATTATAATATATGGGTTGATTTGTGGTGTAACACAACTGACAAAATGAGTTGTTACTGATAGTTGTCAGTAGCAATATCTAAAATAAAACCACTGTATGATGTGTTTAGAGCTTGACATTAACTTTTGTGCTCACCAGCCACCGTGGCTAGTAGGCTTCCAGAGGTAAGACCAGATGTAAGTAGTTAAGTCATCGCCCACAGCATGTGTGACACCAAGTGGTTTAGAGGGGGGGCGCCTAGCTCCGTTTCATGGCCCTAAGCCACACAGCTACTGTAAGTAGTAAAAGCTACAGTGAGGGGTCAGTCCTCTGGTAGCTCAGTGTGTTAACTTTCCTTTCCCCTTTCTGTTATGCTGAGCAGAAAGTACCTTTTTGTTTTTTTAGTTTATCTGGCCTTTGGTGGCTGTGGGGGCCGATGCTCTGCCACTGGGCCACCACTCCAGTCAGATGTGATTGGTAACTAGTTAAATTTACTCGAGTAACTTTTTTTATACAAACTACTTTAATGAGTAGTTTTATTGCAGGATACATTATACTCGGGCACATCTAGTCATTCTGAGTTGCTTTGGATTGCACTGATTTGATAACTTTTGACTCCATCTTTAGCCAATTTTAGTGACTTTATTTCAATTAAATCAGTGTTGAAATCTTTTAACTTACTACTGTTGGCTGATTTTATATGATTTGGATTTTATCAGGGGGCACATGTGAGTAATTTATATTTGATTTCCCTCGGACTAACACGTTAAAGAAAAAAAAAATCTCCCAAGTTTTTGACAGTAAAAATCACATTTACATGGAAAAATATGCAATATTATGTGAGGGGAAAAAGCACACATTATCACAAAAATGTTCCAGTTTGTGGAGGAAAAAAAAAGGGGTCACAAATTTACAAGAAAGTCTCAAATTTTCAAAAAAACTTGCATATGGTATAATTCTCACGTGCAAGAAAAAAAGGTCACAAATTTATAGGTGACAATGGCAAATTTATGTAAAACATTTTATGAAGAAAAATTCAGATTTTCTTCAGATGTGGGGCTCCAGAGTACAATCCAAAGACATGCATGTTAGGTTAATTGGTGACTCTAAACCAGGAGTGTCAAACTCATTCCATGGAGGGCCAAGACCCTGCAGGTTTTACCTCCACCCAGTGTCTTCAACAGGTGATTTCACTGAATTCTTCCCACTGATTGCTGATCAGTAAAAACACCTGCTGAAGATACTGGGTGGAAGTAAAACATGCAGGGTCTTGGCCCTCCATGGAATGAGTTTGACACCCCTGCTCTAAACTGTCGGTCTCTGGTAGGCCCTTAGAATAGAGGGTTAGTGTACCTACTAGTGAAGTGCTTTGAGTGGTCTTGGTACTTGAAAAAGTGCTATACAAGTACAGGTCCCAATCCCTTAATGCTACTTGAGTACAATTTCTGGGTACTCCACCCACCACTGGCTAGCACTAACTAACCAAGAGGTTATCAGTCATTACTATAGAAAGAGCCATTTTGAGCAGTTTTTTGAAAAAAAAAAAAAAATAAAAAAAAAAAATGCATTGAGCTGCAAAACAGCCACTAAAATGAAGATAAAAACAGACATACATTTTTGGTGCTCTTTACAAATGCAATAAGTGACTAAGTCAGTTATTACATCAGTATTACTAACTCTTAGTGTAGTTAAGTCTCATGTTTTATGACAAGACTTTCTGAAATGTAAATTTGCAACTTTTTTTCTTGTAAATTTGTGACTAAGTGCAATTTTTTTTAAAATAAATTTGCAACCATTTCTGTTGTAAATTTCCAAAATTGTAAATTGCCACCTTTTTCATAGTCTTAATTCTTCTTAATTCCCTCATGGGAAATTTGACACTTATTGTAAATTAGATTTTTTTCTTCTAAAGTTTGCATGTTGCTTGTAGTGAATATATGATTTTTCCCCTCTTAATTTATCTGTTTACTTTTTTTACTCATTCTTATAAATGCGATGGCTTTATTACTTGTGTTTACTTTTGCAGACTATATAACGTGGCCAAAGTGGCTAGTAATTGTGACGGAGCAACAGCCCACTGCAGAATTCCACCTGCGTTTGGCTGGTGGGTCGGTGCTGATGTCAAGCCCTGATTGTTTTACTGTAAAAGATAAAGTTGGTTTCCTGAAGCTGTTTTGTGATATCTGTAAGTTTGAACAGTTTCTTGCTGACGCACAATTTATAGTAAATACTGATTTTTGTAGAGTATCATTGAAATTGTAGGTTTACTTAATCATGTGACATACTGCTTTGATTGAAAGCATCAGACTATGTGTGGTTTAATTACAACAAACTGACAGCTTAGAACTTTGCAAACAAACTTTAATAAGAGGAACAAGGAGACATTGTTTGAATAAAGGCATCCATTAATAAAACATGCCTATATTTCTATCAACCATTGTCATCATTCTCATCCTTAAAGCTGTTTAATGCCACTGTGAAAACAAATATTTTACCATGAAATATATATATAAAAATCAAGTCTGGGTGACATTTTAATGCCAAGCCAATTTTTGGCAAGGCACATAACAGTATAGTAAACAAGTTACCTAGCAACAGAACAGGTGAAAAGATGACTTCATTTTTACAGAGGACTTCACACTCAAATGTTGATCATGTGCAGTTTACATCACCATCAGCAGGTTAAGAACCCAAACTTCATCATCAGGCAAATAATTAAGAGCTGCAGATCCATCCAAGGTGCAGATTTCTGAATACAAATGCATCCACCTCCTGGCTGGTTTGGCACATAAAGGTTAATACACCAATCAGCCACAATATTTTAAACCAATGGCTGCTAGTAGTTTCATCCTCCCTCAGCAAGACCATGAACTCCGACACGGTGCAAAAGCTGGATAGGAATAGTTGTCCCGGCAATGAGGTGTTATTTTGTTGGAGCCTGCAAAAAGTGGTTTTAATGTTGTGGAGAAAGTGTAGATCTCCCTCATCACAGCAAACATACTTCAGAACTTTTAAAAAGAAATACTTTAAAACTACAGTAATCACACCCATTCAGGTAAATGACACTTAAGGAGGGAGGGGTAAGTGAAAGTAAATGACCTACAAGGATGCATTTTCAACAAGACTTCTGTACCCATTACAGCATCATTTTTGTCTCAGGTTTGCAGCATTTAATGCAACACCCTGAAAAAAATGGATTGTAGCATGGATCAGGGAATAGGTTAAGCTTTACATGCAACTGCAAACCTGACCACTAAGTGGCGCAGTAAGCTGCAGTGCCTGAACTAAAGCTACAGTCCAAATTCACTTTCAAATATTTAAACAAACATATCATTGAGGCACCTTACTTGAACTGCTTTTACACTATGTTTCAGCTATATTTTAAAAAAGCATCACTTATTACTCTTTAGAAGTATCCACAAATATGATAACTTACTGCATGTGCAACTAATACTGCAGTGCCCTTATTTCCAGTACTCTCTGGCCTTTTAACATACCAAAACCGGGGTACTAAGGTAAAAAGAAATTTAAAAAAAACAAAGGGTATTAAAAAAATTTGCATATCCCTTCAGCTGAATAAACTCCCTCCCTCACTCACAAATCAGATCAAACTTTCAGTTTTGTGCATTTTAATGTGCATGTCCTGTCTTTGAACCAGAAATCTTTCTAATCACAGCCACAAGCAGCATCTTTAGAAGGCTTAGAAATATTCCCAAAACATCTGTTGTAAAGCTGTCTGTGACAAAGGTTAAGAACATAATAAAATCATTGGAAAGTTAACTGGTGTACTGCAGAAATAATCCTTCCATGGGCAATTATTAGTGGTCATAATGTTGAGTTCCCTTGAAGTACCAGTCTCAGACAATCTACAATTAAAGTCTCAACCTGTTGGCTTGAACTGTAATACTGTTGAGATATTACATCCAGACTGAAGAGGTCCCCTCCTCAAAGATAACAAAAATTTCTTCAAAAAGGTCAAAATCCCATGAGTTAATCAGATGTTTCCTTTGGAGTTGTTACATTTGCAGTGACGATGGCACTCTGGGACTAAAGCAGAATGGTGTCAAGATGGCCAATTTTTGCCATGCAGTGATGTGTAGCTCCAAAGACAGCATATTATAAACACACAGCAGTGCCAGTTTCACATGCATACAGCGTCCGAAGCGGTTTAACTGAGACTCTGGTCATATCGTCCCTTAATCATCGTTTTCAGTAAAGGTCCAACCTGCATCAAAACAGAAGGACAAAAGGAAAACAAAGGTTTTTTTTTTTTTATTTTGGACATATTTCAGAGTCGCTGAATTGCTTCACTTGTCCTGAGCTGCATATATCTTTCCTTTGTACTAAATCAGGTATGCCATAAATATTCACAGTAATTGGGTTGCTAGAAGAGTTGGCGTGCCCCAGGGATTTCAGCCAACAGGTGACCTAAATGTGGACTTGATGTTCTAGAAACATGCAGTGACATTCATGATCGGGCTGGTTTGTATTTTTATATATGGCATTTTTAAAAATACAGGTTTCTACCTCGTGTGGATCTCCAAGCGCTTCTCCGAGCATCTTCTCAATATTTCTCATGATGGCCACTTTCTGGTGAGCCCTCAGAGGGTATTCTATCCTCTTAGGGGTCGGGGCACCCTGACAAAAAAGTAAATAAAGCAATCATTGTGAAACAGGTGGTGGTGTGGCAAAGATAAAACAAAGCAACAGCTGTACCGACTTAAAAATATGTACCTTGTACCAAAAGTTTACAGTGATTGTCACTCCACCATTCAACAAAGATTCAATATGATGCCACCTGAAAAAAGAACAGTAACATGAATATACATGTATAGCAGAAGTTAAACTGGCGGTTAGGTCTATGTTTATGTACAAATACCAATAATCAGTAATGTAAACATGGAGACAAGTATGGGTTAATCAAGGCACACTTAATAAGAGCTAGATTATTATCATCTAAGGGCTTATTGAAAAGTTAACTTAGAGAGAATATAACACACCAGCTGATCAGTCTCTCTACAGATGCATGTACAATATAGACATTGCTACTTCTTACCAGTACATTGGGATGTAAAGCACATCTCCAGGACCCACAACAGTCTCATAGCCAACAACGTTTTTAAAACTGGGAAACTTCTCATAGTCAGGATTATCAAAATCAACCTGAAATGAAAATGTGTAGAGTCACAGCAAAACCATGCACACTTCTAAATACAGCATATATAATATTTGCCCCTTCCTGATTTCTCATTTTTTTGTATGTTTGTCACACTTAAATGTTTCAGATCATCAAACAAATTTAAATAGTAGACAAAGGTAACGCAAGTAAACACAAAATGCAGTTTTTAAATGAAGGTGTTTATTATTAAGGGAAAAAAAAAAAATCCAAACCTGCATAGCCCTGTGTGAAAAAGTGATTGCCCCCTAAACCTAATAACTGGTTGGGCCACCCTTGGCAGCAACAACTGCAATCAAGCGTTTGCGATAACTGGCAATGAGTGTTTTACAGTGCTGTGGAGGAATTTTGGCCCACTCATCTTTGCTGAATTGTTGTAATTCAGCCACATTGGAGGGTTTTCGAGCATGAACCACCTTTTTAAGGTCATGCCACAGCATCTCAATCGGATTCAGGTCAGGGCTTTGATTAGGCCACTCCAAAGTCTTCATTTTTTTTCTTAAGCCATTCAGAGATGGACTTGCTGGTGTGTTTTCGATCACTGTCCTGCTGCAGAACCCAAGTGCGCTTCTGCTTGAGGTCACAAACAGATGACCGGACATTTTCCTTCAGGATTTTTTGGTAGACAGCAGAATTCATGGTTCCATTTACCACAGCAAGTCTTCCAGGTCATGAAGCAGCAAAACAGCCCCAGACATCACACTACCACCACCATATTTTACTGTTGGTATGATGTTCCTTTTCTGAAATGCTGTGTTACTTTTACGCCGGATGTAATGGGACACACACCTTCCAAAAAGTTCAGCTTTTGCCTCATCAGTCCACAGAGTATTTTCCCCAAAGTCTTGGGGATCATCAAGATGTTTTCTGGCAAAACTGAGACAAGCCTTTATGTTCTTTTTGCTCAGCAGTGGTTTTCATCTTGGAACTCTGCCATGCAGGCCATTTTTGCCCAGTCTCTTTCTTATGGTGGAATCATGAACACTGACCTTAATTGAGGCAAGTGAGGCCTGTAGTTCTTTGGATGTTGTTGTGGGGTCTTTTGTGGCCTCTCGGATGAGTCGTCACTGTGCTCTTGGGGTAATTTTGGTTGGCCGGCCACTCCTGGGAAGGTTCACCACTGTTCCATGTTTTCGCCATTTGTGGATAATGGCTCTCACTGTGGTTCGCTGAAGTCCCAAAGCTTTAGAAATGGCTTTATAACCTTTTCCACATTGATAAATCTCAATTACTTTGTTTCTCATATGTTCCTGAATTTCTTTGGATCGCAGCATGATGTCTAGCTTTTGAGGATCTTTTGGTCTACTTCACTTTGTCAGGCAGGTCCTATTCAAGTGATTTCTTGATTGAGAACAGGTGTAGCAGTAATCAGGCCTGGGTGTGGCTAGAGAAATTGAACTCAGCTTTGCAAAGATGTCATAAACCACAGTTAATTTGTTTTAACATTGGGGGGGGGGGGGATCACTTTTTCACCCATGTAGGTTTGGATTTTTTTTTTACCCTTAATAATAAACACCTTCATTTAAAAACTGCATTTTGTGTTTACTTGTGTTATCTTTGTCTAATATTTAAATTTGTTTGATGATCTGAAACATTTAAGTGTGACAAACACACAAAAAAAAGAGAAATCAGGAAGGGGGCAAACACTTTTTCACACCACTGTATATGGCCCCCATTGTGAAAACTGTATATTAAGCAGATGTTTTCCTGGTTTAGAAAAGGACATAGTGTATACAGTTGCAAGCATAATCTTCATGGAATAAAAGTAGTGCTTTTTTCCGTATATGGATGGCTTAAGAAAATGCATTATTTGAAGGACAGGGTACCTACATGTGTAAGAAAATTAAATTTAAGACTTTTTAAAACTCGTTTTAAGGCCACTTGACTAAATTTAAGAATGTACATCCAAAAATCCCCAAAAGTATGACTATATTACAAGTAGTTTTGTCCAAATAATCATTCCTGTTAACACTTACTTCACTTTTGGTTATGCTAAAATGCAAAACATTAACCACAAATTCACATCATCACATACTGGGATTTCATTGTGTTCTGTGATTTTTATTTTTTTTTTGTATGACCCCAGAAATTCAAATTCTGAGATATTCTCAGATAATTAAGGCCATAATTTGGGATGAACAAACTTAAGGCTTTAAGACTTTTTTTTACAGATCACCCAGGAATGAATAAAAATCAGTTTAATAAAACTAATTCCAAAATGTGTTTTTGCCACACTGAAAGAGAGGAAAATAAGATGATGAAAACACCTCCAAAAGCCATGCAAAGGTAAGCATATTATATATAAATATAAGGAAATTGCCATTTTTTTTCCCCTTCAGCTACAAAAGAAATGTGCCACTCATCTTTAACTTGCTCTCTGGAAACTGGGACAGTCTTTACTCAGTAAGTTTTCTACTGAAACTTGGATGATAATAATCATAACAAACCCTAGGCAGAGGTGCAGCAGTCATGAAACCTGTGCTGTAGCCTGAGGTGCATCTTCTCAGAACGATAACGTGTCACAACACAAGTGTAAAGCTAGTGTGTATGATCCAGACTAGTACATGAATACTGCCTCTGTGAAATGAAGTTGACTACATGTACAATTAGTGTGAACTAGTGGGACTTCAATGCCCTTGTGGGCAATGACAGTGAAACCTGGAGGGGCGTGATTGGGAGGAACACCCTGCCCAGTCTGAACACGAGTGGTGTTCAGTTATTGGACTTATATGCCAACCACGGTTTGTCCAAAATGAATACCATGTTCAAGCATAAGGGTGTCTATATGTGCACCTGGCACCAGGACACCCTAAGTCAAAGGTTGATGATCGATTTTGTTATTGTGCCATATGTCTTGGCTACTCAGGTGAACAGAGGTGCAAAACTGTCAACTGATCACCTGGTGGTGAGTTGCATCTGATGGCAGGGGTGGATGCCACTCAGATCCAATAGACTTAAACGTATAATGGGGGTGTGCTGGGAACGTCTGGCTGAGGCTCCTGTCTGAGAGGTCTTCAACTCCCTCCTTTGGAAGAACAACCACATTCTGAGGGAGTCTGGAGACATGGAGTCTGAATGGGCCAAGTTCTTCACCTTCATTGTTGAAGCAGCTGCCCAGAGCTGTGGCCGCAAGGTTGTTGGTGCATCTCGTGGTGGCAACCCCCAAACCAAGTGGTGGACACCAGTGGTGAGGGCAGCCATCAAGCTGAAGGAGTCCCATCGAGCTTGGTTGGCTTGTGAGACTCCCGAAGCAGCTGTGTACCGGCAGGCCAAATGGAGTATAGCTCGGGTGGTTACTGAAGCAGCAACTCGGGTGTGGAAGGAGTTCGGTGAGGCCATGGAACAAGACATTCAGTTGGCCTTGAAGAGGTTCTGGCAAACTGTCCGGTGACTTGGGAGGGAGAAGCAGCTCCCTGACTATAGTGTGTATGGTACGGATGGGGCACTGCTGACTTCAACTAGGGATATCGTCAGGCAGTGGAAGGAATACTTGAACGCCATCCACAGAGGAAGCAGAGCTCGAGGATGAGGGGAATGACTTGCCCATCACAGGGGTTGAGGTTGGTGAAGTAGTAACAAAAAAAAAACAAACTCTTCAATGGCCAGGCCCCAGGGGTGGATGAGATTTGCCCTGAGTACCTCAAGGCCCTGGATGTTGTAGGGCTGTCATAGTTGACACGCCTCTGCAACATTGCATGGAGGTTGGGGACAGTGCCTTTGGCATGGCAAACTTGTGGTTCCTTTCTTTAAGAAGGGAGACTGGAGGGTGTGTCCCATCTTTAGGGGATCACATTTCTCATCCTCCTGGGGAAGGTCTGTGCCAGGGTACCGGACAGGAGAGTCCAGCCGTTGGTCGAACCTCAGATTCAGGAGGAGCAATGTGGTTTTCGTCCTGGCCGTGGCACATCGGACCAGCTTTTTACCCTCTCGAGTATTCCCGAGGGTTCATGGGAGTTTGCCCAATCAGTCTACATGTGTTTTGTAGACTTGGAGAAGACGTTTGACCGTGTCCCTTGTGGCCTCTTGTGGGGAGTGCTGCGGGAGTATGGGGTATTGGGCTTGTTGCTCCGAGCTTTGCAAGAGTTTGGTTTGTATTGCCAACACTCAGTCAAACTCGTTTCCAGTGAGAGTTGGACTCCGCCAGGGCTGCCCTTTGACACTCATCCTGTTCATAATTTGTATGGACAGGATTTCTATGCGCAGCCAAGGAACGGAGGGTGTCATGTTCAGTGACCACAGGATCTCATCTCTGCTGTTTGCAGATGATGTGGTCCTGTTGGCTTCATTGATCAATGACCTACAGGTCTTGCTGGGACCGTTTCATCCTGAGTGGGAAGCGGCTGGGTTGAGAATCAGCACCTCCAAGGCCAAGTCCTCAGCTGGAAAAGGGTCCTTTAAGTATCTCGGGGTCTTATGAGTGAGAGGAGAATGGAGGGTAAGATTCACAGACTGATTGCAGCAGCATCTGCAGTGATGCAGATGCTGTACTGGTCTGTTGTGGTGAAGAGGGAGCTGAACTCTAAAGCAAAGCTGTTGATTTACTGGTCAGTCTACATTCCTACCCTTACCTATGGTCATGAGCTTTGGGTAATGACCGAAAGAACGAGATCACAGATACAAGCAGCTGAAATGAACTTTCTCCACAGGATTGCTGAACTCACTCTTAGAGACAGGGTGAGGAGCTCAGAGTAGAACCGCTGCTCCTCCATATCGAAAGGAGCCAGCTGAGGTGGTTTGGGCATCTGATCAGGATGTCTCCTGGGCACATCCCACTGGGAGGAGACCCTGGGGCAGACCCAGGACACGCTGAAGAGCCTGTCTCCCAGCTGGCCTGGTAACGTCTTGATATCTTTTCTGAAGAGCTGGAGCAGGTGGCTGAGGAGAAAGAAGTCTGGGCTTCTCTGCTTGAGCTGTGGCTTCCGTGACCCAGATCCTCCGGAAAAGCAGTAGAAGATGGATGGATGGATGGATGGACGGACAATTAATGTGTTCCAGTGACTCACCAGAAGTTTCAACTGGCCCTCCCTCTAAAGTAAGGTCTATGACCATAAAAGATTTTCAGCACATCCTTAACTCAGGTGTGACGCAGGCTGCGTAATTTCGTCAGAAACTACAAGGGGGGGGGGGGCATTTAAAACCTCCAGCAAGAGAGCAAAAATCTGACAACTCCAGCAACACGCTAAATGCTCAAAGGTAACAGTCAATATTTTGCAACCCCAATTCCAGTAAAGTTGAGACATTGTGTAAACGCAATAAAAACAAATACAATGATTTAGAAAATCCTTTTCAACCTATTATTAAATTGAGAACACTACAAAGGACAAACCATTTAATGTTCAAACTGAAATTTTTGATTTTGTTACAAATATTCAATCAGTTTAATTTGATGACTGCCAACACATTCCAAAAAAAGCTGGACAGGGGCATGGTTATCCACTGTGTTTATATCACCTCTTCTTTTAACAACACTCAGTGTGATAGAACTAAAGACACTAATTACTTAAGTTTTGTAGGTGAAATTCTTTCCCCATTCTTACTTGATGTATGAATTCAGTTGCTCAGCAGGTCGGGTTCCCCATTGCTGTATTTTGTGCTTCATGCAGTGCATCTAGAAAGTATTCACAGCGCTACACTTTTTCCATGTTTTGTTATGTTACAGCCTTATTTCAAAAAGGGATTAAATGCATTTTTTCCTCAAAATTCTACACATAATACCCCATAATGACAATGTGAAAGTTTGTTTTTTTTTTTTTTTTGTTTTTTTAGATTTTTGCAAATTTATTAAAAATAAAAAACTAAGAAATCACATGTACATAAGTATTCACAGCCTTTGCCATGAAGCTCAAAATTGAACTCAGGTACATCCTGTTTCCACTGATCATCCTTGAGATGTTTCTACAGCTTAATTGGAGTCCACCTGTGGTAAATTCAGCTGATTGGACATGATTTGGAAAGGCACACACCTGTCTATATAAGGTCCCACAGTTGACAGTGCATGTCAGAGCACAAACCAAGCATAAAGTCAAAGGAATTGTTTGTAGACCTCTGAGACAGGGTTGTCTCAAAGCAAAAATCTGGGGAAGGTACAGAAAAATTTCTGCTGTTTTGAAGGTCCCAATGAGCACAGTGGCCGCCATCATCCGTAAATGGAAGAAGTTTGGAACCACCAGGACTCTTCCTAGAGCTGGTCAGCCATCTAAACTGAGTGATCGGGGGAGAAGGGCCTTAGCCAGGGAGGTGACCAAGAACCCGTTGGTCACTCTGTCAGAGCTCCAGCATTGCTCTGTGAAGAGAGGAGAACCTTCCAGAAGGACAACCATTTCTGCAGCAATCCACCAATCAGGCCTGTATGATGGACTGGCCAGATGGAAGCCACTCCTTAGTAAAAGGCACATGGCAGCCCGCCTGGAGTTTGCCAAAAGGCACCTGAAGGACTCTCAGACCATGAGAAACAAAATTCTCTGGTCAGATGACACAAAGATTGAACTCTTTGGCATGAATGCCAGGCGTCATGTTTGGAGAAAACCAGGCACCCTTCATAACCATGCCAATGGTGGTGGCAGCATCATGCTGTGGGGATGTTTTTTAGCAGCAGGAACTGGGAGACTAGTCAGGACAGAGGGAAAGATGAATGCAGCAATGTACAGAGACATCCTGGATGAAAACCTGCTCCAGAGCACTCTTGACCTCAGACTGGGGTGACAGTTCATCTTTCAGCAGGACAACGACCCAAAGCACACAGCCAATATATCAAAGGAGTGGCTTCAGGACAACTCTGTGAATGTCCTTGAGTGGCCCAGCCAGAGCCCAGACTTGAATCCAATTGAACATCTCTGGAGAGATCTGAAAATGGCTGTGCACCGACGCTTCCTATCCAACCTGATGGAGCTTGAGAGGTGCTGCAAAGAGGAATGGGCAAAACTACCCAAAGATAGGTGTGCCAAGCTTGTGGCATTATATTCAAAAAGACTTGAGGCTGTAATTGCTGCCAAAGGTGCATCAACAAAGTATTGAGCAAAGGCTGTGAATACTTACGTATATATGATTTTAGTTTTTTTATTTTTAATACATTTGCAAAAATCTCAAAACTTTTTTCACATTGTCATTATGTGGTTTTTGTTGTATGTAGAATTTTGCGAGAAAAAAATGAATTTAATCCCTTTTGGAATTAGGCTGTAACATAACCAAATGTGGAAAAAGTGAGGCACCGTGAATACTTTCCGAATGCACTGTAATGTGCAACACATTTTCAATTGCAGACAGGTCTGGACTGCAGGCAGGCCAGCCTAATCCCTGCACTCTTTTACTATAAAGCCATGCTGTTGTAATACATGCAGAATGTGGCTTAGCATCATCTTGCTGAAATAAGCAGGGATGTCCCTGAAAAAGACATTGCTTGGATGGCAGCATATGTTGCTCCAAAGCCTGTATATACTGTTCAGCATTAATGGTGCCTTCAGAGATGTGTACGTTACCCATGCCATAGGCACTAACCCCACCCCCGTATCATCACAGATGCTTGCTTTTGACCTTAAAACTGATAATAAACTGGATGGTTGTTTTCCTCTTTAGCCTGGAGGACATGACATCCATGATTTCCATAAACAATCTGAAATGTGGACTCCTCACACAATAGCACATTTTTCCACTTTGTGTCAGTCCATCTCAGATGAGCTTGTACCCAGAGCAACTGGAGGCATTTCTGGGTGTTGTTGATATGACTTTTGTTTTGCATGGTAGAGTTTTAACTTGCACTTACAGATGTTGTGACAAACTGTGTTAACTGACAATGGTTTTGCACAGTGTTGATGAGCCTACATGGTAATATCCTTTACAGAATGATGCTGGTTTTAAATACAGTTCTCACTGAGGGATCGAAGGTCACAGGCATTCAGTATTGGTTTTCGGCCTTGCCGCTTACATGAAAAAAATTTCTCCAGATTCTCGGAATCTTTTGATATTATGGACTAGGGCTGTGCGATATGACCAAAATTTCATATCCCGATATAAGTAACACAGGGTTACAAAAATAATTTTTTTGTAAATTGTCTGTGTTTTTTCAACTGATTTAAGACAATTTTGCACCACTGAATCCGAAAATGACATCCGTTTCTCTCAATCAGGTGCTAAGTAAAAACCTGTACTTACTTAGTACTTATTATATAAAGGTAAGTACATGCACAGTACTAAGTACATGTAAATTGAATGTTACGTCATCATTGTTCAAAATTCAGAGAATTTCAAGACATAAAGAATTTTGCATCATATAAAGAGAAAATACCCGTACATGTAAACAAAAACATATAAAACATGTGGCCATAATTCAAAAAGTTGACCTGATTGAGTAAAACCAATGTGATTTTTGGATTCAGCACATCAAAATTGTCCTAAATCAGCTAAAAAAAAAACTTTGACAATAAATTTGGTGTTGACCAGTGTAATCTTATATCCCGACTGTAATGAATGGAAACTCCTTTGTTATGTGTACCCTGAATGCACCATCTCAATTATCGTGACACTTGGAGTCCCAGGAAGTGTGATGAGATGATTACTGCGCTCTGTAATGGTGTTGGTGTGTTAAGCCAGTAGACTGTTCAATAAAGAAGTCTTTGAAAGTACTCTGAGTCACTTATTTCAGTTAGATGTCAGAAAGACATTACATGGTATCAGAAATGGCCCTGGTGAGGAGAACCAACCGCCATGTCGAAGTTTAACCCACCAGAGGATTTCAAGTTTTCCAGCCCTGGAGAATGGCCAGAGTGGAAACAAAGATTTATGCGCTTTAGAACAGCAACACACTTGAACAAGGGGCACAGGGAAGTCCACGTGTGTTCACTTACTTATGCCATAGGCAGCGAAGCAGAAAAGATATTCAGCTCATTTGAGTTTGCTGAGGAGACACATAAGGACTATAACATCATTTTGAAAAGGTTTGACGAGACGGAACTTGATTCACAAGAGGGTCTGCTTTTAGCAGCGAAGCCAGCTGCCTGGAGAGAGAGCAGAGGCCTACATAAAGACACTGTATGAGCTAGCAGAGATTTGTGAGTGGCGACAAAAGAGATGAACACATCTGTGATAGACTGGTCGTGGGGATCAGAGATAAAGAGCTATCCCAGAAGTTCCAGCTCACATCAGAACTGACACTAGCTCAAGTTATCCAGCAAGTATGGCAGAGCGAGGAGGTCGCAAAACAAATTAGCCTACAGACCAACCCAGCATAGCTACTGTACATGTGGCTAACATTAGCAGCAGCAGCCATGAGTAGGAACGCCACTATGAAGAGGATACAACAAGGGGAGCATTAACCACTACAAAGAGCAGAAAGAACTGTGGCAGATGTGGCACCCAGCATGAGAGACTGAAATGTTCAGCGTTTAAAAGCACGTGCAAAAAGTGTAATAAAAAGGGACAATGAGCACGAGTGTGTCACCCCAAAGCAGTGAGTGAAGTCACGGAGAGCATGAGACAGTTTCAGTTTCTAGGGGAGTTTAGCGGGGAAGCTAGCCCAGATAAGCCCAGGACAGCTTCAGGAAGAAGATGGAGGACAAGCTGCAACAGAGCGACATCAGCGGGGTCTGGAGAAACCTCAAAACCATCTCGGGGCTCCAGAATACCTCCCCCCAGGCCACAGGGGGCAGGGAGTGGGCGAACAACCTGAATCTGTTTTTCAATAGATTTGACCAACCGCCCGCCCCCCTGACTGCACAACAACCACTGCTGCCTCTAAAGAAATCAAGTCCTGCTGCCCACTCCCCACTCCACCAACACCCCCCCACTCCCCAACACACAGCCCCCCAATCCTGACCCTGGACCAGGACCCAGGTGAGGACGGAGCTGAGGAAGATCAAGGCGAGGAAGGTGCCGGGACCGGAACGGCATCAGCGCAAAGCTCCTCAAGTCCTGTGCAGACCGCTGTGTGGGATTGTGACGTATATCTTCAACATGAGCCTGAAACTGGGAGGGTACCACAGCTGTGGAAAACATCTTGTGTGGTACCTGCTACCAAAACTTCCCACCCCAAAGGACCTGAACAGCTACAGACCGGTGGCCTTGACGTCCCCCGTGATGAAGACCCTGGAGAGACCGCTCCTTGCTCACCTCCGCCCCCTGGTGGAACCAGCGATGGATCCACTCCAGTTCGCCTACCAGCATGGCATTGGGGTGGAGGATGCGGTGATCTTCCTCCTTCACCGTTCTCTGTCCCACCTGGAGAAGCCGGGGGAATATGGTGAGGATCATGTTCTTTGACTTCTCCAGTGCTTTCAACACCATCCAACCAATGATCCTGAAGGACAAGCTGCTGCGCGCAGGGGTGGACCAGCCACCTGTCATCATGGATCCTGGACTACCTCACGAACCGGCCTCAGTTTGTGAGAACCGGGGACTGTGTGTCCGACACGATCATCAGTAGCACGGGGGCCCCCCCCAGGGAACGGTGCTGGCTCCCTTCCTGTTCACTCTTTATACTGCGGACTTCTCACACAACACAACACACTGCCATCTACAGAAGTTCTCTGATGACTCTGCGATCGTTGGCCTCATCTCCAATGGAGATGAAGCTGAGTACAGAGGGCTTATCCAGGACTTCGTGGACTGGTGCCATCGGAACTGCCTCAGATCAACGCGAGGAAACCTAAGGAGCTGGTGGTGGACTGCCGCCAGGCATGGGCAGCCTCACCGAGTACCATTAAATATACAGGGAACAGACATCGAGATGGTGACATCCAATAAGTACCTGGCGATTCATCTGAACAATAACAAGACTGGACACACAATACAGATGCACTCTACAAGAAGGGGACAGCGCAGGCTGTTCCTGTGAGGAGGACTCAGGTCTTTTGGTGTACATGGGGCGCTGCTGAAGTCATTCTATGACACGGTGGTTGCATCAGCCATCACTTTTGGAGTGGTCTGCTGGGCAGTGGCATTTACTGCAGCGATAGGAAGAGACTGAACAAACTGATTAAGAAAGCTAGGCTCTGTCCTGGAGGCAGCGCCTTGATCCGATGGAGGAGATCGGAGAGAGAAGACGGTGGCTAAACTGTCCATCTCTGCTGGAGTCCGAGGTTCCACCCTATGCCAGACATAATGAATGCACTGAGAGCTCCATATAGCAGCAGCTACATCATCCCAGGTGCACAACGAGAGGTTTCGTAGGTCCTTCCTACCAACGGCTGTCAGACTGTACAACCTAAGCAGGGCTCTCGCAGAGATAGCAAAAAGACGGTAACAAACTAATAGTTTTTTGAATGCTAAAGAAGCAATGACTTACAAAATGGTCCCCTCCGGCATACAACTAGGAACATACCGGTCGCTATGGAGGGTGAGAATATGTATGGGCACAATAATCATACATGTAGGATAACTAAGGTAGCGTTATGCTGTTTCATTCCATCTAGCAACAATGCTCTGCACTGTGTGTGTTATATATTTGCATATTTATTCCCATCTAGCTACCATGCTCAGCACTGGGTGTGTTTATATATTTATATATCTACATATTATTCCATCTAGCTACTTTGCTCCGCACTGTGTGTGTGTTTATATACTTGCATATTTATTCCACCTAGACTGCAATGCTCCATACTGTGGGGTGTTTATATATTTACATATTTATTCCATCTAGCTACAATGCTCTGCACTGTGTGTTCATATATTCATATATTTATTCCATCCAGCTACAATGCTCTGCACTGTGTGTCTGTGTGTGTGTATATATATATATATTTTATAGTAATATGTACATATGTTTATTAGCTGCTCTTGCTTGCTTGTTTTTTTTCTTGCCTTCTGATTGTTGCTCTGAGTGTTGCTATCCCTGTGCTGTTGCAATCCTGGAATTTCCCCGTTGTGGGACTAATAAAGGCTTATCTTATCTTATCTTATCTTATCTTATCTTATAAATGGAATGTCACACTTGACATTGGTCATTCATCCCTTACTTTTAAAAATAGATACAGGGGCTGATGTGACAGTTATAAGTGAACAGACACTTAAATCACTCCCCAAAACTTACAAATGGAGCCCCCCAGAGATATATTTTGTTGGCCCAGGTGGGAAACTCATATGTGGGCTATTAAAGCCACTGCAGTCCACAGAGAGAAAGACTACACATTTCCAGTGTATGTAATCAAAGGACACAGTAACAATTTGCTCAGCAGACCTGAGGCAGTAAAGATGGGTTTAGTGAAAAGACTACAGCATGTCAGTGCTGTGTTTGGAACCTGTGGCCTACTAAAGACTAAACCTGTTAAAATCATCCTCAAACATGATGTAGAGCCTTATGCAGTGCACACTGCCAAATGTGTACCATTGCCACTTACGCCTCTTGTGAAGAAAGAGCTACAGAGGCTAGAAGAAGGAATTGTTGAGAAGGTAATACAGCCCACCGAGTGGTGCACTGCAATGGTTCCAGTTTTAAAGCCAAACAGAAAAGAAGTACGGTGCTGTGTAGATTTAATACAATTAAACCGAGCAGTCAAAAGAGAAAAGTATATGCTACCAACAACAGAAGAGATCATGCCACGATTTTCAGGATCCAAGGTGTTTACATCACTGGATGCAGCCAGTGGATTTTATCAGATTCCCCTCGATGATGACAGCTGCAAGCTAACCACTTTTATCACCCCATTTGGAAGGTATGCATTCTGTCAACTTCCATTTGACATCACACGTGCACCAGAAATCTTCTAGCGTAAAATGGCAGAAACTCTACAAGCGCTGGAAGGACCAAATGGACGACATCCTCATCCATGGAGAAACAGAGGAAATTCACGATAGACGCCTGGAACAGGTTCTGAAAGTGATTGAGGCCACTGGTCTCAAATTGAATAAAGCCAAGTGCAAATTCAGACAGCGACAGATTCGTTTTTTTGGGACACATTTTTGATGAGACCGGTGTATGACCGGATCCACAAAATGTGGCAGAACTTAAATGATTCCTGGGGATGGTTAATTACATGGCAAAATTTATCCCAGAACTCTCTTCGTTAGGACAACCATTATATGAACTGCTCAAGAGTAAAGTGGAATGGCTGTGGGGACCGGCACAGCAGACCACTTTCCAGAGATTAAAGGCAGCTTTAGCATCTGCACCAGTACTGTCCCTCTATGATGCCACCAGGCCCACTGCAGTTTCGACTGATGCCAACAGTTACGGGCTGAGAGCCGTTTTGCTGCAACTACAGGATGGTGACTGGAAACCTGTGGCATATTGTTCCAGATGGCTGCAGGACAGTGAGACTAGGTATGCCCAAACAGAAAAAGAATGTTTGGCTAGTGTTTGGGCTTGTGAACATTTTGAAAAATACCTGGTAGGACTCAACAGCTATAAACTCATCACTGACCATAAGCCTCTTGTACCTTTAATGAACAGTAAAGACTTAGATAATGCCCCAATAAGGTGCCAGAGATTACTCATGAGGCTGAGTATGCCCCAGGCAAAACTTTGGCTGTGACTGACACCCTCTCCAGAGGCCCACTACCACAGGCTGAGAAAGATGCATCTAGTGAGGATGTGGCAGCACACAGACATTGTTTTGAAACAAATCCCTGCCACTCCACAGAGAATGCAAATGATCAAAATCCATACAGCTACTGACCCCCCCCAGCTTCAGGTGGTAAAGCAGTACATTCAGTCAGGATGGCCAAAGTATATAAAACAGGTTTCTGAGACTGTGAGAGACATTTACCAAGTGAGGAGCGAGTTGTTGGAAACAGACAGGTGGTCAGAGGGAATCACATTGTGATTCCTACCTCAGTGAGGAAAGCGATAATAGACAAGATTTCATGTTTGTCACCACGGACTTGTCAAATGCAGGGAATGAACCAACCAGTCAGTGTGGTGGCCACACATTTCACTAGACATAGTGACAAAAGTAACTCGATGTGAGTTTTGTAGAGAGAATAGGAACACACAGAGGAAAGAGCCATTAATGCCAACTGAGCTACCATCCATACCTTGGAAGAAAATAGTAGATCTGTGTGAAAATAAGAAACAGTCCTATTCGATTGTGTCAGATTATTACTTGAGGTACTTGGAGATCCTGCACTTACCAGTGACCACCAGCAGTCAGGTTGTAGAAAAACCTGAAGGCCACTTTTGCACGTTATGGCATTCCTGATGTGCTTGTTGGTGATAATGGACCTCAACTGGTATTGGAAGAGTTTAAACAGTTTAGTGTGGCTTATGATTTTGTCCACATAACATCCAGTCCACACTATGTGCAGAGCAATGGACAGGCTGAAAGGGCTGTTCAGGTAGCAAAGAGTATCCTGAGGCAGAAAGATCCCCTCCTAGCCTTGATGATATACTGTATAGAGCCACGCTGTCTTCCTCAGTGGGAGTTAGTCCAGCAGAGTTGCTGTTTGGCCAGAAGATCCAAACGTTACCCACTTTGCCAGCAAACTTGAACCCAAAATGGCCTGAAAAGGAGGGAATAAAGCAAGCTGTTGAGGTACTTGGAGATCCTGCACTTACCAGTGACCACCAGCAGTCAGGTTGTAGAAAAACCTGAAGGCCACTTTTGCACGTTATGGCATTCCTGATGTGCTTGTTGGTGATAATGGACCTCAACTGGTATTGGAAGAGTTTAAACAGTTTAGTGTGGCTTATGATTTTGTCCACATAACATCCAGTCCACACTATGTGCAGAGCAATGGACAGGCTGAAAGGGCTGTTCAGGTAGCAAAGAGTATCCTGAGGCAGAAAGATCCCCTCCTAGCCTTGATGATATACTGTATAGAGCCACGCTGTCTTCCTCAGTGGGAGTTAGTCCAGCAGAGTTGGTGTTTGGCCAGAAGATCCAAACGTTACCCACTTTGCCAGCAAACTTGAACCCAAAATGGCCTGAAAAGGAGGGAATAAAGCAAGCTGATGCAGTTGCCAAGTTGAAGCAGCCATATTACTACAACAGATGGGCGTAAGGAATTTGCCTGTGCTGAGCCAGGAGACAGAGTTCTCATGAAACTGGACAATGAGCATCAGCGGTCCATACCAGGGATCATCAGTGGACCCAGTTCCACCCCAAGGTCATATGTGGTTGAAACCCCAAGTGGAGCTTGGTTCAGACGTAATTGATGTCACCTGCTGAAAGCACCAGCAAATATGAATGACAATCCTTCACCTTCAGGTCAGGTGAATAAGGAGATGGTAGGTGAATCTGCAATGGAGAGGGATACAGAGCTCCTGCATCCTAAAACTGTGATAGAAAGACCTGTTCCACCAAGGTCTACAGAGACCACCACTGTCACTAGAATGAGTAGAATGGTTGAATGAGCAAACAGCCTATAAGGCTTGATTTGTAAGAACATCTTTTTGTGAAAAAAAGAAAAAAATGTTGCTTGTTATAAATGCAAAAGTGTATTAACCTGGTCAAGGGGTGCACACTATAATAACAGTTATGTTAGTGGTGAGAAAGTCTGTTTAAATGACATAAGTGTTAACTGATCTGAAAAGGAAATAAGGTTAAAAGGAATACAGTTTCCAAAAAAATAGTGTAATCGTCCAGGATGGACAAGTTCAGGGTTGGGATAATACGCTGACAAAGTTACTTCTTTAATGGGGGAGATGTAATGATTGGAATCTCCTATGTTACGTGTACCCTGAATGCATCATCTCAATTATCGTGAGACTTGGAGTCTCAGGAAGCGTGATTAGATGATTACCGCCCTCTGTAATGGTGTCTGTGTGTTGAGCCAGCAGACTGTTCAATAAAGAAGCCTCTGAGAGTACTCCGAGTCACTTTGATTTCAGTTAGATGTCAGAAAGATATTACACCGATGATGACATATCTGTCCCAATACACATTGTATGTATATAACCTATAGTTTAGATATAATAACCACATAAAAAGGACAATCTTTTTTTCATTTTAAATGACATATTAGAAAAAAATGTACAAATTTATAATAAGATAATGAAACAACATAGTAAGAAAAGATGGCAATAATGAGAGTGAGATGGTGTTAATGTGACTTACCTCCAATTAAAATGGGATTAGTGGGCTATCCTCTTTGATGCAGCACGATGGAAAACAGTCCCACATCCCTGGCAAACAGAAGTAGCAGCTATACTGTATGTCCTAGCCATTAGTATGGAGTTAGCTGCTGTGCTAACTGCCGGAATGAAGTCTAGCAACTCATCTACACCTGTTACACTGCACGCATGTGGGGGAGACGTGGAGTGCTGACTAGTAGTGTGTGAGGAGCTTTGCTGAAGAAATGGGGGTATGTGTATTTTAAATCCTGATATAAACAATAGTTTTATATCAAACAATAGATGTTTTTATCTCATCAGCCGATATACTGTATATCATCATATCACACGGCCCTGTTAAGGCCCCTGCAATTGTACGTTGAAAGACGTTCTTAAACTGTTGGACTAGTTCCACACACAGTTGTTCACAAAGTGGTGAACCTCACCCCATCCTTGCTGACGAAGGACTGAGCCTTTTGGGAATGCTCCTTTTATACCCAATCATGGCACTCACCTGTTTCCAATTAACCTGTTCACCTGTGGAATGTTCCAAAAAGGTGTTTTTTTTTTTTTATTTTTAGTATTCCTCAACTTTCCCAGGCTTTTCATGCCTGTCCCAGAATTTTTTGGAATGTGGTGGAGGCATCAAATTCAACATGAGTGAATATTTTCAACTAAACAGTAACTTTATCAGTTTGAACATTAAATATCTTGTCTTTGTAGTGGATTCAACTGAATATACAGTGGTGTGAAAAAGTGTTTGCCCCCTTTCTGATTTTTTGCCAGCGTTTGTCTGTCTGTCTGTTTGTCTGTCTGTTGGTTAGCAAGATAACTCAAAGTTTTGGATGGATTTCGATGAAACTTTCAGGCGTTGTTGGAAATGGTACAAGGAAGAACTGATTAAATTTAGGCCATGATCTGGATCACCGTCTGGATACAGGAATTTTTTTAAACCATTCTTTAACATTGTGAGATACGGCCATTTTCAACATGTGTGCAGGGCCAATGGAGGGCGCTGGTCGTCGTGTCTGACGAACACAAACTCCGCGTTCTTCAAAGTTTTAGGCACAAAACGCGGAAAACAGTGGCGGGCAGGGCCCAGCAGCGTGCCTGTGTTGGCACTACGCTGCAAAAGCTGAGACGGCCAGCTGTCCGGCGCGGGATTATTTGGCAGAAATTCCCCGGCCAGCCATAGGGGCTGCGCAAAAACAAGCTCTCTGCTGGGGAAGCTTCCAAATCCTCTTTTGCCGCGGAGCGCAACCCCAATATAAAACCCACGGCAACCTGTCTACCCAATTTGCATCAGTCAGTGAAGCCCTCAGTGCTGCTTTCAGTGATCTATGAAAACGCTCGCAGCCTGGGACTTTGCAAATGGAGGACATGGACACAACACCAACACTTCAGTTTATT
The DNA here is from genome assembly GCA_020510985.1 of Pholidichthys leucotaenia. Taxonomy (NCBI): domain Eukaryota; kingdom Metazoa; phylum Chordata; class Actinopteri; order Cichliformes; family Pholidichthyidae; genus Pholidichthys; species Pholidichthys leucotaenia. Next base: position 340,254,709 of record CM035841.1, read on the forward strand.
ACCTCCGCAAAGGAGGTAATGCTTTTACTACTGAACCACTAATCCTATCATTGTGAATCCAATTGCTAGTCATATGTTTTCATGGTCAAGGAATCTGAAAACGTACACACAAACACTGTATGGGGGGGAACTGTGGCGCTTGGTGGAGGTCTGCGCTCTCCGAGTGCTTTTCTAGTTTTGTATGTCACACTTAAATGTTTCAGATCATCAAACAAATTTAAATATTAGACAAAGATAACACAAGTAAACACAAAATGCAGTTTTTAAATGAAGGTGTTTATTATTAAGGGTAAAAAAAAAAAAAATATCCAAATCTACATGGCCCTGTGTGAAAAAGTGATTGCCCCACCATTAAAACATAAATTAACTGTGGTTTATCAGATCTTTGGAAAGTTGAGTTCAATTTTCTAGCCATTTCTAAAGCTTTGGGATTCCAGTGAACCACAGTGAGAACCATTATCCACAAATTGTGAAAACATGGAACAGTGGTGAACCTTCCCAAGAGTGGCCGGCCGACCAAAATTACCCCAAGAGCGCAGCGACGACTCATCCAAGAGGTCACAAAAAAAACCTCACAACAACGTCTAAAGAACTGCAGGCCTCACTTGCCTCAGTGTCAGTGTTCATGACTCCACCATAAGAAAGAGGATGGGCAAAAATGGCCTGGATAGCAGAGTTCCAAGATGAAAACTACTGCTGAGCAAAAAGAACATAAAGGCTCCTCTCAGTTTTGCCAGAAAACATCTTGATGATCCCCAAGACTTTTGGGAAAATACTCTGTGGACTGACGAGACAAAAGTTGAACTTTTTGGAAGGTGTCCCCCCCCCCCCCATTACATCCTGTGTAAAAGTAACACAGCATTTCAGAAAAGGGACATCATACTAACAGTAAAATATGGTGGTGGTAGTGTGATGGTCTGGGGCTGTTTTGCTGCTTCAGTACCTGGAAGACTTGCTGTGGTAAATGGAGTCATGAATTCTGCCGTCTACCAAAATATCCTGAAAGAGAAACTCCGGCCATCTGTTCGTAACCTCATGCTGAAGCGCACTTGGGTTCTGCAGCAGGACAATGATCAAAAACAAACCAGCAAGTCCACCTCTGAATGGCTTAAGAAAAACAAAATGAAGACTTTGGAGTGGCCTAATGAAAGTGTGAGTGTGAGTGAGATGCTGTGAGTGAGATACTGTGTGAGTGAATGCATTCCTAGTCACAGTGTGGCCACCCAATATAACGTCCCAGGCTGGAATGATGTCGTTAGCGAGGCTCACAGCTGCTCGGGATGCTTTTTTGTGGTGGAGGAGTAATAGCAAACCACGTTCTGGTCCAATATTTGAAAACATGAAAAATTGCAGGGCTAGGTTCAAATATGCTCTACGAGCATGCAGGCGCAATGAAGAAAGTATCAAATATGACCAGCTATCTAATCACATGAGTGAACTGAACATGGTAGAATTCTGGAAACAAATGAAGGCTATGAGCTCCCACCGGTTTGTCAGATCAAACACTATTGATGGTGTGACTGGTGACGTTAATATTGCTGAAAAGTGGAAATGTCATTATGAAGCTATTTTCAACTCAGTCAAGAATGTTTCAGTGAAGGATTCTGTTATGCATGATATTCGTCTGTATAACGACATGTTTGATGCCTCTGATATTTCTGCTGTTACTCCTGTTGAAGTTGATTCACTGATCAAAGTTCTCAAGAAAGGCAAATCAGCTGGCCCTGACTGTCTCACCAGTGAATGCCTCATCAACGCCGATTTCAACTTGTGTATTTTGTTGTCATTGTGTTTTAACTGTATGTTTGTTCATGGTTACATGCCAGACATGTTGATGGACTCTGTTATTATTCCTTTGGTGAAAAACAAGTGTGCCAGTCTTTCTGACATGAACAACTACAGACCTATAGCTATTGCTAATGTTATATCTAAACTGTTAGAGGGTTTATTCCTGAACAGAACTGAGGATTATCTGTGGACAAACGACAATCAGTTTGGTTTCAAATCAGCTCTTTCAACTGACAAGGCTGTTTACCTACTCCATGAATTTGTTGACTACTTCAGAAGCCACTCCACTAGTGTTTATGCTACGTTCCTAGATGCTAGTAAAGCTTTTGACAGGATTAACCACTGGGGTTTGTTCAGAAAATTGATCGATCGAGGTATCCCTATTTACATTGTTAGCATCCTGCTATACTGGTACAGAAGGCAGTCTATGGTTGTTAGATGGGGCAATGTCACCTCATCCAAATTTCATGTGACCAACGGTGTTAAACAAGGTGGTATACTGTCACCCTTGTTGTTTAATGTCTATGTTGATAATCTCAGTGTACTGTTGAACAATACTAATGTGGGTGGCTCCTTTAACGGTGCACTGTTAAATCACATTTTCTACGCTGATGACCTCTGTTTGTTAAGTTTGTCTACCGCAGCGATGCAACATCTCCTTTTTGTATGTGAAAAATTTGGTAAAAAAAAATGACATCCTGTTCAACTCTACTAAATCTATGTGTATGGCTTTCAAACCAAAGGGCGTCAATACGTCGAATCCTGTTATGTCACTTTGTGGTAATAGCTTGAACTTTGTTGAAAAAGTCAAATACCTAGGTGTGTGGATTGAATCTGATAAGACCAATGCTGATTGTAACAGGCATCTCAGGAAACTGTACGCTCAAACCAATTTACTGTTGCGTAATTTCCATAGATGTTCTCCTGATGTCAAATGTATGTTGTTCAAGACCTTCTGTACCTCAATGTACTACTCGCCTTTATGGTTTAATAGCAATGTTGCTGTTAGGAACAAAATCCGCATTGCATATAATAACTCCCTAAGAAGGTTGTTAGATGTACCACAAAGGTCGAGTGCAAGCAAGATGTTTGTGTCTGTGAACATTCCGTCTTTTGGAGAATTGATACGTAAGAATGTTTACAGTTTTTTGAGAAGACTGCTGGAATGTAACAATCATCTTATATTAGCAATTGTCAACTCGTCACTCACACTTCATTCCAGCATTTGGAAGTGGTGGCGTTCCATTTTATACTGAGCCCACTATGTTGTTTTTTTGGTTTTGTTTTTTTTGGTTTTTTTGTTGTTACAAGAGCGCTGAGTGTCTGCTGATCTGTATATACTTTTATTTATTTATCTATTTTCTACTCGTTTTAGTTTTGCTCTTAATATGAACACTGAGTTTGAAATAAACGTTTGAATTTGAATTTGAAAGTCCTGACCTGAATCTGATTGAAATGCTTTGGCATGACCTTAAATGCTCGAAAACCATCCAATGTGGCTGAATTACAACAATTCTGCAAAGATGAGTGGGCCAAAATTCCTCCACAGCACTGTAAAAGACTCATTGCCCGTTATCGCAAATGCTTGATTGCAGCTGTTGCTGCTAAGGGTGGCCCAACCAGCTATTCGGTTTAGGAGGCAAACACTTTTTCATACAGGGCCATGTAGGTTTGGATTTTTTTCCTTAACCATAAACACCTTCATTTAAAAACTGTATTTTGTGTTTATTTGTGTTATCTTTGTCTAATATTTAAATGTGTTTGATGATCCACATTTTCGCCATTTGTGGATAATGGCTCTCACTGTGGTTCACTGGAGTCCCAAAGCTTTAGAAATGGCTTTATAACCTTTTCCAGACTGAAAGAGCTCAATCACTTTGTTTCTCATTTGTTCCTGAATTTCTCTGGATTGCAGCATGATGTCTAGCTGTTGAGGATCTTTTAGTCTACTTCACTTTGTCAGGCAGGTCCTATTTAAGTGATTTTCTTGATTGAGAACAGGTGTGTCAGTAATCAGGCCTGGGTGTGGCCAGAGAAAATTAACTCAGCTTTCCAAAGATGTGATAAACCACAGTTTATTTATGGTTTAATAAGGGGGGGGGGGGGTCGCTTTTTTCACACAGGGCCATGTAGGTTTGGATTTTTTTACTCTTAATAATAAACACATTCATTTAAAAACTGCGTTTTGTAGATAGATAGATGTACTTTATTGATCCCAAACTGGGAAATTACATGTTTTGTGTTTACTTGTGTTATCTTTGTCTAATATTTAAAATTGTTTGATGATCTGAAACATTTGTTTGACAAACATACACAAAAATAAGAACTCAGGAAAGGGGCAAACGCTTTTTCACACCACTGTAGGCTGAAAAGGATATTTAAATCATTATATTTTGTTTTTTTATTTATGTTGTACACAGTGTCCTAATTTCACCAGAATTGGGGTTATACCAATGCACAGTTATGTTTCTTCAGTTTCGTAGATGTGGAAATCTAAGCACAGAATCAATTAGTTCTAAAGTCTTCCCTATTTCCTGAATTACAGTGGGTTGACGCTGACGCCGAGGACACAGTCCAAGGATGGATAATTTTTTCACACATAAGGAGTTGTTCAGAACTCCTTATACAAAGATACAGAGTGATGATAATCAAGTCAGTGGTGGTAATGCACCTGTAAACTGGTTGCAACCGCCAATCAAATCTAAAAGAAGAAGAAGAAGAAGTGGCAGCAACTATGATTCAACCACTTACCAACCACAGTGTAGGCTTTTTCGAGAAGTACAACTCAAGCTAAACAAACATTTCTAGCAGGTCTGCCAAAATGTTTACAGTAGTATATCAACAGTCTAACTTACTTGACTCTGTCTGTCACAGGGGTGATGGACTGGGTATGGGTACAGATACTCAAACTGGTCAGGAGGAAAAAGGATGCATCTCTTATGGCCTTTGATCTGTGCAAAAAAGTTCTGTTGCTCATCATAATGTGCTGGTGTTACATTGCCTACAGTGGGAACATTTACAGAAAATGAAATAAACGAAAACAACAGAAGCAAGATCATCATTTTCAGTTGAATGTGTGAGATAACAACACCCATTATATCAGTTCTTAAAGAGTTGATGTTATATCCCCTTCACACAGGGGTGGAGATTACTGAGAGATTTGGCAAATTTTTGATCTATCAATGATCTTCAATGATCTCCACAGTTGCCACGGTGTCCTCAAAGTTTAGACTCAGTCCAAAACACAAAAGGCTCTCCCAAACAATCCCAAAGATCCAAAATTGGCCCAATCTCTCAATCTCCATGCTGTGTAAAGGGGCCCTCCCTCCCAGAACCTTACCCTCCATTCCTATTAGCAGCAGATTGGATGTCAGCTGTCCCCAGTTCCTCTTGGCTTGCTGCTTGTTGATCCAATTCCAGTTGAATCCAAGGAAATCCACAACAATCTTTTTTCCTACTGTGTCATTCAGGGTCTGCTGCAAATAGACCCTTGAAAAACAAGAAAATTAAAATGCAAGACATTTGAGCTCTCTCGTTGAGTCAAGTCAGAGGGCTAAATTTCAAAAGTGCAATACAGTAAACGTGTCTGCAAGATAAGGCCTTGTTTACGCAGTACTTGTATTACAGGTCACCCCTGACCAACATTTTATAATTGAAGGAAGATGGGCACTGTATATCCAAATATATTAGCAGTCCCTGTGAATGAAAGCAGGTAAAACTGAGTTCTCATTCTAAGAGATCAAGGGGCAGATTTACTAAGGCAGTGCAAATTAGCGAGTGCGCAAATTAGACAAAGTGCCTAAGGGAGTGGCCAATTTTTACCAGTGATTTACTACCAACACGCAAAATTATGAACACAGACGCAGTCACTTCATTTCAATAATGACTACTCATCCACCAAGAGCACCACAAAATTGCGCACAGGCACACCTGATGAGGAAGCAGGTCATCAACACAGGCACAGCCAGTTCGGAGGAGCATAATAATGTTTTTTTTAAGCTTTTGTTTAAGAGCAAACCCCAGTAAAATAATTTATTTTTGTTTGTCATATATCAAAGTGTTGATTTCCATTTCACATGGCAGACTCCTTTGTTTAATATGTATAAATTAAGGACTACGCATGAATAAATTGATTATTGACCAACGTGTTTATTTTATTAACACAGGAACCGTCAAGATGGTCTGATGGAGTCTGGGGTTTTATTATGTTAATAACTTTGTTTTAACAAAATCTACAGGTCTCCCAGTCCATGAGAGCATGAGAGTCCATTTTTCATAAATACTGTATGTGCGTTTTATCTTTAATGAAGTCTGGAACATAATAAAATTAAACACACATGATTTCATTTATTCCTCGGACAGCCACAGCAGAGACTGCTGTCAATGAGTTACAACGATGTTGCAATGTCGGGGTACGTATATGGATCCGTGACCCTTTTGTCCACTCCAGGTAGGAAGGACTGTACTATTTTATGGATACAAATTCATTGTTTAGGAAAGCTTTTTCACTTTATTTATTTGACCTTTATTTTACCACGTAAAATATTTGAAAGCAATTCTCACCAGGGATGTGCTGGTGTGTCATCGTATGTACTTACAGTGCATCCAGAAAGTATTCACAGCGTTTCACTTTTTCCACATTTTATGTTACAACCTTATTCCAAAAGGGATTAAATTCATTTTTTCGTCAAAATTCTACACACAACATCCTTTAATAACAATGTGAAATTTATTTTTTTTTAGATTTTGCAAATTTATTAAAAATAAACTAAGAAATCACATGAACATAAGTATTCACAGCCTTTGCCATGAAGCTCAAAATTGAGCTCAGGTGCATCGTGTTTCCACTGATCATCCTTGAGATGTTTCTACAGCTTAATTGGAGTCCACCTGTGGTAAATTCAGTTGATTGGACATGATTTGAAAAGGCACACACCTGTCTATATATATAAGGTCCCACAGTTGACAGTGCATGTCGGAGCACAAAGCAAGCATTAAGTCAAAGGAATTGTCTGCAGATCTCCAAGACAGGACTGTCTTGAGGCACAAATCTGGAGAAGGGTGCAGAACAATTTCTGCTGTTTTGAAGATCCCAATGAGCACAGTGGCCTCCATCATCCATAAATGGAAGAAGTTCGAAATCACCAGGACTCTTCCTAGAGCTGGCCGGCCATCTAAACTGAGCGATAGGGGGAGAAGGGCCTTAGTCAGGGAGGTGACCAAGAACCCGATGGTCACTCTGTCAGAGCTCTAGCGTTCCTCTGTGGAGAGAGGAGAACCTTCCAGAAGGACAACCATCTATACAGCAATCCACCAATCAGACCTGTATGGTAGAGTGGCCAGATGGAAGCCACTCCATATTAAAAGGCACATGGCAGCCCACCTGGAGTTTGCCAAAAGGCACCTGAAGGACTCTCCGACCATGAGAAACAAAATTCTCTGGTCTAATAAGACAAAGATTGAACTCTTTGGCATGAATGCCAGACATCCTGTTTGGAGGAAACCAGGCACTGCTCATAACCATGCCAATGGTAGTGGCAGCATCATGCTGTAGGAATGTTTTTCAGCGGCAGGAACTGGGAGACTAGTCAGGATAGAGGGAAAGATGAATGCAGCAATGTACAGAGACATCCTGGATGAAAATCTGCTCCAGAGCGTGTTTGACCTCAAACTGGGGTGACAGTTCATCTTTCAGCAGGACAACAACCATAAGCACACAGCCAAGATATCAAAGGAGTGGCTTCAGGACAACTCTGTGAATGTCCTTGAGCCTTCCAGCCAGAGCCCAGACTTGAGTCCAATTGAACATCTCTGGAGAGATCTGAAAATGGCTGTGCACCGACGCTTCCTATCCAACCTGATGAAGCTTGAGAGGTGCTGCAAAGAGGAATGGGCAAAACTGCCCAAAGATAGGTGTGTCAAGCTTGTCGCATCATATTCAAAAAGACTTGAGGCTGTAATTGCTGCCAAAGGTGCATCAACAAAGTAGTGTGCAAAGGCTTTGAATACTTATGTACATGTGATTTCTTAGTTTTTTTATTTTTAATAAATTTGCAAAAATCTCAAAAAAACACTTTTTACATTGTCGTTATGAGGTATTGTGTGAATTTAATCCCTTTTGGAATAAGGCTGTAACATCACAAAATGTGGAAAAAGTGAAGTGCTGTGAATACTTTCCTAATGCTATGCAATGTTTGCTTTTATTCTTGTTCTTAATCCTATTTGTGTAAAGATTTCCCCCCCCCGAGATGTAAAGTGTGTTATAAATGAAATAAATTATTATTATTATGCTATACTGTAAATAAACAAATGAATTTTTTTTTAAAAATCCTCTGCCGGCTGATGTCCAGTTCAGCACAACACCGATGCCTGTGAGATCGTTTCTGTTCATATTAATCTGTTCTGTCATGCCAAATCAAGTCACGCACAGGGAGAAGCTTCTGTCTCTTCGGCTAAGTGCCCTCGGTTCTCGCTGGTGCCATTGCTGTCATCAGGTGCAGATGAATTAAGACAAGCTTTTTTGGGTGTTAAATCCTGGCGCATTTAGCAGGTGATTGACAATCGCAAACCTTAGTAAATCACCTTGCGCCAGTCATTTAAATACTCCTTCCTCAAATTTGCGCTTTGACATGACAACTCCCACAAATGAGGCCAGGCACAAAATTAACATAGTCCACGCCTTTCCACTGCTAATTTTGTCCTGCGTCCTTTAGTAAATGTCAACAGTAGTTTTTTAATGCCAAAACAGGGTTTTGCAATGGCGCAGCACATTAGTAAATCTGCCCTCAAGTGATCTGAGCCAGGCAAAGGTAGATCAGAGACATAACTGCCTTCTGTGGCTCTAAAGCATTAACTTATTTGACAGAATGTCTTTGTAGTCTATTCAGTCGAATATAGGTTAAATATTTTTAAATCATTGTATTTCGTTTTTTTATTTATGTTTTACACAATTCTAACTTCACCAGAATTGGGGTTGTACCAATGCACACTTATGGGCCACAGCCACAGGGCGGCTGTGGCGCAGGTGCAGTGTGACCGACTACTGATTGGAGGGTCAGGGGTTTGATTCCCGCTCTGTCTGCAGTCTGCATGTCGAAGTGTTCTTGAGCAAGACACTGAACCCCCAGTTGCTCCTGGTGGGTCAGACCAGCGCCTGTGTGTGGCAGCTCCACCGCCATCATTGTGTGAATGTGTGTGTGAATGGGTGGATAGCAAGATCTGTAAAGCGCTTTGGTCATCTAGAGGTGAGAATAAATGCTATATAAGTGAACGTCATTTACCATAATGTCAACAATGGCATCAAAGACAATCAATTTGATTTAGCATCACCTCAAATGCCTGGCATTATTTTCCAACACAAAATTCACTGTCAAAGATCTGCATGCCTTACCTTTCCTCTCCTCCCAGCTCATCCATCTTATGCATTTTATCCACAAATTCTGAAAACTTCATTTCCATTCGTCGAGACTTGGGGACAAAGTTCGGAAAGTTTGACATTTTTTTCTCATCATAGTAGAGGAACTTGTGGTTTTCAGCGATGTAAACAGAGAAGTCGCCATGTCCGATGTTCTCCTGGAGGTAAGGGATATCCCATTTGAGAGCTGGATATACGAGGTTTGTGTCTGTTAGAACCACCGGCTCCTGAAAACAAAAATAAAGAAGAAAATTTTAATAAGTATGACAGAAATTGGCTTCTTTTTTTTTTTTTATTTGTTTTGATGCAACTGCCCTAACAAAGAATTTCCTACATACATGGTGCATTTTGCAATTATTTCTGATTATTCTAATTATTATTTCTGAGGTTTGCCACTTAAATCAATTACCTTCTTCATGTAAAGCTACCTTTTCCTTGGATTTTGAAAGTTTTTTTCACATAAATTTTGTAAAATCTTCCATGTAAATTTTCTACTTTAATATTCAAAATATTCAGTAATTTCTGATTAGAACAATTTATTATAGCATAAAAATGGACATTTACCCAGCTTTCAAATCAGTACAACCAAATTTACTTGAGTAAAAGTACTTTTTTTCCCCCTCATAAATGTACTTGAGTGTAGTGTCCTAAATTAAAATCATTTACGAAAATAGTTGTGTGTGACATTACTTGCGAACATGTACTTGAATGCAACTACCTCTGTTTGGAATATGCAGGATTTTTATTTCTCTCCGAATTTATAAAAGCGCAGTATTTTTTTTCCCCTTTCAATCATGCTTATATTAATGTATATTGTGATATATTTATCTACTGTTATCTTGAATAATCTCTCAAACAACGAGGGACAGACGCATTCCAGTAGTGGTATTATTAAGTAGCACGCGGATGTATGCGGTGAGGTCCGAGGACTACGTGACCAACCGAACGTAGACCGCTGCGCGCTCCCGAGGTGCCGCGAACAGCACAGACTATCGGTTTCATTTTCGCAGCCAGTTTTGAGAACGCGCTAACACGTCACTGTGCGACGGTGTTTTATTTACTGGGGGCGTCACACAGTTTCACCTTTTAAGTTTAAATTACAAATGACAGCAAGTAAGAGAAGACGTGCGGCGCGCCGTGGTCGGCTACAGTTGGAGGCTAAATTAAATTAACACCCACGGCGCGCACAAAAGGAATGGACCGACACGGTTTCTAAAACACCAGTAATGAAGGCTGATAATTGAGTTTATTGTGGAAAAAATATTTTTGCTGATTCCTCCCCCCGCCCCAACAGTGAACACAAAATGAAGCTACTTTATACACTGTTGTAACGTTTTACAGAGCAAGTAGTACAGGTTGAAGTTCCCCCCCCCCCCCCACCAGTACTAATACCGACAGCAGTGCTATATGTGCATCCCTTCCATGTCATTATAATCTAAAGTAATAGACATCCATCCATCCATCTTCTACTGCTTTTCCGGGAGGTCAGGGTTCCGGAGGCAGCAGCTCAAGCAGAGAAGCCCAGACTTCCCTCTCCCCAGCCACCTGCTCCAGCTCTTCAGAGAGGATGCCAAGGTGTTCCCAGACCAACTGGGAGACGTATGCTGTGTTCCGAATGTTCACCCACTCCCTCCCTCCCTCCTCGCTATATAGTGAATATAGATAGAGTGGACTAGATAGATGTACTTTATTGATCCCAAACTGGGAAATTACAGTGTAACTGCAGCATGACACAGACAACCCAACCAACCGAAAAACACACAGTATAATCGCAAAGGAATTACCCTGGGAAGTAAAAATGTTTAGATAACTATATACATCATATACTGTATCTCACCATGGTGAGACAGTAAAATGTAACAGACTAACAGTGGTAAAAAAAAAAAAATGAATACCTTGCATGTAATTTGTAGTAAATATGTATTAAATCAAATCGTTTTTGCTGAATTAATAAATATCAATACCTTAAGGTAGTTTAAGTTGTGATGTGAAGCTCCCCTCTCACTGCTCCATTGGCCTCGCATTGTATTATGGGATATATTGGCTGATGTAGTGACCATCCTTTGTACACTACTTTTCAAAATGCATTGTGGGATATTTTGAGTGTATTATATAATGAATGACATTTTCAGTTAAGATTTTGAACAGCACTACAAAATGGTTGATTTACTATATAGTAAAGTATATGGGGAATGAGTGAACATTTCAAACACAACAGTAGTCTCTCCAGCATGTCCTGGGTCTGACCCAGGGTGTCCTCACAGTGGGACATGCTCAAAACACCTCAAGCGGGAGGCGTCCAGGAGGCATCCTGATCAGATGCCCAAACCACCTCAACTGGCTCCTTTCAATGTGGAGGAGCAGCGGTTCTACTATGAGCCTCTCTTGGATGACTGAGCTTCTCACCCCATCTCTAAGGGTGAGTCCAGCAATCCAGTGAAGAAAGCTCATTTCAGCTGCTATTGTCTTCTTAAAGGTGAACTAGACAGCATTTTCTTCAACAAATATTTTAAAAAAATACATTAACAAAATGTTTAGAAAGGTGCAGAATTAAAGTCGTTATAGTCTTAAAAAAAAAAAAAAAATTCACGAAAAAAAACAATTTTTTACGGTTCCAAAATAATATTTATATCTGAGCACTTGGGCGACAAGACTCCGGTGGCTGGTAACATGATATATATACTGCCTCTGGAAAAAAAAAAAAAAAAAAAAAAGAGACCACTGCAAAATCTTTCCTAGCAGGGAAATAAAAATCATCAGTTTAAAAATGTAAAAAATGATTTAATAATTTGTAAATGTATATCAGACCAGATAATTAGTCAGGGAAATTCTCAGCCTACTCCCTAACATATCACATGCAGGGTTTCCTCTGGTAACATTTCTCCGTGGGCCGGCCCGCCTCGCCAGAAATGGTACCGCGCCGCCAAGCCAATATGATTTTATTACGAAAAATATATGAAGCAATGGACTTTCCGCAAGCGCGCACACGAGCAACGCGTGTGGCAATCATCCGCAGGAATTTAGAAGTGCCCCGCCCACGCGGTTCTCGACTCAGTCAGCAGGCCAGTGTCTCGCTAAGCGATGACTGTCGACAAAAACATGAGTTTTAAGTACTTTAAGCATGGAAAAAATCAGAAGAGGTATGTATGCAAGCACTGGAGGCCGTTATCATGTTTTAAACCCGTTGTTAACGGGAGCAATAATGGACAGAGTCGCTTAGCTAAGAGATGTGGTTAGAACTCATATTGCAGCCCAGCTTCATATGAAGGAAAGGCAAGGGGGAATGATGAATTGCTGAGGATATATTTCATCAGCCACTACAATATTAAGTTATGTTCCCTATTATGTACCTGACAAGTTAAAATGAGCGAAATTCACAAAGTCAATGACTTTAATCAGCCCCGCCCATGCGAGTTTTCGAGTCAGTCAGCAGGCAGTGTCCTCGCCAAGCGTGACTGTCGACAAAAACATGAGCTTGTTTAAAGCGTACCTGTGGTGGTCGTGAAGACGCATTTGACTTGAAAACATTATGAAAAAGTATTTCTTATTTTGGTAAATAATTTTTGCCAGCCATATACCACCAGACATATATTCAAATAGGACCTTGGCCATGGGCAGCCAATGAAAACTGTGGGCGCAGCCATGACACATGCGGATGTGACGTCACTTCGTTGATACTCAACAGTCAATGCTCCGCCTCTATGAGAGACTAGGGTGCTGTTGTGAGTGTTTTTATTCTATTATGGCTGAATTGTTGGACTCTGAGGAAGAATTTGTCCAACATGGCTACAGGTTTGAGCCAGAAAGGTCTTCTGAGGGTTAAAGTGACGAAGTGGTCCTCACACACAACGCAATTTCGTCTGAAATTATTCGTCTGTGCCCTGTTTCCGCTCCGATCTTCTGACAAGGTGAGCTGGGTTTGGGGACACAAACTGCTGCTCTGTATATAGTTGTAGAATCATCTTCCGTGTTGCGGCAGTTACGAGATCAAATGAGACAAGCAGCTGAATTTAAGCATTTATTTATTTTCTACTCGTTTCAGTTCAGCATTTAATATGAACCCTGAGTTTGAAATAAACGTTTTAATTTTGGTCCTCATACAACGCAACGCGCTATCTGCCGCTATTTATAGCGGCGAGGGAAGAGCCAAAATAATCTGCCGTTTTGCAGCTGTTAACGACCTCATATCAGACAAGACGACCCGCCGAATTTAAGCATTTATTTATTTATTTTCTACTCGTTTCAGTTCTGCATTTAATATGAACCCTGAGTTTGAAATAAACGTTTTAATTTTGGTCCTCATACAACGCAACGCGCTATCTGCCGCTATTTATAGCGGCGACGGAAGAGCCGAAATAATCTGCCGTTTTGCGGCTGTTAACGACCTCAGATCAGACGAGACGACCCGCCGAATTTAAGCATTTATTTATTTATTTTCTACTCGTTTCAGTTCTGCATTTAATAGGAACCCTGAGTTTGAAATAAACGTTAGAATTTGAATTAGAATATCCCAAAAGCCGCTGCACATCCGGGTACTCGAGGCTCAGCCAATACTGATCCAGATCGCGGTAGCCACGAAATTACGTCACAGGAAGCGTCCTGGAAGTCCATGTAGAGGCAAATATGGCTGCGAACATGTTTTGCTGGCATACCTGAACAAGCACATCAGCAATGGATTTATATCAAATTGCCTTAAACTTGAATTTTACCTTGAAACTGAACTAGAAAGTGAGCCAGGGGCTCAATATAATATCTTTTTTTGCACGACCACCACAGGTACACTTTAAGTACTATAAACGCGGAAAAAAATCAGAAAAGGTATGTATGTAAGCACTGGAGGCGTTTATCACCTGCTGTTAACGGGAGCAATAATGGAAGAGTCGCTTAGCTAAGAGACGTGGTTAGAATTCATATGCAGCCGGCTTCATATGAAGGGAATGGCAAAGCGGACTGATGAATAGCTGAGGATATACTGTATTTCACCAGCCACTACAATATTAAGTTATGTTCTGTAGGAATTGCAGGAATGAAGAGACTGGCAATTTCTCTCTTTTCTTGCACGAGCAGGCATGACGTTTTCATCCTCCAGCGGCAGTGACAAAAAGCAACAGCTAAAAATGCTAGCTCCATTTTCACTCTAAACTGAGGTCCTTCAGCAGCTGCCGAGAGAGGTGCCTGATGAGAAAGCCTGAGCGCACAACTATAACTGCCTAAACAGATCATTCTGTGCATGAACACATACTGTGGTGAATTATGTCTTTGGAGTCCGCTACAGTTCCCTATTATGTACCTGGCAGGTTAAGATGACCGAAATTCACAAAGCCAATGACTTTAATCTGTCAGCAGCCTTCAGACAAACTAAACGTGCCAACATCTGATTTCAAAATGTCGTCAACATAAACACTTACTCAATGTTTATGAAAGAAACAGATGAAAAAGAAATTCTTGACATTGTTAACAAATTCAAAGACAAAAAATCAACTGATTGTAATGATTTCAGTACATTCTTGGTTAAATGTATTATCGATTGTATTGTTAAACACTTCACTTACATATGCAACATGTCACTTACTGCTGGTAAATTTCCAGAGGATATGAAAATAGCAAGAGTCGTTCCTCTGTATAAGACTGGTGACAAACACTTATTGTCAAACTACAGACCCATCTCCTTGTTACCTCAGTTCTCCAAAATACTGGAAAAAATATTTGTTAAGATACTAAATGATTTCATTGATAAGCACAATATACTCTGCAAACAACAGTATGGATTCAGGAAGAACTGGACCACCTTACTGGCACTCATGGACTTTGTTGAACAGATTACAGATGCAACAGATAGAGAATACACAGTTGGAATATTTCTGGACTTACAAAAGGCATTTAATACAGTTGACCATAAATTACTCCTCAGTAAATTACATAAGTATGGCATCAGAGGAATTGCTTTTGACTGGTTACACAGCTATTTAGAAAACAGATATCAATATGTTCATGTGACTAATACAGACTCTGAGTTGCTGAAGATGATGTCTGGGGTACCACAGGGTTCTGTGCTTGGTCCATTGCTGTTTATTTTGTATATTAATGATTTGTGTTCTGTGTCTAAATTGCTCAAGTGTATTTTATTTGCAGATGACACCTTTTTTTTTTTGTAGTGGAGAAAATCTTAAGCAGCTTCTGGATTCAGTAGAAAATGAACTTAAACAAATAAGTCAATGGTTCACTGCCAATAAATTATCTATTCACCTTGGAAAAACAAAATGTATAATATTTGGAAACTGCAAATTATATAATCACAGAAAAATTAAAATAAACAATGTTGAAATTGACACAGTTTTCGAAACCAAGTTCCTAGGGGTCATTGTTAATAACAAACTAAACTGGAAATCACACATAAATTATGTCAAAACTAAAATGTCTAAGTCCATTGCCGTACTGTATAAAGTTAAGGATCTCCTGTGTCAGAAATCTCTTTGCATTTTATATAATTCATTGATAGTTCCTTTTATGACATACTGTGACATACATGTGTGAGATCTGGGGAAACGTGGACAAAATTGTTGGTACCCTACTCTGTTAATGAAAGAAAAACCCACAATGGTCACAGAAATAACTTGAATCTGACAAAAGCAGTAATAAATAAAATTCTATGAAAATTAACCAATGAAAATCAGACAGTGCTTTTGGAATTGTGGTTCAACAGAATTACTTAAAAAAAAAAAAAAAAACCTCATGAAACAGGCCTGGACAAAAATGATGGTACCCCTACAAAAGATTGAAAATAATGTGACCATAGGGACATGTTCAACCAAGATTGTGTCCTCTAACATCACAGGTGTCTACAAACTTGTAATCAGCAGTCGGCCTATTTAAAGGGTGACAAGTAGTCACTGTGCTGTTTGGTGACATGGTGTGTACCACACTAAACATGGACCAGAGGAAGCAAAGGAGAGAGTTGTCTCAGGAGATTAAAAAGAAAATTATAGACAAGTATGTTAAAGGTAAAGGCTATAAGACCATCTCCAAGCAGCTTGATGTTCCTGTGACTACAGTTGCACATATTATTCAGAAATTTAAGAGCCCATGGGACTGTAGCCACCCTCCCGGGACGTGGCCGCAGGGGAGACGGATAATACGAATGGTAACAAAAGAGCCCAGAACAACATCTAAACACATTCATGGTGAACTCCAAGGTCAAGGTACATCAGTGTCAGATTGCACCATCCGTCGTTGTTTGAGCCAAAGTGGACTTCATTGGGAGACCAACCAAGGAGGACACCACTGTTGAAAACAAATCACAAAAAGCCAGACTGGAATTTGCCAACTGCATGTTGACAAGCCACAAAGCTTCTGGGAGAATGTCCTATGGACAGACAAGACAAAACTGGAACTTTTTGGCAAGGCACATCAGCTCTATGTTCATCCATCTTCTTCTGCTTAATCCTTTTCAGGTCGCGGGGGGGGCTGCAAGCCTATCCCAGCATCTTTTGGGCGAGAGCAGGGTACACCCTGGACAGATCGCCAGTCCATCGCAGGGCCAACACAAGAGAGACAGACACCATTCACTCTCACAGTCATACCTAAGGACAATTTAGAATCCCCAGTTTGATGCCCAATTAACCTAACTTGCATATTTTTTCACAGACGCAAAAATGAAGCATACCAAGAAAAGAACACTGTCCCTACTGAGAAACATGGAGGAGGTTCTGTTATGTCTTTGGGCTGCTTTGCTGCACCTTGGCACAGGGTGTCTTGAATCTGTGCAGGGTACAATGAAAATCTCAAGACTATCAAGGTATCTAGAGAGAAATGTGCTGCCCAGTGTCAGACAGCTTGGTCTCAGTCGCAGGTCATGGGTCTTGCAACAGGATAATGACCCAAAACACACAGCTAAAAAACACCCAAGAATGGCTAAGAGCGAAACATTGGACTATTCTAAAGTGGCCTTCTATGAGCCCTGATCTAAATCCTATTGAACATCTGTGGAAGGGAGCTGAAACATGCCTTCTGGAGAAGAAGAACAGAGGGGTACCAACAATTTTGTCACACGTGTGTAAAACAAACACAAACTTCATCTTTTTACTACAGAAAAAAGCCATACGCATTGAATCAAAGAAACCTTACTGTGAACCAACAAATCCAATATTCATTCAATTACATACTCTTAAATTTAGAGATCTGGTAGATTATAATGCCATTCAAATCATGTACAAAGCAAATAATAACCAATTACCTGTTAATATTCAGAGACTGTTTATAAAAGGGAAAGCAAATATGAGCTAAGATGTAACTCTGTTTTTAATAAGCCAAAGGTTAGAACAAATACAAAGTATCATTGCATTTCTGTCACTGGAGTTAAACTGTTGCTCTGAAAATATTAAAACATGTTCAACTCTGAAGCAATTCAAAAAATTGTACAAAGATGAGAAAATCTCCCAGCATCTCACTGTAAATGCTAGGAGATAAATTTGTAATAACTTAAAGTTTTTTGTTGTTTGTTTGTTTTTTGTCTACTTGTTCCATTTGATTTTTCTTTGTTGATTTTGGGTAAGACTTAAATTTTTTTTGTTATTGATTTTAAATTGTAACGGGTAGGCACTATATAAGCACTAGCTTCAGGCCTACACCCTTTTGGTTGTTCTTTTGTGTGCTTCTATTGTATGTGTGTTTATTATTATTACCGAATAAAATTCATTCATTCATTCATTCTAAAAATAGGGAGGTTTTTCCTGCTGTCTGGGTGGTGAGGAGATTTCTAAAAAAAAAAAAAACAAACAAAAAAAACCCCAACTATAAATATATAGAAATATTATAACAGAAATAACGGCATCCTTGGTCATTTAAGTCATTTATTCATTAAATACAATTTTATTTAATATCTTTTCTTTGTAATCACAGTTAAATTATTGTTCTGTTCTGACTGCAAAATTATGGTCAAAAATGTAAACTGTTATAAGGAAAAAGGAAAAAAAAAATTACCACAGTCTGTTTTCAAATGTATCTAAAAAAAAAAAAAAAAACCTAATTTTATTTTAAAAAACAGACAAAAAATTAGACACAAAATAATTCACAAATTTTATAATATAGTTTCAAATGTACAATTAAAGTCAATTTTACTAGAGAAACTACAAATTTGAGGAACATGGTGTTTCAACTTTAGATAGATTACAGAGAAAAGTAGAAAAACTATAAGAAAAATTGTTATAAATTTTTGAGAAAAACCTCAAACCTTCAAGACTGCAGTCATTGCTCAAGTTTTTAAGTGGTGCTCTTTGTACCCTTAACTAGAAATTTTTGGTTGTCTACTTTTAATTATTAATTTCAAAGCACTGCTTTTACATGAGTAGAATTTCTGATCACTATACCCACCTGATCATATAATTTAAGTAATCATGAGTACATTGCTATTATGAATGTTTTTTTCCCTTCCCTACTCTCTCAATGGAAAAAAAGAAACACTAGAATAAAAATACAAAAAAGAGATTTTTTGTCATTCTATGTAAACCATGACAAAAAAATCCTGCAGGACAAAAACATGACACTTGATATTTTCTAACCTGTTTGTATACCACCATAGACAGAGAGAGAACCTGAATTAGACAGAGCTTAGAGAGGGCAAGATGAGACAGAAGAGAGGAGCCAAGGAGAGGAAAGTGTTCAGGCAGAGGAAGGAGAGAAGGCCAACACCACTAAAAAGTCTAAACACAGGATGTCTGGGTGAGACCCCAACTGGCCCAATATTCAAGCCTCGGTTGTACAATACTTAAAATGGTAAGTTCCATATGCAACGTCCCTGTGTAAAATTTTGAAAAGAAATAAATAGTATAAAATTAAAAATATTCTGATATGTGCCCCCCCCCCCCCCCCCCCCCCCCAGGGGAAAACTATGTTGCCACTGCGCCAAGGTCTTTAAGCCAGAGGAAACACTGCACATAATTGTGTCATTTCAATCAGCTGGGTAATGGATTTTAAAATCAAAAGCCAATTTTTTTAGTTTTAACAATGTAAAAAACCATATATGTATATATTTACTAGGGATGTTAATGATTAATTGACTTTCGATTAATTGTCGATAAGAATTTAGTTGACTAAGGGTGTTTTCACACCTAAATTCATTTAATTTGGTCCAAATCAGTTGACAAGTTTGTTACTTTGTATCATTTTCTCCTTGGTTCGGTCCCCTTTCACACAGGCAAAAATTCAAGCAGACCGAACTGCGTCACGTTAAATCCTGCGAGACTTACGTCAGAACGTTCTGTTCTTATTGGTCAGATTTTTTTACCACGAGGACAGGAAAGGTAAATACACAAAGTAGGATGACTACGGATCTAAGGATGACTATTTATGCATTTCTGGGGAGAAAATAATACAAACTGTAGCGTAATCTACAGGGGGTTTTCATCGCCCTGGCTATTGTCTATTACATACGTGCATATAGCACTTTCGGCAAATCGTACAGTTTGAAAATGAAGCATTGCTACGGATGGGAAATAACATTTTAATGTTCATTAATCCTCCAGAACCATGACGTGCTCAGCCACAGCTATTTTCAAAAATCCATCAGGTATGTACAGTGGCATAAAATGTTTTACCATTGGCCGCTGGTCCTGTTTTAGTGCGGCCGCCTTCTCACCTGCAGAACCACACCAGAGTTCACCACTTGATTCGAATCGAGACCACCTCTTTCAGGAGGTCTCGGTACGGTTGGTTTGGTGCGTACTTGAGTGTGATTACCGTGTTCTCACCAGACAAAACGAACCATACTAACAGAGAAAATGAACTTGAGTTTGATTAAAACGAACTAAGGTGTGAAAGCACCCTAAATTAAATTAGTTGTCAATTAACTGATAACTTAGCAGTCTTCAATGGGAGCTTTGGCTGCATTCAGACCAGGATAGTCCGGGGGTCTCGGTTCGATTGGGCGGGGAATGGCGACAATTTTCACACCGCACTTTACTCAAACGGACCAAACTGCCTGGACAACGTCACACAGTTACAACAGCTGCTCATTTGTGGCGCTGTCGCCAAACCCACCACTGACCAGGAAGAAAAAATCTCGGCGAAGAGGAGAAAGCCGGCTCATCAACTGGCCAGGACCAAAAACGGAAATCCGTTCCCTTCAGCCGAGTTGTTTGTCCACCACAAACAAATAAAAATAAAAAACTCTGCTGTCCGTATAAACCCCCGTGCCGCCATCATGTCGCTAAATGTTTTAAAAACCTCAGTATTCTTGTGTGTAGCTACAAGCAGTGAGAAATCTGGTCCTCAGACCAAATATCTATCAGGGGCCTGCATTTCCTCACTACTCAAAGTCTGTCCACGAGACATTTTTTAACTTTTCTCCTCGGCTTTCTCCGGTAAAAGGATTTCTTGGATCCGCGTGGTTGTCTTTGTCATTTTCTACCCAAAATGCGCTATGGTAAACACCACTTCCTCTTCTTACTATGTGTTGCTATGGTTACACAAACGCCGAGGGGCACCTCCACCCTTTGGTCCGCTGGATACTCCGTTTGGATTCACACGGCAAGCAAAGAGCACCACACTTCGTTTGCAAGTGAACCAAGACCCCCGTTTTTGAGGGGTCCAGACTTCGCTTGTTTGGTGCGCACCAGAGTTCCAATGCACATTCAGACGGCACCAAATGAACCAAACTATCCGCGAATAGTCCTTTGGTCTGGACCAAACAGTGGCCATCTGAATGTGCCCTTATTCTATGAAATGTAGTAGCTTTGCTGTTCAGGCGGGGACACATGAGGTCACCCACTGCCGCATTTCAACCAAAAAAGCAGAAGAAGACACTAAGCCCTCAGAGCGCATGCGCTGTGCAGAGTGAAAAAACTCACCCTTCCAGGTTACGTCAGACAGCCACAACAAGTTCCAATGGCACGTTCCAATGTCCACCCGCCTACTTCAGATCAACAGGGCGGGGAAACAGACCGCAGCAGGCACATGAGCGCAAAAACCTATCCCTGCTAGATGGGAAAGCAAATCGGACTCAAGGCACCACTGACGTAACAGACAACAGAGGGAGCCCAGATCGTACTGGGTTTTCCTGGATTGCCGGGGTACTGCGATAATGTTTAACAGGTAACAGATGAAGCAACTCACAATTTATTTCCTGTTAAAACAGTCTACCAGTGCATCTCAGTAAATTAGAACATGAAAGTTTTTTTTACCATAACTAAAAAAGATTGGCTCGCCGCCTTGCTGTGGTGGGGAAGTTTGTGCATCTCTTCAATCCTGAGAGCTATACCGGCAGGGGCTCATTCTCTGGCAGGTCCAACCTTGCAGGGCAGGTCAAAGGGTAGAGGTCAGACGAAGGGGCAATCCATGGTCCTCCAGTTTAGGGGGCTGGGCACGAGGTCAGCAACCTCACCCTGTGAAAGAAGACACTGCTACAGAAACAAATACCAGAGACTTTTCACCTTCTAATTTTCCGGGAAGAGATGGCAGTTTTCAGCTGCGAATGATGTGTAATGGTGAAACGCCACAAGGAAGCCACATCTCCGAACCTTCTCTCAACCTTTCGATTGGGAACCTGGAATGTCGGCACACATTTCAAAACATCAAGACTGGTAAAAGCAGCAAATGAAATGAAGAGGCAATGGCTGTCCCTGCTCGGCCTATCAGAGACAAGATGGATCAAGTCAGGACAGACGTCGCTATCATCTGACTAGCTCTTCCTCTATACGGGTCATGAAGAAGACAACGCTCCACACACAGAAGGAGTTGCACTGCTCCTGTAAGGAACAGCTAAGGCCACTCTTATGGAATGGAATTCCATCTCATCACGCATCATCACTGCAAGGTCCCAAAGTAAGACTAAGAATGTCACCGCTATTCAATGATATGCACCTACAAATGGTGCAGAAGAGGAAGTAAAACACATCTTTTATGACGACCTTCAGAAAACCATCAATGAAAGGAAGAAACGAGACATTGTTATTGTCATGGGTGATGTGAATGCCAAAATCAGAAGCAACAACCTGGGAAATGAGTGCATCATGGGAACCAAAGGACTCGGCCAAGCAAATGAAAATGGAGAACTTTTTACAGATTTTTATATGTTCAACAACCTAGTCATCGGAGAAAGTATCTTTCAGCACAGAAGAATCCACAAGGCAAATTCAGACAAACTATGAAGGATATATGAGTGATGAGAGGGGCTGACAATGCTTCAGATCATCACCTCCTGGTTGGAATTTTTAGGTTGAAGTTGAAGAAATATTCATTAGATCATGACAAAACAAGAAAAAGGTACAACACAATCTTTTTACAAGATTCAGCCATCGTGACACACTTCAAATTGATCCTATCAAACTGGTTTGAAGTGCTCAATGAACTATCATGGGGAGGAAGTTGAGATGCTGTGGGAAGCATCCAAGAAGGCATGGAAGTTAACTTGTGATGAGGTGCTTGGAAAGAAGAAGCCTCAACAGAAAGAATGGTTGTCAGAGTGAGCAAAGAACCTCATTGAAGAACGGTGCAAGAAGAAGGAAGAGTTGAACATGGCAAGGACCACAGCTTCAAAAGCATAGAAATCCAAGGAACATACAGACCTCAAAGAAGTGAAAAGAAGTGCAAGAAATGACGAGAGGAATTACACCGAGAGCCTGGCTCAAGACATGGAAGACCCTGTGGGAAGAGGTGACATCAAGGAGCTGTACAGGATCACCAAGCAATTGGCAGGGAAAAGAACACGTCACTTACATCACGTCTGCAGCAAGGATGGAAACCTCCTGTCCACAGAGTGTCAACAACTGAAACGTTGGCAGGAACATTTTGAAGAAATACTTAATCGTTCACCCCTCACCAGACCTCGACATCACCAGAGCTGACCAAGACCTCAGAATCAGTACAGAACCTCCCAGCAAAAGTGAGATTATAAAGACTATAAAGGCTCTCAGGAACAACAAGGCACCTGGACCTGACAAAATCCCACCTGAAGCACTGAAAACAACTTCACAAATATCAGCTGAAGCCATCCACAAGTTATTTAAATAGAATAGAATAGAATGGAATGGAATAGAATAGAATAGAATAGAATAGGCTTTGTTGTCATTGTACAGTTGTACAGCACAACACTGTAAAAGACTCTGGACAACTGAACAACTTCCATAGGATTGGAAACATGGTCAGCTCATTAAGATCCCAAAGAAAAGCTCTCTGAAGATTTGGTCCAGCTGGTGAGGGATGACACTTATCAATCCCTGGCAAAGTATTTAACAGAATCCTTTTGGAAAGAATCAAGAAGGAAGTGAAGTCTCATGGCATCCTTCGTGAGGAGCAGGCTGCTTTTAGACAAGATTGCTTTTATGAAGATCGTATCGCAACACTGTATGATAATCGAACAGAGCATGGAATGGAATTCATCGCTATACATTTCCTTTATAGACCTTGAGAGAGCCTATGACAGTGTCAACCGAAATGTGCTTTGGGATCTGCTTGGTCATTATGGCATCCCAGACAAGATCACACGCATGATTCGCCTACCCTTTGAACCATCAACATGTCAAGTAGTCCACAATAACACCTTCATTGAAGCCTTTACCATGCAGACTGGAGTGTGCCAGGGATGCCTACTACCCCCCTTCTTATTCTTATTAGTCATGGACTGGATCATGCACAGAACTACAGCTGACCATCACAGTGGAATCCAACGGACGCTCACGCAACACCTAGAGGACATTGATTATGCAGATGATGTTGCCCTCTTGTCTCACCACCAATCGGATATGAAGAATAAAATCACAAAAATGAAAGAGCACTCAGAAGAAACAGGACTGAAGATCAACACGCACAAGACAAAAAGCGTGAGAATCAACCACATCAATAACAGCAGTTTCACTGTGAACAATAAAGATATTGAAGATGTAATGGAATTCACCTACTTGGGCAGCACAGTCACCACCACTGGCAGAACAGATCAGGACATCAAAGCCCATATTGGGAAAGCAACATCGGCTTTCATGATACTCCAACCCCTCTGGCGCTCAACTAAGATCTCACTCAAGACCAAGATACAAATATTTAACTCTAGCATTAAGACCATCCTCTTATATGCCTGTGAGACCTGGCGTTACCTGAAGGCTTCCATCATGAAAGTTCAAGACTTTCTGAACAGATGTCTCTGCAACATCCTGGGTGTCAGACACAAAGTGAGCAACGAAGAGATCTGGACAAGAACAGCACAACAGCTAGTCAAACTTGAAATCAAGAGAAGAAAGTGGAGGTGGTTGGGCCACACCCTGAGGAAGCCACCAGAGAAACCCATAAGAAGATCTCTGAGATGGATGCCCCAAGGAAAAAGAAAAACAGGAAGGCCCATGAACAACTGACGTCACCCGAGAAAGAAGTCCAAGAAGTAGGATTGATGTGGGGACAGCTGGAGAAGAAAGCACAGGACAGAAGAGGGTGGCAGTCTCTGGTGGACGGCCTATGTTCCTTAAGGAACTCAATGGTTTAAGTCAAGCAAGTCAAAAAAGATACATTTTATGATATTGATAGTAGTTTTTAAAATAAATTTTAAAAAAATCATGACGTGAGGACTTCCGGTCTGGACGCCATGGCGACTGCAGCTTAACACTGAAGTTCTCAGACCCAATCCAGGATAACACCTTGAAAATCAAACTTAACGGATTTTTGGAGGAGTGAAAATCAAAAGACAAAATCATCATGTCTAAAGGAAAACAGAAGAAACTGAAATTCTCCAGGCCAGGACACGTATCGGCCGGAGAATCCGAACTGGAAGATCTCCGTTCAGAAGACGAGGAACTGGTGATAGCTAACAAAAGGGTTAGCCTGAAATCACTATTTGAGGAGCTACGACGATTTCGCCGAGATGTTACGGCCGAATTTCGGGAATTCAGAGAAGAATTGAAAAGGACAAACAGCAGAGTGGACCAGGCCGAGAACCGAATCTTGGAAACAGAGGATCGAATAAAAGTGCTCGAAGATTCTGTGCTAGACCTACGCAAAAGACAAGCAGCTATAGAGGCTAAGCTAACCGACCAAGAAGGAAAACAAAGAAGAGACAACATAAGAATTCATGGTCTGATAGAAGGAACCGAAAATGGTTTTAACTCAATGGCAGAATGCGTGGAATCCTTACTAAGAGAGAAATTGGATATTCCACAAACCACCGACTTGAAGATAGAAAAGGCACATCGTTCATTAGCCGCTAGGCCGGCGGCGGAAGCGCCCCCACGTTCGGTGTTGGTAAGATTTTCCAATTTCAAAATAAAACAAGAGGTTGTAAGACTGGCCTGGCAGAAAAAAGGATTTATGCACCAGGAGAGAAAAGTCTACGTGGAACACGATTACGCCCCGGAGGTCCTTAAAAAGCGCAGGGAATACAATGACGCGAAAAAGGTGTTAAGAGAGAAGAAATTGCGCTTTCAGACACCATTTCCTGCGAAGTTAAGGGTCTTCTACGGCGATGAAACGTGTCTCTATAATTCGGCGGAAGAAGCAACAGCTGACATGGCGAAAAGAGGGCTCCCGGTAACGGTATTTAAACCCGCAGCAGACCCGAGTCAGAAGATCAAAGCGCAAACATGGACAACACAAAGACCTTCAAAATCCACAGACCAGCAGCGGGAAACCCAGCACCAGAGCGTCGCGGATAAACTATCCGTTTTCAGGTTGGAATAGCGACCTTTTTTTTTTTTTTTTTTTTCTTTTCTCTTGAATCAATCCGCACATCCAACCCCCCTCATACAAGGTAACAAACATTAAAGGAGATGCATATTCAGCATGTGGTAAAACATTTCATGGAACAATCATATTATTTGAAACAAATAAGTCTTTGTAATAAAAAAAAAAAAAAACTTGTTAAAATAGAAATGTGACAATAATCCACATGTTCTCCTCATAATAACAAATACTGTTTTTGCGTGAATGTTTGATGTGATGGGGGTGGGAGGGTGCACACAATTTCACAGGGTTTAGGCATAAAAGGAAAAAAAAAAAAAAAATCATTACAAGTTTGGATTGGGTTCTGAAACTCACGTTAAAAGCATGGGACTACTTTCAGTGGTAAGAGAGGGCCCTCAACACGTAACAGAGTTTGAGGAATTTCCCTCAGAGCCTTCATTCCATCAAGGCTCTTACAGGGTCTTTAAAAAGACCTCAGCTCAGGAAGTTCTTTTGACAGCTTTTTGTTTTAAAGTTTTTTACACTACGTTCTTAATGTTTTTCTTGTTTTTAATGTTCTTTCAGTTTCTGAGTAGCACAAAAGAGGGCCACCACACAGTTATACTAAACAAAACAACACAATGGAGAAACAGGGTGTAACCAAAATAATTTCATATAATGTAAAAGGAATCCTGAATCCAGTTAAACGATCCAAGATTCTAGGCAAAATGAAAAAAGACAAAGCAGGAATAATACTTTTACAAGAAACCCACCTAACAGACGTGGAACACAATAAACTCAGTAGACAAGGGTTTAAAATGATCTCTTCATCTTCATATAAATCAGGGAGGAGGAGGGGAGTAGCGACATTGATATCAACCAAAATTACATTTGAAAAAAAATCAGAACACAAAGATAAAGAAGGGAGATACAGTTTGGTAACTGGGTGGCTAGAGGGAGAAGATAGATAGAGACATGTTTTTACTCTTCCAATAGAGACATTGGAAGAGTAAAAACATGTAAAATAGGACTGATGGATCTCTCCGACCACAGTCCGATCTACATGGACTTAAATATCCAAAAATACACAAATAATACATTTTCTTGGAGGTTAAATTCAAATGTCCTGAAAGGACCATTGAAAGATGAATTGGAATCAGATATTCTCAGATATTTGGAAGATAACGATAATGGAGAAGTATCCCCTTTAATACTGTGGGATGCATGTAAAGCTGTAATAAGAGGAAAGATTATTGCAAAACTGGCAACCCAAAAGAAACTAAGACAAGAAAAACTATCCACATTAGAGTCAGAACTTAGGAACCTAGAAAAAGAACACAAAGGCAACACTCATTCTACTGACTCGCTCAAGATTAAGGAAATTAAAAACCAAATAAATGCGATCTACACAATAGAAATCCAGAAGAAACTTACATTTCTGAAACAAAAATACTATGAAGCAGGCAGTAAATCGGCAAAATTGCTAGCCTATAAATTGAGGAAACATCAAACAGAAAGAGCAATCTACAAAATCAGAGACCCAGTATCAAAGGAAATAAAATTCAGAATTCAGGATATTCTTAAAAACTTCGAGAATTACTATAAGAACTTATACTCCCACAAAAAACATAAAAACGCATCCGAGGCATTCCTAAACACATTAAACCTTCCCCAACTTACGGAGTCACAAAATAAAACACTACTGTCAGAAATACATCCTAAAGAATTGGAAAAAGCAATTATGAAACTTAAAGCTAACAAATCCCCAGGAGCTGATGGCTATACAGCAGAGTGGTACAAAACCTTTAAACAGCAACTATCTCCTCTCCTCCTGAAAACATTTAATTATGTCCTCCACACAGGGGAAATCCCCCCCTCCTGGAGAGAAGGGGTCATTGCAGTTATACCTAAACCTGAAAAGGATAAACTAGAGTGCTCCAACTACAGACCAATCAGTGTACTAAATCAGGACTATAAGCTTTTTACCATTATCCTTGCCAAAAGGTTAGAAAATATACTGACAGACCTAATTCATTTAGACCAAACAGGTTTTATAAGACAAAGACAGACACAAGACAACATTCGACGCACTTTACACATAATTCATCATATAAAAAAATATAACTTAAATGCAGTCATACTGGGATTAGATGCTGAAAAAGCATTCGATTCGGTTGACTGGTCTTTTCTATATAGAATCTTATCCAGTTTCAATTTTCATAACAACTTCATTAGAACTATACAGGCATTATATAAAAAACCAACAGCTAAAATAAGGATTAACGGTAATTTATCATCATCTTTTGAACTGGAAAGAGGATGTCGTCAGGGCTGCCCCCTGTCTCCACTGCTCTTTGCAATCTTCATAGAACCTCTGAGCCAATGGATAAGACAAAACCAAAAAATTCAAGGTATTACACTTGGTCAGAAGGAACATAAAATAGCACTCTTTGCTGATGACATTTTAATATACCTAGGGCAGCCGGACACTTCTTTACCAGAACTAACCTCAGTTTTTTCAGAGTATGGAGATTTATCGGGGTACAAATTAAATATGCATAAAACCCAAGTTTTAACATTCAACTATGACCCAAATCATTATTCACTAAGCAAACTCAAAACTAACTGGGAGTCGGAATCTATGAAATATCTGGGGGTCAATATCCCGAAACAACTCAACAAAATTATATCACTAAACTATGATCCACTGGTGACAAAAATAAAATCTGACCTAGCAAGATGGAATATGATACCATTCTTGGGTACTGCACAAAGAATTGAAGCAGTCAAAATGAATATACTTCCACGTCTTCTATACCTTTTCCAAACAATACCGGTAGAACCTCCCAAAAAAACATGGCAGGAGCTGGACAGAAGGATCTCAAGATTCATATGGCAGGGCAAGAGACCTAGAATCAGATATAGAACCCTACAGCTAAACAAAGACAAAGGTGGGCTCGCGCTGCCAAATATCAGGTACTACTTTAAAGCCGCACAAATTAAAACTTTAGTAGAGATATGTAACCCAGTCTACACTGCACAATGGAAGGAGATCGAATGCCAAATAACAAGTGACATCCCCCTACAGGCGATAATAGGGAACAATGTCTTACCTAAGCTTTTGAATAACACTAACCCGTGGATAGAGACCCCGCTAAAAATTTGGTTTAAGATAGTCAGAGAGAATCAAACTAAAGAGCCCTATCGACTTCTGCAATGGATCGCCTATGATCAGGACTTTACTCCTAATAAAACAGACACCAGATTTAAAAAGTGGAAGGAGAAAGGGCTGATAAAATATTACGATTTTTTTAAAGGGCAAATCTTAAGAAGTTTTGAAGATTTGAAAAAACAAGGCCTAATAAATCAAGACCTTTACAGGTTCTTCCAGCTTAGACACCACATAAACAATATACTTAAAAAGGAGGTTTTGGAAAGGGCCCAGTCAGGTGTTCTGAAGGTCTTCTTAATGGCATATAAAGGGATCCCAGGGATCAGATACATTTCTAAAATATACCAAGGTCTTCAAGACTTAAAAGGAGACAACACATCTTATATAAAAGAGAGATGGGAAAAAGAGGGGAATTTCACTTTACAACTGGAAATATGGGAAAAGCTAAATAAACAGCAATGGAAAAGTACCTCATCCCTGCAGTGGAGAGAATTTGGATGGAAAAACTTGGCAAGATTTTTCAGAACACCTGCACAAAACAAATTTACCTATAAGGGATTGAACTGTTGGCGCTTGTGTGGTGAAAAGACTGCAAATCATTTTCATGTGTTTTGGTCATGCCCAGTTATCCACCAATATTGGACCAAGGTACAGACAATATTGGGGAAAATATTCAAAATTACAGTTCCCTTTTCTTTTGTAACTTTGTATTTGGGTTTACTACCGGACTCACTGGAAAGACGAGGAGAAAAATACTTATTCAATGTTTTAATATTGGCAAGCAAAAAAGCTCTAACTAAAAAATGGATGTTGAAGGACTGTCCTACACCTGAAGATTGCACTAACGTGATCCAAGACATTTACTCGATGGAAAAGTTGACGTTCGCACTGAGACAGGACATGGATGTGTTCATGAACTTTTGGCAACCCTGGACCGCATATGTGTCTTCCATTAGATCTAATCTTTGACAAATACCATTTCAATAATGGTTCCGCTCTTTGTTCCAACTCTACTCAGATGCTCTTTTATCTTTATTTACTTACTTTTTCTTTTTGTTTGTTTTTTACTGGTTTGTTTGTTTTTTTTTGTTATTTGTTTTTGTTTTTTTTCTCTTTAATTTCACTTTTTCTTTCACTTTAAAAAAAAAAAAAAAAGGGGTGTTGTAAGAATTAATCTTCCAATGTTGTCAGATATCAGAAAATAAGGGAACATGTGATGAAAATGTAAACACTGCATTGCTGTAACGACCTGTATACCCTTTACAAAAACTTAAATAAAAAAAAAAAAAAAAAAAAAAAATCATGACGTGTAATTTACTGAGATGTACCAGCACATAGTACACACTATACAGTGCAAAATTTGTTAAACTACAAAAAAATGCCATTGTCTGTAGTAAAAAAGAAATGCAAATGGTACAAAAAAAAATCGAGGAATATAATGTTCATGTTTTATTCAGTATATGAAAAAACAGCAATTTTTTACATGATAAAGAAAGACCATATTGCACTGAGGGAAATTCAGATTCTCAGGAAAAATGCTGCTTATCAATTAATTGTTAATTGATCGATAAGATGAATCAATTAACAATTAATGAATTAATTGAAACTTGCATCCCTTATATATATATATATATATATATATATATATATATATATATATATATACACACACACACACATACACTACCGTTCAAAAGTTTGGGGTCACTTAGAAATTTCCTTATTTTTGAAAGAAAAGCACTTTTTTTTCCAATGAAGATAACTAAACTAATCAGAAATACACTCTATACATTGCTAATGTGGTAAATGACTATTCTAGCTGCAAATGTCTCGTTTTTGGTGCAATATTTACATAGGTGTATAGAGGCCCATTTCCAGCA
Source organism: Pholidichthys leucotaenia (assembly GCA_020510985.1). Taxonomy (NCBI): domain Eukaryota; kingdom Metazoa; phylum Chordata; class Actinopteri; order Cichliformes; family Pholidichthyidae; genus Pholidichthys; species Pholidichthys leucotaenia. Next base: position 340,285,598 of record CM035841.1, read on the forward strand.
ACTATCACTCCAGTGTTCTAATGGTACAATGTGTTTGCTCATTGCGTCAGAAGGCTAATGGATGATTAGAAAACCCTTGTGCAATCATGTTAGGTCTGCAATGCTGTAATTGCTGCAAATGGAGGATTCTTTGACGAAAGCAAAGTCTGAAGGAAAAAAATTATTATTTCAATTACAAATCATTATTTCTAACCTTGTCAATGTCTTGACTATAATTTCTATTCATTTTACAACTCATGGTGGTAAATAAGTGTGACTTTTCATGGAAAACACAAAATAATTGTCTGGGTGACCCCAAACTTTTGAACGGTAGTGTATATATTGTGGTGCACATATGTAGTTTCACGGGCTCACATGTATACGACTGTTCATATGCTCTCATGTAGTATATTCCTGTGTGCTTATTTTGGCTTCACGTCTGAAGAGGAACAAAAGGTCTGGACCTCCTAGGGATAAGAGGAGGATGAGAGAGTTGGCCTTTTGATATGCAAAGAGATGGACATGAATGATTGCCTGACCACCCAGGTTGGGGTGGAAGCGAGAGGAACTGCAGGGGGGATGCATTGTGTTTGGGATTTAAAGACAATGGGATTTTGTACTTTGATGTCAGGGTTATAAGACTGGCAGATGTTGGGGGTTTTTCCTTCTTCTGCTTTTGAATGTTGGAGAGTGTGTTGTGAATAAAATGGAACCTGAGAAATAACTCTGCCTCATCCTTTCCACACAATCTCCACAATATATAAAATATCATGGATTGCATTTATATACCACTTTTCATGACACCCAAAGACACTTTGCAATGAGTCTATTATTCATTCATTCCGCAGACAATGGTAATGGTAAGCTACTTCTGTAGCCACAGCTGCCCTGGGGCAGACTGAAGGAAATGTGGCTGTCAATCCATGCCAACGGCCTCTCCAACAGCCATCAGTGTCACAGACACTGAAGGCAAGGTGAGTAAAGTGCCTTACCCAAGGACACAATGGCAGGGTGAGGGGAGCAGGAGTCGAACTGCCAACCTTCTGGTTGTTGGACAACCTGCTCTACCTCCTGAGCTATTACCGCCCCTAATACATACATATATAGTATGTATGTGTGTAAATATATATAATATATACACCAAGTTCCAAATTAGTACGCAAATAGGATTTTAGTGTCATAAACATTACATTTTTTGTTTTTCAATTAAACTCATGGATGGTATTGTGTCCCAGGGTTCTTTGGATCACTGATATCAATCTCAGATACCTGTCATAATTAGTTTGCCAGGTGAGCCCAATTAAAGGAAAACTACTTTAGAAGACTGTTCCACATTATTAAGCATGCCACAGGTTTCAAGCACAATGGGAAAGAAAAAGGATCTCTCTGCTGCCGAAAAGCATCAAATAGTGCAATGCCTTGGACAAGGTATGAAAACATTAGATATTTCACAAAAACTTAAGAGTGATCATCATACTGTGAAGAAGTTTGTGGCTGATTCAGAGCACAGGAAGGTTTCTGCTAGACAAATTCATTGGATTAAGAGAGCATCTGTAAAATGCCGTTACAAAGCAGCAAACAGGTATTTGAAGCTGTTGGTGCCTCTGGAGTCCCATGAATCTCAAGGTGTAGGATCCTCCAGAGGCTTGCAGTTGTGCATAACTCTACTATTCAACAACCCCTAACCAAGGCTCACATGGAGAAACATGGCAGTGGGGCCAGAAATACATGAAGACTAATTTTCAAACAGTCTTTGTTTACTGATGAGCGCCGTGCAACCCTGGATGGTCCAGATGGATGGAGTAGTGGATGGTTGGTGGATGGCCACCATGTCCCAACAAGGCTGCAACGTCAGCAAAGAGGTGGCGGAGCCATGTTTTTGGCTGGAATCATGGGGAGAGAGCTGGTAGGTTCCTTTAGGGTCCTTGAAGGTGTGAAAATGACTATGACAAAGTATACAGAGTTTTTGACTGACCACTTTCTTCCATGGTACAAAAAGAAGAACTGTGCCTTTCGTAGCAAAATTATTTTCATTCATAGCAATGTACCATCTCATGCTGCAAAGAATACCTCTGTGTCATTGGCTGCTATGGGCATAAAAGGAGAGAAACTCATGGTGTGGCCTCTATCCTCCCCTGACCTCAACCCTACTGAGAACCTTTGGCGCATCCTCAAGCAAAAGATCTATGAGGGCGGGAGGCATTTCACATCAAAATAGCAGCTGTTTGAGGCTGTTCTGACATCTTGCAAAGAAATTCAAGCATAAACTTCCCAAAAACTCACAAGTTCAATGGATGCAAGAATCGTGAAGGTTATACCAAAGAAGGGGTCCTATGTTAACATGTAAGTTGGCCTGTTAAGATGTTTTTGATTGAAATAGCTTTTGATTTCAGTAAATATGACCTCCTAATGTTACAAATTCAACAAATGGCCATTTTTAGTTCTTTACAACCAATAAAATGTTTTGAAACTCTATTGTGCATAATAATTGGGAACAGTGCATTTTGAGTTTTTTTATTTTTGGAAAAAAAAATAGTTATCATTGGGAGGTTTGTTCAATAAAATTTGAATTATGCTTTAACTGTTGATGACGTGAAAATTATACTGTCATTTGCATTGACTATTAAGAAAAATCAGATAAATATCATTTGCATAATAATTTGGAACAGTGTATATACAGTATGTATATATATATATATATATATATATATATATATATATATATATATATACACACTGTATATATATATATATATATATATATATATATATATATATATATATATAGGGGTGTGAAAAAGTGTTTGCCCCCTTCCTGATTTCTCATTTTTTTTGTATGTTTGTCACACTTAAATATTTCAGATCATCAAACAAATTTAAACATTAGACAAAGATAACACAAGTAAACACAAAATGCAGTTTTTAAATGAAGGTGTTTTTTATTAGGGGTAAAACAAATCCAAACCTACATGGCCCTGTGTGAAAAAGGGATCTCCCCCCTGTTAAAACATAAATTAACTGTGGTTTATCACATCTTTGAGAAGCTTTGTTCAATTTCTCTAGCCACACCTGTTCTCAATCAAGAAATCACTTAAATAGGACCTGCCTGACAAAGTGAAGTAGACCAAATGATCCTCAAAAGCTAGACATCATGATGCGATCCAAAAAAAATTCAGGAACAAATGAGCAACAAAGTAACTGCGATCTATCAGTCTGGAAAAGGTTATAAAGCCATTTCTAAAGCTTTGGAACTCCAGCAAACTACAGTGAAAGCCATTACCCACAAATGGCGAAAACATGGAACAGTGGTGAACCTTCCCAGGAGTGGCCGGCCGATGAAAATGACCCCAAGAGCGCAGCGACGACTCATCAGAGAGGTCACAAAAAAACCCACAACAACATCTAAAGAACTGCAGGCCTCACTTGCCTCAGTTAAGGTAAGTGTTCATGACTCCACCATAAGAAAGAGACTGGGCAAATATAGCCGGCATGGCAGAGTTCCAAGACGAAAACCACTGCTGAGCAAAATGAACAAAAAGGCTCGTCTCAGTTTTGCCAGAAAACATCTTGATGGATCTCCAAGACTTTTGGGAAAATACTCTGTGGACTGACGAGACAAAAGGTGAACTTTTTGGAAGGTGTGTGTCCCATTACATCTGGCGTAAAGGTAACAGTATTTCAGAAAAGGAACAACATACTAACCGTAAAATATGGTGGTGGTAGTGTGATGATCTAGGGCTGTTTTGCTGCTTCAGGACCTGGAAGACTTCCTGTGGTAAATGGAACCATGAATTCTGCTGTCTACCAAAAAATCCTGAAGAGGAATGTCCGGCCATCTGTTTGTGACCTTAAGCTGAAGCGCACTTGGGTTCTGCAGCAGGGCAATGATCCAAAACACACCAGCAAGTCCACCTCTGAATGGCTTAAGAAAAAACAAAATGAAGACTTTGGAGTGAATTAGTCAAAGTCCTGACCTGAATCTGACTGAGATGCTGTGGCATGACCTTAAAAAGGAGGTTCATGCTCGAAAGCCCTCTAATGTGGCTGAATTACAACAATTCTTCAAACATGGGTGGGCCAAAATTCCTCCACAGTGCTGTAAAAGACTCATTGCCAGTTATCACAAATGCTTGATTGCAGTTGTTGCGGCTAAGGGTGGCCCAACCAGTTATTAGGTTTAGAGGGCAATCACTTTTTCACACAGGGCCATGGAGGTTTGGATTTTTTTTCCCTTGATAATAAATACCTTCATTTAAAAACTACATTTTGTGTTTACTTGTGTTATCTTTGTCTAATATTTAAATTTGTTTGATGATCTGAAACATTTAAGTGTGACAAACATACAAAAAAATGAGAAATCAGGAAGGGAGCAAACACTTTTTCACGCCACTGTACACACACACACACACACACACACACACACACACGCACGCAGAGTATAGTGAAAACTGACTTTCCCATTCACAATTAATTTCTAAGTAAATATGGTAACCTTCAGCTCGAACACCCTCCAATACCCTTTAAAACTTAATTTTATAATAGCCAAGTTGGCACTTGATTAATCAGAAATGTATGGATCTTTGCTTTATCATAATGAAAGGTTTGATTTGGCCAGGTTTGCACTTTATTCCCAATAGGGAATCATGCTCGTTTGGGGGGGGGGGGGGGGATCTCTCTTTGAAATAATTCCTCATCTTCAATAAAAGCATCAGATAAAATCAAAAACTGAATATGGCATGAAAAAAATTGGGATTTTTTTAGGCCATATCACCTTGTCTTAATCTATTCATTTGTTGGAATATGACAAGTGATAATACCAGAGCTTCTCCATTCTACTCCACTAATGGAAATTCCCTTTGGTTTAATCTGCAAAGAATTACAAATGCATAATGATGTAAACTTACTGTGGTAAAGAAGAGGATGCACTGATGACCCTTTAAGTGTGTCTCTTATCAGCTGCACCCTGACAACATATTACTTTTTGTATGAACTTGCTGATCACACTGACTACACATTCCTAAGCCTCGTGCTTTTTTGGGCAAATTTAAAGCCTTTTAAAAAGGCTTTAAATTTGCCCTTTAATTCAGAGATTTTTTTTTTTTTTTTTTTTTTACATTTTCCCCATTTACGTAAAATAGCATAGGGGCTGCAGTGGCTCTGGAGGTAGAGTGGATCATCCAATAACCAGAGGCTTGGCGGTTTGAATCCCAATCTCCCCAGCCATTCTGCCATTGCGTCCCTGGGCAAAAGACTTTGCCCACCTTTCCTCCAGTGTCCATGACACTGGGTGTGACTGTGTGTAAATGTTCAGTAGTGGTCGGAGAGGCTGTTGACACGGATTGGCAGCCACGTTTCTGTCAGCCTGCCCCAGGACAGCTGTGGCTACAGCGGTAGCTTACCACCATCCCTGTCTGTCTGTGGCGTGAATGAATAATGCACCCATTGTACAGCATCTTTGAGTCCTGAAAAATGTGCTGCATAAATCTGATTTATTAAAAAAAGGATTAAATACAGTTTGATCAGCAAAGGTTCATATAAAAAGAAAAAGGTATATAAAAACAGTTCACTCTGTTTCATAGGTAATTATCATATAAATGATGGGAGACATAAGTTAACTTGTTACTTCACTTGCAAAATACAGTATCTCCCAAAAGTCAGAACACCCCTCACATTTTTGTAAATATTTTATTATATCTTTTCATGGGACCACACTGACAATATGACACTTTGACACAATGTAAAGTAGTCAGTGTACAGCTTGTATAACAGCATAAATTTGCTGTCCCCTCAAAATAACAACACACAGCCATTAACCACTTGCACTCCGGGCAATTTTCCTAAAAATGCCAAAAAAAAAACGTGCCCAAAGTAAATCGAAAGCTGTTATTCAACCCTTTGCAGCATCTTCATGGGGTTGGTCTCATTTAAAAGAAAACACTTTGAATTTTTTGGCAAAAAAAACATAATCTCTCTACGTGCTCCGGCCACTGAGTTACAGTCATCTAAACATACTGAACTTGAAGAAAAAAAATTTGGACACAGTGTTTTTTTGGATACAAATGCTTGTAAATAACACACAGCTGTCCGATCCGGCTGGAAAATGCAACAGAAATGTAGAACCAAGTGTTATCCAGCTGAGATCCAAATTTGGTAACAATATCACAAAAAATGAATATTTTACACAGCTTTGTTCTCAGGTAGTTCCCAGGCCTTATGGAACTGTGCCAAATTGTGCCAAATGGCACAGTTTGGAAAAACGTCTGTAACTTTTGAATAATTCAATGTAGAATCTTCATTTTAGGCTCTAATGAAAGGTCACACTCAGGGCTGTGTCTGTGTGCGTGTGTGTGGGCGGGGGGTCGTTCCCCCCCCCCGCTACCAAGGACCAAATTCGGCCCTCGCTACAAGACGGAATACACTTCTTTTTTTTTTTTTCCTTGCATGTTTTCACAGCGGCTCCCCCCCCCCTCGCTACTGTGTGTGTGTGTGTGGGGGGGGGGAACCGTGAACAGACCGTGAACGCCCCCCCCCCCCCCCTCGGTACAGAAGAGGGCCATCGCTACATGATGGAATAGACTGATATGCTTCCTCCCGCCGACCGAGGAGCGTTCGGACCGTGCCCCACCCCCCCTCCTCTTCTGCAGCGGGGGGGGGGGGGGGGGCGTTCATGGTCCGAACACGGCAAATGAACCGTTTATCGCGGCGCACGCACTTCGTATTTCGTGCGCAGTACAGTTGTAAATTACCGATCGGTCAAAAGTCATTTTTGGATTACAGTTTTCAGGGATAAATAATAATTTAGCTTATAACACCTTACCTCTTCAAAGCAGCAGAGTCGTGGCGAACAGCTCTTCCCACGCGTCAGACGAACGCGACGCTGCTCCGCTCGTGTAGGAGATTTGTCCAGCGTCCTTTGTTTTCATCTGTGGCAGCAGTAAATATCGCTTCACCCAGCCAGAATTTCTGTGCTTCAATTGGCTCCTGCGTTCACAGTAGGCGGGTCCTCCTTCCTAGATTTTCATTCATTGGTTCTTCAAGGTTTCAGAAACCCAATTCAAGGCTCTTATTAGTCGAATGAGAGGTCAATCAGATGAACTAATCTGTTCGCGGCTGTCTCTGCAGTTTTTTTTTTGAGTGGCGCTTGGACGCCACTACATCACCATCACCACCATCATGCGTCATGCGCACGAGGGCGCACGAGCACGCTCTCGCGCGCCCTCGTGCGTCATAGGACGCAGAGACTTGCCCGCCCGCGGAACAACGGAGCGCAAGTGGTTAATGTCTAAACTGCTGGCAACAAAAGTGAGTACACCTCTAGTGAAAATGTCCAAATTGTGCCCAAAGTGTCAATATTTTGTGTGGCCACCATTATTTCCCAGAACTGCCTTCATTCTCTTGGGCATGGAGTTCACTAGAGCTTCACAGATTGCCATTGGAATCCTCTTCCACTCCTCTATGACGACATCACAGAGCTGATGGATGTTAGAGACCTTGCGCTCCTACACCTTCCATTTGAGGATGCCCCACAGATGCTCAATAGGGTTTAGGTCTGGAGACATCCTTGGCCGGTCCATCACCTTTACCCTCAGTTTTTTAGCAAGGCAGTGGTTGTCCTGGAGGTGTGTTTGGGGTTGTTATCATGTTGGAATACTGCACTGCAGCCCAGTTTCCGCAAGGAGGGGATCATGCTCTGCTTCACTATGTCACAGTACATGTTGGCATTCATGGTTCCCTCAATGAACTGAAACTCCCCAGTGCCGGCAGCCCCAAACCATGACACTACCACCACCATGCTTAACTGTAGGCAAGACACACTTGTCTTTGTACTCCTCACCTGGTTGCTGCCACACACGCTTGACACCATTTGAATCAAATAAGTTCATCTTGGTCTCATCAGACCACAGGACATGGTTCCAGTAATCCATGTCCTTAGTCTGTTTGTCTTCAGCAAACTGTTTGCAAGCTTTCTTGTGCATCATCTTTAAAAGGGGCTTCCTTCTGGGACGACAGCCATGCAGACCAATTTGATGCAGTGTACGGCATATGGTCTGAGCACTGACAGGCTGACTCCCCCACCCCTTCAACCTCTGCAGCAATGCTGGCAGCACTCATACGTCTATTTTCAAAAGACAACCTCTGGATATGACGCTGAGCACGTGCACTCAACTTCTTTGGTTGACCATGGCGAGGCCTGTTCTGAGTGGAACCTGTCCTGTTAAACCACTGTATGGTCTTGGCCACTGTGCTGCAGCTCAGTTTCAGGGTGTTGGCAATCTTCTTATAGCCTAGGCCATCTTTATGTAGAGCAACAATTCTTTTTTTTTTTTTTTCAGATCCTCAGTCCTTTGCCATGAGGTGCCATGTTGAACTTTCAGTGACTGGTATGAGAGTGTGTGAGAGCGATAACACCAAATTTAACACACCTGTTCCCCATTCACACCTGAGACCTTGTAACACTAACGAGTCACATGACACCGGGGAGGGAAAATGGCTAATTGGGCACAATTTGGACATTTTCACTGGGGGTGTACTCACTTTTGTTGCCAGCGGTTTACACATTAATAGCTGTGTGTTGAATTATTTTGAGGGGACAGCAAATTTACACTGTTATACAAGCTGTACACTGACTACTTTACATTGTATCAAAGTGTCATATTGTCATTGTTGTCCCATGAAAAGATATAATAAAATATTTACAAAAATGTGAGGGACGTACTTACTTTTGTGAGATACTGTATATCTCAAACTGAAAAATGTTCAAGGTTATTCTGCAAAAGGATCACCTAAAAGTCAGCGAAAAGAGGAACCTGACTTATTTTGAGAAATATTGAGGATGACATATTCTTGTGTACATCAATAATCACTACATGCAGTGGCAAGAAAAAGTATGTTAAGCCTTTGGAATTACCTGGTTTTTGGCACTAACTGATCATAAAATGTGATCTGACTAACACCCAAGTTTCAAGTACAGACAAACACAATGTGCTTTACCTCATACCACACAAGCATAATATTTCATGTGTTTATTGGACACATCCATGAAATATTCACAGTGCAAAAATAAGTTAACCCTTGGATATAATGACACGTTGAACATCCTTTGGCTGCAGCAACAATCTCAAACAACAAGAGCTTCCAGTAGCTGCTGCTCAGACCTGCACAACATTCAGGTGGAATTCTGAACCTTTCTTCCTTACAGAACTGCTTCAGTTCAGCCATATTCTTAGGATGTCTTGTGTGAACGGCTCTCTTAAGGTTATTCCACAACAGCTCTAATGGATTCACGTCTGGACTCTGACTGGGCCACTCCAAAATGTAGATTTTCTTTTTTTTTTTTTTTAAGCCATTCTGTAGTAGATTTACTTTGATGTTTAGGATCATTGTCCTGCTGTATCGCCCAACTTCTACTGAGCTTCGGCTGGCGAACAGCCACCCTGACATTATTCTGTAGGATACCTTGATAAACTTGAGAATTCCTTTTCCCCTGGATGGTGTCAAGTGGGCCAGGCCCTGAGGAAGCAAAACAGTGACAAATCATCATGCCCCCTCCACCGTATTTCACTTTTGAGATGATATTTTCATGTTGGTATGCAGTGGCCTTTTTATGCCATACATAGCATTGTGTGTTCTTTCCAAACAATTCAACTTTAGTAGACCACAAAGCATTTTTCCAGTAGCATTGTTGAGTGCAAGGTGCTCTTTGGCAAACTTCAGACATACAGTGATGTTTTTTGGGAAAGCAGTTGCTTCCTCTGTGGTGTCCTGTCATGGACACCATGCTTGTTCATTGACTTGAATATGGTAGACTCATGAACCAAGATGTTAACCAGTTCCAATGATTCCTTCAAGCCTTTAGCTGTTACGCTAAGGTTTTGTTTTTGTTTTTTTTACCCCTTTGCACATTCTGCTTTGCATCATTGGAATCAACTTGGCTGGGTGCCCACTTCTAGGGAGAATGGTCACAGTACTAAATCATCTCCATTTATGCACAATTTGTCTAACTATGGACTGGTGAATACCTGAAGTCTTGCGGAATACTTTGTAATCCTTTCCAGTTTTATGTAAATCAACAATTCTTGATCATAGGTCTTCGGAGTAGGGGTGTGCCATATTGATCATGTGCCATGGTCATGATAACACCAGTATAAATTTTGATACCAGTGTGAAAAATGAATATCACAATATTTGGGGTCTGCTGCCTGACGATGTCACACTGTTATGATGCTGATGGAAGTTACACGTTACCATAGAAACAACAAAACAAACACGGCACGGGAAGCTGTCACTCCAAAGTTAGAGTGTTTGCGTCCAGCTGAGTGGAAATATTTAAGTTTAAAGGCTGCTTCAGACTGCTGCCATGTTAAAAGAAAATATGGGGCAGCAATGTGGATAATTTGTCTGCATTTTTTTTCCCACACGTCAACAACATCTGACGGAGTTGCCATGTCTGTAGTTCTATTGTTCCATTTTGGCTGCTTCAGCTTGATATTGTTATTAGGCATGGTTCACATCAGCAGATGTTTTTTTTTTTATATATATACTTTATTAATCCCAGAGGGAAATTACAGGGCATCCACCTGCATGGATGAGGCAGCCAAGGTGCAGCGCCAATCCCTTCACACACACATTCACACCTAGGGCCACTTTAGAGTCTCCAATTAACCTAACTTGCATGTTTTTGGCCTGTGGGAGGAAAATGGAGTACCCGGGGTAAACCACGCAGACACAGGGAGAACATGCAAACTCCACAGAGATGGTCAGAGGGTGGAATTGAATCCACGATGGTCAGGGGTGGAATCGATCCCGTGACCTTCTTACTGTGCTGTCACAGTGCTATCCACTGCGCCACCAAGATAATTCTTGTGAATACCAAGCTCAAAAAGTTTGAGTGTGTTTTATAAGTCAAAGTAGCTCTACACTTCGCTCCAATGTGGTGGAGAGGAGGACACTGAACCATCATGGACAACCCTGATCACCCCCTCCACCACACACTGGACAGACAGCGGAGCATTTTCTCCAGTAAACTGCTACAGCTCCGCTGCCGAACGGTCAGGTACAGGAAATCTTTCCTGCCACATGCCATTTCACTGTACAGTAATGCACTTTAATGTTGAATCTTGGTCATAACAATGCTGCCATACTGCACCTTACAGTCTTATTGGTACCTCACATTTCACCCTGTAATCGATAGTCCTGCATTGTACAGCTAGTACAATCCATTTATCTATATGGGTCATCATCTATTCATCTTAGAGGTGGTCTGCAATGTATATAAAGTTATCTAGGCAGTTTTGCTTTCCCTGGGTAATTCCTTTTTCTATTATGCTGTGTGTATTTCTGTCGCTTTGGTTGTCTACTGTGTCCTGCTGCTGTTACAGTGTAATTTCCCAGTTTGGGATCAATAAAATCCATCCATCCATTCATCCATCCATCTATCCAGCTATCTTTTTTCTTTACTTGGACTCCAGGTTTGCTAACTTCTGGTTTTGCTGAAGTCATTAGCATAAAGGTTCACTTACTTTTTTCACCAGTACTATGAATGTTTAAAGAATGTCTCTAATAAAGGCATGAAATATTATAGTTTTTGTGTGGCATTAGGGACTTAAATATACTGTAGATCAGATCACATTTTATGACCAAGTAATGCAGAAAACCAGGTAATTCCAAAGGGTTCACATACTTTTTCTTGCAACTGTAAGTAAAAAAAAAAAAAAAACAACAACAACAAGATGCTGTGAATTAAGTCAATTGTCCTGTCAAGAGATGTATAAATAATTCTTCCAATTATTTATTAGTAGGCATTTTCTGGGAAAGGACAGACATTTCCTCTCCTAAGTGAAAATAATTGATAGTGTTGTAAAGCTGCTCATTAGTTTTACTACACCATCAATGCAAACCAGAGCACATGCGTATTCTAAAATATATATATATTTCATAAAGTCTTTTAAAGGGGCTCAAGGTAGCCAATCAGCCCCTGAGCTATTAGCCCCCAAGCTAACACTGGTAACAGGAAGCTCGACCCAAGCGCAGCTTATGTTGTTATTTTCTTCAGCTCTTTGTCACCCTAATATCCATCCCTGTTACCACCTGGTTCACCGGTCCGCGGTCCACAATGTGCTTTGTGTCGCTCCGGCCCATCTCCCAGTGGTTTCGCGGCAGGTCACCGGCATACCAGTCACAGGGAGCTGAGAGCCAGCAGCCCCAGGCAGCATCCCCGGGTCGTGGCAACTGCCTGCCCCGACCCTTGGGGCGCGGCGCAGGCAGTTGCCGTGACCTGGGGATGCTGCCTGAAGCGGCTGGCTCAACTCCCTCACCATCCTCCGGGCATACTCTGACGGGAGCATGGGGGAGAAGCTTCGTGACGGGGCAGACACCCCATCCCTTTCCCTGGCTGCCCATGGGAGAGGAGCTTAGTACCACGGAGTGAGACATTGCCTTTTGAGATCCTGTGGCTCGGTCACCGGCCTTGGTTTGCAGCGATCGGTGGAGCGCGTGGTGCTGGTGATTTAATGTGGCATCTTGGTGGGGTTGTTGGGTGGACTGGGATAACGCGAAATGCACAAACGACTGTAGATCGACGAACCAGCGCTGCTCATTCAAGCTGGAAGGAGCCGGTGGCAGAACGTCGGCTAGAAGCTACTCAGCCAATGGCTAACTGATGTAAGAGGGAGGGCTGAGTTGAACAGCTGAAGTCTATTTCTTAAAGTGACAGGCTATAAATCAGAGCGTCTGAAGAAAGCCAAGAAAAATTTTAAAAATTGCTTCAATAATTAAAAAAATTAAGAAAATGTGAACAAAATATGTCACAAGCACTTCATTAAGACATGAGTGAGCTGTTAAAATGTGTAAAAAGTGCAGTCAATGAGCCCTTGAAATGTGACACGCCTTCTTTTCTTTTCGACTGCTCCCTTTAGGGGTCGCCGCAGCAGATCATCTGTCTTCATCTCACCCTATCCCTTGCATCTTCCTCTGTAACACCAACCCTCTTCATGTCCTCCTTCACTACATCCATCAATCTTCTCTGTGGTCTTCCTCTTTTCCTCCTGCCTGACAGCTCCATCTTCAGCATCCTTTGTCCAATATATCCACTATCCCTCCTCTGCATATGTCCAAACCATCTCAGTCTTGCCTCTCTTACTTTGTCTCCAAACCGCTCAACCTGGGCTGTCCCTCTGATATACTCATTTCTAATCTTGTCCCTCCTAGTCACTCCCAATGTAAATCTTAGCATCTTCAACTCTGCTACCTCCAGCTCCACCTGTCTTTGTATCAGAGCCACCATCTCCAAACCATACATCATAGCAGGTCTCACTAACGTCTTGTAAATCTTCCCTTTCACTCTTGCTGCTACCTTTCTGTCATAATTCACCCCTGACACTCATCTCCACCCACTACACCCTGCCTGCACTCTCTTCTTTACCTCTCTTGTGCATTTTCCATTGCTTTGGATGGTCGACCCCAGGTATTTAAATTCATCTACTTTCACTACCGCTTCACCGTTGCATCTGCCTCCCTCTCATTCACACTCATGTATTCTGTCCTGCTTCTACTGACTTTCATTCCTCTTCTCTCCAGAGCATACCTCCACCTTTCCAGGTTCTCTTCCACCTGCTCCCTACTCTTACTGCAGATCAAAATGTCGCCTGCAAACATCATGGTTCACGGAGACTCCTGCCTGATCTCATCTGTCAGCCTGACCATCACCATGGCAAACAAGAAAAGGCTCAGAGCCAATACCTGATGTAATCCCACCCCCACCTTGAATCCATCCATCACTCTTACAGCACACTTCACCACTGTCTCGCTGTCCTCATACATGTCCTGCACCACCCTCACATACTTCTCTTCCACCCCTGACTTTCTCATACAGTACCACAATTCCTCTCTTGGCACCCTATCATATGCTTTCTCTAGATCCACAAAGACACCATGCAACTCCTTCTGACCTTCTCTATACTTTTCCATCAGCACTCTTACAGCAAACATTGCATCTGTAGTAGGGGTGGGCAATATGGTCGAAAAATGATGTCCTGATATTTCTGTTAATTTTCACGATAACAATATTTTTCACAGTACTGCAGCATACAGTTTTTTTTTCTTTAAAATTTATGCAAAAAGGATTGTTTCGCAGGCCAGCATTATTTACTTTCAACATATTCAGGAAAAACAAAACAAAAACTTATTTCTCCAGTTTATCAACAGCAGCTCAGACTTAGTTTAAATATTTTTTAGTTCTATATCAAATATTACATGAAAATGATACACATCTTAACTGCACACAGATGTCAGGTTTTATGATGAATCACTTTACCTGCATGACTATCATTGCACAGACCTGTCCTGGGGCTTTTTGGCTCTCATTACGCTGAACGGATGTTTTTTTCTTCTCTCTTGGGGTGATTGAATAAAATCAACAACAAGCAGCCAAAATGGAATTAATATCCAACTACAGCCACTTTGAGCGGCACATTGTCCAATGTTAACACTGCTCCAGCAGTGTTGTAGATGTGCGGGAAAAAATAGAAGCAGATTATCCACACTGCTGCACCACCTTTTTAACATTAGTCTTAAATAGAAAGTGAAATTTAAATAGTTCCACTCAACTGGATATAGACTGACAACCATTCACTTTCACAGTCATACCTAAGGACAATTTAGAATCCCCAGTTTGATGCCAATTAACCTAACTTGCATGTTTTTGGCATGTGGGAGGAAACTGGAGAAATCCCGAAGTAAACCCATGCAGACACGGGGAGAACATGCAAACTCCACACAGATCACTGTTGGTCGGGGGCTGGGATCGAACCCAGGATCCCCCGGCCAAGGGTGAGCTGCTGTGCTGCCACAATGCTAACCACTCCAACATCACGCTGCCCTGAGGGAATGGCTGTCTGTCTTTTTGTGTTGGCCCTACAATGGACTGGCGATCTGTCCAGGGTGTACCCTGCCTCTCACCCAAAGATGCTGGGATAGGCTTCAGCCCCCCCCCCCCCCCATCACCCAAAAAGGATTAAGCGGAAGAAGATGGATGGATGGATGGATATAGACTGTCTGACTTTGGAGCTGCAGCTTCCCGTTCCACGTTTGTTTTGCTGTTTCTATGCTGACGCGTAGCTTCCATCGACAGCGTAACAGTGTGACATCACACAGCGGACCCCAAATATCGTGATATTCATTTTTACACCAACATGAAAATTTATACTGGTATTATTGTGAACGATACGATATGGCACACCCCTAATCTGTAGTACTCTTTCTTGGTATGAAACCATACTGCTGCTCACTGATTGTCACCTCTCCTCTTAACCTAGCTTCATCAACTCTTTCCCATATCTTCATAGTGTGGCTGATCAGCTTTATGCCACTGTAGTTACTACAGCTCTGAGCATCACCTTTGTTCTTGAAAACTGGTACCAAAACATTTCTTCTCCACTCCTCAGGCATCCTCTCACTCTCCAAGACTGTGTTAAACAATCTGGTTAAAAAGTCCACTGCCATCTCTCCTAAACATCTCCATACCTCCACAGGTACAGTATGTCATCTGGACCAACTGCCTTTCCATTCTTCATCCTCTTCAAAGCTGCCCTCACTTCCGCCTTGCTAATCCTTGGGACTTCCTTGTTCACCATCCTTCCTTCATCCATCCTCCTCTCGCTCTCATTTTCTTTATTCTTCAGCTCTTCAAAGTACTCCTTCCACCTTCTCAACACACTCATCATTTGTTAATACATTACGATTTCTGTCCTTAATCAACCTAACCTGCTGTACATCCTTTCCAGCTCAATCTCTCTGTCTTGCCAATCAATATAAGTCCTTTTCTCCTTCCTTAGTGTCCAGCCTCTCATACAACTCACTATATGCCTTATCATTTACCTTTGCCATGCACCTAGATTCTAAATACT
Source organism: Pholidichthys leucotaenia (assembly GCA_020510985.1). Classification (NCBI taxonomy): domain Eukaryota; kingdom Metazoa; phylum Chordata; class Actinopteri; order Cichliformes; family Pholidichthyidae; genus Pholidichthys; species Pholidichthys leucotaenia. The sequence continues at coordinate 340,301,479 of CM035841.1, forward strand.
CCTGTCTACTTTCTTCATCTCAATGACTATCCCACTTTTTCTTTGTTAACCTCTTCCTTCTGTACCTCCTCATTCCACCACCTTGTCTCCTTGTCTTCTTTCGCCTGTCCACTGGATACACCACATACCTTTCTACCCGTTTCCCTCAATACTTTTACTGTATTTTCCCAGTGATCTGGTGATCCTTCCCTACCACCCAGAGCTTGTATCAACTCCTTCCTGACCCCTGTGCAACCTTCTTCCTTCTGTAACTTCCCCCACTTAATATTTGGCTCTGCCTTCACTGTTTTCCTCTTCTTGCTTTGCAAAGTCATCCTACAGACTACCATCCGATGCTGTCTAGCTACATTCTCCCCTGCCACCACCTTGAAGTCTCCTATCTCTTTCAGATTTCTTCTTCTGCATAAGATGTAGTGCACCTGTGTGCATCTTCCTCCACTCCTGTAAGTCACCCTATGTCCCTCTCTCTTCTTGAAGTATCTGTTCATCATCATCACCATAGCAGTCTGTCAGAGGCGACAATGACCGTTTCATTTAGGTCTGATCAGATTCCTCCACGCAGCTCTGTAATTCGCCTTCCACTACCAGGAACTCCTGACCTCGTTAACCCGGGCGATGTCCAAGCCGGAATGAGTTGCTCTCTGACTGACCATTTCATGAAACTGCTTGCAAAGTATTTGGGAACTGCTAGCTTTTGCTGGACTAGCAACACATTCTTGGCAGATAGATTATTGGTATTATCAGCGGCAAGGACAGGCCAAGACAAAACTGACTCCAGTATCTGTTGCAGTCAGGACATCGGAATCAAATGGGGACAAGCAGCTTAGTAGTTTTTTTTTTTAATATACATTTCCCACTGGATTAGTAAATTTAGCCAACATTAATCAATATAATATTAGGCTTAGGATACTGTGTATAGTTAGCAACACTACATCAGTGTTGCCAATTCTCACTCCTTTGTTACTCCAAAATAAGGAAAATAGTGCCAATATCATGTTGATTCCCTTCAGATTTTTACACAGTACGAGCTCTCACCACAGCCATTTCCATCCTTTTAGCAAAATCCACAACCATGTGTCCTTCCACATCTCTCTCCTTAAGACCATAAAGTCTGCTCCAATCACCACTCTCTCCCCCCTGGGAACACTCTCTACCACTTCATCCAGCTTACTCCAGAATTCCTCTTTCTCTTCTACCCAACATCCAACTTGTGGGGTATACACATTGACAACATTCAACATTGCACCTTTGACTCTCAAACTCGTTCTGTCTGACTCCCTCTTTACCTCCTGAACACTCTTCACTTGGGCTGAAACGATTAGTCGACATTGTCGATAACACTGACAATAAAAATTTGTCAACAAAAATTTTTATTGTCCACAAATCGTTTCATTAGAAAGTTTATATGCATGCTGTGAAAATGTTCAGCTGTAACTGCAATGCACAACCGGACATGCTGCGGGCAGTAGCGCCTCTGTTGTTTGGCATGTGTGAACAATTTCCAGTGAAGAAGAAGAGGAGCACAGCATGGCGAAGTGGAAGGATAATAAACACGTAGAAGCGGAGTGGAGCTAAAAAAAAAAAAGAAAAAAAAAAAAGGCAGACCCAAACTTTCTGTAGTATGGGAACATTTCACAGAAAAAAAAAAATGAAACAAGTAAAATGCAGACTTTGTAAGGCAGACCTTTCCTGTCATGGCAGCACTACAGTGATGCATAAGCATCTGAAACGACGGCACCCGGGAGCTGCGACATTAATGTCTGCTTGGTAGGTTTTAGCAAGTAAAGAAAGTTGGCGCCACTTATTTTCAATGGCCAACTGTTTCAAGCTTTAGAAAAATGACAATCCTGTTAGTACATGTTGTTTATGTTAGCTTACCTGTTTGACAATAAGCTCTCTGGTTGCTGAGGGCTGAGCTGTTTAAGTCATGGCTAACATGTTGTTGAATGCAGTAAATGACTGAATTACAGGAGTCCCCAATCTCTTTTTCATCTTCGTTAGTGTTAGCCCTCATTCTGAATAGTACATTAGTGCATCTGGGTTAATTAGAATATGCTAACTTGTAATTTAATAAATAAAAACCTACAACCATAATCATCAAAATTAAATCAAACACTTTGAAATATCACTCTTAAGTACAGTGAATACTGAATATGAAGGTTACCTTTCTGAATTATATTGTTAAAAAATGCACTTATAGAAAACTTCCAGCTAATGTTAGCTTGTGGGTTGGAGCAGATCAGTAATTCAGTTGTAAGATATTTAATCAATTGTTTAATTGACTTTAGGCATTATGCTGTCTGTGATAAACTGATATATAACCTTAATCTTTTCATTCATTTTTTAATTCATCTTCTTCTGCTTAATCCTTTTCAGGTCGCGGGGGGGGGGGGGGGGGGGCTGGAGCCTATCCCAGCATCGTTGGGCGAGAGGCAGGGTACACCCCGGACAGATCGCCAGTCCATCGCAGGGCCAACACAGAAAGACAGACAACCATTCACTCTCACAGTCATACCTAAGAACAATTTAGAATCCCCAGTTTGATGCCAATTAACCTAACTTGCATGTTTTTGGGATGTGGGAGGAAACCGGAGAAATCCCGGAGTAAACCCACACAGACACAGGGAGAACATGCAAACTCCACACAGATCATTGTGGGTCGGGGGCTGGGATCGAACCCAGGACCCCCAGCCAAGGGTGAGTTGCTTGACTCTCGAAAACTCATGATTCTGTCTGACTCCCTCTTTACCTCCTGAACACTCTTCACATACTCTCCCTTCAAGATTACACCTACTCCATTTCTCTTCCTATCCACACCATGGATGGTGTGGATGGAGGTTTTATGAATCAGAGTCGTTAGCACATCCTTGTGAAAGCATAGCAGAATGTCTCCCCGGCGGCCTGCCGCGGCGGGGGGCCCTGGCCAACTGAACTTGTTCATCAGCTAACACAAAAGCGGGTTTGAGTCTGTTAATGCAGACTAATTCCCTCTTGTCTCCCAAATCGAGCAAAAAATGCTTTTCCCCGGTTTCTAACACTCTGAACAGCCCATCATAAGGTGGTCTTAAACCTAACCTCTGTGCGTCGTGTCTAACAAAGACGAATTCTGCATTCTTTAAGGCTTTAGGCACAAAAACGTGTGGAAAACTGGGATGAACTGGACCGGGGAGGGTGTTTGATCCCATGTCACTCTGCAGCAGCTGAGCGGGGGGGCGATCTGGTGCGGGGTTCTCAGGAAGGAATTCTCCCGGTAACCGGAGAGGTTGGGCGAAGACTAGCTCAGCCGGAGAGGCTTGCAAATCTTCCTTAGGTGCTGAACGCAACCCTAATAAAACCCATGGAAGTTTATCAACCCAATATGTGTCCGTGAGAGCCGCTCTGAGGGCTGCTTTCAATGACCGGTGAAAGCGTTCGCACAAACCATTGGCCTGGGGGTTATATGCAGTTGTGCGATGAATTTTCACTCCCAGGCTGAGTGCCATGGATGACCAGAGCTCGGAAACAAATTGGGGTCCTCTGTCAGACGTTATGTCTGACGGGACTCCAAAGCGCGCGACCCAAGCCGTTAAAAAAGCGCGCGCAACGTCTGCTGCTGTGGTTGACGCCAGGGGGACCGCCTCTGGCCAGCGCGTAGTGCGGTCCACCATAGTTTGAAGGTGTGTGAACCCCTGTGACAGCGGGAGGGGTCCTACCAAGTCGATATGCACGTGGTCGAATCGTTTGGCTGGGATGTGAAAAGGTTCTAGAGGGGCCCGCGTGTGCTTGTGTACCTTTGCTCTTTGACACGCTGCGCAGGCTGCAGCCCATTCTTTGACCTGTTTACACAGCCCCGGCCAAACAAATTTCTCTCCCACCATTTTGATCGACGCGCAAACGCCCGGATGTGCCAGCGAATGTATTAAGTCAAAACGTGGCGACGCCACGCAGCTGGGACCACGGGGCGGGGGCGCCCCGTGGAGATATCGCAGATTAGAGGGGGCATACCTCTTTGATGCACCCTGTGCTCCAGCCTTAGCCCTGTTGGCCCAGACTGGAGCGCGCGCACGTCCGCATCATTAACCTGCTCGACGGCCATGGCTGCATAATCTAACCCAACGCAGACCGGGGCTGCGAGCGCTTCCGCGCCGCAAGCCTGGCCCGTGTCTACAGCCGCCGAGTCTGCCCCCTGGGGGCCTGCAATTGCAACTGCGCGCGAGAGAAATCTGCCACTACATTGTGTTTGGGGGGGGGGGGGGGGGGGGCTGGAGCCTATCCCAGCATCGTTGGGCGAGAGGCAGGGTACACCCCGGACAGATCGCCAGTCCATCGCAGGGCCAACACAGAAAGACAGACAACCATTCACTCTCACAGTCATACCTAAGGACAATTTAGAATCCCCAGTTTGATGCCAATTAACCTAACTTGCATGTTTTTGGGATGTGGGAGGAAACCGGAGAAATCCCGGAGTAAACCCACGCAGACACAGGGAGAACATGCAAACTCCACACAGATCATTGTGGGTCGGGGGCTGGGATCGAACCCAGGATCCCCCAGCCAAGGGTGAGTTGCTTGACTCTCGAAAACTCATGATTCTGTCTGACTCCCTCTTTACCTCCTGAACACTCTTCACATACTCTCCCTTCAAGATTACACCTACTCCATTTCTCTTCCTATCCACACCATGGTAGAACAGTTGAAATCCCCCTCCAGTGCTCCTAGCCTTGCTTCCCTTCCATCTGGTTTCTTGAACACACAGTGCATCTACCTTCACTTCTTGCCATCCTATCAGCCAACTCTCTGCCTTTACCAGTCACAGTCCCTACATTTAACGTCCCTACTCACCTCCACACTTCTACCTTCCCTTTTCTCTCCCTCCCTCCTAACACGCCTCCCCCCTCTCCTCCTCAGTCTTCGACCAACAGTAGCCCAATTTCCATCGGCACCCTGTCAGTTAACAGCACCGGTGGCGGTCGTTGTTAACCCGGGTCTCAACCGATCCGGTATGAAAGTCTCATTTGTCACGACACGCAGGTTTGATCTTGCAAAGGTTTTTATGTCGGATGCCCTTCCTGACACAAGCCTCCCCATTTACCCGGGCTTGGGACCGGCACTAGGAGTACACTGGCTTGTGCTCCCCCTGTGGCTGGGTTTAAATGTGACACGCCTATGAGGCCAATATGGTGTCAGCAAATTAGTTGTTTGAACTTGTATTTTACAAAGCACTGCAATTATGTTATCCACAAAACAACAAAATGCCCATTAAAAAAAAACAAGATCTTAGGTGGACCTGTAATCAAACGTCAGAAATATAACATCTATATTAGTAACAAATCCTTGACATAGACACTGGAATTGGGGTTCCTGGGAGAGAAAAACATGATAACATAAAAAACTAATATGAGGATGTAAGTTTATGTCCACGTACACCCAAACTGTACCTGATAATGTCACGTAAACTAGTCTACTCCCTTGCGTATCACTTCTCTTTATTCAAGATATAAAAAGTTCACTTTTGCTTTTGTTAACATCTACAAACATGAGTAACGTGACCGTTTCCGAACTACTTTTCATGACACATATTCTTAAGTAAATCAAAAGTATTCGCAGTTTATTTTATTTTATTTTTTTATCTATGACTGCCAAGGAAAATAAATGTACATCAGATTATTTTATTTTTCACCTCGTTGCTTATCAGCATTTCTGCCCTGGGATCCGTGTAAGACAGCCTGGGAATGGGCTTGGTCGGGAAGGTGTATTTTCGGAGCTGAGACTCGTCCCAGCCACGGCTATGGACGCCGGAGAAAACCGAGCCTCCATCGCTGGTCGCCGGGTCAGCCTCCACAACGGTCGCCGCTGCCATGGTCGTCGACAAGCCGCCAGTTAGCCGTCTCACAATGAAAGCACCATACACTGGAGTTTTTTCGTCTTGGAGATGTGCTGTTAGGCTAATCAGTCAAGTCAGCAGCGGGACTATGAGGATTATTATTTTTTTTTTAATCCAGAAATATTAATTAGGTTATCGAAATCTGCGCGATCGTCCGCAGTGTTGCAACCCGTGTGTTCCCTGTAGGTGTTTGTTGACAGACGAAAACAAACGACGTCAACTAAAAGATCTCTCTCAAGGAAACGCTTGTTTGAGTCTTTCAGCAAGTTGTAGGACAGCGACACCTAGTGGCGTGGGTGTCTAAATGCTGCCACTGGACGCCCGGAGAGCTCAAACGCGCGCTGCAAGTTCAGAAAGCAGCCGTAATTAGACAAAACAAAGCTCAAAGCATCTGCATCAGAATGGCAACACGTAAGTGCTGCACGTATTCAGCTGCGAATAGAGAAATGTGCTGCAAAGGCAGAAAAGAGCAGCAAATAGAAAGATGTGCAAATACTCAAAGCGACTGCAGATTCAGAAATGCGCTGCAAAACCAACCGTGAGGACATAAGTGACGGACTGACCAGATCGGGAACTGACTTCTGAGTCACTATAGAAGGTGATCAAAATTCATTTTTTATCGCTTTCCATCGGATTGTGGTTCACTGCAGTGAAGTGGCCCGTCGATCGCAAACGGTCAAGCCGGCCGCGGCTTAAAGTATTATGCGCGTCTATTCTAGATATTACGGTAGAGGCAAACCCGAACGCTTGTAACTTTTTTTTTTTAATTCAAAGTGCTTTATTAACAATTTTCTAAATACAAATAAGTTTTGTCATAAACAGAAATTGCAACCCAACAGGGCACAGTACGAAAAATTGAACAAAACAGCAAACAACATTCAACAAGAGAAAGGGGGGAAAAAAGAGAAAAAAATCAGACAAAAATAATTTAAACCAAACATTTCAAATGTTGCATATAACTTAGAAGTGTGTATATTTTTAACAAGTTTTAGTGATGCACAAAATTAAAAGAAGTCATTTTGCCAGTGGTTTATCTGGGGTTTAGTTTAAAAAAAAATCAACATTTATGAGTAAAATGTTTACAAATTAAAATCAAATTGTTTATCATTAATTTTAATTTCTTGTTTTCCCAATTTAATCCAAACAATATAGTAGTGTCTGCTAAGGGAGAAATAATAATGTTCTTGGTATGAAGCCAACCTTGCACACCACTTCAAAAACCATTTACAACCTCACATAAAAAAAATAAATGTTCCAAACTCTCAGTGTGGATGTTGATTTTTTTAAAACTAAACCCCAGATAAACCACTGGCAAACTGACTTCTTTCTATTTTGTACACCACTAAAACTTGTTAAAATACACACGCTTTTAAGTTATATGCAACATTTGAAATGTTTGGTTTAGTTTAATAAGGCCTATTGTAGAAGAGCTTGAAAGAACGAGGCGATGTGATATATAAACCAAAGTTTATTATCAGCTCCTCTAACAAGTCTCATCTAAGTGCAGCAGCAGAAGAAGGAAAGAGACCGAACACCTTCGGCTCTGAGAACTTAGACTTGCACATAACAAAAGACATGCATATCAAAAGCTGACATCCCTCATTATCTTAATCCCCCCGTTGTCTTCGTACTCCTCCTCTTGGCCCTGGGGGGTCAGGGCAACCCATCCGGTCTCCACCGCAGTGCCTGGGAAGCTCTTTAATCTTTACTGGCGGTTGAGACTCTTTGTCCTGTTCTGAGGTGTGAAGTCGCCTTACATATGTAATCACCAAACATTCTCACATGCTTCAACACATGTAGGTTATGGAATATATGATAAATATAGACCACAGCCCCCCCCCCAAACGACTAAGAAAAGGACAATAGCAAAATTCACAGTTTAAGATAATTACTATGACATACTAACTGCTACACCTCTTGCCACAGAAGAAACTTTCCAGCAGCCATGCTTCTAAGAGAGTTCAGTGGTAATCATAACAGCATAGTAAAATCACAAGTCAGTCCTAAACTGTTACAGCACAATTAGTGAACAACTGTTGAGTAGTTTGCATCAGTCTCTGTGCCGTCTGGGTTTTAATCTTCTCCCGAATCTGCTGTGGGTCCACTTGGGCGTCCTGGTGGGACCTTCCTGTAAGGAATCTGCAGCTTGGGAAGGAGAGTGATTATTTGTTCCCTGCAGGGGGGCTGAGTCTTTTCTCTTGGGGGGGTCTACCCCGCCGAGGTGCTCTCGCCAACCGTGCAGGCTCGTCCTTCAACAAGAAGGCAGGTTTAAGTCTGTCAATGCTGACTGTTTCTTTTCTATCCCCAAAATCAAGCACGAACTTCCGGTCTGGACGCCATGGCGACTGCAGCTTAACACTGAAGCTCTCAGACCCAATCCAGGATAACACCTTGAAAATCAAACTTAACGGATTTTTGGAGGAGTGAAAATCAAAAGACAAAATCATCATGTCTAAAGGAAAACAGAAGAAACTGAAATTCTCCAGGCCAGGACACGTATCGGCCGGAGAATCTGAACTGGAAGATCTCCGTTCAGAAGACGAGGAACTGGTGATAGCTAACAAAAGGGTTAGCCTGAAATCACTATTTGAGGAGCTACGACGATTTCGCCGAGATGTTACGGCCGAATTTCGGGAATTCAGAGAAGAATTGAAAAGGACAAACAGCAGAGTGGACCAGGTCGAGAACCGAATCTTGGAAACAGAGGATCGAATAAAAGTGCTCGAAGATTCTGTGCTAGACCTACGCAAAAGACAAGCAGCTATAGAGGCTAAGCTAACCGACCAAGAAGGAAAACAAAGAAGAGACAACATAAGAATTCATGGTCTGATAGAAGGAACCGAAAATGGTTTTAACTTAATGGCAGAATGCGTGGAATCCTTACTAAGAGAGAAATTGGATATTCCACAAACCACCGACTTGAAGATAGAAAAGGCACATCGTTCATTAGCCGCTAGGCCGGCGGCGGAAGTGCCCCCACGTTCGGTGTTGGTAAGATTTTCCAATTTCAAAATAAAACAAGAGGTTGTAAGACTGGCCTGGCAGAAAAAAGGATTTATGCACCAGGAGAGAAAAGTCTACGTGGAACACGATTACGCCCCGGAGGTCCTTAAAAAGCGCAGGGAATACAATGACGCGAAAAAGGTGTTAAGAGAGAAGAAATTGCGCTTTCAGACACCATTTCCTGCGAAGTTAAGGGTCTTCTACGGCGATGAAACGTGTCTCTATAATTCGGCGGAAGAAGCAACAGCTGACATGGCGAAAAGAGGGCTCCCGGTAACGGTATTTAAACCCGCAGCAGACCCGAGTGAGAAGATCAAAGCGCAAACATGGACAACACAAAGACCCTCAAAATCCACGGACCAGCAGCGGGAAACCCAGCACCAGAGCGTCGCGGATAAACTATCCGTTTTCAGGTTGGAATAGCGACCTTTTTTTTTTTTTTTTTTTCTTTTCTCTTGAATCAATCCGCACATCCAACCCCCCTCATACAAGGTAACAAACATTAAAGGAGATGCATATTCAGCATGTGGTAAAACATTTCATGGAACAATCATATTATTTGAAACAAATAAGTCTTTGTAATAAAAAAAAAAAAAAAAAACTTGTTAAAATAGAAATGTGACAATAATCCACATGTTCTCCTCATACTAACAAATACTGTTTTTGCGTGAATGTTTGATGTGATGGGGGTGGGAGGGTGCACACAATTTCACAGGGTTTAGGCATAAAAGGAAAAAAAAAATCATTACAAGTTTGGATTGGGTTCTGAAACTCACGTTAAAAGCATGGGACTACTTTCAGTGGTAAGAGAGGGCCCTCAACACGTAACAGAGTTTGAGGAATTTCCCTCAGGGCCTTCACTCCATCAAGGCTCTTCCAGGGTCTTTAAAAAGACCTCAGCTCAGGAAGTTCTTATGACAGCTTTTTGTTTTAAAGTTTTTTACACTATGTTCTTAATGTTTTTCTTGTTTTTAATGTTCTTTCAGTTTCTGAGTAGCACAAAAGAGGGCCACCACACAGTTATACTAAACAAAACAACACAATGGAGAAACAGGGTGTAACCAAAATAATTTCATATAATGTAAAAGGAATCCTGAATCCAGTTAAAAGATCCAAGATTCTAGGCAAAATGAAAAAAGACAAAGCAGGAATAATACTTTTACAAGAAACCCACCTAACAGACGTGGAACACAATAAACTCAGTAGACAAGGGTTTAAAATGATCTCTTCATCTTCATATAAATCAGGGAGGAGGAGGGGAGTAGCGACATTGATATCAACCAAAATTACATTTGAAAAAAAATCAGAACACAAAGATAAAGAAGGGAGATACAGTTTGGTAACTGGGCGGCTAGAGGGAGAAGATATCACCCTGCTGAATGTGTATGCTTCCCCAGGGGCTAACTGGAAATTTTATAAAAATGTATTCGACCTAATGATAACTAAAGCTCAAGGTTTAGTGATATGTGGTGGGGACTTCAATCTTAGACTGAATCCATACTGGGATGCTTCTGGTAATTCCCCACATCAAAATAACACCCAAAACAGGAAGACTCGGATGCTACTAAAAGAATTGGGAATCTGTGACATGTGGAGGGAACTCAACCCCAGTGTAAAAGACTATACATTTTACTCAACTCCACATTCATCTTACTCAAGGATTGACTATTTTTTTATGTTTAATAGAGACATTGGAAGAGTAAAAACATGTAAAATAGGACTGATGGATCTCTCCGACCACAGTCCGATCTACATGGACTTAAATATCCAAAAATACACAAATAATACATTTTCTTGGAGGTTAAATTCAAATGTCCTGAAAGGACCATTGAAAGATGAATTGGAATCAGATATTCTCAGATATTTGGAAGATAACGATAATGGAGAAGTATCCCCTTTAATACTGTGGGATGCATGTAAAGCTGTAATAAGAGGAAAGATTATTGCAAAACTGGCAACCCAAAAGAAACTAAGACAAGAAAAACTATCCACATTAGAGTCAGAACTTAGGAACCTAGAAAAAGAACACAAAGGCAACACTCATTCTATTGACTCGCTCAAGATTAAGGAAATTAAAAACCAAATAAATGAGATCTACACAATAGAAATCCAGAAGAAACTTACATTTCTGAAACAAAAATACTATGAAGCAGGCAGTAAATCGGCAAAATTGCTAGCCTATAAATTGAGGAAACATCAAACAGAAAGAGCAATCTACAAAATCAGAGACCCAGTATCAAAGGAAATAAAATTCAGAATTCAGGATATTCTTAAAAACTTCGAGAATTACTATAAGAACTTATACTCCCACAAAAAACATAAAAACGCATCCGAGGCATTCCTAAACACATTAAACCTTCCCCAACTTACGGAGTCACAAAATAAAACACTACTGTCAGAAATACATCCTAAAGAATTGGAAAAAGCAATTATGAAACTTAAAGCTAACAAATCCCCAGGAGCTGATGGCTATACAGCAGAGTGGTACAAAACCTTTAAACAGCAACTATCTCCTCTCCTCCTGAAAACATTTAATTATGTCCTCCACACAGGGGAAATCCCCCCCTCCTGGAGAGTAGTAGTAGTAGATTAGTTTATTTGACAGGGACAGTGCAATAAACATAGACAATTAATCAAAGACAATCAATCTGATGTGTTGCACATAGAGTGTATAGCTATTAGCTAATTTGCAACTCTTGTCCCTGGATGGGCTTTAGAAAAAAGAATCAAGATAAAAAATATACACAATAACCACATACATCAATGCAGAAAAATTATAAATACACAATTATAAATATTATAAATATTATAAATACACAAATATAACAGCCTGACTCACATTTAACATAAATATTATAAATACACATATATTATAAAATATTATAAATACACAAATATAACAGCCTGACTCACATTTAACACATATAACATAACTCACATTTGCCTATTTCAGGCCTCCCTCCGTCACTCACTATAAACAAACACATTTATTCCTTCCCTTCATTCACTCTCACTTTGCAGACAAATAATTCATACATGAGTACATTCTTGTTTATTTTTCAGCCAGTTTTTAACATTTTTAGTGAATGTTTTAAAGTCCGTTATTATTTTAATTTCATTTGGCATTGTGTTCCAGATGTGACTGCCCTTTATAGAGAAAGCTGTTTGTCCAAATGTGGTTCTGCGGTGGAATATTTTACAGTTATTGTTAACAGAACTCCTGGTGGCTCTGCTGCTGTCCTGTCTTTGGACGAAACCAGCAAGTGGCTCGGGTGCTGATTTATGGAAACATTTGAACGTTAATTTCAGAAGACAGAGGTCAATGAAGCTCTCAAAACTCAATAGGTTGTATTTTTTTAAAACATTACAGTGATGCCACCTAATGGGCTTTTTGTCCAAGATTTTTAGGGTTTGATTATATAATGAACCTATATGTCTTATTGTGGAAGGGGCTGCTTGAGCCCAGACTGTCAAACAGTATGATATATGAGAAAAAACCATAGAATGCATATACAGTGCAGCTGCTTCGTAAGGTATGTAATATCTAATTAATTTAAAGCAGTTCAGATTTTTTTTTACTGTTTTTGAAATTTTCTTTATATGAAGATTAAATTTGAGTTGAGGATCTAGTACAATGCCAAGGTATTTGAATTCTGTAGCTAAACTGATGTCATGATCATGTATATTAACTTTAAAATGTTGCAGGTTACATTTTTTGATTGAAAAGCACATTGAGACTGTTTTCTGAAGGTTCAGCAATAGATGGTTCTTGAGGAGCCACTCTTGGACATCAACCATACTTGTAGACAGTACATCTGCAGCCTGTGCTGGAGTCTTGGCAGCTGTGTAAATAACTGCATCATCTGCATAAAGTTGGCATGTTGCAGCTGAGCAGTGTAACGGCAAGTCATTAATAAAAATGCTGAAAAGTAAAGGACCAAGAATGGACCCTTGTGGGATACCCATGCGGTTGTTTAAAAATGAGGATTTATCCTGGTGAACTTTTACACACTGTTCTCTATTCTGGAGATAAGATGCAAACCATTCTAATGTATTTGGGGAGAAGTTAAAAGATACCATTTTGGATAAAAGCAAACAGAGAAGCAGAGAAGGGGTCATTGCAGTTATACCTAAACCTGAAAAGGATAAACTAGAGTGCTCCAACTACAGACCAATCAGTGTACTAAATCAGGACTATAAGTTTTTTACCATTATCCTTGCCAAAAGGTTAGAAAATATACTGACAGACCTAATTCATTTAGACCAAACAGGTTTTATAAGACAAAGACAGACACAAGACAACATTCGACGCACTTTACACATAATTCATCATATAAAAAAATATAACTTAAATGCAGTCATATTGGGATTAGATGCTGAAAAAGCATTCGATTCGGTTGACTGGTCTTTTCTATATAGAATCTTATCCAGTTTCAATTTTCATAACAACTTCATTAGAACTATACAGGCATTATATAAAAAACCAACAGCTAAAATAAGGATTAACGGTAATTTATCATCATCTTTTGAACTGGAAAGAGGATGTCGTCAGGGCTGCCCCCTGTCTCCACTGCTCTTTGCAATCTTCATAGAACCTCTGAGCCAATGGATAAGACAAAACCAAAAAATTCAAGGTATTACACTTGGTCAGAAGGAACATAAAATAGCACTCTTTGCTGATGACATTTTAATATACTTAGGGCAGCCGGACACTTCTTTACCAGAACTAACCTTAGTTTTTTCAGAGTATGGAGATTTATCGGGGTACAAATTAAATATGCATAAAACCCAAGTTTTAACATTCAACTATGACCCAAATCATTATTCACTAAGCAAACTCAAAACTAACTGGGAGTCGGAATCTATGAAATATCTGGGGGTCAATATCCCGAAACAACTCAACAAATTTATATCACTAAACTATGATCCACTGGTGACAAAAATAAAATCTGACCTAGCAAGATGGAATATGATACCATTCTTGGGTACTGCACAAAGAATTGAAGCAGTCAAAATGAATATACTTCCACGTCTTCTATACCTTTTCCAAACAATACCGGTAGAACCTCCCAAAAAAACATGGCAGGAGCTGGACAGAAGGATCTCAAGATTCATATGGCAGGGCAAGAGACCTAGAATCAGATATAGAACCCTACAGCTAAACAAAGACAAAGGTGGGCTCGCGCTGCCAAATATCAGGGACTACTTTAAAGCGGCACAAATTAAAACTTTAGTAGAGATATGTAACCCAGTCTACACTGCACAATGGAAGGAGATCGAATGCCAAATAACAAGTGACATCCCCCTACAGGCGATAATAGGGAACAATGCCTTACCTAAGCTTTTGAATAACACTAACCCGTGGATAGAGACCCCGCTAAAAATTTGGTTTAAGATAGTCAGAGAGAATCAAACTAAAGAGCCCTATCGACTTCTGCAATGGATCGCCTATGATCAGGACTTTACTCCTAATAAAACAGACACCAGATTTAAAAAGTGGAAGGAGAAAGGACTGATAAAATATTACGATTTTTTTAAAGGGCAAATCTTAAGAAGTTTTGAAGATTTGAAAAAACAAGGCCTAATAAATCAAGACCTTTACAGGTTCTTCCAGCTTAGACACCACATAAACAATATACTTAAAAAGGAGGTTTTGGAAAGGGCCCAGTCAGGTGTTCTGAAGGTCTTCTTAATGGCATATAAAGGGATCCCAGGGATCAGATACATTTCTAAAATATACCAAGGTCTTCAAGACTTAAAAGGAGACAACACATCTTATATAAAAGAGAGATGGGAAAAAGAGGGGAATTTCACTTTACAACTGGAAATATGGGAAAAGCTAAATAAACAGCAATGGAAAAGTACCTCATCCCTGCAGTGGAGAGAATTTGGATGGAAAAACTTGGCAAGATTTTTCAGAACACCTGCACAAAACAAATTTACCCATAAGGGATTGAACTGTTGGCGCTTGTGTGGTGAAAAGACTGCAAATCATTTTCATGTGTTTTGGTCATGCCCAGTTATCCACCAATATTGGACCAAGGTACAGACAATATTGGGGAAAATATTCAAAATTACAGTTCCCTTTTCTTTTGTAACTTTGTATTTGGGTTTACTACCGGACTCACTGGAAAGACGAGGAGAAAAATACTTATTCAATGTTTTAATATTGGCAAGCAAAAAAGCTCTAACTAAAAAATGGATGTTGAAGGACTGTCCTACACCTGAAGATTGGACTAACGTGATCCAAGACATTTACTCGATGGAAAAGTTGACATTCGCACTGAGACAGGACATGGATGGGTTCATGAACTTTTGGCAACCCTGGACCGCATATGTGTCTTCCATTAGATCTAATCTTTGACAAATACCATTTCAATAATGGTTCCGCTCTTTGTTCCAACTCTACTCAGATGCTCTTTTATCTTTATTTACTTACTTTTTCTTTTTGTTTGTTTTTTACTGGTTTGTTTTTTTTTTTTTTTGTTATTTGTTTTTTGTTTTTTTTCTCTTTAATTTCACTTTTTCTTTCACTTTAAAAAAAAAAAAAAGGGGGTGTTGTAAGAATTAATCTTCCAATGTTGTCAGATATCAGAAAAAAAGGGAACATGTGATGAAAATGTAAACACTGCATTGCTGTAACGACCTGTATACCCTTTACAAAAACTTAAATAAAAAAAAAAAAAAATCAAGCACAAAGTGTTTATCACCAGGTTCCAGCACTCTGAATGGCCCATCGTATGGTGGGCGGAAAGTTGGTTTTAAAGCTTCATGCCTAACAAAAACGAATTCAGCGTTTTTTAAGGCTTGTGGGACAAAAACCCGTGGAAAAGAGTGATGTGCCGGACCAGGGAGAGAGTCCGGTCCGCTGCTGCCTAAAAACCTCGGGGCTGGAAGATGCCCTGGCTCTGGGTTCTCTGGTAAAAACTCACCTGGGAGCCTGAGAGGTTGTGCAAAAACTAATTCTGCTGGAGAGGCGTCTAGATCCTCTTTGGGCGCAGCACGCAACCCCAATAAAACCCAGGGAAGTTTATTTACCCAATTTGTATCCGTTAGTGAGGCTCTGAGGGCGGCCTTTAAAGATCTGTGAAAACGCTCGCATAACCCATTAGCCTGAGGGTGATAAGCGGTGGTGCGGTGAATTGTCGCCCCTAAGCTGCTGGCCATGGCTGACCAAAGCTCCGAGACAAATTGAGGCCCCCCTATCGGACGTGATGTCCGATGGGACGCCGAAACGTGCCACCCAGTTTGTCAAAAAAACGCGAGCGACTTCCTCCGCTGTGGTTGACGCCAGAGGGACCGCCTCTGGCCAGCGTGTGGTGCGGTCTATCATTGTTAACAGGTGTGTGAAACCTTGGGAGGAAGGTAGTGGCCCCACAAAGTTGACATGAACGTGGTCGAACCTTCTTGCAGGGATTGGAAAAGGCTCCAGAGGGGCTTTTGTGTGTTTGTGTATTTTGGCGCGCTGACAAGAAATGCAAGTTTTTGCCCATTCTTTTACGTTTTTGCGCAGGCCAGGCCACACAAACTTTTCGGCGACCATTTTAACCGAGGCGCGCACACCTGGGTGCGCGAGGGAGTGAATTGAGTCGAAAATACGGCGGCGCCATGCAGCTGGAACTAACGGGCGAGGTCGGCCGGTTGAGATATCGCATATTAGGGGGGGCACGCCGTCGCGTAAACCCCTTTCCTCCAGCCTTAACCCTGTTGGTCCAGACAAGAGTGCGCGCACGTCCGCGTCACTACTTTGCTCCTCTGCCATGGCTGCATAATCTATCCCTGCATGGATTGGTGCTGCGTATGTGTCCGCGTTGGCGAAGAGTTCTGCGGCTGAGGTAGTATAATCTGTCTCCTCGCGCTCTGACGATGTCACAGCGCGAGAGAGGCAGTCTGCTACCATGTTAAGTTTGCCTGCCACATGTCGAATGTCTGTGGTGAACTCTGAAATCGCAGCCAGCTGTCTTTGTTGCCTGCCTGACCACGGTTCGGAAATTTTAGCCATGGCAAAGGTGAGCGGTTTGTGGTCTACAAAAGCCGTGAAACTCCGCCCTTCTAACCAGAACTGGAAGTGGCGGATGGATAAATGAAGCGCTAGCAGCTCCCTGTCACAAAAGTGCTGTATTTACGCTCAGTTTGGTTTAGCGATTTGCTGAAGAATGCCAAAGGTTGCCAGATTCCGCAGACATGTTGTTCTACAACTGCCCCTATAGCTAGGTCCGAAGCGTCTGTGGTTAACGCAATGCAGGCCGAGGGATCGGGGTGAACCAACAATGTGGCATTAGCTAGGGCGCTTTTTACTTCCGCGAAGGCGTGTTCGCACTCCGGGGTCCATTCGACCGCGTTGGAAGCTTTCTGTTTTCTGAGCGTGTCATATAGGGGCTGCATGAGCTGAGCTGCGTGGGGGAGGAAACGGTTGTAAAAATTAACCATTCCTAAAAATTCTTGCAGCGATTTGACCGTTTGTGGCCGTGGGAAACTTTTTATCGTGTGAACTTTGTCTGGAAGTGGGACTGCCCCCTTCGGAGAAACTCTGTGTCCTAAAAAATCAATTTGTGACACGCCAAATTTGCATTTGGCTGGATTGATTATTAACCCGTGCTCTTCTAGCCTCTGAAAAACCATAGTGAGATGCTGCTCGTGTTCTTCCTCAGACGGGCTGGCTACCAGCATATCGTCGAGGTAGACGAAAATAAAAGGGAGGTCGCGTAATACTGCGTCCATCATCCGCTGAAAGGTTTGAGCCGTGCCTTTGAGGCCGAAAGGCATTCGCAAAAATTCAAAAAGGCCGAAAGGGGTTATTACAGCTGTTTTAGGAATGTCCTCTGCTTGAACTGGGACTTGATGATAACCGCGGACCAGGTCTATTTTTGAAAAAATGCGCGCACCCGCCAGATGCAGTGAAAAATCTTGAATGTGAGGAATAGGGTAGCGGTCATGCGCTGTCGCATTGTTTAATCTGCGGTAATCGCCGCACGGTCTCCAAGAACCGTTGGATTTCGGAACCATGTGAAGTGGTGAGGCCCAGGGGCTTTTCGAGTGTCTGATAATGCCTAATTTTTCAAGGGTAGTAAACTCGTCCCGAGCTATGGCGAGCTTGGCCGCGTCTAAACGCCGAGCTTTGGCGAATACGGGTGGGCCCGTTGTGGGAATAAAGTGTTCGACCCCGTGTTTAGCCACTGTGGCTGAGAATTTGGGAATTGTGAGTGCTGGAAATTGGGTGAGGAGTTGATCAAACTTACCTCCTGCTGTGGTGACGCTAGCCTGCACGGGTGGTGGAGAAATACGAGCTGAGCAGGGAATAGAAGCAAAGGACAGTGCATTAACCAAGCGTCTGTTCGCTAGATCAACTAATAACCCATGTGCACACAAAAAATCTGCGCCCAACAAGTTAAAACTCACCGCCGCTACAACAAATGTCCATCTGTAGTTGCGGCCGTGGATGCAGAGGTGCGGGCTCTTTTCGCCAAAAGTGTCGACGGTGGAGCCGTTGGCTGCCACCGCTCCATTGCCCCGGGGGCCCATGGCCTGGTCTGCTTGGGAGGGCATGACAAAACTTAGTTGAGCTCCCGTGTCGATAAGGAACCGCTTGCCGGTGTGTCCGTCCGTCACATATAAAAGCTTGCTTTTTTCGCCGAGAACCGCCGCTGTTTTTTTTTTTCCACGTCCCTCGTGGATTTTTGTGGGGGGTGCTTCGGGAGTATGGGGTATCGGGCTTGTTGTTACGAGCTATTCGGTCTCTGTACGACCGTTGTGAGAGTTTAGTTCGCATTGCCAACACTCGGTCGGAGTCATTCCCAGTGAGAGTTGGACTCCGCCAGGGCTGCCCTTTGTCACCGGTCCTGTTCATAATTTTTATGGACAGGATTTCTAGGCGCAGCCAGGGAATGGAGGGTGTCATGCTTGGTGACCACAGGATCTCATCTCTGTTGTTTGCAGATGATGTTGTCCTGTTGGCTTCATCCAGCAATGACCTACAGCTCTTGCTGGGACGGTTTGCCGCTGAGTGTGAAGCGGCTGGGATGAGAATCAGCACCTCCAAGTCCGAGTCCATGGTCCTCAGCCGGAAAAAGGTGGATTGTCCTCTCCGGGTTGGGGACAGGCTCCTGCCCCAAGTGGAGGAGTTTAAGTATCTTGGGGTCTTGTTCACGAGTGAGGGGAAAATGGAGCGAGAGATCGACAGACGGATTGGAGCAGCATCTGCAGTGATGCGGACGTTGTACCGGTCTGTTGTGGTGAAGAGGGAGCTTAGTTCTAAGGCAAAGCTGTCGATTTACCAGTCAATCTACGTTCCTACTCTCACCTATGGTCACGAGCTTTGGGTAATGACCGAAAGAACGAGATCGCGGATACAAGCGGCTGAAATGAGCTTTCTCCGTAGGATTGCTGGACTCACCCTCAGAGATAGGGTGAGGAGCTCAGTCATCCGGGAGAGGCTCAGAGTAGAACCGCTGCTCCTCCACATTGAAAGGAGTCAGTTGAGGTGGTATGGGCATCTGATTAGGATGCCTCCTGGACGCCTCCCACTTGAGGTGTTTCAGGCACGTCCCACTGGGAGGAGACCCCGGGGCAGACCCAGGACTCGGTGGAGAGACTATGTCTCCCAGCTAGTCTGGGAACGCCTTGGTATCCCCTCTGAAGAGCTGGAGCAGGTGGCTGGGGAGAGGGAAGTCTGGGCTTCTCTGCTTGAACTGCTGCCTCCGCGACCCGGACCTCCGGAAAAGCGGTAGAAGATGGATGGATGGATGGATCTTTATTGAACCTTTTTTTTTTTTTTAACAAACATGATACAAACAATCAAACACTAACACTAAAGTACTACAAAAAAAAAAAAAAATGCACTAAAAACACCAACAACCACCAACAAAATCAAATCTTCAACAATGCTCCTCTGTTTAGTCTAGACAATCCAATACATAAGTATACATATTATGTTCACCAGTTTGGAATTTACAAGGTCCACACACATCATTCACCTTCTTCTTCAAGAGTTATGTTTAAATTTTTTACATAATCAATAAAAGGTCTCCATATATTCTCAAACACAATTTCCTTTGATTTTAGTATATATGTTATTCTTTCTAATGGAAGGTTTGTTAACATCTGTCTTAACCACTGAGTCACATCTGGTCTATGAGTCTTTTTCCATAATAGTGCAATACATTTTTTGGCATTAAGCAAACTGAGGTCTATGAATGTTCTTTCACTTTTATTAAAATTATGCTTTTCTGGGTACAGACCCAACAAAAACAGTTTAGGATTCAATATGATTTGTTTTGAGATTATTTTTTCAATTGTTACCCTCACCTCTTCCCAAAACATTCTTATTAATCTACATTCCCATAAACAATGAAATAGGGTTCCTTTACTTTCCATGCATTTTGTGCATGTATCTGGTATATTTTTGTTATATCTATTTAACTCCTCCGGTGTAACATACATCCGCATTAACCATTTGAAATGTATCAATTTAAGGCGTGCATTTATTGATTTGGTTTGAGCTTCTGTACAAGCCAATTCCCATTGTTCCTCTGAAATTTCAATTTGCAGATCTTCTTTCCAGTAGTTTAATCTTTTCAGTGAATTTTCACTTGAAGATAGTGTCAATGAGTTATAAAACTCTGAAATAATACCCTTTCTTTTACTATCTTTCATCATCATTTTTTCCAAGGATGAATAAATAGGTCGAGTGAGAGCTTTATTTTGATTTGATCGAATAAAGTTTCTAAGTTGAAGATATTTAAAAAAATGTGTTCTATTGAGATTAAATTTGATCCTCAGCTCTTCAAAAGACATTATGTTGTCTGCACATGGCAAATATAAATCCTGAATCTTTTGTATCCCTTTTAAATTCCATACTTTAAATACAGCGTCCGCTCTCCCTGGTTTAAAATATTGATTACCCCATATTGGACTAAATTGTGACAATAACTGTGGTTCTTTTAAATAGTTTTTAGCTTCACACCATATTTTGATCATATGCTTTACAAATGGATTTTTAACTTGTTTTTGTAATTTTTTTGCCGAATCTGAGTATATGAATATGGGAAGAGGTAAAGGTAAATTGTATGATTCCATTTCAGTCCAGTGAGGGAGATCATTTGATGAAAAATAATATGTCATAGACCTCAGTTGTGCCGACCAATAATACAACATAAAATTTGGACATTTCAGACCTCCACGATCAAATGGTAAATATAATAAAGACAAACGTAATCTAGCCCTCCTGTTGTTCCATATAAATTCCACTAACTTTTTTTTTATTCTTGAGAATAGATCTAAAGGTGGTGATAAGGGAATGTATTGAAATAAATAAAGTATTTTAGGTAAAATATAACTTTTAAGTATATTGATTCTCCCGATCATCGACATTGGTAGTGACATCCATCTCTGAGTTAACTCATTGATATCTGACATTAAGGCTTCATAGTTGACACTGGCGACTGATTCTAGCTTAGGCATAATTTGGATTCCTAAATATTTAAACTGATTTACAACATTGAATTGATTTACCTCAGGGGCTGGGTAATTTCTCTGGGTCTCATTTAGCATTAATATTGAAGATTTAGTTTTATTTATTTTATATCCTGATATTTCCCCAAAATTCTTTATTAAATTCAACAAGGTTGGAATTGATTTTTTAGATTCGACATAAACAAAATTATATCATCGGCGTACAGGGAGATTTTATGTTCTGTTGGTCCAACTTTAATTCCATATATTTGTGAATGTAAACGTATCGCTATCGCTAAAGGTTCAATTGCCATAGTAAACAGTAAAGGTGAAAGTGGACAGCCTTGTCGACATCCTCTATTGATTTTTATTGGTTTTGAAATATTGTTATTTGTTAGGATTTCTGCTGTAGCATTATTGTATATTATTTGAACCCATTTTATGAAATTATTTCCAAGTCCAAACCTTTGTAGGACTTCAAAAAGAAAGGCCATTCAACTCTATCAAAGGCCTTTTCGGCGTCCAATGATAGGAGAGCTGTATCCGGTGCTTCTTTATTAAAATAAATAATATTAAATAGTCTTCTTACATTATGGAAGCCTTGTCTACCCTTTATAAAGCCATTCTGATCTCGATTAATAATATTTGGTAAAATTTCTTGTATTCGTCTTGCTAAAATTTTACAGATTATCTTAAGGTCGGCGTTTAATAGGCTTATTGGTCTCATATTTTCACATTTATTAGAGGGCTTACCTGGTTTTGGCAGCAGTATAATTAAGGCATTATTTATGTATGATGGTAAATTATTATTTTGAAATGCTTCTAAAACCATTTCCAAAAAAGGTTTTATTAATTTATTCTTAAATTTTTTATAAAGGTCAACTGGAAGACCATCTGGTCCTGCACTTTTTCCTGATTTCATATTATCAATGGCTAGCCCAACTTCTTCTTGACTAATTTTAGACTCCAATATCTCCCTGTTTTCATTTGGAATACACGGTATAGATAGTTCGTTCAAAAACCCATTTAGTTTTGTTAAATCAGGTTCATTTTTGGTATCATATAATTTTTCATAGTAATCTCTAAAGGCTCTATTAATTTCTAAAGGATCTATAACTACCTGTCCCTTACTTATAATACTGGTAATTGGTGTTTTAATTTCCAATTGTTTAATCTGCCATGCTAATAATTTTCCTGATTTTTCACCTTGTTCATAAAAAGATTGTTTCAATCTTAGAAGACTCGAGGCAGCTCTATTCGCTGATTTTTTGTCGTATTCAGCTCTCAAAATCAGTAATTCATTCTCCAACCTTGGGTCACTTCCTGCATACACTTTTTCCTGAAGATTTTTTATTTTATGTTCCAATTTAGCTCTCTCCTCTCGAGTCTTCTTAGATTTTGATCCTGTATAACTAATAATATGTCCCCTAATAAAAGCTTTGAAAGCCTCCCACTTTACACATGCTGATGTTTGTGTAGTATTGATGTCAAAGAACTCGTCTATCTGTTTTTCTATATACTTGACAAATTCCTCATCCTGAAGCCATTTATGCTGAAATTGCCATCTACCTGATTCCTTTGTCAATTTTTTATCTACATATATTAGACAACAGGGTGCATGATCAGAGATCACGATGTTATCATAAAAGCAGTTTTGAATCTTGGACCTTAATTCTGTGGAAATCAAAAAATAATCAATACGTGAGAATGTCTTGTAGGTACTGGAATAACAAGAATAGGCTTTAACTTGTGGTTTCATTTCTCTCCATATATCTAACAATCTCAATTCTTTCATAAAATGATTAATAGTCATCCTACATCCAATGTGCGTACAATCCAGTCCTGTTGATCTATCCACACCTGGATTCAATGTACAATTAAAATCCCCTGCTATTATATGTTGCCCTGTAAGTGATGATAAGATGAGAAATAAATTAGCAAAGAACTTCTGATCATCTATATTGGGACCATATAAGTTCACAAGATTTATATTTTCTAATAGCAAAGAACCTTGAATGATTACATATCTTCCAAATTTGTCTCCAATTACATTTTTCACTTGAAAAGGAACTGATTTATGTATGAGAGTCATAACTCCCCTGGCTCGGGATGAAAATGAAGAGGTGAATACACTTCCTGCCATCTACTCCTAATTCTTTTAACATCCTCCTCTATCAGATGAGTTTCTTGTAAAAACACAATTCTTGAACCCATGTCCTTTATTTTATTCATAACTTGTTTAAGTTTTTTTAAATTTTGTAGACCTCTGCAATTCCATGAAGTTAAATTAAGATTAACACTTTGGTCCATGATCAATAGAGAGTTTGGGATTACCTTGCAGTGTAAACATGCTCATACAGAGAAGCAAAAACATGAGTGGTTGAACATTCATCCTACAAACTACACACAAACAAATTTCCCCTTCCCACACTTGTGGCAAACCCCCCAAAATCAAAAGAAAAATTCTGTCTCCCGATATAGCCATCGACCGTTCCACACCCACGGGGAACAGCCTAAGCCACTCCTTCTTCATCCTCCCAATCACCCTAACTCTACTGCTTTTAATGACGTAACATTAACTCTCCTCTGTAGTTTTCCAACTTAACTCCAAAATTTTTAACAACTTTGTACATCATAGTTTTTTTTGTTTGTTTGTTTGTTTTGTTTTTGTTTTGTTTTTTAATATATAATACAATCTATATTTTGTAAACTTACTATTTACTTCAAGTCAGTCAGATGCCTGTGCAAATGCTTAATTATTCTACCTTATATTTTGTTCATGCTTAGCTCCCACCAGTCTCTTCTTCTTCTTTGATCTTCTTGATGAACTCCTGCGCCTCCTCTGGGGTCTTGAAGATGTGGGTTCTGCCCTCATACGTGGTCAGCAGTCTCGCAGGATAGATTACACCATGACGAATCCCAAGGTTGCGCAGCTCCTTACGTACGGGATCAAACTGCTTCCTCAATTGCTGGATTCCTGTGGCCAAATCTGGGTAGAACCACACCTGCTGGTCCTGGTGTTTAATCTCTCCTTTTTTAGCTCGTGCAGCGTTGAAGATCTTCATCCTGTCTCTGTTGCTAAGAAACTTCATAATTAAGGTCCTCGGCGGTCCCTTATCTCTCCGTGGGCCAATACGATGTGCTTTTTCCAGAACCACTGCTGATTGCAACTCCTCGCTGCCCAGCACCTCCGGAATCCACTTTTCCAGAAAGGAACATACGTCCCGACCTTCTGATTCCTCTGGAAGACCCACCAGCCTCAAATTATTCTGTCTCGACCGAGATTCCAAATCCAAAATATTATCTTCCAGAGATTTATTTTTTTTTTCCAAAGTGCGCACCTTTAATTGAAGACGGGTGACGTCATCTTCAGCACTAGCGAGACGGAGCTCCATCTGCGCCGTTCGTTCTACACAGTCACCCAATTCCTTTCTTATTCCTTCCAACGCTGTCATAATCCCATCAAATCTAGAGGAAAAGTCCGCTCTCATTGAACTCATGGCTGCCATCAGCGCATCTGCGCCATTCCCCGCAGAAATCGCAGCGTTGCCAGCCTCCTCCGCCATATATGGAGTTTTGTTTGCTGCGTCACAGACCTGAAAGTCCGTTAATTTGGACTGTTTCGGCGGCTCGCTTTTTCCTTTTCCTGGTTTTCCAGCCTTAGGCTTCGCCGACATATCCTCGCCCAAATGCTGGGATACGTTCTGTCCCAAATGAGAGAGTTATTTGCCGATTTTTTTTTTCCAGGAGCAGAGCAGAGCGAGACACGTCCGTCCTACGTGGCAGCCATAACCGGAAGTCAGAACCGCCGCTGTTAACGGCTCTCAGCTTCGGCGTTTTCCCGAAATTGTGAATTTGCAGGGGGGAACGCATTTGTAAGCCTTCTCGGCGAAGCGGTGGTGGTAATAACAAACGTCGCTCCGTCTGATGCGTCCTGGCCGTGTCGCTGTCACCGCGGGCTGGTTCTGCTCGGTGATTTGTGGCTCCTCGTGGCTCCGGACATCTGCGGATGCTGCTGTGGGTGTCTGCTCCTTGCAGGCGTTGACGAGCCGTTGAGCTTCGTGAGCCAGCGTGCGGAAGTCTTGCTGGGTGCTGCATCGCATGTTGGCCAGCGTCCCTCTCATGTGTGGCGGCAGCGTACTGAGGAATATGAAATGGAAGAGGAAGTTGTCATTGTCCTCTTCTTTAAGTTGCAGCAAGTCCTCCATGAGGGCCTTGGGTCTGCATCCTCTGTGGCCATAAACCACCAGAATCCTCTCGGCTCTCTCCTCGGCTGAGGGGACGTAATTTGCCACGATGGTCGCTTTCAGTTCTTCATATTTGTCCTGGGTCGGCGGCCGTTGGATTATGCTCCGCGCACATCTCGAAGTGGCGGCGTTGAGTTTGGCGACGATGTGATAGAACTTTGTATCGTCAGCCGTGATGCCCACAAGTGCAAACTGGGCTTCAGCTTGCTGAAACCACGAGGCGGGGTCTTCCTGCCAGAAGTCCGGCAGGTTGACGGTGACGGCGTTTGTGTAGACCGTCACTGATGTGTTCGCAGGGTGAGAGTGCCTTGCTTCGGCTCTCTCAGCGGCGCTGGTGCTCGGTTGAGCCCTCTCTATCACTTCTGCCGGGGGGGAACGTCGTCCATCTGTTCCCCTGTCTGCGTGGGCGCCGGCGTCTGCCTGGGTCGCCACAGATGAGTCGATCGCGGGGGAACGCCTCTGGTCCATACTCGCGTCAGGGTCACCAGTGTAGAAGAGCTTGAAAGAACGAGGCGATGTGATATATAAACCAAAGTTTATTATCAGCTCCTCTAACAAGTCTCATCTAAGTGCAGCAGCAGAAGAAGGAAAGAGGCCGAACACCTTCGGCTCTGAGAACTTATACTTGCACATAACAAAAGACATGCATATCAAAAGCTGACATCCCTCATTATCTTAATCCCCCCGTTGTCTTCGTACTCCTCCTCTTGGCCCTGGGGGGTCAGGGCAACCCATCCGGTCTCCACCGCAGTGCCTGGGAAGCTCTTTAATCTTCACTGGCGGTTGAGACTCTTTGTCCTGTTCTGAGGTGTGAAGTCGCCTTACATATGTAATCACCAAACATTCTCACATGCTTCAACATATGTAGGTTATGGAATATATGATAAATATAGACCACACCTATATTATTTATTTATAGAGATACCTATTGTCTTCCTTTGTTATTTTTGTCTGATTTTTTTCTTTTTTCCCCTTTTCTCTTGTTGAATGTTGTTTGCTCTTTTGTTCATTTTTTTGTACTGTGTGTGGTGTAGTGTGTGTGTGATGCTGTACCTGCCCACCGGCGCGGCGTCAGGCGGGCATGGCCCACTGTCTATATAGTTTTGTGTGTGTCTAATAAAGAGTGGTTCGCTGTTTAGTTCAGAATGGCTCCTGTCTCACATTATTCATACATAACATTTTGGCGATGAGAATAATTATGGCAGCATATGGGCTACCTCAACCCCTAGTGCCATTTCTGGAGTACACGGGAAAGCCGGTGATCCTGTGGCCAAAGTGGAGGGCCATGTTTGAGGGTTACATCGGGGCGCTGAGCCTAGGTGGACTCGACGGGAGAAGACGACGAGTGCTCCTGGCCCGTCATCTTGGCACGGAGGGCCGAAGAATTCTCGGTACGTTGGGTGAGACGGAGTGCTATGAGGATGCTGTCGAGAGGTTGGCCAAATTTTTTGCTGGGCAGATGAGGACCACGACACTGTGGGTGGCGGGAGTGTTGGCCCCAAACGAGGCTAAACTAGTTAGCTGGGAGAAACTACCGGCACAGTCAGTGTCTATGGATGGGCTAGCCACGAAGCTAACTACGTGCCAAAAGAGTGCTCAAGGCTACCAGCTGGGCATCGAGGTGGGACCGGGGGAGTCCCCGGTCACTGAAGACGGTGAGCCAACCGCGACGCGCGGGAAGGTAGAGGACCGGAGCGCTGATGAGTTGGATGTCACGGTGTGCGAGGATAGTGGAGAGCAAGAGCAGCAGCAGTCATCACCGCAGCTGGAGGCTAGGCAGCAAGTGAGCGGGACCATGGAGGCTGAGAGTCACGGGGAATAGCAGCAACAGGCGGGTGCAGAGATGACACAGCGGAGCGCCTGGGACAAGAATGCTGAGAACAGCAACAAAGCGCCTGGGTCAGAGAGTGATGCCGACGAGAGTGACGCCAACAAGAGTGACACTGAGAGCCCCGAGGGAGAGCAGCTGCAGCTGGACATGGAGTCAACGCAGCGGAGCGCCTGGGACGAGGGTGCTGGGAGCAGCAACAAGGTGCCTGGGTTGGAGAGTGATGCCAACTAGAGTGAAGCTGAAAGCCCCAGGAGAGAGCAGCTACGACCGGGTATGGAGACAGTGCAGTGGAGCGCCTTGGATGGGGGCGGTGGGCGGTACGCGGTACAATGAGGCGCCCGAGGCAGCGAGTGGAGCCAACGAGCAGGCTTTGGGTCTCCTCGGAGTTCAGACGCAGGGGGCCAGAGTATTTGGAGCCATGACGGCAGTGTTAAAAGCGGTGGGGGCAGACCGACGAGCAGGGAGGGACGGCGTGCCAGACAACAGCACGGCAGGTCTCTGGGAAAGAAGCAGGCAATGGTGAAGAGGGACACTCTCGTGGAAGAGGTTGTTTTTGATCCCGGGGGCAGACAGCGGCCAGGGGTACACACGTCGTGGGGCTACCCGGGGTCTCTGAGCCTGGCTTATCTTTGGCAGCCAAGGGAGTGGATGGTTTGGGACTGTCCTGGGCCCCTGGGCCAGTTTTACCGCTGGCTGCCAGTGGACAGAGGTGTGACTTGACCACTATTAATGTAAATATGTATATATGCTGCTGGTGTGCATGCGAGTGTGTGTGATATGGGATTATTTTATATATTGTGGGGAACCCACTCAGTAGTTTTCTCTCAGACTGAAAGGCAGGGCAGATCAAAGGTGCTGGGGGACAAGGGGAATTGTCATGGGGGTTGATATGTTAATGCAGCACCTCAGGTAGCAGAAGAGTGTTAGTGTTGTGATATAAAAGAGTGCCTGCAACCTGTTTATTGCTTTTGATTCTGGTGGATGTGAAGGGGGGAAGAATAAAGTTCCCTCTGCTCTGAACACTTGGCCTGGTTATTCCTCCCTCCACACTGGTGACCCTTGACGCACAATGGAACACGAGCCAAACACCCCGGAGACGACACGGATGGGAAGTGCCAGCAACGCGTGCACCGTTTCGGTCAAACTCCCAGACTTTTGGCTACACGACCCAAAGTCTTGGTTCCTTCACATCAAGGCCCAGTTCGCGCCCCGGGGAATAACGGCAGATGACACCAGATACTACTACGTGGTTGCAGCACTGGACGCAAGCACAACTCAGCAGGTGGCGAGCCTGCTCCAACAGCCCCCAGCCCGTGACACATACTGTACGGTGCTCTCAAAACTGCGCTGACCCGGCACTACACGCTCTCAGACTGTGAGAGAGCGGAGAGGCTCCTGACGCGCTCCGACTTGTGAGACGGGTCGGCGGTTGAATTGATGGAGAAGATGTTGGTGTTGATGGGCACAGATGACGGGCATTTCCTCTTGCCCACCTTTTCCTACGGAACCTCCTGATAGCGGCCAGGGTGGTCCTTGCCAATTCGCCGCTGCTGGCTGCGCGCAACTACCGGGCACTAGCCCAAGAGGTAGATCGGATCATCCTCACCACCAGAGCCCTCACACTGAAATCAGTGGCGTCAGAACCCAGCGAGATGACCAGCGGAGGTGAGGAGCCAGCGACGGTGGCTGCAGCAGAGGCCAAGAAGCATCGGAGAAACACGCTCTGTTTCTACCACCGCCGTTTTGGAGAGGACGCACGCCGATGCATGCCACCGTACCAATTCAAGCGCTCGGGAAATGCCAGAGCCGGCAGTCGGTAGCAGCTGTGACCACCGGTGAAGCAAGCAAGCTGCTCTATGTGAAAGACTCACGCTCAGGAAGATGGTTCCTCATCGACTCCGGCTCCCAAAAGAGCCTCATCCTGCTGTCCTACGCCGACCGGCTGACGGGAACTAGCGGCCCCAAGCTGACGGCCACAGACAGCTCAGACATTAAGACTTTTGGTGTGAGGATACTGACTGTATCCTTGCACGGCCGTACATACCAATGGACGTTCGTCATAGCGGCATGCAGCTTCCCCATTTTAGGCGCTGATTTTTTGTGTGCACATGGACTACTAGTCGATGTTGCTAACAGACGCCTGATTAATGCAATGTCTTTTGATTCTCTCCCCTGTACAGCTCAAGGAGCCGGGTCCACAACACTAGCCAGTGTCACAGCGCCAGGGGGTAAGTTCCACACACTACTCACCCAGTTCCCAGCACTCACGGTCCCAACGTTTTCGGCGGCCATCACTAAACACGGGGTGGAGCACTTCATTACCACCACGGGGCCGCCCGTTTTCGCACGACCTCAGCGCCTGGATGCAGCTAAACTGGCCATAGCGCGCGAGGAGTTCGCCAACTTGGAGAAGTTGGGCATCATCAGACGCTCAAACAGCCCATAGGCATCCCCGCTACATATGGTTCCTAAAGCCGAGGGATCGTGGTGACTGTGCAGAGATTTACACAGATTGAACAACGCTACAACGCACGACTGCTACCCGATCCCCCATATTCAGGATTTTTCCGTTCACCTCACCGGGGCACGCATTTTTTCCAAGATAGACCTGGTCCGCGGTTACCACCAGGTCCCGGTGCACGCTGAGGACATACCTAAAAGGGTAGTAATAACCCCATTTGGTCTTTTTGAGTTTTTACGCATGCCTTTCGGGTTAAAAGGCGCGGTGCAGACATTCCAACGCATGATGGATGCGGTGTTGCGTGATCTGCCATTTGTGTTCATCTACCTGGACGACATCCTGGTGGCCAGCACGTCCGAGGACGAACATGTAGCCCACCTCAGGACAGTTTCCCAGAGGTTGGAGGAGCATGGATTAATAATCAACCAGGCGAAGTGCCAGTTCGGGGTGACGGGAATTGATTTTTTGGGCCACCGCATCTCACCGGAGGACGCGATACCCTTACCGGACAAAGTGCGTGCGGTGGCAGATTTTCCCCGGCATCAGACAGTCAGGGCGCTGCAGGAGTTTTTGGGGATGGTTAACTTTTATAACCATTTCCTCCCCCGCACAGCCCAGCTCATGCAGCTGTTGTACGCCGCACTTAAGAAACAGAAACCTGCGGACAGAGTCGACTGGACTCCTGAGCGAGAGCAGGCGTTTTCCGAGGTTAAAACAGCCCTGGTGAATGCCACACTGCTGGCACACCCGGACCCGGCGGCTCGGATAGCGCTCACTACTGACGCCTCGGACGTGGCCATAGAGGCTGTCGTGGAGCAGCACGTTGCCGGTTCTTGGCAGCCGCTCGCCTTTTTTAGAAGGTCTTTGCGCAACAGTGAGCGTAAATACAGCTTGTTCAAAAGAGAGTTACTGGCTCTCCACCTGGTCATACGCCACTTCCAGTTCTGGCTGGAAGGGCGCACCTTCACTGCGTTCGTGGACCACAAGCCACTAACCTACGCGATGGCCAAGGTTTCGGAACCATGGTCAGCCCGGCAGCAGAGACAGCTGGCCGCGATCTCGGAGTTTACGACCGACATTCGCCATGTGGCCGGTAAACTCAACGTGGTGGCGGACTGCCTCTCGGTGCAATAGTCGCCCCAGTCTATGTGGGGATAGATATACTCGGCCATGGCCGCTGCACAGATCGGCGATGCAGACGTTTGCACGCTCCGGTCTGGACCAACAGGGTTAAGGCTGGAGAGCAGGGTGCTGCAAGACGGGGGACCCCCCGAATCTGTGACGTCTCCACAGGCTGCCCGTGCCCGGTGGTCCCACGTGCTTGGCGCTGCTGCGTTTTTGAGTTGGTTCACTCTCTGGCGCACCCAGGAGTGCGCGCGTCAGTCAAAATGGTTTGGACAAAGTTCATCTGGCCGAGCCTGCGCAAACAGGTGAAAGAGTGGGCTGCAGCCTGCGTAGCGTGCCAACGAGCCAAGGTGCACAGGCACACAAAGGCCCCCTTGGAGCCATTCCATATCCCGGCTAAGAGGTTTGACCACATTCACGTGGACCTCGTGGGCCCCCTCCCGCCATTGCAGGGGTTCACGCACCTCCTGACAGTAGTGGACCGCACCACGAGCTGGCCTGAAGCAGTCCCGCTAGCTTCCATCGCATCCGCAGATGTGGCACGTGCTTTTTTGACAACATGGGTGGCACGTTTCGGCGCCCCTTCGAACATCACGTCCGATTGGGGCCCGCAGTTTGATTCCGACCTCTGGTCCACAATGGCCCAGAGCCTGGGCATCACAATTCATCGTACGACTGCGTACAACCCACAGGCCAATGGGTTATGCGAGCGTTTGCGAGCACTGATAGCGGCAAATGGTGAACTGAATGGCAGCTGATTCAGTAGGTGGTATACATCTTGGAGTCGCTGGTGCTCTCCAGGGAATGTTTTTAAGCCTGTATATGGAAATTATGAAGCACAGATTCGCATGTGAGATGAAAATTCTATGCTCTGAGTGAACTGTGCCTATTAGACCTTGATTCGGCACCCTGTAGATTACATTCCTCCTGGATGAAGATAAGGCAGAAGAGAGTTTTGCTTTTTGCTTCTCCCTAACATAAACATCTGGTGCGCAGTAATCTGATCTCTCAAGGACAGCGCTATGTGCCCAGCACGGAGTTTACCATCGGCCATGCACTGAGAGAATGAACTCTTACGGACATGCTATCTGTGTTTTGAGGACACTAAAGACATAACATCTAAACGTTGCCAGGGAGGATTTTTGCTGTCACCAGTAACTGATACATGCACTGCATACAACATCACATGACTGATACACATACACTGACACACACATTCACACTGTCTCTCTCAACCGCTGCTTTGTTATTGTGAGATCTGTATTGTCTGCTAACTGTGCATTAGAGGTTTTTTTTCTATGTAATTGTGGCGTAATCCCCACAACAGACTGGGTCAGGCACAGCGCTCGACTAGAGCAATTAACAGAACAATGAAATGTGTGTATTAATGTCTACAGACAGCCCGCTTCTCCTGGCTTTTTCCGGCTCACCACTGTGATGTTAATGTGCCATTCATGCATTGTGTTCATGCTTCCTGCCCTTACTGTGTCTCTCAAATGCAAATGTCTCATGCCTGTCTGCAGTCTCTTTGATGATACCATGCCTTTCATGTATTGTCTGTAACTGGGTATATAAGCTCACTGAAATCCATGTTCACTCTCTCATTCTCTGCCACTGCTCCGCTGCACATTTTGCTGGAGAGCCCGAGGGCTGAAGGCGGTATGATAATAAACCTATTTAAAACCTCAGCTCGCTGCCTTTATTTTATCATCCGCCTCACTGGTGACCCCGAGAATGCACACGCTTTGTGCATCGCAACCTTCTGGTTTGGACAGCCACGCTGGTGTCCTGATGGCAACGAACGCAGCACCCGGCGGTGATTCTCCGACGACAAGCGAACACGGCAGCCTGACTGATCTTCCCTCCCTTCTGCTTCAGGGAGACTTCGACGCAGAGTTTCCAGGCGAAACTCTCCAGAGACCGCCCACGACCGGGAAAGCTGAGGAACATTTCATGGTGAGATCTGCACGCCTAAATCGGCACATCCACGCTTGGACCGGCCGCTCTCACAGCTTCTGACACACGCTTCTGTGTCTCCTTACGAGAGCGCACGCACCTCGTCCTTTCTCCACGACGGCGACCTCCATGGCCGACGGAGCACACGTGGACCTGAACGCACCATGACCCATCTACTACAACTACAACAGGGATGATTAAGCTCCCTGACCCTGGCTCTTCCTCTCCAGCAGGCCCACCCACGCACGGAGCCCCGGCACACGCACCGGGGAGTTACGAGGACGGCGCACCACGCACGGGACACATACGGCTCCACTGACCGCCTTCCTTCTTCGCCGCTGCACACTGGCCCTTCAGGCTTGCCCGTACACCTGAGGCACGCACGCAGCTTGCTCACTGGATTTTATGGTCTTAGCCATGGCGCTCAACGGGAATTCAGCAGTCTGCGGTCCCCAAAGGCTTTAAGGTTGTGCCCGCACCTAAAGTCAACACGCCAAGTCCCTTTGCTTTTGTTTTTTTTATTACAGCCGCCCCTGTTTTTCTTCATGGCCGCTGTTAATCCTCGCCGCTTCCTTTTTTCTTCACGGCCGATATTAATCCTTGCAGGACTTAATCGCGAGAGGAGCCAGTGACTAATTTTTCTTCTTGTGGATTTCCGCACGTTCAACGGGACAGCCCCTCGACATCGCGGACCAACAAGCAATTTTTGCGCGGCTCAGACGATTTCACCGTCCAGGGCCGGTACTTACTACCCCCCACCCCCCTCCACCTCCGCCTGCACAGAGCTTTCCCTGCTCGCTGCCAAAGCTGGACTATCGAGGCCTCGGCCGCCTGCCGAGTCCTCTGGGGGGGAGCGTGTGGCGTAATCCCCACAACAGACTGGGTCAGGCACAGCGCTCGACTAGAGCAATTAACAGAACAATGAAATGTGTGTATTAAAGTCTACAGACAGCCCGCTTCTCCTGGCTTCCTGCCCTTACTGTGTCTCTCAAATGCAAATGTCTCATGCCTGTCTGCAGTCTCTTTGATGATACCATGCCTTTCATGTATTGTCTGTAACTGGGTATATAAGCTCACTGAAATCCATGTTCACTCTCTCATTCTCTGCCACTGCTCCGCTGCACACTTTGCTGGAGAGCCCAAGGGTTCGCTCATGGAGCGAGCCCCATGAAGGCGGTATGATAATAAACCTATTTAAAACCTCACTTCGCTGCCTTTATTTAATCATCCGCCTCAGTAATCACAATTTTGCTCATACAAGCTTTATTTTGATAAACTATGTTTTTTCTCTCTGCCCAATGTGTCATCCCCCCCATCCCCCTCTTTACCCTCCACTGTTGACAGGCGCCTTGCATGGCTGCCGCGTCATTGGGATGCGCTTATTGAGCGCGCCCAATGTCAAGTCAAATTCCTCGTATGTTTACAGCTGTAAACATGCTTGGCAATAAAGCTGATTCTGATTCTGATTCTGATTCCATAGGTCACTTAAAGCAACGCTCAGGGCTTTGCTTATGGATGCAAATTGGGTGGACCGATTGCCGTGGGTTTTATTAGAGTTACGTTCCGCACCAAAGAAGGATTTGGCAGCCTCCCCAGCAGAGCTGGTTTTTTCCCAGCCACTGCGGCTCCCCGGGGAATTTTTGCCGGATAACCCTGCAGCGAACACCGATCCGTCCCCCGCCTTTACGGCATAGCGCAGAGGTAGGGACACTACCCGGCCCGGCCCACCACTGTTTTCCCTGCACTTTTGTGCCAAGGACCTTGAAGGACGCGTCGTTTGTATTTGTCAGGCACGATGCCCACCAGACCCCATTGCGCCTGCCCTACAATGGCCCGTTCAGAATGCTGGAACCTGGGGACAAACATTTTGTGTTAGACTTGGGGGGGTTGCCAGGAGACAATCTGTATAGACAGGCTTAAGCCTGCCTTTGTTTTAGCAGACGAACAGGTGGTGTTGGCCCGAGCTCCTCAGTGCAGAAGACCCCCACTGAGAACTCTCCAGGTAAATGACTCGTCAGATCAGTCACATGAGCATGCTGAAGGTGCCCCCCCCCATAGTCCCCCCACAGACGGACACACCCCCAGGACCCCCCCACCGGCACAACAGCTCCTCGGAGCCGAAGACCCCCTGTTACAGCAGCTATGGACGGAGGCTGAAGCCCAAAGGACATGAGGGTTAAGGCTCAGTCTGAGAGTCTGGGGGGGGGGGCACTCAGTAGTTTTCCCTCAGACTGAAAGGCAGGGCAGATCAAAGGTGCTGGGGGATATCAACATGGGGGTTGATATGTTAATGCAGCACCTCAGGTAGCAGAGAAGAGTTAGTGTTGTGATATAAAAGAGTGCCTGCAACCTGAGTGTTTATTGCTTTTGATTCTGGTGGATGTGAAGGAGTGAAGAATAAAGTTCCCTCTGCTCTGAACGCACGGCCTGGTTATTCCTCCCTCCACAATATCCAAATTTTGTTATTCTTTTGGATGAGTGGGAGGGTCTCAATTTTGTGTGTGGTCTTACACTTTTGTAAGGGGGAGGGGAATGTGGTGTAGTGTGTGTGTGTGTGATGCCGTACTCGCCCACTGGCGTGACGTCAGGCGGGTGTTTGTGTCTAATAAAGAGTGGTTCGCTGTTCAGTTCAGCACGGCTCCTGTCTCACATTATTCATACATAACACTGTGCCCTGTTGGTTTGTAATTTTTGTTTATGACAAAACTTATTTGTACTTTGAAAATTGTTAATAAAGCACTTTGAATTAAAAAAAAAAGTTACAAGCGTTCAGTTTTGCCTCTACCGTAATGTCCGAAATAGACGCGCATGATACTTTTAAGCCGCGGCTGGCTTGACCGTCTCTGTACGATCGACGGGCCACTTGACAAGTGTGCAGAGAAAAGTGTGCAGGCAGACGGAGGGTTGACAGCAGGCCGCAACACGAGTCGGATCTGTAGCAATTATTTAATCGAGGGTAAGTACATGTACGAATGATGACCTGAGAATAGCGATGATGGGGTTCAGATTTATATGTGATGTTTTATGCAGGGAGACCCAGTGTGATTATATGTTCCCTCCTTGTTTAAACAGAGACACCTCAAAACAGAAAAGTAAGACTGGTCCTGGATATATTTTTTGTTTGTTTTACAACACATTTATGTTTGCTGCTTTGAGTATTTGTAATGCATTTCTCTATGCTGTTCTTTTCTGCATTTGCAGTGCCTGTCTGTGGTAGACTGCAAGTCTAATTTAAAACATTACTGGCACATGCCTCTAGGGGGAACTACCTGTATTGTTCAGCACTACTATTAAGGGGACACATTAGAACAAGAGTGTGAAAACCCCGCGCAGAATCCATGTTCAGTCATATTATGTGTGTTGCAGAATAAACGGCAGAGTTAGCCAAAGAAATAACTCAAGTGTGATCATTGCTACACGGTAGGATATCACACTGTCTCTATTTCTAGTTGCTGTAAGTACTTGCAGCGCCTGTCTGTTGCCATGTTGATGCAGATTTGAGTTTGGTTTTGAGTTTGGTAATACATCAATCCGACCACCAGAGGAAGGCATTGCGTTATCATGAAAGCATTACTCCAACTTTCATTTATCAGCCTGTATCTCTGTGAAATACATACTGTACAAATAATGTCATAACGGTATGGCAGTATGAAATTCGTACCATACCACTAAAGGTATGCTGGGATGAAATTCAGGCCCCCCACCTCCCCACCCCACAAATACCCTCTTGAAACTAATTCTAAACTAGCTGTTAGTAGTTAGTATAGTTGGGAGTTTTGTAAGAGGTATACCTTGTGTTATGTCAGAATAACATGAGACCGGAGCCGCATTCAACTGAGCACTGAACTGACTTTATTATAGAAACAACTCAATATATTCTCGAGCTGTAGCCCGCCTGACGTTATCACCCTCAACCCCTCTGGCCAGGCTATGGCAAGCCCCAAGAGTCAAATCCCTACACAACATTCCTCCCCCAACAAAAATGGAGAACCCCCAGAACATAAATAACAAACATGCTTTTTTGTTTTTTTGTTTAACTGAACAGCCAAAACTCAGTCAAACAAATGGGCCTCTGGGTAGACTACCAGAACGCCTCCCCCTGTGTTGGAGTGGATTATTCTGCCGCTCATTCCCAACATGCATTAGCTAACGCTGTCTTTAACACATAGTCTTCCAGGTACCTGGGCCACTGACGAGTTCTAGCTGGGCATCCCCTAGAAGGGGACCCTGCTCCAGGCACCGTTGGCTGCACCTGCGAGTCCTTACCGCCCCAGTCCAATAAGTCCCAACCCTCACCAGTCCATTCTGCCGTAGCTCCTGGACTCTGTTCAGGCAGAGACCTCCTGAGCCGACTGGAGTGCCACCGTGACCTGTCCGAAAGCTCAAACGTGTCCTGGCCTGTCGCCTCACCATCCGTAGGGGCCCCGTCCAGAAAAGTTGCAGTTTATGCGTGCGGTTAGGATGCTTGATTCAAACTCGATCAGACACTTCCCATCTGTGAGCTCTCGCCCTGCACTTCCTGTCGAACTTTCGCTTCATCTTTCACTGTTGAGCAACAACCCAGTCCCGTGGAGAATCCGTGCTCCCTGGAGAAGGGGGCGTGGGTGGTCTCAGTTGGTCCAAAAGACAGATGGAGTTCGTGCCCCAGCATGAGTTTTGCTGGGGAGCACCCTGTCGTAGCATGGGCTGTTGCCCTGCAGTGGAGGAGTGTGCTCTGGAGAGCGTCTGGAAACATGAAGCCATCCATCAAGTGGGCTCTCAGTCTGTTTTTCAGAGTCTTGTTAAAACGCTCTACGCTCCCATTGGCTTGGGGGTGATAGAACGCGGTTTTGATGTGTTCCATGCCCCTAGTGCCCAAGAACTCCTCAAACGCCCCAGAGGTGAACTGTGGGCCATTGTCTGTAGTGATTGCATTTGGGGCCCCCCATCTGGCAAACAGTGATGAGAGGAAGCCCGTAACCACATCTGTCGTGACTGAATTAGTGGGCAACACCTCCAGCCATTTGGAAAACAGATCGTAGACCACAAGCAGAAACTGGCTGTTCAGGGGTGCTGTATGCAGTTCACCGCAGATGTCTAATTGGATGTGCTTTCAAGGGCCCTCCGGGTACGGTAATGGTCGCAGGGGTGTAGGGGGGTGGTCCGCCAGTCTTCCCGCTCTCCATGCACAGGACACAGTTCTTTACCATAGTTTCAATGACCT
Source organism: Pholidichthys leucotaenia (assembly GCA_020510985.1). Lineage (NCBI taxonomy): Eukaryota > Metazoa > Chordata > Actinopteri > Cichliformes > Pholidichthyidae > Pholidichthys > Pholidichthys leucotaenia. The sequence goes on from CM035841.1 coordinate 340,339,618, forward strand.
TATCAATACCAGGCCACCAAACAGAGTCCCTACAACACTGCTTCACCCTGACCATGCCCAGGTGACCCTCATGGAGCATCGCCAGAACTCGTGATCTCAGAGACACTGGGATTAACGTGCAGTGCTCGCCCTGTACTTTTGCAGACCAACCCTCCCTGATGACCAAGCACAGTTGTGACAACGTGGGGTCCCGTTCTGATTCTGTGCGAAGCTCTTGGAGGGATACCATGTCCCAGAGGGGTCCGTGCAGCATGTTGACCAGACCCGCTTCCGTGGGATTGTCAAAGTCGTTGTCTGGTTGCGCGGTGTTGGTTGTGGCACGGGACAGGAGGTCTGCCACTACGTTCTCTTTTCCAGGGGTGAACTGAGTAGTAAAGTTGTAGGCCCTCAGCTGCTCCATCCACCTGTGGATCTGTAGGGGTCTGTGCCCCGAGCCTGACGTCTCCAGTAGTGTTGTCAGCACTCGGTGGTCCATCTTCAGGGTGAAGTGGCACCCGTAGAGATAACACACCCAAACACAGGCAAGCGTCTCCCTCTCACCCATGGCATATTTCTGTTCAGCCGCTGGAAGAGACCTCAATGCGAACACCACTGGGCGCTCGGTACTATCTTGTACCTGAGATATAACCGGCCCCACCGCCGAACCAGACGCGCCACAGGTCACAAAAGTCATCCATTTTGGATCAAAGTGGGCCAACACTGGAGGGGAGGCGAGTTGAGACTTTAACTTAGCGACCGCCACTGAACAGGCTGGGGTCCACTGCCATGGTGCATCCTGTTTCAGAAGGGCCCAGAGTGGTTCGATTGTCTCAGAGTAACGGGGAATAAAATATCTGTAAAAGTTAACCATGCCCAAGAATGAGGAAATCTGTGCGGGTGTCGTTGGCTCTGAAAGGCACAGGACCGCCTCCACGTTTGAATGTAGGGGCCTCAGACCCCCTGCCACCAGCCGGAATCCCACAAACTCGATGGAGTCCGCCGTGAAGATGCACTTTTCCCCATTCAAAGTTACTCCGTGCTCCTGTAGCACCTTCATCACCCGGCCCAAACGACCATCATGTTCCTCCTGCGATGTGCCGTGCACCACAATGTCATCCAGGTACGCCACCACACCCTTGAGGCGGGCCAGAATCGTGGACATGATGTTTTGAAAACAGCTGGGTGCTGAGCTCAGGCCAAAAGGCATGCCGGTGTACCTGAAAATGCCCATGTGGGTCACGAACGCTGTCAGGTTCCTGCTGGCTGGGTGGAAGGGCACCTGCAGGTAACCCTGGCGAAGATCCAGCTTCGTGAACACCTTTGAGTCACTGAACGTTGCGGTGAGTTCCTCCATCGTGGGAAGTGGGTACTTGTCCGGAATAATCGCCTTATTCACCATTCTAAGGTCGAAACACGGCCAGATGCCACCTGTCTTTTTCCTGGCCACCACGATGTTTGATATCCAGGGTGAAGCATCCACCCTCTCAATGATGCCAGCTTCAAGCAGTCTGTTCAGTTCTGCCGTGTCATCGTCCCGCAGAGCGAGGGGAAACCACCGTAGTGCTTGAATTTTCGGTGTCACGGTTGGATCGATGAGCGGGCGGTGGTAGAATGCCTCGATGCATCCAAGTCCCCTGAACAACGCCGGCCAGCGGACATGCCATTCGGGGAACACTGTCAATACCGTTGAGCCAACTGGGTCCGTGATGGAGAATCCCAGTTCACCCAGCAGATTGATCTCCAGCAAATCAGCCCCCTGGCGTGAAACCTGAAAAGTGAATGCGGAAACAATCTTTAACCCACATTTCACCGAGAAGCTGACCGTGCCCGCCATTTCAATTTCTGCGTGACCGTACCCAAACATTTTCACCGCCCCAGCATTGATGTTTTTTCCTGGGAAAAGTCTTTTCAAAGTAGCCATACTTAATATGGACTTACTGGCCCCTGAGTCCACCATAAGTGGCACATCAACTCCGTCAAGCTGTAGGACGTACCACTTTAATGGTCCCTTCTTTGCGCCTGCTACACACACCCATGCCATACCCTCGGGCTCCGCCACCAATGGTTTAGTAGTGATAGTGTACAAGGTGCAGCAGCGCCCCTTGGTGTACAAGGGGCGCTGCTGAAGTCATTCTATGACACGGTGGTGGCATCAGCCATCACTTTTGGAGTGGTCTGCTGGGGCAGTGGCATTACTGCAGCCGATAGGAAGAGACTGAACAAACTGATTAAGAAAGCTAGCTCTGTCCTGGGGCAACGCCTTGATCCGATGGAGGAGATAGGAGAGAGAAGGACGGTGGCTAAACTGTCATCTCTGCTGGAGTCCGAGTTCCACCCTATGCAGGACATACTGGATGCACTGAGGAGCTCATTTAGCAGCAGACTACATCATCCCAGGTGCACAACCGAGAGGTTTCGTAGGTCCTTCCTACCAACGGCTGTCAGACTGTACAACCTAAGCAGGGCTGCTCGCAGAGATAGCAAAAAGACGTAACAAACTAATAGTTTTTTTTTTTTTTTTTTTTTTTTTTTTTTTTTTTGAATGCAAAAGATGCAATAGACTTACACAATGGTCCTCTCCGGCATACAACTAGGAACATACCGGTCGCTATGGAGGGTGAGAATATGTATGGGCACATAATCATACCATGTAGGATAACTAAATAGACGGTTATGCTGTTTCATCCCACCTAGCAACAATGCTCTGCACTGTGTGTGTTTATATATTTACATATTTATTCCATCTAGCTACAATGCTCTGCACTGGGTGTGTTTATATTTATATATCTATATATTTATTCCATCTAGCTACAATGCTCCGCACTGTGTTTTTATATATCTACATATTATTCCATCTAGCTACATTGCTCCGCACTGTGTGTGTTTATATACTTGCATATTTATTCCACCTAGCTGCAATGCTCCATACTGTGGGTGTTTATATATTTACATATTTATTCCATCTAGCTACAATGCTCTGCACTGTGTGTTCATATATTCATATATTTATTCCATCCAGCTACAATGCTCTGCACTGTGTGTCTGTGTGTGTGTGTGTGTGTATATATATATTTTATAGTAATATGTACATATGTATATTAGCTGCTCTTGCTTGCTTGTTTTTTCTTGCCTTCTGATTGTTGCTCTGAGTGTTGCTATCCCTGTGCTGTTGCAATCCTGGAATTTCCCCGTTGTGGGACTAATAAAGGCTTATCTTATCTTATCTTATAGTGCAGGCCCTGTCCCGCACCACAGTCCACTGCCTTTTGGGGATCCACCCCGGAGAGTTAGCTACGTTGCTAATGGCCAGGCTTGGAGAGAAAATTTGAGTAGCTACGCTCTCTTTAGCCAGTACTGGCAGACACAGCTGGACGGTGGATTCAATCTGCCTAACCAATTCAACCACTTTCTCTAGCGTGGGAACATCCGTGGTCAGCTTCAGCTTGCTCTTCAGCCACATGTTGTTTGTACCATGGGCTAGCTTGTCTCGGACTAGCTCCTCCTCGACTGGCCCGAAGACGCACTGTCTTGCTAAGCTATGGAGTTCCATAATGAAGGATTGGGTGGACTCACCAGCTCACTGTCGGTGGTCAAAAAATTCATATCTTCACACCGTGATGTTAGACTGGTCTCTGAAGACATCATCCATTAAGTCCAAACCTTCCTTCAGTGAGCCGTTGCTACACAGCCCAAAAAATATCTGTTGGCCCTCCTCACCGAGGCAGTGAACGAGTAGGCTCCTCTGTCTCTCTTCATCGGCGCCGCTCAGACCAGCCACGACCGCATACACTTTGTATGTCTCCCACCAGCGGCCCCATGGTATAGCTGGCATGCCCGGAGACTGTAAAAATGGAGGTGGTTGTCTAATACATGCTCCCATGGTTTATCCTTGTCGCCAAATGTTATGTCGGAATAACATGAGACCAGAGCCACATTCAACTCAGCACTGAACTGACTTTATTATAGAAAAAACTCAATATATTCTCTAGCCATAGCCAGCCTGACATCATCACCCTCAACCCCCCCAGCCAGGCTACGGCAAGCCCCAAGAGTCAAATCCCCACACAACACATAGCATACTCCTGCTATAGAGACTACATTACTTGTTGTATTGCAAATAGTACCTTTATTTGTGAAGTGCGGTGTAGTGGCGGCCACTTCCCCTTCCACCACTGCACTGCCCATAAATATCAGGCGGGCATCTCCATCCGGCCTCTTTGCCGATGCCCCTGACTGGTGGCTGTATCTTGTGTGTTCAGACCCCAATAAAGCTGAGTTCTATCGTGTGCCTGGCCTCGTCGTTTACAAGGTAATTCCAGACATAACATTTTGGCGATGAGAATAAAAATGGAGGCGTGTGTGTCACCACTCCGGCCCTTCCTGGAGCTCCCGTGTGAACCACCACGGTTCACACGGGTGGCCAAGATGGTTTGCCACCTTTCAGAACTACATTGTGGCGCTCAACCTGGGTGAGCTAGATAGACGGAGGGCATGTGTGCTTCTGGTGCATAATTTGGGGTTCGAGGGCCAGCGCATCCTGCATACACTCGGGTCTACCAACTTGTATAAGAATGTGGTTGAGTTGCTGGTCACCATTTCCACACCCCAGACAATGTCACTGTCCGGAGGATTCGGTTCCGACAACAACACCAGCAAGTGGGTGAGCCTGTCCGCCAGTTTGTCGCCGACCTACGGCAGCTGGCTAGCAAGTGTTGTTTCGGGACATTGGAGGAGGGATGGTACGTGATCAGCTGGCGGAATACACAATCAGCAATGCTTTGTGAGCTAGGCTGCTTTCGGCGCTGAATGACCTGACGTTAGCCAAGGCTATCAAGCTAGCTCTCGAGGTGGAGACCGCAGACAAGCTAGCTTTGGTGCTAAAGTGGTGCCAATCACAACGGCAGCTGGGACCTGCCGCCGCAGCATTAGTAGTGGACCCTGACAGTGAGGATAGTGCGGCCGACGACAACGCAGAAACCTACGCCATCAACCTGAGGTCTTCCCCGAGAAAGCCTGTGTGTATGGGCTGTGGGTCCATGAAGCACCGGTACAAGGGTAGGGAATGCCTGGCTAGAGGGAAGTGTTGTGGCATGTGGTGACACTTGAGCCATTATACCAGGGTGTGTCATTTGTCCAAGCCGGAGAGCCCACAGAGAATAACAGCTGCACCCTCCCCGATAACTGTCCACGCGGCGTTCCCGAGTACCAACGGGTTCAAGTACTGTATGGTGTTGCTGGATGACGAGGAGGTGCCGCTGCTGATTGACATGAGGCGGAGAGATCATTATTGAATTGGGCCATGGTGAGGAAATTTTTCCCCTACTACAGAATAAGAGGTAACCCAGCGCCGCTCTATAGTTATGGAGGTGGCAGACTGTGCACAGTTGGAACGCTGGAGCTGACTGTCACCATGGGGTGAGATGCCGTCTCAATGCTCAGCCCATGTTTTCCTTCACCCCTGCTTCTCATTGAGCAGCGTCTCAGCAGGCTCCCAGCTGGCAGCATTACGGACGGCTGGGGCCAATTAATCCTCATCAGCTGGGGCGCTGCCAATGAGAATAAATAGGAGCAGCCTCGATGACTCGGGGCTGCGACATAAGCACTGCTAGGCTGAAGCCCCTTCGTCTGGTGTCAGCCTCTACTCCCCTTACAGCATTCCTGTGATTGTAACCCGCTGTGAGTATGTACGCCTTGTTACCCCTATGTCCGGTACGAGCTCCCTGCTCCTGCGCTGTGCAACCTGTGAGTGTACTTCTGTACGAGTATCTGTGCTCTCCTCATCCCTCATCCCTCACCTTTAATAAAACATCACGACTCACTGGCTCGCCCTCGGCTCTTATTGCGTGGCTCCCTAGAGCCGCACGTGACAGTATGTCGCAGCCAGACGAGTTACCGGCGGCCGTGAGTCGCTGTGGAATTGTACCTTTCTGTCCGGGTGTCAGCGCTGCTAGCATGCCGTTTCCCAGGAGTCACTCCCGGCGCCAGGGTGACGAGCTGAGGTCCATCTCGGGGGCTGTCGACAAGACGCTCTTCTCCCTGCACGACGCCTCCAACGCGAGACGCTGGCATCCGGGCCGTGCTGAGGAACTCCTGGACTGTTACCCTCATTCTGTGTTCCATCTCGAGGACAGTGCCAGGATAGACGCCACAGGTACACAGCGAGAGAAGCTCCGCGGGTTGGATGGAAATCCCGGCAGGAAGCCGAAGTGGATGACGTTGCCCCCCGCTTCGGGATCCCGTTCCTGCTACCATTCCAGTCCGGGAGTTCGCGCCAACCAGAGGGCTTCCCCCGACCTGCGCCACGTCACTCGGGATTCCCTTCAAGGAGCCGCAGCTGACAGCAGTTACGTCTGGGGCCGAGTGGCTGTCGCGAGCTCCACTGTGTTTCCTGTCACCATCTTCAGGCATGTGGCGGTGGAAGTGAGATTGGTGGAGAGGACTCCAGGGCTACGAAGCTTTCCCGTGCTCGACGCCTTCCTCGCCTCGATCTCCGATCAGGAGCGGCGATTCCTGGGTTCCCCCCTCGCTTCGTCCCCTGGGAATAGCCGTCATCACATCGCCGAGTCACCTCTGCACGAACCTCGTCCGGATCCAGTTCTGGGCTGCCGCCAGGACCGTTCCCCCCACGCAGCTGTCACCTCCTCGTCTCGTCAGTGTGGAGATTTCACAACCTCGTTCCCTGAGCCTCGTTCCCCCGCTGTCATTCCTGGACATTTGGGCTGGCTCACCCCGGCTGTTTCCCCCTCCTCCTCGACGCGCTTCCTGACTGCTGTGTGTGCCTGGAATCCCGGCCTGGTGAGCTCTCTGCTGGAGACTACGCGAGCGACCCTCAGACGGTTCCCCAGGGGGTCCTCCGTTATCGCCGGGCGGGGAGAGGAAGAAGCGGTATCCACCACAGCAGGCGATATTCAACCTCCAGGAGGCAGGCAAGTCATAGTTTTTTCACATCAGCTTAATGATTTGCTCTGTCACATTCCTGGAGGAGGAGTTCAGGGTTCGCAGCTCCCTGAACTCCCCCCACCTGCTGTAACCTGTGTTCCTAATCCTGCATTCTCTGTGTCTCTCTCCGCCGAGCGATCCCCAGCTCCGGGTCAATGTGGTGGGATAAGGAGAGGGCCTGTGGTTCCGCAGCTACGTTGCGGACGGAGGAGGGGGACTGACTGCTGCGTGGAGTCTGCGCCGACGACTGAGCGTCCCCGGGTCTCCACGGAGGAGCGGTTCGGTCCAGCGGGACGAGATTCTTCTGGCTTCACGCTGAGTGGATCGTCGGCGGGGTCACCGGAGCTGGAGGAACCTCAAGCTGCGCTTACCATCGTGCTGGCTGCGGGGCCCGACGCGGCTGGATGGGAGCCTGACAACGACCTCCTGACGACGGATCCTGGATCTTCGCAGTCCTGGACGGCGTCAGAACCCGAGATCAGGCAAGTGCTCTCCTTTCTTTTCTCCCTTTATATCTTTGAGCACTTCAGCCTGTCTCTAGGGGAGATGAGCCGGGTGCAGCCGCCCGCTGCGTCTGAGCTCGTCTCGCCGGGTTCTGGCGCTGCCGGTGATCCTGATCCTGGTTCTGTGTTCTCTTCTGAGCCTTCTCCCAGGGTCACCGGCGAGGAGTTGCTGTTCCTCGTGGTGCTGGAGGGTCCAGGTTCAACGTTGGAGGTCGGTTCTGGTGCGGTGTCCAACGTGGGTTTGCCCGAGACCCAATCGGGGTCCAACGTGGGTGCTGCTCCAGCGGCGTCCAACGTGGGTTCGCCCGAGACCCAATCGGGGTCCGACGTGGGTGCTGCTCCAGCGGTGTCCGACGTGGGTTCGCCTAAGGCCCGATCGTGGTCCGACGTGGGTGCTGCCCCAGTGTTGTCCAGGTCTGGTGAGGAGGTGGCCGCTTCCCTGCGGCCTGACGCTCGTCGCCCTCGTCATCGGCTCTCCCCTGAGCCTCTTCCACCGGGACCCGTTTTGACCTTTCGTCCGTCTCAACGGTCCTGGTGGTTGAGTGATGCGGGTCGACCACCCGCCCCGCAAGACTTTCGGTTCGGTGATCTGGTTCCCCCCGATGATCTGTGTTTGCCTCTGGGTGGCCTGGTTCGGCTGCCGGTGGACTGGGTTCCAGGGATCTGGGTCCGGAGTTCGCCGTCCGAACATTTCCCTTTCCCTGGTTCGCCAACTGGACAATGGGCGGGGAGATCTCCGGAGCCATCTCGGCCATTTTTGGACTCTTCCTGTCATATTCCTCGGGTGCCGCTTATTTTTGTTATGGTCACTCGGGTGAGATATTTTGTCCTTTTGGTAAATACATATTCATAGTGCTGTGTATTGTTTTGTTTTTTTTCCCGTATTAACCGTACTCAGCATTTTGTCCCATTGTTATCTTATGTACCTGTCACCAGTATTTCCCTAGGTGACCCCCCGTATATTTGCCGCCGTGTATTGTGTTCTCTCCTTTTCAACCATACTCGGCATCTTGCCTCATTATCCTGTGAACCTGTTCCCATTCTCCCTCTAGGGGACCTCCCGCATATTTCGTGCTGTGTATTGTGTTTTCCCCTTAACCATACTCAGCTTTTTACCTTATTGTTGTCTTTTTACCCTGTCACCGTTATTCTCCTAGGTGTCCCTCTTGGTTTTTGGCGCCGGGTATTCTGTTATCTTTTTATTTACCGGTGCATGTCATTCTCATTATTTTTGTCCTGTTGTGAACATATATTCATAGTGCTGTGTGTTTTCCATTATCCGTACTCAGCATTTTCCTTTTTGTGCCTTGTTTTTTAGCTTTGTCTGTGCATTATAGGGTTATGTGTTTTGTTTCCCGCCATACTCTGTAATTGTCTGTTTGTCCCAGTCACTTTCTCTCCTTTAGGTGACTGTGCGTGTAGATATATATATATATATACGGTGCTGTGTATTGTGGGGGGGGTTTTCTCCCCCCTTTTCATTATCCGTACTCAGCGTTTTTTATCACTCTTGTCCTGTTCTTAGTTTTGTCTGTGCATTATGGAGTAGTGTTTGTTCTGTTATCCATACTCTGTAATTGCTTTTTGTCATTCTTTTGGTGGATTGTTCTGTTCCCGTGTTTTGTATCCTCTCCGTCTGTGCCCTGGTTTTTTTTCTCTTTTTTGGTGCGATGTAGAGTACTGTATTTGTTTTGTTTTTTTTTTTTGTTTTTTTTTTTTTTTTTTTTCCCTGTTACCCTACATTGGTCTGTTGGTGTTGTCCTTCCCTTTGCTTCTTCCCCTCCGGTCCTGCCTCCCTTCCTCCCACCCTAGGTGGTGGGGCGGGGGGGCTGGGATGTTCCTGGTCGTTCAGGAGCCCGACCTTGAGGGGGAGGCTCTGTCACCATGGGGTGAGATGCCGTCTCAGCGCTCAGCCCATGTTTTCCTTCACCCCTGCTTCTCATTGAGCAGGGTCTCAGCAGGCTCCCAGCTGGCAGCATTACGGACGGCTGGGGCCAATTAATCCTCATCAGCTGGGGCGCTGCCAATGAGAATAAATAGGAGCAGCCTCGATGACTCGGGGCTGCGACATAAGCACTGCTAGGCTGAGCCCCTTCGTCTGGTGTCAGCCTCTACTCCCCTTACAGCATTCCTGTGATTGTAACCCGCTGTGAGTATGTACGCCTTGTTACCCCTATGTCCGGTACGAGCTCCCTGCTCCTGCGCTGTGCAACCTGTGAGTGTACTTCTGTACGAGTATCTGTGCTCTCCTCATCCCTCATCCCTCACCTTTAATAAAACATCACGACTCACTGGCTCGCCCTTGGCTCTTATTGCGTGGCTCCCTAGAGCCGCGCGTGACACTGACAGCTCGGTACAAGTCGGCGGTGATGACTAACTGCATGACGGCCCGAGGCAACAATATTATGGGCTGTGATGTGTTTTATGAACTGGGGTTTGCCATTAGAGACAACGCTGGGAAAGAGTGGACTGGTTGTGTCTGGCAGAAATGTCCGGTTCCGGTGGCAGATGACGACATGGTGTGGAGGAAGGATTTATCTTGCACCACGGTGGTCAAGCAGGACCAGCCTCACTCAGGTTCGATGCAGGAGGGTCTCACCACTGGTGCTTGGGATGCCTTGGACGAAGGTACCGAGCGTGACGGCGATACAATACATAGGCGCCTGTATTGATGAGTGACGCCGATGAGCGAGCCTCAGTTTCCTCCGGAGCTCGGCCGCAGTGGGCTGGAGGATCTGGAGCTTCAACAGTGATCGCTGTAGCAGCCTTACAAGTTGTTGGGGCCAGAGCGAAAGGCACTGGACCAAGTGACGATCAGCAACACTGCAGGCCGAGCAAAGCTTCCTTGAGAGTTACGGACCGGGTTTGGGTTCATGGGGAGGGATGTCCATGGCGGATGTGGGCCAAACGACAGTCAGAGGGGCACCTGGAATTGCTGCACATCGTGGCTAAGTGGGGCGTTGCCTACTTTCAACTGTCGGGTGGTTCATAGAGGCACACCAATGAGCTGCAGCGTGCCTGGGAGGAGGCTTCAGATGGCGGGTCCGGACGAGAGAGGCGGTCGATGGTGAAGAGGCGCTCTCGTCTATGAGGTCAGCTATGACCCTGGAGGCACCCTGGAGGCATGCCGCTTCCAGGGGTGGATCTACTGAGGGGCTGCCCGGGCCCCCCACAAGCCAGTTCTACCCCTTTCTGCCAAATGGACAGTAATGTGAGTTTGGGTTTGTGAGAAGTAAAAAAAAAAGAAGTTGTAATGTTCTGGTGTTCATGTGTTTGTATGTTGTAAAAGAAAAAAAAAAAGAAAAGCAAAGCATAATGGCTGCATTTGGGAGCACTTAATGTGTGATTAATATAGGTTTAGTAGATAAACCCTGTGTGTGTGTGTGTGTGTGTGTGTGTGTGTGTGTGTGTGTGTGTGTGTGTGTGTGTGTGTGTGTGTGTGTGTGTGTGTGTGTGTGTGTGTAATATATATACTGTATATATTTAGTTCTGTGTGGTTTTATTTGTTGATGCTACATTGTGTTCTATGCTGTTAGTGTTATGTGCCTTAGTTTAGGAAACAGCAATATTTTAGTTTGAAGGACTTTCAGTAATTTACAGGTGGAAGAATAACCCATCTTGCCGTGTGGGATGGGACAGTAGTCCACCCGTCCCCCCTAGCTTAGGTTTGGTCCTAAATTTTGGAGGATCTTAATTGTGTGTGTGCCTTTGGACTTTTCTACGGGGGGGGGGGGGGTATGTTGTATTGTAAATAGTACCTTTATTTGTGAAGTATGGTGTAGTAGGGGCCACTTCCCCTTCTGCCACTGCACCGCCCATAAATACCAGGCAGGCATCTCTATCCGGCCTCTTTGTCGATGCCCCTGCCTGGTGGCTGTATCTTGTGTGTTCAAACCCCAATAATGCTGAGTTCTATCGCGTACCTGGCCTCATCATTTACAAAGTAATTCCAGACATAACACTACTATCCTCCTGATACCAACCCGCTCTTTAAAAATTTATATTCTCACAGGCCCACTTTATATTGATTCATACAGTTGAAGCCAGAAGTTTATATACACTGTATAAAAAGACATCACTTTTTTTGTCTCACTGTCTTATATTAAATCAGACTAAACTTTTCCTGTTTTAGGTCAATTAAAATTGCCAAAATTATTTCTATTTGCTAAACAATTTTTATATTTGCTAAATGATTTTTTTGAGAATTTTTTTTATTCCTTTCTTCAAAGTCGGACGTTTACATACATTTTCTTAGTATTTGTTAGCATTGTCTTTAAACTATATGACTTCGGTCAAACGTTTTGGGTATCCTTCCACAGGGTTCTCACAATAGTTTGTTGGAATTTTGGCCCATTCCTCCTGACAGAATTAGTGTAACTGAGTCAAGTTTGTAAGTCTCTCAAGCAAAAACACACCCCACAACATGATGCTGCCACCCCCGTATTTCACAGTTGGGATGGTGTTCTCAAGCTTGCAAGCTTCCTCCTTTTTCCTCCAAATGTAATGATGGTCATTATGGCCTAGCAGTCAGGTTTGTAGGTCGCCTTGCTCTCCTAGGTCTGTTCAGCTCTCCCCACAAATTTTCTATGGAATTGGGATCAGGGCTTTGTGATGGCCACTCCAAAACATTGACTTTGTTGTCCTTAAGTCACTTTATAACTGATTTGGTGGTATGCTTGGGGTCATTGTCCAGCTGGAAGATCCATTTGTGCCCAAACTTTAGCTTCCTGGCTGCTGTCTTGAGGAGTTGCTTCAATATTTCCACATAATATTCTTTTGTGTTTTCAGACAAAAGGAATGAATGAATGAATGAATGAATGAATGAATGAATTTATTTATTTCGGATAGTACATTACAGGTTAAAAGAAACTGTATAATATAACAACAAGGTCAAATTAGACAAAGACTCCTTCTACTATACAATTCCACGTGAGTTATCCGAAATGGGTGATGGCTGAAGCCGCAGCTTATATTGCCCACCCATATTCCATCCAAGAATTCAAAGGAGAAAAAAGAGAAAACAAGACAAGAGCGATTACAATTTAAAACAAGGCTAAGACAAAATATGACTGAGAGAAAAAGAAAACTGAGCTAGTCTAAGTTAAGCGGTTACTATTCAAAAACAAATCTAAGACATAGTGTCACAGAGAAAAAAGAAAAACTAAGCTATAACACAACACAGGCTGGAAATGTCAATCCTTATGTGAGTTTACATGTCGTCTTGTAAATATGTTTGGAGTATTTCTTCCTTTAGTTTTTGTTTAAATTGTCCAAGCTTTGTACATGATTTTAATTCAGGTCCAAAATCGTTCCATAATCTGACACCTTGCACTGAAATACAGTGTTGCTTGGTAGTTGTTCTCACTGTAGGCTTTTGAAATATACATGTTCCTCTGAAGTGATATCGTTTCTCCCTTGTTTGGAACAACTTTTGGATATTTGCGGGCAGTGATAGATTCTTCACTTTGAACATTATTATTGCGGTTTTAAAGTCGATCAGATCTTTCAACTTGAGAGTTTTTTGTTTAAGAAAAAGTGGGTTTGTTGGTTCCCTGTAAGCTGCTTTGTTGATTATTCTAATAGCTCTCTTTTGAAGCATAAAGAGTGGATATATGTTTGTTTTATATGTATTTCCCCATACTTCATTACAATATGTCATGTATGGGAGTATTAATGAATGATACAAGGTGTATAGTGTGGGTTGATTCAGCAAATTTTTCACTCTGTGTAATATTGCAATTGATTTGGATACTTTACCTTTTATATAATTAATATGTGGCTTCCAACACAGTTTGTTATCAATTATTACTCCAAGGAATTTAGTTTCGGATACCCTTTCAATCTCTACACCATTTACACTGAGTTTGGGTACTGGGTAGTTGTGATGGTTGTTAAAGACTATAAATTTTGTCTTGCTTAAATTGAGCGTTAATTTGTTTGAATCAAACCACAGTTTCAGCTTTCCTAATTCCTTTCCGAGTGTATCCAGAAGTTGTTCCAAATTGTTTCCACTGCATAGCAGGTTAGTGTCATCAGCAAACAATATTAAGTCCATTTTTTCTGAAACTTTACATATATCATTTATATACATATTGAATAATAATGGTCCCAAAACTGAACCCTGTGGGACTCCACAGGTGACCTTCAGTAGCTCTGAGTTTTTGTTGTTAACACATACAAACTGATATCTATTCTTTAAGTAACTTCTTAACCAGGACAGTGCTACCCCTCTGATACCACAATTTTGTAGTTTCTTTAATAATAGATTGTGATCTACTGTATCAAATGCTTTTTTAAGATCCAGGAATACTCCAACTGAATACTCTTTATTTTCAATGGCTGTTGATATTTTTTCTGTAAATTCCATTAAGGCATATGCTGTTGTCCTTTTGTGTCTGAACCCATATTGCTGCTCACACAATAAATCATTCTTCAGTATGAAGTTGTCAATTCTCTCATAGAATATTTTTTCAAGTATCTTGGAAAATTGCGGTAATAGTGAAATTGGTCTGTAGTTGGAGAGTTCCCCTCTGTCGCCTGTCTTGTAAATCGGAATTACTTTAGCTATTTTCATTGCATTGGGAAATATACCTGATTGGAGAGACAGGTTACAGATATACGTCAGTGGTTTCACTATGCATTCGATAACAGTTTTGACTAGTAGCATATCAATACCATCGCAGTCAGTAGATGTTTTACTTTTGAACGATTTAACAATTTCAATGACCTCTCTTTCGTCTGTGTTCTTTATGAAGATGGTGTCTTTTACAGCAGTGTTATTGCATATTGAATCACCTGTTGGCACCGTAGTGGGTATTTCTCGGGCCAGTTTAGGTCCAATGTTAACAAAAAAATTATTAAATTCATCTGCAGGTGAAGCTATATTCACATTCGGAGTCGATTTATTATTTTTTGGAATGTTAGTTGGGTAGCTGGTATTTCTGCTTTTATTTCCAAGGATACTGTTGATTATTGTCCATGTATTTTTAATATTGTCTTTGTTTTTTTCCAGTTCTTTACTGTAATAGTCTCTTTTACTACATCTTATTATATATGTTAACTTATTTTTGTATGTTTTATACCGCTGCTCTGCTTCTTTTGTCCTTTTCTTTATGAAAGCTTTATATAATAAATTTTTCTTTTTACACACCTTTTGTAGTCCTTTGGTTAGCCATGGTTTGTCAGTAAATTTGTGTTTAAGCTTTTTTTAACTAATGGGCAGTTTTTTTCATAAAGAGTGGTTACAATGTTTGTAAATGTGTCATAGGCTTCATTTACATCTGATACATAGACTTCTGTCCAGTCTTGCTTCAGCAAGTCCTCTTTAAAAGAACTGATTGCGTTTGGTGATTTGTGTCTGAACGATTTTGAGATTTTTTCTGGTTTGGGCCCCGTGTGGCCATGGATAAGTGCAAAGATTGGCAAGTGGTCGCTTATATCATTTATCAATAATCCACTTTCTATTTTCTTGTCGAGAACATTGACAAACAGGTTGTCAATAAGTGTAGCAGAGTGAGCTGTGATTCTACTGGGATGTGTTATTGTGGGATATAGACTCATGCTGTACATAGAGTTCATGAACTCTGTAACTACATTTTGTTGATGCGGATTAAGTAGATCAATATTGAAATCTCCACAAATTGCTACCATTTTCTTACTAGTAATATTATTGTACAGCTCGACTAATTTATCTCTGAATGTCTCAATGCAAGTTCCCGGCGTTCTGTATATGCAGCTTATGATTAGATTTTTTGTTTTGTCTAGGTCAATCTCAACAGTAACACATTCCAGAATCCCTGGTAGTGCTGAGGACATTTCATTTACAAGCTTACATCTATATAGGTCATCAATATACAGTGCAACACCACCACCCTTTTTTTGAGATCTGTTAATGTTAAACATCTGATATCCCTCTATTGCCATCAGGGGAGCCTGGTCTGCATTAAGCCAGGTTTCAGAGACTGCTATAGCTGTGAATTTTCTGTTTAGCTGTTTTAAATAGTCCTGAATCTGTGAGAAGTTTTTGTTAAGACTTCTGCTATTGAAGTGTATTATTGACAGTTTACCATCTAATTGCACTTGACTTTTGAATTGCTTTTCAGTGTAATATTCACAGTGGTTATGAATATTATTGAAAAAGTGGTTATCAGGATCAATATCATTCTCCATCTCTTGTGGTTTATGTTCAGCATAGTGGCATATTTTTAGAGTTTGAGTTTCCTCACTCTGTGTTTCATAGTCAGTGTTCATCTGTATTTATCTAAGTCAGTAGCATCTCTGATCATTATACTTTTTGCTTGCTCAGGTGTTCCATTTAGTTTAATCCAAATTCTACAATTTCTTGTCCAGGTTGTCTGTATCTTATTATGTTTCTTTAGCATCCGTGCCTGCCGTGCTAATTCAGCGTTTTTTTTTTGTCAGGTGTTCATTTAGGTAAACTTGAGTTTCCTTTAGTTTTTTGGCCTGCCTCAGTATGTCATTTTTCACCCTCCTGTTCACAAAGCGCATCACAATTGATTTCTTTGTTTTGTTATCTTTCTTCGGTAAAGCATAACAGGCTGAGATCGCATTGGCTTCTACCTTAATGTCTTTATCATTAAGGAACTGAAGCACTTGGTTTTCTAAGGACATTGATTCACTTATGGAAGCATGTTCACCACTCAGTCCTGTAGCGGCATGGGCGTACGACTGATATCTGATGTCTAGTCCACTTATAACTATGTCATCAATGCGAGAACCTTGTTCAAGATCCTCGACGCGTTGCTCCAAAACAGCAACAGGAGAACGAAAACACAAGAAACAATTGCTGCTTCTGAAAAGATCTCAGCACAAGCCTGATAACTGCATGTGCATGCTGAAAAATAAGAGTATGAGGCCACAGCAATGCCAACCCCAGGAAATCAGGGAACACGAAAGTGCCTGCGCAGCCACAGAGCAAGGGCCAAGGGAGATCGAGAGCAGGGAGCTGCGGCCAGAGCATGGCACCCAAAGCCTGAGAAATCAGGGTTTCTGTGGGGCAATTAAAGTTTAAAAAACTAAAGAAATGAAATGTTAAACAAGATAAGATAAGATAAGCCTTTATTAGTCCCACAATGGGGAAATTCCAGGATTGCAACAGCACAGGGATAGCAACACTCAGAGCAATAATTTAGAAGATAAGAAAATAAGAGCAGTGAATATACATATGTACACATAAATATATAAATATATATACACAGTGCGGAGCATTGTAGCTAGATGGACTAAACAGCATAACCGTCTATTTAGTTACCCTACATGGTATGAATATGTACCCATACATATTGTCACCCTCCATAGCGACTGATATTGTCCTAGTTGTATACTGGAGGGGACCATTTGTGTACGTAAGTCTGTTGCGTCTTTTGCATTCAGTACTATTAGGTCGTCACGTTTTTTTGCTATCTCTGCGAGCAGCCCTGCTTAGGTTATACAGTCTGACAGCCGTAGGTAGGAAGGACCTGCGAAACCTCTCGGTCACGCACCTAGGATGATGTAGTCTACTGCTAAATGAGCTCCTCAGTGCGTTCAGTAGGTCCTGCATAGGGTGGGACTCGGACTCCAGCAGAGATGACAGTTTAGCCACCATCCTTCTCTCTCCTATCTTCTCCACTGGGTCAAGGCATTGCCCAGGACAGAGCTAGCTTTCTTGATTAGTTTGTTCAGTCTCTTCCTATCAGCTGCTGTAATGCCGTTGCCCCAGCAGACCACTCCAGAATTGATGGCTGATGCCACCACCGTGTCGTAGAATTCTTCAAGAGCACCCCTTGTACACCAAAAGACCTGAGCCTCCTCAGTAGGAACAGCCTGCGCTGTCCTTTCTTGTACAGTATGTCGTAATTGTGTGACCAGTCTAGTTTATTGTTCAGATGAACACCCTTGTAGGATGTCACCATCTCAATGTCTGTTCCCTGGATGTTTACTGGTGCTGTGAGGGGTTGTCCTTGCCTGCGGCAGTCCACCACCAGCTCCTTAGTTTTCCTCGCATTGATCTCGTATTGGTCACGTTTCGTTACCTTGTATTCAGAATCAGAATCAGAATCAGATTTATTGCCATTGTTCATGTAGTACACAAACTAGGAATTTGTCTCGGTGCAATGCTACAACATTAAAACATGATAAGATAAAGAGATAAACTAAAAAAAAAATTAAAGACTAAAACCATGCAATAAGTGTATAATAATAATAATAATAATAATAATGAGTAATACTAGTCACAGCAGTTTTAAATAAATTAGCAAGTAGCAGATGATGTGCAGTCGATAATGCAACAGAAAAACAGTGATGAATGACATGAGTCTGGTTGAGCTGCTGTATATAGTGCACGAGAGTCAATAAGTCACTTAATGTTCAGCAGTCTGATGGCAGAGTGGAAAAAGCTGTTCATGTGCCGGGAGGTTTTAGTCTGAATGGACCGAAGTCTTCTACCTGAGGGGAGGGGGGCAAACAGTATGTGACCAGGGTGTGAAGGATCGGCCGTGATCCGGCCTGCACGCCTCCGGGTCCTGGAGATGTACAGATCCTGGAGAGATGGGAGCTTGCAGCCGATCACCTTCTCAGCAGTGCGCACGACGCGCTGCAGCCTTAGTCTGTCCCTCGCAGTGGCTCCTGCGTACCACACGATTATGGAGGAGGTGAGGATGGACTCGATGATGGCCATGTAGAACTGCACTAACATCTTGGTGGGTAGCTTGAGCTTCCTCAGCTGCCGCAGAAAGAACATCCTCTGCTGGGCCTTTTTGATGAGGGAACTGATGGTTGGCTCCCACTTGAGGTCCCAGGTGATGGTGGTGCCCAAGAAGCGGAAGGAATCTGCAATGGTGATGGGAGAGCCTGTGATGGTGAGGGGGGGGCAGGGGGGTTGTGACTTTCCTGAAGTCCACAATCATCTCCGCTGTCTTCAGAGCGTTCAGCTGCAGGTTGTTGTGGCTGCACCAGGACACCAGCTGGGCCACCTCTATCCTGTAGACGGACTCATCGCCGTTGGAGATGAGCCCGATGAGGGTGGTGTCGTCCGCAAACTTGATCAGCTTAACAGACTGGTGGGTGGAGGTGCAGGAGTTGGTATAAAGGGAGAAGAGTAGGGGGGAAAGTACACAGCCCTGGGGTGATCCGATGCTGATGCTAACAGAGTCTGAGACAGACTTCCCCAGCCGCACATGCTGCCTCCGGTCCGTCAGGAAGTCGGTGAGCCACCTGCAGAGGGAGTCAGGCACGCCGAGCAGGGACAGCTTGTCCTGGAGCAGAGCGGGGCGGATGGTGTTGAATGCAGAGCTGAAGTCCACAAACAGGATCCTGGCGTAGGTTCCCGGAGAGTCCAGGTGCTGCAGGAGTGGAGGGCCAGGTTGACTGCGTCGTCCACAGACCTGTTGGCTCGGTAGGCAAACTGCAGCGGGTCCAGGAGGGGAGTGGTGATGGACTTGAGGTGGGACAGGACCAGGCGCTCAAAGGACTTCATGACTACAGAGGTGAGCACTACAGGTCTGTAGTCGTTAAGTCCAGTAATCCGTGGCTTCTTGGGGACAGGGATGATGGTGGAGGATTTGAGGCAGGTCGGCACGTGGCATTGCTTAAGGGAGGTGTTAAAAATGTCTGTGAAGACAGGAGCCAGCTCTTTCGCACAGTGTCTCAGGGTGGAGGGAGACACACCGTCTGGACCGGGGGCCTTGCGTGGGTTCAGTCTGGAGAACTGTCTGTGCACGTCCTGCACACTGATGACAAGGGCAGGGGGGGAGGAGGAGGAGGGGGGGACCGCTTTTGATGAATTAGCGGTCAAGGAGGCAGTGGAACTGGGTGGAGGGGGGGAGTTGGACACAGTTGACGAGGTGTCAAAACGGGCGTAATGTTGGGACAGTTTTTGACAAAGGGCTTTGTCATCCTGACCTTTAGAAGCCTGAGGCCGATAGTTGGTGATTTGCCTCAGTCCTCTCCACACAGAAGCCGAGTCATTAGCAGTGAACTGCTGCTGGAGTCTCTCAGAATACACAGATTTAGCTCTCCTCAGCTCTCTGTTAAACCGATATTTAACCTCCCTGTAGCAGTCCCTGTCTCCACTTTTCAACGCTGCTTCCTTCTCCTTCCTGATCTGTCTGAGCTTGGCAGTGAACCAGGGCTTATCATTAGAGTATCTCACCCTGGTGCACGATGGAAGAATGTTCTCCTCACAAAAGTTGATGTATGAGTTCACAGTGACTGTGTACTCGTTAAGATCATGTGTGGCTCCTTTAAACATGTCCCAGTCAGTTATTTCCATGCATGTGTTCAGTTTCTCTCCAGCTTCACTGGTCAATTTCTTCCTGGTGGTCACAACAGGTTTAGTGAGCTTCAGTCTCTGTCTGTATGTGGGAATGAGGTGGACCATTACGTGATCAGATAATCCGAGCGCAGCGCGGGGAACAGCGTGATATGCGTCCTTCACTGTGGTGTAACAGTGATCTAGTGTGTTCTCACCTCTGGTTGGACATTTAATAAACTGTTTGTATCGGGGGAGCTCGTGACTCAGATTGCTCTGGTTAAAGTCGCCAACCACAATAACCAGGGAGTCCGGGAAAGTCCGCTCCGCATGTTGGATGTGATCTGCGAGCGCGCGCTGAGCCACGCGCGCGTCCGCGTCGGGAGGGGCGTACACAGCGATCAATATGAATGAAACAAACTCCCGCGGGGAATAAAATGGCTTGCAGTTAATGGAGAGAAATTCTAGGTCGGGAGAACAGTGCCAGGAAATCACGGTTACATCAGAGCACCAGCTGCTGTTAATGTATTTATACATGTGTAATGACAATAAAGTTGAATCTCATCTCATCATCTCATCTCATCATCTGGAGGCAGTTCCGATGGCACCAGTCCACGAAGTCCTGGATAAGTCCTCTGTACTCAGCTTCATCTCCGTTAGAGATGAGGCCGATGATCGCAGAGTCATCAGAGAACTTCTGTAGATGGCAGTGTGTTGTGTTGTGTGAGAAGTCCGCAGTATAAAGGGTGAACAGGAAGGGAGCCAAAACCATTCCCTGGGGGGCCCCCGTGCTGCCGATGATCGTGTCGGGCACACAATCCCGGGTTCTCATAAACTGTGGCCGGTTAGTGAGGTAGGCCAGGATCCATGATGACAGGTGCTGGTCCACCCCTGCGCACAGCAGCTTGTCCTTCAGGATCATCGGTTGGATGGTGTTGAAAGCACTGGAGAAGTCAAAGAACATGATCCTCACCGCATTCCCGGGCTTCTCCAGGTGGGACAGGGAACGGTGAAGGAGGAAGATCACTGCATCCTCCATCCCAATGCCATGCTGGTAGGCAAACTGGAGTGGATCCATCGCTGGTCCCACCAGGGGGTGGAGGTGAGCAAGGAGCAGTCTCTCCAGGGTCTTCATCATGTGAGACGTCAGGGCCACTGGTCTGTAACTGTTCAGGTCTTTGGGGTGGGAAGTCTTTGGTACAGGTACCACACAAGATGTTTTCCACAACTATGGTACCCTCCCCAGCTTCAGGCTCAGGTTGAAGATGTGCTCCACAATCCCACACAGCTGGTCTGCGCAGGACTTGAGGAGCTTCGCACTGATGCCATCTGGTCCCAAGGCCTTCCTCACCTTGATCTTCCTCAGCTCCGTCCTCACCTGGGTCTTAGTGAGGGTCAGGTTGGGGGGCTGTGTGCTGGGAGTAGGGGGGTGTTGGTGGAGTGGGGTGTGGACAGCAGGTCTCGATGACTTTAGAGGCGGCAGTGGTTGGTGTGCAGTCGGGGGGGAGGGCGGTTGGTCAAACCTATTAAAAAACAGATTCAGATTGTTCGCCCACTCCCTGCCTCCCGTGGCCTGGGGGGAGGTATTCTGGAGCCCAGAGATGGTTTTAAGGTTTCTCCAGACCCCGCCGATGCCGCTCTGTTGCAGCTTGTCCTCCATCTTCTTCCTGAAGCTGTCCTTGCCTTCTCTGATCTTCCTCCTCAGCACCCTCTGTACAGACTTCAGCATCTCCCTGTTCCCCGACCTGAAGATCCTCTTCTCTCTCAGAAGTGTTTTTATCTCAGGGTTGTTCCAGGGTTTGTTGTTCGAGCAGCACCGTATGGTCTTGGTGGGTACGGTGTTGTCCACACAGAAGTTGATGTAGTCCGTGATGGTGTGAGTGAGGCCATCGATGTCCTCACCATGTGGATCGCAGAGCTGCTCCCAGGCAGTGGTTTCAAGACAGTCCTTTAGAGCGTCCATTGCCTCCACAGACCATATCTTCACCGTGCGCATGACCGGAGGTTGTCTGTGCACTAGGGGTTTGTACACCAGCATGAGATGAACCAAGCTGTGATCCGATCTCCCAAGAGGGGGGAGTGGTGATGAGGTGTACGCCTCCTTAGTGTTTGCATAGAATAAGTCCAGTGTTTTATTGTCTCTAGTGTGGCATGTGACATACTGGGTGAACGTGGGCAGAATGGGGGACAGTGAAATATGGTTGAAATCGCCTGAGATGAGGAGAAGAGCATCTGGGTGTTCTGTCTGCAGCCTGTTAACAAATGTTACATGTACATGACATGTGGAAAGCGCCATTTCGATCAAAATATATTCAATATGTACGCACTTCTAAGCATAAGCTGACCTCTTAACATTTGTAATAGGTCATTATTTTTCATTTTACAAGCAAAAAGCTTTTTCTCATAATGTCGTTCCCTGATTTCCTACGTGTTCCTTGTGTTCCCTGTTCACCGACTACAGCAAAGGTAACTGAACCCGAATTTTGCCACAAGCTGGAACCAACAGAGCTGTAGATGCAGGTCCAGCTCAATGGACTGGCCCTGGAGCTCGGCCACTGTGTGCTGCTGATATTTGGATGTGGTGTCTGGTGCTGCTCTGGAGGGACAAAGCTGCACAAATTTGAATCCCCCCTTGTGATATGAGGTTGGATGATAGCTGAACTCGTGAGATTTGGCCTGTCTTTGGGTGCAGGGCCAGGAGGAGATGAGTGGAACCAGTGTCCACTGAGGAGGTTATGGACTTGCCTGACTGTTGTGAGGTTTTACTCTGGCTTTTTGTTGTGAATGGAGACTACTGTAAGTGACCAAGTTAAAGCCTGAAAATGGGTCTTGCCGCTGATGTTGGTGGTACTTTATTAGCAGGCCAACAGTGGAGGCTAGTTTGCTGACAGTGCCAGCAGCATATATTTGACTGTGATAAAAGGACTGGCACCAGGGGGAAATATAAGCACCTACATCAACCAAGCAGTGAAAGTTTTGCTGCAGTGGAAGGATTGCTGGACTTTGATGAAGAAAGGTTTGTAGCTGGACTTGTCAAAGTCTTCAGTAGTAAAGAAGTTCCTGACACTATTAACTCACTAATTAAGGAGATTATTCAACCAATGTTTAAAAAGATCAGTGATCTAGAAACTCAACTGCATAAATAGAATAATGAAAAGACTTAAGCGATGGATGAACAAACAGATCATTTTAATGAAACAAAATGAAAGTATGAACTTGAAAATTACTGGACTAACGGGATCATCCAATTAAGGCTGTGCTGATATCGTGACCCTGGTGGCATCTGCAGTCAATGTCAGCATTAAAAAGAAAGACATAATTGAAGAAAAAAGATGGGCAGAAACAAGAGTAACCCACAAGATTTGAAAGGACCTTGGCCACTTTATGTTAAATTTGGATTATATTGGAAGAAAAGAGCTCTCTATATGGCCCGAACCTGGTTGCGAAATGCAGGAATTGTGAAAGCCAGTGACAAAGGAATGTACAGTATATCAATGAGGAACTTTTCAAAGACATAGCACAGATTTACTTTGAGGCTAGAAAACTTGTAAAAAAAAAATAAAACTCTTAGCACTGTAGCATTTGGACTTTTGATAGTTGAGTGCACATCACATTTCACAATCTGAATGAATTATATAAGCCTTCATAACTGTGTCTTTGTTCTTAGTTTTTTTTTCCCGTTTATAGGCATGTGTGTGTTGTTTCCACTTTTTCTTTTTACTTTATTCAGATATTAATAGCTCAGTTTCTCTGCCTCTTGGAACATCAGTGTTTGGATGTAAAATGTAGTGTTCGTCAAGGCTGCCCTGCTTCACCCCTATTGTTCATTATTGTGGCAGAAATCAGAATCAGAATCAGAATCAGAATCAGCTTTATTGGCCAAGTATGCACAACACATACAAGGAATTTGACTTTGGCTAAAAACTTGCTCTCGTTGTTCAGGTGGAGGATTTAAATAAGGATTCAATGACAACAGAGTATGTACAGTAAATTACAGTCTGTCCACCTTCCTATAAAAGGATGCAAATATATACAGGAATATATGCAGTTATTTACTGAGACTAACCACACTTTGCAGAAATATATGAAAAAATATACAGTCACACAGTATTTCAATGTGAACTCAGATTCAGTGGTATAATGTGAATTTTTTTTTTTTTTTTTTTTTTTTTTGTGCAATGTAATAATGGATGAAAAGTCATGAGTACAGCAACAGGTAGGACTAGGTGAATGTTAGGAGTTCATCAGAGTGATGGCTTGAGGAAAGAAACTGTTCCTGTGACGGGTGGTTTTGACCTTCAGTGATCTGTAACGACGACCAGAAGATAGAAGTTCAAACAGTTTGTGGCCGGGGTGTGATGGGTCAGCACAGATGTTTCCCGCCCGTTTCCTGGTTATGGACCGATATAAGTTCTCAATGGAGGGTAGGTCGGTACCAATGATCCTCTCCGCAGACTTAATGATCCGCTGCAGTCTGGTCTTGTCCTGTTTAGTGGCAGATCCAAACCAGACAGTGATGGAAAAGCAGAGGACAGATTGGATGATGGTGGTGTAGAAGACAACCAGCAGCTCCTGAGGCAAATCAAACTTCTTGAGCTGACGCAGAAAAAATAACCTCTGCTGGGCCTTTTTCCGGACAGTGTCTATATGGGAGGACCACTTCAGGTTCCGGGAGATTGTGGTACCCAGAAACTTGAAGGAGTCCACAGTGGACACTGTGCTGTTGAGGATGGTGAGTGGGGGGAATGAAGGGGGGTGTCGCCTGAAATCCACAGTCATCTCCACCGTTTTGGCTGGGTTAAGTTCAAGATGGTTCTGGCTAAATATATATTAAATATATACTTTATATATATAAACTATATATATATATATTAAATAGTTAAATATATATATAATTAATTATAATATAAGAATTTTATATATATACAGTATATAAAACAACCAAATAAACAGCCATTGAATGTGTTGGGAAATTTCTTGGTAATAAGCCAACTAGCAAATGACTTTCTTCTGAATAAATTCCAAAAGTACTGAAGGAGATTTCGCTGTTCTCAAAAGCTTCTGGCCTGCATTTAAATATGAATAAATGTGAACTCTTGACTGTCCATGATCATCCCCTCAATACAGGGCTATTCAATTACAAAATCAGTTGGGCCACAATGTGAAATCAAGACTTGTAATTGGGCCGCACATATTCAGCGATCTGTTGAATATGACGAATTTCAAACCAACACAGATCAATATGACAAAAAATATGCACTTTTTATTTAGTCTTGGTTTTAAATGTGCGCTTGGCACATGACAAAGGCACATCAAAAGTGCATAAAAACACAACAGTGCTGGGGCTGAGCAGAACTTGAAGTAGTAGAAATATTTTTCCTCTTGAACAACAATTAAATAAATACATTGAAAAAAATAAAATTCTGCAAATAACCATTTTGGTCACATTCTACTCAGGCATCTCTCAAAGTGCATAAAACTCAATGTGCACTGTTAGCAGCATTAACATTTGTTTCCCTTTTGAAATAAAATATACTACATCCTGGTCATAACTGACCTTGGCACATCACAAAGTACATTTAGCTGAATAAAAATGAACTGTCAAACACTTCAGTGCACAACCCCCCCAAGAAAAGATTGATAACATTGACAAACATTACACATCCACTATTGTGGTTTGTTTTGTTTTAAATCAACACATGTGAGTAGGAACCTCTTTTTATAACTACACATTCCATTACACACACATATCAGTCCACCAAAAATTTCTAGTAGAGTTAAGGATGCAAAAAAGAACCCACTTAAAAACTTGTGTAATGACTTCAGTCTTGAAGGTTTGAGGTTTTTTCCCCAAAATTTATAACAATTTTCTTATAGTTTTCTACTTTTCTCTGCAAATATATTTAAATTTGAAACCATTTTCCTCATATTTGTAATTTCTTCTTGTAAAATTGACTTTTCTTGTACCTTTGAGACAATTATAAATTTATGGATTATTTTATGGCTAATTTTTGTCTATTTTTTAAAAAAAAATAAAATTACTGTTTTTTTATATAAATTTGAAACAGATTTGCAGTAAAATTTTGACTTTTTTCCTTTATACAATTTACACTTTTGACCATAATTTTGCAGAGCCAGAACAGAACAATAATTTAACTCTGATTTTAAAGAAAAAATAATAATAAAATTATATTTAATGAAATAAATTAAATTACCAAAGATGCCGTTATTTCTGTTGTAATATTTCTATATATTTACAGTTTTTTAGAACTCTCCTGACCACCCAGACAGCAGGACAAACCTCCTTTATTTTGAAATCCAAATGTTTGCACGTTTAGTTTGTCTGAAGCCTGTTGACGGATTAAAGTCATTGACTTCGTGAATTTCGATCATCTTAACTTGCCAGGTACATAATAATGAACATTGTATTGTACTGTAGTAGCTGGTGAAGTCAATCCTCAGCCATTCATCAGTCACTCTTGCCTTTCCCTGAAGTCTAACTACACCTGTTTGCTAAGTGACT
The DNA here is from genome assembly GCA_020510985.1 of Pholidichthys leucotaenia. Lineage (NCBI taxonomy): Eukaryota > Metazoa > Chordata > Actinopteri > Cichliformes > Pholidichthyidae > Pholidichthys > Pholidichthys leucotaenia. Next base: position 340,365,812 of record CM035841.1, read on the forward strand.
CTTCATTATTGTTACCTTTACCAGCAGATTAAAACCACCATAAATGTCTCCACTGCTTACATACCTGTTAGAATAATTTTGAGCTTAAATTATTCAAAGTCAAATAATCAGGCGGAAAGTTGAATTTATGTGCATTTATTACAAAATCACCCCATTGGCCACTATGGGGGAGAGGTTACAAGGCATGACATTCAGACACACCTAGAATCTCTAAAGGATCCATTCTTCTAAGTCTGATATATATAGGTAGGAGAAAGGAGAGGGAGGATGAGGATGAGGATAAGGGAAGGGACAGAACGGGACAGTCCTGATAACTAAGCTTATCCAGGCGGACATCAGACACTCTGGAGACATGGGTCATGAAGACATGAGATCCATAAAACTGACAGAATGTCCATCTACCACTGATCTGTACAGGCTGAGAAGTTCCTGTGTATTCCTGTGACCCAAAACAGGTTATGTCAAAGAGATTATAATAAATGGCTTAGATAATTCCTTACGCATGTACTGATCCTCAGTCTGAACTCGCTGAAATTGCTCACAGAAACAGGCCAAGAATATATAAACTTATCCTATGTGGAATGCACATATAAACATTAAACATGGCATATGAAAGGTATGATACTTCTCAAATATAATAATACATTATTAATATCAATAATAGTATAGATAATATGGAATTTTTCTATCATATTTCCCCCTTGATGCTTAATAAAGCATCAGGATTAAAAGAAAAATAATAAAGTGAATGAATTAATATGTGTAAGAATTTACATGCTGTTATATGTCTTTGCAAGTTAAAAACATGTATAGAATATATCAAAAGCGAATATGTATGATGTGACCAAAAGTAATCTCAGACAGTGTCAAATAAGAACATAGAAAATAATATGAAACAGCCTTAAATTATATTGCAACCTTCAAAAACATCCTCAGGCCAAAAACATCCTTGCCCCGCTCACCATCCTCATCATCATATTAAGGACTCACACAAGAAAAAATCTGAGGTTATAAAAATCATTACCAAGTTTATGATGAGACTTCTCCATTAAGAGAAACACTAACTTTTACGAGTATCTGAGGTATTAATATGACCATTTGCATCATTTTCATGAATACAATAATCTCCTATAATAGGGCCTACACCCCTACGGGTGGTAACTAGTCAATCAAGGACTATTCTATTCTTTGTTATAATAAATAATTGTAGTCTACAATTAAGTGTTTTAATCCCTAAGGTATTTTGTTTCCTCTCTCACTCAAAGAAACAATGAACAAAACCTCACTCCTGTACTTTCCATCTGAAATTGCATTCATGCTTCATGAATGGCATCATGTGGTAGAAAAGCATCTCTCTTCACCCTGCCCACCTGCCCTGCCGACATGATGAGGATAGGGTCAGTTGCCAAAACGGGGTATGCAGATCTGCCCAGTGTCAAGCCAGATCCGAATAAACCCAATGACTCAATGACCTTTGACAATGTAGATCCTTGGTATAACACTTGCTCGCTTCGTTGGTCAAGCAGGGTAGCAGTACAGGGGAGAGACGCACTGTAAGCCGTTGCATACTCAGAGAGTGTTAAACTGTTGAAAAGGGGACATCACCACTTCAAAAAGAGGAGTTCCCTGATGAACTTAACCTTGCATTCGCAGAGTAAGGAGTGTCATCATGTTTCTAATCAGTGGAGTGATGTGTTGTGTCAGGTGTGATTCAAAATGACATTTGCCATGTTATTTCTGTATATAGTCTTTTTTTTTTAACCAAACAGCCTGTAGTAGCTGCATTATTTTAGCAATAAAGATATTTTGCCTAACTGTTAGTGTTATTAAGGAGCAAACGTTCTCTGCAATGTAAAAGCAATGGAAAAACTTAATGATCAATATTAAGTATTACTAGAGGATGATAAGATAACACTGACCACATCTTTCCTTCAGATTATTTTTTCCCTTGTCACGATAAACAAACAGCCTGCTTCTCTATCGGCAGAGGTCCTTACTGGACGCCGAGTCATATATATATATATATATATATATATATATATATATATATATATATATATATATATATATATATATATATATATATATATTAAGCAGTCTCTTGCTGAGGGTTTCAAGTGAGGTAAAATGTTAGATGCACCCAAGTGCCACGCCCTTCGCGTTCCAAGGCTGTTTAGGTCAGCAGGATAACCTTTGTGCTGTCCTTGCCAGGGAGTTTTGGTCCAGTTTCCTTTGATGACCAGATCCCCTGGTTTGCTCAAGAGATGGGTGCACCTCCTACGGTTCCTTCGTCACATGGTCCCTCCTGGGAAGGGCAGTATGGATGACATCGCTGTCAGTTGTCATTCTTTGCATATACAGTAATCACCCAGAAACCCTTCCTCATCACCTAAGTTAAATGGCTTCAGTAATACGGTTTGTCATTCACAATCTCCCTATTTTCTTATTTGAATATTATACTACTCTTGTAAATTGTTGATGGTAAGCTAAATGGTTTCCTTGGTAAATGTTTGGTACTAATAATTTAGGAACTACACTTAAATGTGACATGATTTGATTTACAAAGTGTATTCCATTTCCATTATCTAAGTAAATCATTTCAGCTATTTTAAATCATGATATTGTTTTAGTTAAAACAATATAAACAATTTAAATAAGTAGCAATATTTAAATTAGTGTAGGGTAAAGCCTTTGTATATTCAAAAAGTGTGTAAATAATTTCTAAACATTTTTTTACCTTCACTCTTATTTAGTTCAATGAGATCCATGCAAAGGTTTTGAAAAAAAAAAAAGTTTATGCAGGGAAGATCAAATTATTTTGCTTTGAGCTCCCTAAGGCATTGTTCCCTTAATTGAGTAAGAATCTGTATTGTCTTCGTAGTAGATACTAAATTAAGTCCCACAATAAACATAAATTCAGCACAAGTTGGACTTTCCTTAGACATTTGGAATTTTTCTCATATATTTGCATGGTTTTCTTCCTTATCAGTTTACCTTGTTCCTTATAAACATGATATTTCCTTTACAATAATCTACAGATATTTCCTTAAATATCTGGAAATTTATTGATGTAACTTTTAACCTCTTGCGCTCCGTTGTCCCACGGGTGGGCAAGCCTCTGCGTCCTAGAGCGCACGAGAGCACACGAGGGCGCTGTCGTGCGCTCTAGGACGCATCATGGAGATTTTGATGTAGGTGGTGTATGGCGTCCAAGCGCACACTGAAAATAAAAGCTGCAGACACAGCCGTGAACAGATTAGTTCATCTGATTGACCTCTCATTCGACTAATAAGAGCCTTGAATTGGGTTTCTGAAACCTTGAAGAACCAATGAATGAAAACCTAGCCAGAAGGACCCGCCTCCCAACGGCTGCGAGCCAACTGAAGCACAGAAGTTCGCTGAGCTGTTTTGTCTAAAGCTGGGTGAAGAGAGACTGCTTCAGCAGCCACAGGCAGTGGTTTATTTATTTATTTTTTTTTAATTCGAGCAGAGTGTTTAGGATTCTCTTATATGGTCATCATAGACCGACGGAGGCCGACGACGAAGGTCGTAAATTATTCGCCAAAACCGCAATCATGGAATTATGTTTTGACCGGGTCGCGAGACCAGAACGAGCGGACCAGCGTCAGTTCGTCTGACAATGAGGAAGAGAAGTTGGCCAGGACAATGTGGCTGTGAAGAGGTAAGGTGTTATAAGCCAAATTATTTTTTATCCCTGAAAATTGTAATCAAAAATGACTTTTGACCGATCGGTAAATTACAACTGTGCGGCGCACGATGTCCGAAGTGCGTGCGCTGCGTTACACGGTTCGTTCGCCGCCTCCGGACCGTGAACGCCCCCCCGCCGCTACGATTCTGTAGCGGGGGGGTGGGGGGAGCCGCAGTGACAGCGGTGCTGTGGAAACATGCCTTATCCGAGTGTAATCCATCATGTAGCGAGGGCGGATCTCCGTCCTCTGTAGTGGGGGGGGGTAGACAACCCCCCCCCCACACACACACACAGACACAGCCCTGAATGTGACCTTTCATTAGAGCCCTAAATGAAGCTTCTACATTGAATCATTCAAAAGTTACAGATGTTTTTCCAAACTGTGCCATTTGGCACAGTTCCAAAACGCCTGGGAACAGCCTGAGAACAAAGCTGTGTAATATATTCAATTTTTATGGTATTGTTACAAAATTTGGACCTCAGCTGGATAACACTTGGTTCTACATTTCTGTTGCATTTTCCAGCCCGGATCTGAAGCTGTGTGTTATTTGCAAGCATTTGTATCCAAAAAAACACCCAGGCCAAATTTATTTTCTTCAAGTTCACTATGTTTAGATGACTGTAACTCAGTGGCTGGAGCACTTAGAGAGATCATGTTTTTTTTGCCAAAAAATTCAAAGTGTTTTCTTTTAAATGAGACCAACCCCATGAAGATGCTGCAAAGGGTTGAAGAACAGTTTTCGATTTACTTTGGGCACATTTTTTTTTTTTGGCGTTTGTAGGAAAATTGACCGGAGTGCAAGGGGTTAACTTCTTCTATTGAATGTTGTGATTTCATTACCAAGCAGTTTCATTTATATTTTTCTCTTCATTATTGATCATCTATTGATAATTTTTATGTATTATCTATTTCTCTGAGGATTGCTAATTATTTTTCCTAATTAATTTCTTTGGTTACCCCCCTTTTGATGCATGGAGACGCACATGCAGCAAAGTTACAGGGTATTTGCTTGATGGGATGGGTAGTGTCTTTTACTGGAAGGAACCGTGTTACCACAGTTAATTTAGATGAAAAGTTGTGAGTAGTACAACTCCTTCAAAATGAGGTTTCAATAATCATGTTTTTTTTTTTTTGTGACGTCTCTTGAACTAATTTACAAATTCCATTTAGGAGAAAGCAGTATAGCTGTCTGTGCATATTTGATATGATTTAGCATTGATAACTAAGTTATCAATGCTAAATCAGTTTGTCCAGTTGAACACAGTGAGTAAGTGAATCATTGTGAAAGGTTGTGTCACACTCCTTCGGTCAATGGAAAGGTGGACATTTTGCCTAATTAGAATTTGGCTTAATTTTGTACAAGGAATGCCTCTTTTCATACATTCCTTGGTAAATTATGGGGTGGACTGTAGTCCTGAGGCCCAGCTTGGCCACGGCTGAGCATTGGGAAAACACATTCCTTATTACTGTCACATTTCTGAAATGTGATATTGTCACACCATTACGTGGTGAGTGGCATCAGATGTATCCTGCAGTGTGAAGTCATATCAACACTACATTTTTAAAGTCAGAGTCATTTAAATTGTTATGCTTTATGTCATTTGCAATGTCATTTGTTCTACTTATCTTCAAAAAAATGCTTGTCAACTTAAGAGGTCCTTCCCCCTGTGGTCCCTCCAGCCAGTGAGCCCGTCTGGCCTCCCCCCATCTCCCACAAAGATCAAATGTTGGTGCCATCCTGCAAAGAAAATGTTTATCCCAGTTGTTTATTATAACGTGTAATGTTAAGAAACACAAGTGAATTATTGTTTGTTTTTTTTTATTACATATTGCATACAGTATGTCACCAAGGATTTATTAAATTGAAAGGTAATGGTGATGTTATGATTCCTTATTAATCTGGCAAATTTAATTCCTAGTGAAAAAGAAAAAAAATTGTGAATGCTTTCCCTTTCCTGTTGAAAAACGAAGAATGAAGAATAGCAGAAAAACCTTTAAATTACACCTAAAGCTTCCACAATTTGAATGTGTTTTTGCTATTCACAGCAAGTATTCGCTAAATACTCTGTGAATCAGTAAATGTTTTACCAACTGACATGGGTAATCACTAGTTTAGGACAGTATCATATGTTAGAAGCCTTAAACCAATGCAGCAGTTAGAATTAGTAACTGGAAATGCAGGCTTAATCTCTGTTTTCAGGAATTTCATTCTCATTTTGCTGTTCTTTTAGGAGGGAAAAAGTCACAGCATGAACTCTCAGATCCTGCTCTTGCGTCCCCCCCCCCTTTTTTTTTGCATGGACAGGCCTAGGGTATGTCATTTATTAAAAAGTGAGTATAGTATTACTTAAACAAAGAAACAATATGACATACATTTACCAAGACCCCTGTTTGATAATCAGTAGTCTCTGGCAAATCATATGCACAAACACATTAATTATCAATCTCTTTTGAACCTCTGTGCTTTGAATTATGTAATATAGGGTATACATAAAGCCTTCAGTGATTAGGCATTATTAAGTGACAGCATGATATTGTAATGTTCAGTTAATTTCATCATTGTCATGCTTGTAGCATTGATTAAGATGCAAGCATTTGTACTTAACTTAGATGTTCAGCTGCCTCTTTGATATCGATGGGGGGAGAGGTTACAGGAGGCTGGTTTTGTTTTGGCAGGGGGAAGGAGAACATCAATCCTGCGTCCTTTTTCCCTGTAAAGTGCACTGTTATGCTTCAGTCAAAGAAAAAAAAGTCAGTGATAATCAAAAAATTGAATAAAAATAGCTCAATGTTTTTCATTTTCCAAAGAAAAAACTGAAGGGAAAATGAAAATATTGGCTTTAAAAATATGTAAATAGTTCATCACGTACGCAACATTAAATTAAATCACCCTTTATTGTCATTCAGCTGTACAACCAATCATGTACAGTAGAACGAGATTGTGTTTTACCTATCTACTGTGTTAACCACACACACCCCAAGTGTAGAATCAGAGGGCCACTGCCATGCAAGGCGCCACCACAAATTTTCCCTCCTCCATTCCATTATTGCTGAGCACCATGCTGGATGGCAGGAAGTTCCACTTTTATATGGTCTTCGGCATGACCCGGCCGGGATTTGAACCCCTGCCTCCCGGGTGTGGGGCGGATGCTCTACCAACTGAGCCACCACTCCCAGAGTGGTGGCTCAGTTGAGTGAAAACCCAACTGTTCACTCTGTTCACTGTTCACTCTGTGAACTGTTCAGTTCACTCTCTGAGTGAAAACCCACAAAGTTAGACTGAAAGAAAACGAAAAATCCCAAAACTTTGCAAAAAATACCCATATATAGATTGTTTTTTTCTTTCTCTTCCCTTTTACCAAGTGTCACGCCGCGCCGCTCATCAACGGCGCCACCTGCTCACACACCTGCTAATCATCAGCGGCGAGGGATAAAAGCCGCCTCGCCCTGAGCTTCGGCCTGAAGCCATTAGACTTCATCTCCCTTCTATGAGAAGCGACTACTCTTTCTTCAGCACCACGTTAAGCGGTAAGAAGATCACTTACCTCTCCTTTTCCAGTCTGCTCCCCTGTGCACAGGTGGATTCCTCGGCGGCGGACAGCTCCGTCCCTCGTCCCTCCTCGCTGCTGCACCGAGTCCTGCAGGTGACTGTCTCCCGGGGTTCCGTCCTTGAAGTGCCTGCCATCAGTCAAATACAAGTAAGCTTCTCTCCCTCGCCTATTCTCCTCCTGTATTGGTGTGTGCCCATCACCCTGTGTCTGTTCTCTCCCATAGGGTTGCCGGCTGAACGGTCTCCTGCCTCTGTGCCCGAAGCAGACGCCACCACCAACACATTTACATTCCGCAGACACACACCCATACATCCCTGTTGTTAATAAACAGTTTGAACTACTCTGAGCCTGTGTGTGTGCGTCTCCTGAGCCGAACGTTATGTCAGTACGGCTTCAGCAGAGCGGCTCGGCAGACGGCGGGCTCGCACACCGGTTTACCATCCTCAAGGCTCGAGTGGATCAGGTTGTTTATCAGCAACAGGTGATCCTAAATCAATTAGTAAATTTAACTAACCGATTGAACCGCCTGGACCCCCAACAGCCGTTCCCCCCGGCTCGCCAGGGTGGCGCGGCTCCTGCTGTTCCAGCGGCCGTCCAGCCGGCTCCAGTGGCACCGGTTCGGCTCACACCGATTCCGACCCCCGCCCGCTTTAGCGGTAAGCTCGGTGGAGCACGGGGGTTCATTATGCAATATGAGTCCGTGTTCCACCGTGTGCCCGGAGATTTTCCCTCGGATCACAGCCGAATTGGTTACATAGGGAATCTTCTGGAGGGGCGTGCGTTAACTTGGACCTATGCCGTAATGACGAGGCCCAGTTATGCCACCCTCACCTATGACCAATTCGTGAGGCGCTTTCTGGAGGTCTTTGACCATTCTCAAACCGAGACGGTCCAGACCGATCGGCTTCTCGCGCTCCAGCAGGGAAGCCGGTCGGCAGCGGACTACGCGGTCGACTTCCGGGTAGCGGCGGAGGAATTGGGCTGGGAGGAACGCTCCCTCTGTGGCCTTTTCCTCCGCAGCCTCAATGATGATCTGAGGGATGAACTGGCTGGACGGGATATCCCTGAAACGCTAGCGGAGCTAACTTCTTTAGCCATCAGCTTGGACAACAGGCTGCGCGAGCGCTCCTCAGGACGGAAGTCGTCTACTTCGCGCCCTCGGGGAGTCTCGCTGCGCCTGCCCCAAGCTCGCCCCCTGGCGGCGCCGCCACCATCGTGCCCCGAGGAGTCGGAGCCGATGGTGACGGGCTGGACAAAGCTCTCTCCGGCAGAGAGACAACGCCGCCGTGAGTTGAATCTCTGCATGTATTGCGGAGACAGTCGACACACGGTGGAGCTTTGTCCACAAAAAGCCAAACGGCGGGGTCCGCGAGTCACTGTAGGGGGCCTCGCGGACGTCAATCGGTTAGGTCCACTCACTCAATTAAAGCTGCCCATCCGTTTCTGCCACAACCCCACTGGGCATCTCACCCACGCACTGGTGGATTCAGGTGCAGAAGGCAGCTTCATTTCACAGAGCCTGGCAACCCGTTTGGGCATCCGCTGTCAGGCACTGAAAAATCCCATCTCCCTTGTCAACCTCTCCCGTGCCTCCCTTGGGAGAGTGTCACACCAAACCATCCCCGTTCCGGTCATCATCTCGGGAAACCACCGGGAGGAGATGACCTTCTATGTCCTCCCCAACTCTGTGTCGCCCGTCATCCTGGGGTATCCCTGGCTTCGCCTTCACAACCTGGTCCTGGATTGGAAATCAGCTGGGATATCGGCATGGAGTACATTCTGCATGGGCACCTGCCTTCAGTCCGCTGCCTGCTCTCCGTCCGCTCCTCCCCCTGCGATGGACGCTGCACCCCCGGACCTGTCTCTGGTGCCTCCGGAATTTCACGACCTGGGTATGGTGTTCAGCAAAGCGAAAGCTATGTCTCTCCCCCCTCATCGGCCCTATGACTGTGCCATCAACCTCCGCCAGGGGGCTCCCTTACCTTCTGGTCGCCTTTACAGCCTGTCTGCGCCGGAGAAGGAGACGATGAACGCCTACCTGAAAGAGTCATTAAGTGCTGGGATAATCCGCCCATCATCGTCACCCGTGGGGGCAGGGTTCTTCTTTGTGGGAAAAAAGGATGGGTCCCTCCGCCCTTGTATTGACTACCGGGCCCTCAACGATATCACGGAGAAGGACCGTTACACCCTGCCTCTCATGGACACTGCTTTCCACTCCCTCCAGGGGGCGACCTGGTTCACCAAGCTGGATCTACGCAGCGCTTACCACCTTGTCCGGATCCGGGAGGGAGATGAGTGGAAAACAGCCTTCCGTACCCCGAACGGCCACTTTGAATACCTGGTGATGCCGTTCGGGTTGACCAACGCTCCTGCAGTCTTTCAGCGCCTCATAAATGACGTCCTCCGGGACTTCATCGGCCTTTTCGTGTTCGTCTACCTGGACGATATCCTCATCTTCTCCAAGTCCAGGGACGAGCACCAGGTCCACGTGAGGCAGGTCCTCCAAAGGCTGCTGGAGAATCGTCTGTACGTAAAGGCAGAGAAATGTGAATTTTACGCCAGGACTACGTCCTTCCTGGGGTTTATCATCGCCCACGACAAGGTGCTCCCAGACCCGGAGAAGGTAAAGGCGGTGGTGGAATGGCCTACACCTGCATCCCGGAAGCAGGTGCAACAGTTTGTTGGCTTCGCCAATTTCTACCGCCGCTTTGTCCCCAACTTCAGTACCATCGTTGGACCACTGACCCACCTCACGTCCCCGAAGGTCCCGTTCCGGTGGACCGAAGAGGTCGCTGCCGCCTTTGAGGCGCTGAAGGCGGAATTCTCCTCCTCCCGGGTCCTTCGCCAGGTCAACCCCGCGCTGCAGTGCATCGTAGAGGTAGACGCCTCGGACACGGGAGTGGGGGCAGTGCTGTCCCAACGATCGCCGGACGATGGCGCCAAACGGCCCTGCGCCTTCTTCTCCCGGCGCTTGTCCCCGGCGGAGAGGAACTACGATGTGGGGGACAGAGAGCTCCTGGCCATCAAACTCGCCCTGCAGGAGTGGCGCCACTGGCTGGAGGGGGCGAACCTGCCGTTTGTGGTCCTCACGGACCACAAGAACTTAGAATATCTACGATCTGCCAAGCGCCTGAATGCCCGCCAGGCGTGTTGGTCTTTGTTCTTCGCCAGGTTCCAATTTTCAATCACCTTCAGGCCTGGCTCTAAGAACGGCCTGCCTGACGCCCTCTCCAGGCAGTTCACTCCCGTGGAGTCGGAGGAGGCGCCCCACTCCATCCTGCCCAGGTCGTGCGTCGTGGGAGCCATCTCGTGGGACATCAAGAGCAAGATCCGGAAGGCACAGGAGGTGGAACCTGACCCTGGCGGCGGACCGGAGGGGATGCTGTTCGTGCCATCCGCGGTCCGAGGAGAGGTCATCCACTGGCTACACACCTCCAAGCTCACCTGTCACCCTGGCACCTCCCGGATGATAGATCTCCTCCAACGGTCCTTTTGGTGGCCAGGCCTGCGGAGGGATGCAGCCCGCTACGCCCGGGCTTGCCCAATCTGTGCCACCTGCAAGTCGGGAAATGCCCCTCCAGCGGGTCTGCTCCAGCCCCTGCCCGTCCCTGGCAGGCCCTGGTCGCACATCGCGTTGGATTTCGTCACCGGACTCCCTGTCTCCAACTCCTATGACACCATCCTGACCATCGTGGACCGCTTCTCCAAGGCCGTGCACTTCGTCCCCCTGCGAGGCCTCCCTACTGCCCTGGAGACGGCGGACCTCCTCGTCCAACACGTGGTCAGGCTGCACGGGATTCTGGTGGACGTGATCTCGGACCGGGGCCCCCAGTTTTCATCTGAGGTTTGGAGGTCTTTCTGCAACGCCATTGGAGCCAAGGTGAGCCTCTCCTCCAGCCATCACCCCCAATCCAACGGGCAGTGTGAGAGGACCAACCAGGAGCTGGAGGCTGCGCTCCGCTGTGTGTCCAGATCCAAACCCACGTCCTGGAGCAACCATCTTGCCTGGGTTGAATATGCCCACAACACCGCTCGCTCTTCTGCTACAGGGATGTCCCCCTTCAAAGTGTCCCTGGGTTACGACCCCCCGCTGTTTCCGGAGCAGGAGAGTGAGGTAACTGTCCCGTCAGTTAGGGCCCATCTCAGGCAGTTCCGCTCCACCTGGACTGCCGCGCGCAATGCGCTCTTACTCACAGCGGAGCGCAACAGGACTGTGGCAGACCGGCGTAGAAGACCTGCCCCGGCGTACAGAGTTGGGCAACTTGTTTACGTTTCCACCCAGGACGTCACTTTAAAAGGCGAGAGGAGAAAGCTGGCACAGCGCTTCATGGGTCCCTATCCCATCACCCAGATCATCAACCCGGTGGCTGTGCGCGTGGCTATTCCCCCCTCCCTCCACATTCATCCCACTTTCCACGTGTCGAAGGTGAAGCTGGCAGTCACCGACCCCCTTTGCCCTACTCCTGCAGCGCAACCCGCGCCCCGGATGATTGGTGGCCATCCGGCCTGGTCCGTCTCCTCCATCCTGGACTCCCGGCGCCGGGGTCGTGGGTTGCAATACTTGGTGGACTGGGAGGGCTATGGGCCCGAGCATCGACAGTGGGTGCCCCCGTCGTTTGTGTTGGACCCATCGCTCATCGCGGACTTCCACCGAGCGCACCCGGATAAGCCATCGCCAGGAGGCGCTGCTAGAGGGGGGAGTACTGTCACGCCGCGCCGCTCATCAACGGCGCCACCTGCTCACACACCTGCTAATCATCAGCGGTGAGGGATAAAAGCCGCCTCGCCCTGAGCTTCGGCCTGAAGCCGTTAGACTTCATCTCCCTTCCATGAGAAGCGACTACTCTTTCTTCAGCACCACGCTAAGCGGTAAGAAGATCACTTACCTCTCCTTTTCCAGTCTGCTCCCCTGTGCACAGGTGGATTCCTCGGCGGCAGACAACTCCGTCCCTCGTCCCTCCTCGCTGCTGCACCGAGTCCTGCAGGTGACTGTCTCCCGGGGTTCCATCCTTGAAGTGCCTGCCATCAGTCAAATACAAGTAAGCTTCTCTCCCTCGCCTATTCTCCTCCTGTATTGGTGTGTGCCCATCACCCTGTGTCTGTTCTCTCCCATAGGGTTGCCGGCTGAACGGTCTCCTGCCTCTGTGCCCGAAGCAGACGCCACCACCAATACATTTACATTCCGCAGACACTCACCCATACATCCCTGTTGTTAATAAACAGTTTGAACTACTCTGAGCCTGTGTGTGTGCGTCTCCTGAGCCGAACGTTATGTCACCAAGTTTTGACACACAAATCAGTAGCTACACATTTTTTTCAATATTTTTTCCCAAGCTCTCTCTGTTTCTTTTTTCCCCTTCTTCAAGGACACACATACGCAGAGACACAGATAGATAAACACACACACAGACACAGGGCCCACACAGGAATGCTCTCTTTTCGCGTTATCTCCACAAGGTCATACAATAAAGACTTTTAGGTTCATGCCAAAACACAAAACAACATGAGAATTACTTCAATTAATCTCCGGATCTGGCAACATTTTAGCAGAGAAATCTCACACCTGGCAACCCCCACACCGCCACTGCTGTGAAAGCACAACACCAGTCCACTGTTTCTGCTCAAGGCTACTATTTTCAAATACCTATAAATTGAAACACTTCCCAAAAGGATAACAATTAACTAACTAACCCTTTTATGCTCCACAAATATCAGGAAAAAAATCACAACCTATTCACTCTGCCTCTGTGGGAACTCAGCCTCTCTGTGTTTCACACTGGAGCGGATTTTATGTAACACTGAAACAAAAACAAATTCAGACTGCAGTAATTTATTTTTTTTTATCTAGCACTTCAACAAACTCACAAAATAAAATCCTTTTTTTTTTTTTTTCCTTTGGGGTTCACGTAGCCTCCCCACAAATGCTCAAGGTCCAAACACTGGACCATAAGCAGAAGTGGTCACAAGAAGCATGAATCTGTCCCCGAAAAATTCACTTCTGTGGGATCACGTGACTCTTCGACACAGGAACGAGACCACGAATCTTTCCCTTTTTTCTTTACATGCAGCTTCGGACCTCCACTGCACTTACTTAGACCGTAGAGAGCCGTGGATTTCTAAGAATCACCCCAGGTCTTGCGATGACGGTCACCGTTTGCAGAGGAAGACCTCGTTCCTCCCAAGGGATAATTACGAGATCGCTCACCGTGGGTAGAAATAACTTAGCACTCAGGCGGCTAGTTTCACTCCTTTCAGTATGCACAGTGTGCTATCTGTCCGGAATATCTCACTATCTTTTATCCATAAACAACAACAAATGTACTTAGATTCAAGCTGCCTTTAGGATTCTCAGATCCGTCACCGAGTCAGTTCCAGCGCCCCGGTCTGAAATGCCTTCACTGCAGTAACACTGAGCCTTTTTTTTTTTTTTTCCCACTCAGCCTGGGAAGGCCTTTTTATCGGCTGTGCACTTGCTGAGATCAAGCAGATGGTATATGTGACGGGTTAAAAATGGGGATTAATGGGTTAATTAAAAGTGTATCGTACACGGGTTAAGAAGCAGATTACAGGTTAAAAAGTCAGTTAAAAAGCTGATTGTAGACTTCCGGTCTGGACACCATGGTGATAGCAGCTTAACGCTGAAGCTTCCAGACCCGATCCAGGAAAATACTTTGAAAATCAGATTTAACAGATTTTTGGAAGAGTGAAAATCAAGAGACAAAGTCATCATGCCTAAAGGAAAACAGAAGAAATCGACATTTACCAGGCCAGGACACGCATCGGCCGGAGACACGCATCGGCCGAAGAATCTGATCTGGATGATTTCCATTCAGAAGACGAGGAGCTGAATGAAGCTAGCAACAAGGTTAGATTAAAAATGGTACTTAAAGAATTAAGACGATTTCGCCGAGAGTGTTGGGCCGAATTTCGTGAAATCAAAGACAAAATAAAAAGGACAAACAGCAGAGTGGACCAGGCCGAGGACCGAATCATGGAAGCAGAGGAAAGAATAAAAGGGCTGGAAGATACCGTGCTTGAACTGCACAAACGACAGTCTAGACTGGAGGCTAAGCTAACCGACCAAGAAGGAAGACTAAGAAGAGACAACATAAGAATTCATGGTCTGAAAGAAGGAGTCGAGGACGGTTTCACCACAATGGCGGCATGCGTGGAATCCTTACTGATAGAGAAGTTGGATATTCCCCAAACCACCAACTTGAAGATAGAAAGGGCGCACCGTACATTAACCCCTAGGCCGGCGGCGGAAGCGCCACCAAGATCGGTGGTGGTGAAGTTCTCCAACTCCAAAATAAAAGAAGAGGTTGTAAGACTGGCTTGGCAGAAAAAAGGATTTATGCACCAAGAGAGAAAAGTTTTTGTGGAACACGACTATGCTCCGGAGGTCCTTAAAAAGCGTTGGGAATACAACGACGCTAAAAAGATACTACGAGAGAAGAAACTGCGCTTTCAGACTCCATTTCCGGCGATGCTGCGGGTTTTTTACGGGGATGAGACGTGTCTCTACAACTCGGCGGAAGAAGCAACCTCGAATATGGCGAGAAGAGGACTCCCGGTAACGGTGTATAAACCCGCAGCAGACCCGATCGAAAGAATCAAGGCTCAATCGTGGTCCACACAGAGACCCTCAAAATCCACGGGCCAGCAGCGGGAAACCCAGCGCCAGAGCTACAAGGAAAAACTGGCCGTTTACAGGAGGGAATAACGATATTTTTAGTCAATCTGTGCATCCAACCCTCCTCCTACAAGGTAACAAACATTAAAGGAGATGCAGAATCAGCAAGTGGTAAAGCATTTTATGGAACAGACATAATATTAGAAACAAATAAGTCTTTAAAAAAAAAAAAAAAAAAAAAAAAATTTGTTAAAATAGAAATGTGACAATGAACCACATGATCTCTCCACACTAACAAATACTGTATTAACGTGACTGTTTGCTGTGATGGTGGTGGGAGGTTGCGCACAATTTCATAGGGTATAGGCATAAAAAAAAAAAAATCATTACAAGTTCGGATTGGGATCTGAAATTCACGTTAAAAACATGGGACAAGTTACAGAGGTAAGAGAGGGCCCTCAGCACGTAACGGAATCTGAGGAATTTCCCTCAGAGCCAACACACCATCAAGGCTCTTCTAAGGTCACTAAAAAGACCTCAGCTCAGGAAGATCTTTTGTCAGTTTTTTGTTTTAAAGTTTTATGTACTATGTTCTTAATGTTTTTTATGTTCTTAATGTTCTTTCAGTTTCTGAGTAGCATAAAAGAGGGCCACCACACTGTTATACTAAATAAGACAACACAATGGAGAAACAGGGTGTAACCAAAATAATCTCATATAATGTAAAAGGGATCCTGAATCCAGTTAAAAGATCCAAGATTCTAGGTAAAATGAAAAAAGACAAAGCAGGAATAATATTTTTACAGGAAACCCACCTAACAGACGTGGAGCACACTAAACTCAATAGACAAGGGTTTAAAATGATCTCTTCATCTTCATATAAGTCAGGGAGGAGGAGGGGGTAGCGACATTGATCTCAACCAAAATTATATTTGAAAAAAAAATCAGAACACAAAGATAAAGAAGGGAGATACAGTATGGTACTTGGGCGGCTAGAGGGAGAAGATATCACCGTGCTGAATGTATATGCACCTCTAGGGGCTAACTGGAAATTTTATAAAAATGTGTTTGACCTAATGATAACTAAAGCCCAAGGTTTAGTGATATGTGGTGGAGACTTCAATCTAAGACTGAATCCATAGTGGGATGCATCAGGTAATTCTCCACATCAAAATAACACTCAAAGTAGAAAAACTCGGATGCTACTAAAAGAAATGGGAATCTGTGATGTGTGGAGGGAATTCAACCCCAGTGTAAAAGATTATACATTTTACTCAGCACCACATTCATCATACTCAAGGATTGACTATTTTTTATGTTTAATAGAGATATTGGAAGAGTAAAAACATGTAAAATAGGACTGATGGATCTCTCTGACCACAGTCCGATCTATATGGACTTAAGTATCCAAAAATACATAAATAATACATTTTCTTGGAGGTTAAATTCAAATGTGCTGAAAGGACCACTGAAAGATGAATTGGTATCAGATATTCTCAGATATTTGGAAGAAAATGATAATGGAGAAGTATCCCCTTTAATACTGTGGGACGCATGCAAAGCTGTAATAAGGGGAAAGATTATTGCAAAACTGGCAATCCAAAAGAAACTGAGACAAGAAAAACTAATCACATTAGAGTCAGAACTTAAGAACCCAGAAAAAGAGCACAAAGATAACACTCATTCTAATGACTCGCTCAAAATTAAGGAAATTAAAAACCAAATAAATGAGATCTACACAATAGAAATCCAGAAGAAACTTACATTTCCGAAACAAAAATACTATGAAACAGGCAGTAAATCGGCAAAATTGCTAGCCTATAAATTGAGGAAACAACAAACGGAGAGAGCAATCTACAAAATCAGAGACACAGTATCAAAGGAAATAAAATTTAGAATTCAGGATATTCTTAAAAGCTTCGATAACTCATGTGGAATTGTATAGTAGAAGGAGTCTTTGTCTAATTTGACCTTGTTGTTATATTATACAGTTTCTTTTAACCTGTACTGTACTATCTGAAATAAATTCATTCATTCATTCATTCATTCAACTACTATAAGAACTTGTACTCCATCAAAAAACATAAAAACGCATCCGAAACATTCCTAAACACATTAAACCTTCCCTAACTTACTGAGTCACAAAATAAAACACTACTGTCAGAAATACAACCTAAAGAATTAGAAAAAGCAATTATGAAACTTAAAGCTAACAAATCCCCAGGAGCAGATGGCTATACAGCAGAGTGGTACAAAACCTTTAAACAGCAATTATCTCCTCTCCTCCTGAAAACATTTATGTCCTCCACACAGGGGAAATCCCCCCCTCCTGGAGAGAAGGGGTCATTGCAGTCATACCTAAACCTGAAAAGGATAAATTAGACTGCTCCAACTACAGACCAATCAGTGTGTTAAATCAGGACTTTAAGCTTTTTACCACTATCCTTGCCAAAAGATTAGAAAATATACTGACAGACTTAATTCATTTAGACCAAACAGGTTTTATAAGACAAAGACAGATACAAGACAACATTAGACGCACTTTACACATAATTCATCATATAAAAAAATATAACTTAAATGCAGCCATATTGGGATTAGATGCTGAAAAAGCATTTGATTCAGTTGATTGGTCTTTCCTATATAGAATCTTATCCAGTTTCAATTTTCATAACAACTTCATTAGAACTATCCAGGCATTATATAAACAACCAACAGCTAAAATAAGGATTAACGGTAAATTATCATCATTTTTTGAACTGGAAAGAGGATGTCGTCAGGGCTGCCCCTTGTCTCCACTGCTCTTTGCAATCTTCATAGAACCTCTGAGCCAATGGATAAGACAGAATCAAAAAATTCAAGGTATTACACTTGGTCAGAAGTAACACAAAATAGCATTCTTTGCTGATGACATTTTAATATACCTGGGGCAGCTGGACACCTCTTTTCCAGAACTAATCTCAGTTTTTTCAGAGTATGGAGATCTATCGGGGTACGAATTAAACATGCATAAAACCCAAGTTTTAACATTCAACTATGACCCAAATCAATATTTACTAAGTAAACTCAAAACTAACTGGGAGATGGAATCTATGAAATATCTGGGGGCCAATATCCCGAAACAACTCAACAAAATTATAACACTAAACTATGATCCACTGATGGCAAAAATAAAATCTGATCTAGCAAGATGGAATATGATACCATTCTTGGGTACCACACAAAGAATTGAAGCAGTCAAAATAAATATACTTCCACGTCTTCTATACCTTTTCCAAACAATACCGGTTGAACCTCCCAAAAAAACATGGCAAGAACTGGACAGAAGGATCTCAAGATTCATATGGCAGGGCAAGAGACCTAGAATCAGATATAGAACCCTACAACAAAGACAAAGGTGGGCTCGCGCTGCCAAATATCAGGGACTATTTTAAAGCCGCACAAATTAAAACTTTAGTAGAGATATGTAACCCAGTCTACACTGCACAATGGAAGGAGATGGAATGCCAAATAACAAGTGACATCCCCCTACAGGCGATAATAGGGAACAATGCCTTACCTAAACTTTTGAATAACACTAACCCGTGGATAGAGACCCCGCTAAAAATTTGGTTTAAGATAGTCAGGGAGAATCAAACTAAAGAACCCTATCGATTACTGCAGTGGATTGCCTATGATCAAGACTTTACTCCTAATAAAACAGACACTAGATTTAAAAAGTGGAAAGAGAACGGACTGATAAAATATTACGATTTTTTTAAAGGGCAAATTTTAAGAAGTTTTGAAGATTTGAAAAAACAAGGTCTAATAAATCAAGACCTTTACAGGTTCTTTCAGCTTAGACACCACATAAACAAAATACTTATAAAGGAGGATTTGGAAAGGGCCCAGTCAGGTGTTCTGAAGGTCTTCTTAATGGCATATAAAGGGATCCCAGGGATCAGATACATCTCTAAAATATACCAAGGTCTTCAAGACTTAAAAGGAGACAACACATCATATATAAAAGAGAGATGGGAAAAAGAGGGGAATTTCACTTTACAACTGGAAATATGGGAAAAGCTAAATAAACAACAATGGAAAAGTACCTCATCCCTGCAGTGGAGAGAATTTGGATGGAAAAATTTGGCAAGATTTTTCAGAACACCTGCACAAAACAAATTTACTCATAAGGGGTTGAATTGTTGGCGCTTGTGTGGTGAAGAGACTGCAAATCATTTTCATGTGTTTTGGTCATGCCCAGTTATCCACCAATATTGGACCAATGTACAGACAATATTGGGGAAAATATTCAAAATAACAGTCCCCTTTTCTTTTGTAACTTTGTATTTGGGTTTACTACCGGAATCACTGGAAAGACGCGGAGAAAAATACTTATTCAGTTTTAATATTGGCAAGTAAAAAAGCTCTAACTTAAAAATGGATGTTGAAGGATTGTCCTACACCTGAAGATGGATTGGATTAACGTGATTCAAGACATTTACTCGATGGAAAAGTTGACATTCGCACTGAGAGAGGACATGGATGGGTTCTTGAACTTTTGGCAACCCTGGATCGCATATGTGTCTTCCATCAGATCTAATCTTTGACAAATACCATTTCAATAATGACACCTCTCTTTGTTTCAACACTACTCAGATGCTCTTTTATTTTTATTTATTTATTGTTCTTTTGCTTTGTTTTTGTTTTTGTTTTTTCTTGTTTTGTTTTTTGTTTGTTTTTTTTTGTTCTTTCTTTAATTCTCTTTTTCTTTCACTTAAAAAAAGGGTGTTGTAATAATTATTCTTCCAATGTTGTCAAAAAACAAAAAAAAAGGGAACTTGATGAAAATGTAAACAATGCAATGCTGTAATGACATGTATACCCTTTACAAAAACTTAAATTAAAAAAAAAAAAAAAAAGCTGATTGTAGACAATATATACAGTTAGGGATGAGAGTTAAAACAAAGCACAGCCGTTCCGTCACCCGATCTGCTGGCAGAGATTAAAGAGATGCGGTCTGAGATGGTATTTTTAAAGGACTTGTGAGCTGAAGTGTCCCAAATCTGAGAAACCATGCAGAAGTCTTCAGCCACAGCACAACCTACCACCAGCGGAGGACCTGAAAACCCCTCCCCAGCGCCGACTTTCATGCCATACCCACAATACCAGCTGGACCCATCTGGTCAGCACTACTTTCCTCAACAGCAGCCCCAAGCAGCTCTTCAGCAGTACTATCCAGCGCAAGGCCTGGCGCCGATGAGAGGCACTGCACAATTCCAGCAGCGCTTCGCCTCTCAGCGGTACCACATGCCCCGCCCACAACCAAGGTGTTATTATTGCATTCAGACAGGTGAAGAGTTTTGCCAGTGCTGTTTTAGCTGTGGGAGCAGCAAACATTTTAGAGCAGGCTGTAGAGCACAGAAGCCAGTGAAACCAGCCAGAGGTAACTCTTTAAACTAGAAGGGGTCACTCCAGCGGGACATGGTGTGACCAGTGACATAAAAAGGTCCCAGTGTTGTTATAGCTGTGCTACACAGGGTGAAAACCAGAGTTTGAAATGTTGTTAAATGTGTAAAAGTGCCTTGTACTGCTCCAAAAAGTGTCGAGGAGAGCGCTGGCCCATACACAAAGCCAAATGTAAGCCCTACACCTGTGGTAGAATTCGTGAAGGGAGTAGTGAGCATTTTCAGGCAGGCTGTAGAGCATATAGGGAGCATAATGCTGCAAGGGAGAGAGAAGCAGAGAGCCTGAAAGGCAGTAGCCCATCCAGTCCGGCAGCTGCAGCTCCAGCGGGGAATAAGAAGGTCATCGCAACAAAAGTCTTGGGTACAGTCAAATGGTTCAGTGTCAGAAATGGATATGGTTTCATCAATAGGAATGACACAAAAGAAAACGTTTTTGTACACCAGACAGCCATCAAAAGGAACAACCCGAGGAAATACTTTTGCAGTATTGGAGATGGCGAAACTGTGAAGTTTGATGTAGTTGAGGGAGAAAAGGGAGCAGAGGCGGCAAATGTTACCGGCCCAGGAGGCACTGCAGTCCAGGGAAGCAGGTATGCCGCTGACAGGAGCCGCTATAGGCGCTACCCCAGGAGGAGAGGCCCTCCCCGTGGAGACTATCCAGAGAACTATCAGAGTGATGGAGAGAATGCCCCCGAAGGAGACCAGCAGCAACCACAGCACTCACCACCACACTTTGTACGTAGACGCTACGGCCGCCGGCCCCCGTACACCAACGCATCGCGTGGAGGAACTGGTGAGCTGCAGGATCGCTGGGGGGGGGGCAGTCCGGATTGTGGTGGGGCAGGTTGGGCAGGGTGGTCCCATTTATGAACTGAAACCTGAGAGAGGCAAGGGTAGATCTAAAACTTTGCATCACAATCTTCTTCTGCCATGTGATCATTTGTCTTTGGAGACTTCTTTGCAGCCTCGTTCAAAGAAATACACCACTACCAGATCAGCGGGGACACCGGAGATTCTCTCAGAAGAGGACGACGATGATGAGGACGAGTATTATCTAGTGCCACTTCACTTGAGCGCTTGCCCCGATTTGCCACCGCCTGAGAGGACCGCAGACCCAGCTCAGCAGGAGGACAACATACCTGAAGAGGTGCAGCAGGAGACAGAGCTTGAAGCTGCAGCAGCTGACCAGCCATCAGAGGACGACATTGGTCAGGTAGAGGACTTACCTGCGGAGGTGAGCTTTCCTTCACCACACCCTCCTTCTCCTACCTGTAGTGATCCTAGTGAGGAAGTGAATCAGAGACCTAGACGTAACGCTAGAAAACCGAAAGTATTCACTTATGATACATTGGGTACACCAGCATGTTATAACATACAGACATCGCCTTATTATTCTGAACCAATCATGTCATGGGTATACAGTGTACATCCTTTCTACTTTAATGGGTTGGTGGTTATTTTGTATACTTGAAGTAGAGTAGATGCAGTTACATTGGACTCACACTGAAAGGTTGAGTTTTAAGGTCGTTTGACTCATTGGGACTGACTTAAAAAAAAGGGGGGGGGTATGGCTGTGTTGTGAGACATGTATATGTTGGACACTGCATATGTGATTTAACCACGATGAAGGAGAGCCAGCCCCCTGCGGTGCGGAGCCACAGAGCCTGGACCCCCTGCGGAGGACAGGGGACAGAAGACTTCCTGACCACTGAGGCTCGGGAAGAGAGAAGGGGGAGTTATGTAAATAAAAGGCTAATGAATGTGAATAAAGAGATTTTGAGAGAGATGTGTGATTTCCCCCGCGAGGGAAATGGTTTGATGTCAGAATGTTTAAATGAGAGAACTTTGGTGTGTTCACTCTCTTTGTTCGCTGCTCAGGAATGAGAGCAGACTGTGGAATGATTACTTGAATAAATTGGAATGAAAGACAATTCGGTTTCGTTATTCAAGACTCCCCACATTGGTGACTGACGACGTTGAGAATGAATGAAGAAATTCTCAGGGTCCCAGACTCACAGCGCTCAGAGCTGGCGAGCGCAGTGGCCGTTAAGCTGCCTGATTTCTGGCAGGATAACCCACGGTCGTGGTTTCTGCAAGCAGAGTCGCAGTTCGCGCTCGCAGGAGTAACGGTGGATGACACTAAGTTCCACCATGTCATCGCTAAACTGGACAACAGCACAGCTCGGTGCGTGCAAAGCTTGGTGGAGCAGCCACCCGCGACCGACAGGTACGGCAAGCTGAAATCCACCCTCATCAAGTTTTTCACCCCCTCGGCTGAAGTGAGGGCGAGGAGGATCCTGTCTTTGCTAGACCAAGGTGGACACAGGCCGAGCGCCCTGATGGAGGAGATGATACAGCTGAGAGGGTTGGACAACGATGATTTCATTTTTCAGTTCATCTTCCTCTCCAACCTCCCGGCGCATGCGAGAAGCACGCTGGCCGGCAAAAAGTGTCACACCCTGGAGGAGTTCCGGGAGCTGGCCCAGGAGGCAGATGGGATCCTGGACGCCTGCGGCGGGCAAGCAACCACAGCAGCGACCCGAGACAGCGGGGAGCCAGAGGCGGCAGAACCAGACTGGCCGACGACGGCGGCAACACGGCCACGACGAGGGGGAGCCAATAGCCCGGCGGCAGAGGCGCGGGCACGACACAGCGGAGGAGAAGATCTCTGCTTTTACCATCGGAGGTTCACAGAGAAGGCACGCAGGTGTGTGCCGCCCTGCATCTTCAGGAGTTCGGGAAACGGCAAGACCGGGGGTCGCTAGCAGCTTCGACCCTCGGAGAACGCAACAAGCTGCTCTACATCACGGATGCGCGCTCCGGACGAGAGTTCCTCATCGACACCGGAGCACAAGTGAGCTTCATCACCCCAACATACGCGGACCGGGTGGCTGGACCCAACGGTAGCGGAGCTACAGCGGCAAATGGCTCGAACATCAACACCTACGGGAGAAGGACCTTGCCTTTATGCTTACATGGCCGCACATATGAATGGACTTTTGTGATAGCGGCGGTGAGTTTCAACATGTTGGGCGCGGATTTTTTGTGTTCACACAATCTGTTAGTTGATCTTGCTAATAGACGGCTGGTAAATGCACTCTCTTTTTACTCTCTCCCCTGTTCAGCTCGAGTGTCCCCGCCACCAGTACAGACCCACGTCGCTACAGCAGGTGGTAAGTTTCACACACTCCTCACCCAATTTCCAGCGCTCACTGTGCCCACTTTTTCAGCGACGGTCGCGAAGCACGGGGTGAAACACTTTATCCCCACTTCTGGTCCTCCCGTGTTTGCAAAAGCTCGGCGCTTGGATGCAGTTAAGCTCGCCATTGCGCGCGAGGAGTTCGCCAGCCTGGAGAGGCTGGGCATCGTTCGTAGGTCGAAGAGCCCGTGGGCTTCGCCGCTGCACATGGTACCGAAAGCCGATGGCTCCTGGAGACCGTGCGGGGATTACCGCAGGCTAAACAACGCTACGGCGCACGATCGTTATCCCATCCCGCACATTCAGGATTTTTCGGTGCACCTGGCGGGGGCGCGCATTTTTTCAAAGATTGATCTAGTTCGCGGCTATCACCAAGTCCCGGTCCAACCGGAGGACATTCCTAAAACAGCGGTAATAACCCCGTTCGGACTTTTCGAATTTTTACGCATGCCGTTTGGTCTCAAAGGGGCGGCGCAAACATTTCAGCGGATGATGGATGCCGTGTTACGCGATCTCCCTTTCGTGTTGTGTACCTCGACGACATTTTGGTCGCGAGTACTTCAGAGGACGAACACGAAACGCACCTCACAGCAGTTTTTAGGAGGCTGGGAGAGCACAGCTTAATAGTTAACCCAGCCAAGTGCCAGTTCGGCGTCGAGCGGATCGATTTTTTGGGTCACCGCGTCTCCCCGGAGGGAGCGGTTCCGTTACCAGAGAAAGTACGCGCGGTAGCGGATTTTCCCCGTCACAAACGGTCAAATCACTACAGGAATTCTTGGGGATGGTGAATTTTTATAACCGATTCCTGCCCCACGCAGCTCAAATCATGCAACCGTTATATGCCGCGCTCAAAAAACAAAAACCGACCCAGGCGGTCGAATGGTCCCCGGAGCGGGAGCGCGCGTTCACAGAGGTTAAAAAAGCCTTGGCTGA
This sequence comes from Pholidichthys leucotaenia, assembly GCA_020510985.1. Taxonomy (NCBI): domain Eukaryota; kingdom Metazoa; phylum Chordata; class Actinopteri; order Cichliformes; family Pholidichthyidae; genus Pholidichthys; species Pholidichthys leucotaenia. The sequence goes on from CM035841.1 coordinate 340,390,285, forward strand.
CGCTGCGCTCCTGGCCCACCCAGACCCTGCAGCACGTATCGCGCTGACGACAGACGCTTCAGATTTAGCCATAGGGGCCGTTATTGAGCAACAGGTAGCCGGAGTTTGGCAGCCTTTGGCTTTCTTTAGCAAATCTTTAAGCGCGGCTGAACGAAAATACAGCGCGTTTGACAGAGAACTGTTGGCGCTGCATTTGGCTATTCGTCATTTCCAGTTCTGGCTGGAAGGACGGTGCTTCACCGCTTATGTGGACCACAAGCCGCTCACATACGCCATGGCCAAAATTTCAGACCCGTGGTCCGGCAGGCAGCAGAGGCAGCTGGCCGCAATCTCGGAATTTACCACTGACATTAGGCACGTCGCGGGCAAATTCAATGTAGTAGCGGATTGTCTCTCACGCGCGTTCACGACCCCAACATGCGCAGAGGCAGAACGGGCCACCGTGACCGCGCCGCAGGAGAGCGGCACGGTGGCGCGCGCAGCCCCGGTGCACGTGGGTATAGATTACGCAGCCATGGCAGCGGACCAGGGGGCGGACGCAGACGTGCGCGCGCTCCAGTCTGGACCAACAGGGTTGAGGCTGGAGAGCAAGTGTTTACAAACCGGTATGCCCCCCCTGATCTGCGACATGTCGACGGGGCGCCCGCGTCCGGTGGTTCCGGCCACGTGGCGCCGCCGTGTTTTTGACTCGGTCCACTCACTGGCGCACCCGGGGGTGCGCGCGTCGGTGAAACTAGTGGCGGAAAAGTTTGTTTGGCCGTGCCTGCGCAAGCACGTGAAGGAATGGGCAAAAACCTGCATTTCCTGTCAACGGGCCAAAATTCACAGGCACACAAGAGCCCCGTTAGAACCGTTCCGCATTCCGGCCAGAAGGTTCGACCATGTGCACGTCGACCTTGTGGGCCCCCTACCGGCATCACAGGGGTTCACGTATCTTTTGACAATGGTGGACCGCACCACACGTTGGCCGGAAGTGGTCCCACTTGCGACGACCACGGCCGCGGAGGTGGCTCGCGTTTTTTTAACGGCTTGGGTGGCGCGTTTCGGGGTTCCGTCGGACATTACGTCCGATAGAGGACCGCAATTCATCTCTGAGCTGTGGTCAGCGATGGCCAACGGCTTAGGAGCCAAAATTCACCGCACTACGGCTTACCACCCTCAGGCCAATGGTTTATGCGAGCGTTTTCATAGGTCTTTGAAGGCAGCACTCAGAGCGTCGCTCACGGATGCAGATTGGGTGAATAAACTTCCATGGGTTTTATTAGGGTTGCGTTCTGCGCCTAAAGAGGACTTAGACGCCTCCCCAGCGGAGCTGGTATTCGCACAAACTCTGAGGCTGCCGGGCGAGTTTTTACCAGAGCACCCAGAGCCCCCACCTCTCTCGGCTCTGGGACCGTTAGTCGGCACGGGGGCAGACACGCTCCCGGGTCCGGTTCATCACGCTTTTCCACGAGTTTTCGTCCCCAAGGCTTTGAAAAATGCCGATTTCGTTTTTGTCAGGCGCGAAGCCCTAAAAGCAACGCTCAAACCACCTTACGAAGGGCCATTTCGAGTGCTGGAGGCAGGTGATAAGCAATTTGTGCTAGATTTTGGAGACAGAAAAGAGACAGTCAGTATTGACAGACTAAAACCTGCTTTTGTCATGAAGGACGTGTCTGTACCGGTCGCGGTGGCGCCTCGACGAGGCAGGCCCCCGCAGGGGGCAATTAATCACTCTCTCCCTCAGTCAACAGACCCGAAGCAGAAACGCACCGCAGGCAAGGCGGGGCCAACGCACAGCAGATTCGGCAGACGGCTGAAGCCCAAGCGGCGCACAGACTGAATGTTGGTGTTGATTATTCAGTAGTGAGTAAGGTGCTATTTAATTTTAGGAATTAGTCTGTTCTTCATCGTTTGGGGGGGGGTTATATGGCTGTGTTGTGAGACATGTATATGTTGGACACTGCATATGTGATTTAACCACGATGAAGGAGAGCCAGCCCCCTGCGGTGCGGAGCCACAGAGCCTGGACCCCCTGCGGAGGACAGGGGACAGAAGACTTCCTGACCACTGAGGCTCGGGAAGAGAGAAGGGGGAGTTATGTAAATAAAAGGCTAATGAATGTGAATAAAGAGATTTTGAGAGAGATGTGTGATTTCCCCCGCGAAGGAAATGGTTTGATGTCAGAATGTTTAAATGAGAGAACTTTGGTGTGTTCACTCTCTTTGCTCGCTGCTCAGGAATGAGAGCAGACTGTGGAATGATTACTTGAATAAATTGGAATGAAAGACAATTCGGTTTCGTTATTCAAGACTCCCCACAGGGGGGACTGTGTTGGTATTTATCCCAGTATGCACAGGATATGCACTTAAAGTGTAATGGACACTTGAGACTGTGAATGAGTTCATCTCAAAGCCAGAATGTATGAAAAGAGTTCCGCCCTGTCATATATGCGTTATTTGGACTCAAAACTGAATGTATCAAAAGAGTTCCAGTCTGTAACAAAATGCATACACAAGAAACACTGGACAATGAGTATCTGATACTTGCATGACAGAATGTATGAAAAGAGTTCCAGTCTGTAAACTTTTTTTTTGAATTAGTTGACTATGCACTCTTTGAGAATTTTGCACTGTGACAGTGGTTATTATACATTTCACATGTCCTGATGTTGGGGACAACATCTATTTTGAGGGGGAGTATGTGACGGGTTAAAAATGGGGATTAATGGTATATGTGACGGGTTAAAAATGGGGATTAATGGGTTAATTAAAAGCGTATCATAAACAGGTTAAGAAGCAGATTACAGGTTAAAAAGTCAGTTAAAAAGCTGATTGTAGACAATATATACAGTTAGAGATGAGAGTTAAAAAGATTAATGTTTCATTATTGTTTTTGCACATGATTGTTACATTTAAAAACATCAGTACAGTATTAGGGGGGTTTGGGTGCTGTGTGCACTGTTTACGGTTTGTTGAGAGTTCGATGATTCACAAATTGATTGCTTTTGCCCGGAGAGGGAACTGTGTTATGCGCTTGCACAGAAGTGTCCATGTTCTTTTGAATAAAGCAGAATGGAGTGAAGACGTAGACCGCGACTCTGTTCATTATTTTTTGCTCAAAAGTACCACGTACCTCTCCCAAACTGTGCAGCAGAGGGCGCAACATTTTGGAGGCACCGCTGGGATATTTTGGTGAGAGAAAAATCCGCCAGCCGAAGTGGAAACTCGTGCTGAATATCCCCCCACAAACCCTGGCATCGGAGATGTAAGGCACCGCCGACATTCACCGTGGCTTCGACACCACGTGCAAAGGTTGTAACTCTAGCGCCGCAATCACCACTAGAGGGCACCACTACACCACGTGGTTAAAAAGAGGCCTACGTTGAACTGTTTATGCCCACTTCTCTGATGAAAATGGAATTGGAGGAAATGCTGTTAGAAGTTAAAGGTGCATTATATGAACTGAATGTTGAACAACTGGTTAATGTATGCAATGGACTACAGATATCTGAAATGGGAAAAGAGCAATTTGCAGACAAAAATCGAGGCCAGCTAATCACATTTGTCACAAGTTATGTTGAAAGAACTGAGTTAACTGAGCTAGAAGATGAGGGAATGTCTCATTTGCTAAATATAAAGGACTTGATTGAAAATGCAAAGATTCCAGAGTTAGAGATAGCGGGTGAAGATAAACAGAAAGAAGACCTGCAGAGAGAGGTACATGCTTTACGGGCTACACTTCAAGCCAAAGAAGAGGCTATGCATCAGCTAATGAGTAATAAACTGAGCCTACAGAGCACACCAATGCACAGACGAGCTTTAGCGCCTCCAGATAACTTCATGTGGCGTAAAGACTTTAAGATATCAGGCCATATAGGGGAGCCGGGACAAAAAGACAACCTCACATTTTCCAGTTTGGCCAGGCAGATTGAAAGTGGGCTCAGTAAAGGCTACCATGAAGATGAGATCATCGACGCAGTGATTCGCGCCATCACACCAGGCCTGCAGCTGAGAAGTTACCTAGAAGGCAAAGGTAATCTTACTCTTCCCACCCTGCGGAGGATCCTAAGGTCTCACTATCAGGAGAGAGGGGCTACTGAACTGTACAAGCAGCTTTCTTCAGAAGCTCAGAGCAGTAAAGAGACTCCCCAAAACTTCCTTCTGAGAACCATGGACCTTCGGCAGAAGATTCTTTTCGCGTCCCAGGAAGATGAGTCGGGTCTAAAATATGATCCCGCCTTGGTCCAAAGTTTATTCATGCACACCATCCTAACAGGTTTGCAGAGTGACAATGTTAAGAGTGACATGCAGCCGTATCTTCTTCAGCCCACGGCACCTGATGAAGTTTTATTGGAAAAGGTGAATATTGCATGCGCAAATGAAAAGGAAAGACAAGACAAGAAGAAACATGCTGTCCCCCAGCGAGTGGCCGCCGTGAATGCTGTTCAGTCCAGTGACACTCCTGCACCTGCAGAAAAAAAGACAGTTCAAAAACAAAGCACAGCCGTTCCGTCACCCGATCTGCTGGCAGAGATTAAAGAGATGCGGTCTGAGATGGTATTTTTAAAGGACTTGCAAGCTGAAGTGTCCCATATCTGAGAAACCATATATGCTGTAGAGCATATAGGGAGCATAATGCTGCAAGGGAGAGGGAAGCAGAGAGCCCGAAAGGCAGTAGCCCATCCAGTCCGGCAGCTGCAGCTCCAGCGGGGAATAAGAAGGTCATCGCAACAAAAGTCTTGGGTACAGTCAAATGGTTCAGTGTCAGAAATGGATATGGTTTCATCAATAGGAATGACACAAAAGAAAACGTTTTTGTACACCAGACAGCCATCAAAAGGAACAACCCGAGGAAATACTTTTGCAGTATTGGAGATGGCGAAACTGTGGAGTTTGAAGTAGTTGAGGGAGAAAAGGGAGCAGAGGCGGCAAATGTTACCGGCCCAGGAGGCACTGCAGTCCAGGGAAGCAGGTATGCCGCTGACAGGAGCCGCTATAGGTGCTACCCCAGGAGGAGAGGCCCTCCCCGTGGAGACTATCCAGAGAACTACCAGAGTGATGGAGAGAATGCCCCCGAAGGAGACCAGCAGCAACCACAGCACTCACCACCACACTTTGTACGTAGACGCTACGGCCGCCGGCCCCCGTACACCAACGCACCGCGTGGAGGAACTGGTGAGCTGCAGGATTGCTGGGGGGGGCGCAGCCCGGATTGTGGTGGGGCAGGTTGGGCAGAGTGGTCCCATTTATGAACTGAAACCTGAGAGAGGCAAGGGTAGATCTAGAACTTTGCATCACAGTCTTCTTCTGCCATGTGATCATTTGTCTTTGGAGACTTCTTTGCAGCCTCGTTCAAAGAAATACACCACTACCAGATCAGTGGGGACACCGGAGATTCACTCAGAAGAGGACGACGATGATGAGGACGAGTATTATCCAGTGCCACTTCACTTGAGCGCTTGCCCCGATTTGCCACCGCCTGAGAGGACCACAGACCCAGCTCAGCAGGAGGACAACATACCTGAAGAGGTGCAGCAGGAGACAGAGCTTGAAGCTGCAGCAGCTGACCAGCCACCAGAGGACGACATTGGTCAGGTAGAGGACTTACCTGCGGAGGTGAGCTTTCCTTCACCACACCCTCCTTCTCCTACCTATAGTGATCCTGGTGAGGAGGTGAATCAGAGACCTAGACGTAACGCTAGAAAACCGAAAGTATTCACTTATGATACATTGGGTACACCAGCATGTTATAACATACAGACGTCGCCTTATTATTCTGAACCGACCATGCCATGGGTATACAGTGTACATCCTTTCTACTTCCAAGAGTTTTGTGGTCAATGTTAATGGGTTGGTGGTCATTTTGTATACTTGAAGTAGAGTAGATGCAGTTACATTGGACTCACACTGAAAGGTTGAGTTTTAAGGTCGTTTGACTCATTGGGACTGACTTAAAAAAAAGGGGACTGTGTTGGTGTTTATCCCAGTATGCACAGGATATGCACTTAAAGTGTAATGGACACTTGAGTCTGTGATTGAGTTCATCTCAAAGCCAGAATGTATGAAAAGAGTTCCGGCCTGTTATATATGCGTTATTTGGACTCAAAGTTGAATGTATGAAAAGAGTTCCAGCCTGTCATATGTGTTATTTGGACTCAAAACTGAATGCATCAAAAGAGTTCCAGTCTGTAACAAAATGCATACACAAGAAACACTGGACAATGAGTATCTGATACTTGCATGACAGAATGTATGATAGCAGTTCCAGTCTGTAAACTTTTTTTTAAATTAGTTGATATGTACTCTTTGAGAATTTTGCACTGTGACAGTGGTTATTATACATTTCACATGTCCTGATGTTGGGGACAACATCTATTTTGAGGGGGAGTATGTGACAGGTTAAAAATGGGGATTAATGGGTTAATTAAAAGCGTATCATCCACGGGTTAAGAAGCAGATTACAGGTTAAAAAGTCAGTTAAAAAGCTGATTGTAGACAATATATACAGTTAGGGTTGAGAGTTAAAAAGATTAATGTTTCATTATTGTTTTTGCGCATGATTGTTACATTTAAAAACATCAGAACAGTATTAGGGGGTTTGGATGCTGTGTGCACTGTTTACTGGTTTTTGAGAGTTCGATAATTCACAAATTGATTGCTTTTGCCCGGAGAGGGAACTGTGTTGTGCGCTTGCGCAGAAGTGTCCATGTTCTTTTGAATAAAGCAGAATAGAGTGAAGACGTAGACCGCGACTCTGTTCATTATTTTTTGCACAAAAGTACCACGTACCTCTCCCAAACTGTGCAGCAGAGGGCGCAACACAGAGGCGCCGGAAAGATGGAGATATGTGGATCCGCTGTTCGGACGCCAAATGTTAGAATAATTTTGAGCTTAAATTATTCAAAGTCAAATAATCAGGCAGAAAGTTGAATTTATGTACATTTATTACAAAATCACCCCATTGGCCACTATGAGGGAGAGGTTACAAGGCATGACATTCAGACACACCTAGAATCTCTAAAGGATCCATTCTTCTAAGTCTCTGACATATATAGGTAGGAGAAAGGAGAGGGAGGATGAGGATGAGGATAAGGGAAGGGACAGAACGGGACAGTCCTGATAACTAAGCTTATGCAGGCGGATGTCAGACACTCTGGAGACATGGGTCATGAAGACATGAGATCCATAAAACTGACAGAATGTCCATCTACCACTGATCTGTACAGGCTGAGAAGTTCCTGTGCATTCCTGTGACCCAAAACAGGTTATGTCAAAGAGATTATAATAAATGGCTTAGATAATTCCTTACGCATGTACTGATCCTCAGTCTGAACTCGCTGAAGTTGCTCACAGAAACAGGCCAAGAATATATAAACTTATCCTATGTGGAATGCACATATAAACATTAAACATGGCATAAGAAAGGTATGATACTTCTCAAATATAATAATACATTATTAATATCAATAATAGTATAGATAATATGGAATTTTTCTATCATACCTCTTCTGTTTGTTTGTTTTTTTCCTGCATTTAAAGTACTTTAATAAGCTCATGCTTCTCTTGGACAGTGACGCTAGCAAGACACTCTGCCTGCCGACTGGAATGGTCATGCGGGCGGGCCGCTTCTGAACTCCACAAGGATGACGGTCACGCGGGTTGTTCGTGTGCATACTTGTGGACCGTCATTCCTTCATATTTTTTTCTTAAATTTAAATTTCCTTGGTGTGGCCTGGGCCACTCGGAGGTTGGTTCTGGGTGACATAGGACCCGCCCGCGGGCCACTAATTGAATAGGCCTGCCTTAATAATTTATACAACTTCTCGGTTAAAAGTGAAATTAAATATCTTATGAAGATATTTAACTCAATATCTCCTCAGTCACCTTGCCGTTGTCTCCCTGGGCAAGACACTTTACCCACCTGGCCTCCAGTGTCCATGACGCTGGGCATGAATGTGTATAAATGTTTGGTAGTGGTCGGAGAGGCCGTTGGTGTGGACTGGAAGCCACATTTCTGTCAGTCTGCCCCAGGGCAGCTGTGGCTACAGAAGCAGCTTACCACTATCACTGTCTGTGGAGTGAATGAATAATGTATCAATTGTAAAGCGTCTTTAAGTGTCTATGAAAAGTGCTATATAAATCTGATGCATTATTATTATTAGTACCTCACTTTTCCAGTTCCTCCTAAAGTGGAAGATGTCCACTTTACAATTTGCAATGAAATATATCCTTGTAATGACTTCCTTCACAAAAGGTCATCAGTAGCAACTCATGTACAATCATGATCACCCCCTCCACCACACACTGGACAGACAGCGGAGCACTTTCTCCAGTAGACTGCTACAGTTTTGCTGCCGAACGGCCAGGTACAGGAAATCTTTCCTGCCACATGCCATTTCACTGTACAATTACTCACTCTAATGTTTAATTCTGATCATAACAATGCTGCCATACTGCACCTTGCAGTCTAATTGGTACCTCACATTGCACCCTGCGCCTGATAGTCCTATATTGTACAGCGAGTATGACGTATCTATCTATACGGGTCACCATCTGCGATGTCTATAATGTTATCTAGGCAGGTTTACTTTCCTGGGTAATTCCTTTGTCTATTATGCTTGTTATGACCCGAGCGCCGGTTCTGATCGCGCTCAGGCTAAGTTCTTCTCGCTGCCGGCCTTGACAGCTGTGGGCTGTATTCTGGCCTCACCAGGCTCTTATTGTGAAGGTGCTCGGTGGGGCTTCCGCCTGTCAAGGGCCGGTCAGCTGTTTGTCATTACCGTCGTTAGTGCTTGGTCTTTATTAACCCGGCACTAGCGACGGTAAGACGCAGGAGTATTGGTCAACATTTGGTCAACATTCAGTCAACGTCCTGTCAATCTTTCTTTGCCAAGTCTGGGTCTATGCCTCGTCGTGCCTGAGAGTACCGTAGACCTTCATGTCAGGTTCGTTTATGTAACTTTGTCACAGTTTAGCTCGTTGTGGCCGGGGTTAGCCCTACGAGCCCAAGTCTCATTGGTGTGTGTGTGTTTGCCCTAAGGGGCTCATAGCTTTGTTGTGTCACGTCTGTGAATAAAATAACATCTTAGCCAAACTCTCTGGTGAACTCTCTGGCGTCTCTTGGTGATCCGCGAGGATCACCACATGACAATGCTGGGTGTTTCTGTTGTTTTGGTCGTCTCCTGTCATGCTGCTGTTACACTGTAATTTCCCAGTTTCGGATCAATAAAGTACATCTATCTATCGATCGATGTACATTCTGTGGTTCTAAACTTGAGACAGTGGAACATCAATTTTTCTACTGTAATTTAACAAAGGGGTTTTGGGAAACTTTCCAGTTATGGATATCACAAAATAAACTCAAACAATTCCTACTTTATCATACCAAGATTTGGAAGTGGAAAATAAAAGAATGGAGTTTGGAAATAATACTCTGATTATTTTAGCAAAATTTTTCATACACAAATGTCATCTCTCCAAAACAAATCCAATTATTGATGCATTTTCAAATGAAATAAATTTATATAGAGAAGTTCCAAAGTACTATAATGTATAAAATCACAGGTTTTGCATTAACATATTAGTAATCTAATTTCTTGATTTTCATTTTGTACTTTATTTGACATGTTTCTCTTTTTCTTTTGCTTTTTACCTCCACCAGTGGAGGAGGTAATGTTTTTGCCGGTGTTGGTTTGTTGGTTTGTCTGTCTGTCTGTCTGTTAGCAACATTACTCCAAAAGTTATCAACGGATTTTTATGAAATTTTCAGGAAAGGTGTGTAATGGCACGGGAAACAGAAGATTAGATTTAGGTGGTGATCCGGTTCACGATCTGGATCCAGGAATTTTTTGAAAATTATTTTATATATTAATATTGCGCTTTTCGTGTACTTCCCTTTTAAGACGTGTCCACGGAATTAAAGTGCATCTGGAAAGTATTCACAGCACTTCACTTTTTCCACATTTTATGTTACAGCCTTATTTCAAAATGGATTAAATTCATTTTTTTCCCTCAAAATTCTACACACAATACCCCATAGTGAGAACATGAAAAAAGTTTGGGTTTTTTTAGATTTTTGCAAATTTATTAAAAAATAAAAAACTAAGAAATCACATGTACATAAGTATTCACAGCCTTTGCTCAATACTTTGTTGATGCACCTTTGGCAACAATTACAGCCTCAAGTCTTGTTGAATATGATGCCGCAAGCTTGGCACACCTATCTTTGGGCAGTTTCGCCCATTCCTCTTTGCAGCACCTCTCAAGCTCCATCAGGTTGGATGGGAAGCGTCGGTGCACAGCCATTTTCAGATCTCTCCAGAGGATTTCGATTGTATTCAAGTCTGGGCTCTGGCTGGGCCACTCAAGGACATTCATAGAGTTGTCCTGAAGCCACTCCTTTGATATCTTAGCTGTGTGCTTAGGGCCATTGTCCTGCTGAAAGATAAACCGTCGCCCCAGTCTGAGGTCAAGAACGCTCTATAGCAGGTTTCCATCCAGGATGTTTCGGTATATTGCTGTATTCATCTTTCCTTCTATCCCAACTAGTCTCCCTGTTCCTGCCACTGAAAAACATCCACACAGCATGATGCTGCCACCACCATGCTTCACTGTAGGGATGGTATTGGCCTGGTGATGAGTGGTGCTTGGTTTCCTCCAAACATGACGCCTGACATTCACGCCAAAGAGTTCAATCTTTGTCTCATCAGACCAGAGAATTTTGTTTCTCATGGTCTGAGTCCTTCAGGTGCCTTTTAGCAAACTCCAGGCGGGCTACCATGAACCTTTTACTAAGGAGTGGCTTCCATCTGGCCACTCTACCATACAGGCCTGATTGGTGGATTGCTGCAGAGATGGTTGTCCTTCTGAAAGGTTCTTCTCTCTCCACAGAGAAACACTGGAGCTCTGACAGAGTGACCATCCGGTTTTTGGTCATCTTCCTGACTAAGGCCCTTCTCCCCTGATCACTCAGTTTAGATGGCTGGCCAGCTCTAGGAAGAGTCCTGGTGGTTCTGAACTTCTTCCATTTATGGATGATGGAGGCCACTGTGCTTACTGGGACCTTCAAAGCAGCATAAATTTTTCTATATCCTTCCCCAGATTTGTGCTTCGAGACAACCCTGTCTCAAAGGTCTACAGACAATTCCTTTGACTTCATGCTTGGTTTGTGCTCTGACATGCACTGTCAACTGTGGGACCTTATATAGACAGGTGTGTGCCTTTCCAAATCATGTCCAATCAACTGAATTTACCACAGGTGGACTTTTGAGCCTCATGGCAAAGGCTGTGAATACTTATGTACATGTGAGTTCTTAGTTTTTTATTTTTAATAAATTTGCAAAAATCTCAAAAAAACTTTTTTCACGTTGTCATTATGGGGTATTGTGTGTAGAATTTTGAAGAAAAAATGAATTTATTCCGTTTTGGAATAAGGCTGTAATGTAACAAAATGTGGAAAAAGTGAAGCGCTGTGAATACTTTCCAGATGCACTGTACGTGTGTGGCCACACACCTCCGTACCCCGGAAGCAGTACACTCCTAGCACTGTTTACTGAATGAAAACAAATGTGGTCTGCATCCACATAGTATGTGATGATTGACATTTCATCTGAAGACGCCAAGAAAAAGCAAGGAAAGTGTGTGGTTTAAGATGGGGTTCGGTGTGCGTGCAGATGTAACTTCGGCAGCCATGTACCGGCAGACAAGCTAAGGATGTCATTGTGAGCCACGTGACCCACACAGTATGTAAACACACTAACTTCAGCACTGGACAATGTTTAATTTTTATTAGCTCCGCCAAGGAGGTTATGTTTTTGCCGGTGTTGGTTTATTTGTTGGTTTGTCTGTCTGTCAGTTAGCAACATTACTCAAAAAGTTATTAACGGATTTTGATGAAATTTTCAGGAAAGGTTTTGGTGATGATCTGAGAGTGTATACCTTCACCAAGGGCTTTGTGCAGTAGGATTACACAAAAACTACTGGATGGATTTGGATGAAATTTTCACCAGAGGTGGTTCTTGGGCTACAGAGGAAGCCATTACATTTTGATGATGATCCGAGAATGCATACCTCTGCCAAGGGTCTTATCTTCTCACAGAGTGTTAGCAACAATTCTCCAAAACTACTGGATGGATTTGGATGAAATTTTCACCAGAGTTGGCTCTTGGCCTACACACGAACCCATTACATTTTAGAGGTGATCCATGATTGCATACCTCCACCAAAGCTCAGTCTTCTAGCAGTGGTTTAGCAGGATTACACAAAAACGTGGGATGGAGGCATGGAGGTACGGACAGATGGATGGACAAAGGGATGGAAGGAAGGAGCCTTGGCAGAGGTATACACTCTGAGTGCTTTTCTAGTTTTCCTCTGTTTTTTTTTTCTTTGTTGCACTAACTGTATTAATTTCTGCCTTTCAGTTCTGTTCAGTAACTCAGTTGTGTGGGTTGCCTTTTTGATTGCTGAAACTAAATCTTCAATTTAAAAAATAAAAAGTATCCATAGCTTTGAGATGCACCTTGTGACTATTTTGAAGACAGTGCCGCTGTTGTGTATGTAAATAGGCTGTAGTAGTAAGATGGCGGCCGGGTTGGACGTGGGATAGACTGGGGTGGTTAACTACCAGTTTCCGGTGGTGACACCACCCCTAGTATAAAGGAGGTGGGCGGAAGAGGCAAATCCTCTTTCATCGTGGGAGCCTCCTGGCCTGCAGGAGAGTGTCTTAAGCCTATATACGTATGTGACGAGTATTCTAATAAAGCTTCGTTAACTGAGTCAGTTGTGCATTCGTCATTGCCCAATTATGGATGTAACACTTGGCGACAAGGTAAAAGCGGTAATGGAAAGCTCTGTTGCCAGTTTTCGGCCGTTTTTGGAGGCCCCGGGCAGGTCGCCCGTGCCGTGGCCTTGTTGGTTTACTGCTTTTACCAACTACCTCGTAGTTTTGAACCTTGGTGAGTGTGAGGGGCTTTGCGCGAGGGCTGTGTTGGTCCATAATTTGGGCACTGAGGGGCAGAGAATACTGGAGAACCTTGGGAGGGCTGATAGCTTTGATGGCATTGTGGAGTTAATGGCACGCTACTTTCGTGCGCCAGAAAGCGTCACAGTCCGGCGCATCCAGTTTCGACAACGCTGCCAGCGGTCGGGAGAGCCGGTGAAGAACTTTATAGAGGCTCTCCGGGAGTTGGCGAAGGGATGTGGATTTGGACGCCTGGAAGATGAGATGATTCGGGACCAGCTGGCAGAGCACATCCGCTGCACGGCGGCCCAGTCCAGACTTCTAGTATACCTAGGAAGGTTGACATTGGCCACAGCTATCGAGCTCGCCCAACAGTTCGAGGCAGCAGAGACCATCACGAGAGGCCTTGCTGAAGGGGCTTCTCTGGACGAGGGTGAGTCTTGCACTAAGGCACTGTTTTTGGACCCTGGTGATGGCGATACCGGAGAGGACGAGTATGCCTCTGTAGTTAAAGTGAGGTCCACCCCAGGTACGACATGTTGCCATGGTTGTGGGTCCCCTGTTCACCGCTATAAGTCCAGTGTGTGCCCGGCGAAAGGGCAAGGGCACACGTGTTGTGGCAAGTGTGGTTTGCTGAACCATTTTTCCGGGGCGTGCGCAAACTTCAAACGCAGGGACCGTAGGGGAGAACCAGGTGCTGCGCAGAAGACTCCAACAATAGTGCACACGGTTTCCCCGGAAACTACGGGGAGGATCAGGTGCGATGTCATACTCGATGGTGTTGAGGTTCCACTGCTGGTGGACACTGGAGCAGTTATCTCCGTTTTAAACCTGGTGACTATGAAAAGTTTGTTTCCCCACCAACAGATAAGACAGCAGGAAAGAGACTATTATGGCTATGGATGGAACAGACTGGCAGTCTTGGGATGGAGGCCCAGTGTAAGTCTGTTGTGCCCCAGGCCCGCATTCACGTCACCGCTGCGGGGGTTAACATCATGGGGTGTAACCTCTTTTACACCCTGGGTTTCTCCATCGCCAATGTGTCAGGTGAGGAGTGGTCGGGATGCGGACTGTGGAGCTGACCAACTCCGTTGGTGGATGGTGTGGAGGTGCGGGAATCAGACTGGCCGGACACGAATGCAAAGGGAGAGCACGTTTGGCGCTGCGCGACACCGCCTCGGGACGGCGGACCCGGTTCTTCTGCTGCCCTGGATGAGGGTGCAAAACAGCACGATGGGACCCCAGGGGCGGCCTTTAAGGACGAGGTGCCCACGCCGAATGCTGAAGAGGTGAGACCGAAGAGCATGTGGCTAAATCGCTCAAGACAACAGTCTTCCATGGATGGCACGAACTGGACCAGCAAGTCGACCGGATCAGTGGTGGAGGCCAGTCGCGACCAGGGTGATCCAAGTAAGAAGAAAAGGGCTTCCCTACGGGTTGGAGACGTGGTTTGGCCCAGGTTTGAGGCCTGGATGAGAGGGGATCATGGTTCACGCGCACGGCGTGATGACCAGAGGCGGTTCCGGGTGGAGGCTGCTCGGAGTGATGGGCATCTGCGCTTGTCTGACCAGACCTGGAGGCATCCAAACGAGCTGCGTTGGACGTTGGAGGAGAAGAGGCGGCGCAGCGGGAGCCCAAAGGTCAAGAGACGGAAGCGGTTGGAGAAGGACCCATCAAAGGACTGAGGGTGTTGTTTTGTATTTATTTTGCTGTTTTGTCATTTGTATGTGTTTTTACCCTGGTCCTGATGTGTTTGATTTGCTACTGGTGTGGTACCCCAGTCTATTTCAGAAGAAGAACAGAGAAATGTGATAAGTAATGTGATGATTTGGGGTGATTAATGATATCTATGAGTGAAATTTTAGTGGTCTATATTGTAAATGTGAGATTTTATTGGCTCAATGGAGGTGGGTTAACAATTAAATTAAAAAACAGAACTGACATATGCTAAGATTTGATTTACTGTTAAGTTTGTTTTAAATGCCCGGGTTTGGGTGGTAGGGTGTGTTTATCCTGTTTAATTGACTATTTGTGCGAATTTACATACTTAGCGTTGATTGTTGAATAGTGTGCCCATTATAGGGTGGGTGTTGGGGGGGGGTGCCAGTAGTCTATGTGTGTATTGTAATTTTGTCTGCTCTTTTATGTGGAGCTGTTTTGGGGTTTGTTTTAGTTTAGAACACGGCTTTATTTTTCTTTCCATATTTGGCGGCAGAATAATCTGCCCAGCCGAGCGGGGGTGCTGGCAGTCTACCCCCCCCCCCTCCAACCTTAGTTGTATGCATGGATAGGAGGTTTGTTTGTTTCTGTGATTATTTTGCTTTAGAGTGTGAGTCGGGAAGCAAATTTGGGTGGGCTATCCATGCGCTTGGCATTTTTTTTTTGAAGGGGGGAAATGTTGTGTATGTTAATAGGCTATAGTAGTAAGATGGCGGCCGGGTTGGACATGGGATAGACTGGGGTGGTTAACTACCGGTTTCTGGTGGTGACGCCATCCCTAGTATTAAGGAGGTGGGCGGAAGAGGCAAATCCTCTTTTGTCGTGGGAGCCACCTGGCCTGCAGGTGAGTGCCGTAAGTCTATATACGTATGTGAAGAGTATTCTAATAAAGCTCCGTTAACTGAGTCAGTTGTGCATTCGTCATTGCCCAATTATGGATGTAACAGCCGCCATATTAGCTTCTACATTTCTGGTCAGATTCACTTCAAATATATACAGAAGCTTTAACTCATCAATACCTTGGACGCATTTGATTTTCACACACATCTTATGAGGGGTTCCATGTATTTTGGGGCAGGGTCTTTTTATGTCGTCATTACTCTAGCATCTACATTTCTCATTAGATTTTCAAATTTACAGAACTCATCAATACTTCAAACACATTTGATTTTCAGGCACATGTCATGAGTGGTACCACGTATTTTGGGGAGGGGTCTTTGTATGTCATCGCCGCTCAAGCTTGTATATTTTGATCAGACTGACTTATTTATACAGAAGTCAGTTTATTTATGCTCATCAATACCTGGGACTCATTTGATTTTCAGACACGTAATGAGTAGTACAATGTATTGTGGGGAGGGATCACCCTAGCTTCTACATTTTGATCAGATTCAATTCAGAATTTATACAGAAGCTTTAACTCATCAATACCTTGGATGCATTTGATTTTCATACACATCTAATGAGGGGTGGCATGTGTTTTGAGGAGGGGTCCTTTAATGTTGTCTCCGCTATAGCATCTACATTTCTGATCAGACTGACTTCCCATTTAAACAGAAACTGTGACTGAAATGATTCCATTTGGTAGGGGGAGGTTATTTTTTTCCAGTCTTTTCTATGTTGATCACAATTCTCTTTAGGGGCCATTGATATGCAGATGCATGGGGTATGTTAGCTTGCTCACTAAGGTTCTTTAATTATTATAAAGGAACATTAATTTTTCATGAGTACAATTTTTGGGTAATCTTCCCAATGGTTTGATCAAGTATGGAATTTATTTTTTCCCCAAACTTTAAACATTTTCTTGCTGCAAATGGATAGTCAGTTCAGAAATGCTGAAGGGTTGTCTGGTGGGTTTTTATGTTTTCTCATGAGTCAGGTTTTATCAACAAGTCTCCATGGCAGGGACTGGTTTGGGCTCCCTGGTGTGTTCCCATGCTCAGTGTTTCCTGTGCAGATCAGTGAGCTGAGTTGATCCCTCGGATGATCTTCTCTCCCAGTTTTGTGCAGGTACCCATAGCCAGGAGACTGAACCCCCGGGGAGCCACAGGAAGCTTATATCTCAATCCTGTTTACAGACACAACACATACGACAATGCTGACTAAGCAAACACATTCCTAAAAAGCTACTCTTGCCGTTAAAAGAGTTTTCTTATCAGGGAAATGTACTTATACCTGGAGCAATTGCTGACAAATATTTATGTTTGACTCAACAGATAAGGATTTCTCTGTGTTGTGTGAATGAATAGTAGACACTCATTTGTACTCATCTGTGTTGGCTTCCATGCTGACCTTCTCCCCTCTAGGTGTTGTAGGTCCCAAACTCTTAAGCCATAAATCCTATTAGTCAAGGATTCCCTGAGGCATTAGAAGTCATTTTCCCAACTTTAATTGTTTGCAAACAAAAACACTTATCTCAGAACTAAAAAGCCCAAATTGGGTTTTCATACTGAACATAAACCAAAAAGATGATATACAGTATTTTATGTGTTTCTGTACATGACTCATTCGTACTGATATTTAAGCTGTGAAAGAAAGCAGCTGCTTCAAGAAGATCCCACAGTTCCTGTGTGGTGTCGCCTCCCACCCTGTCACTTCAGGCTCATGTGTTATTTGCACATTGAAAATGGCAGGGCCAGCCCGGGAGACGGAAGTTCAGACCCCTCAGTCAGAGGTCATGTCGCCCTGCGTGATGTGTGAAACACGTGTGTGTCTGACTCATGATCAACACTGTTTACATTTATTCATAAATTTCAGTTCTTTTTTCATTCATGCGTGGTAGTGCTTTAGAGGGAATGTGGAAAAATAAGAAAGTGTCGCAGAAAAAATATGCTAAATGATTTTTAAAAAAATGTTCCTGTGTAAAACTATGGTCTAAAAGATTTACCTGCAATCAAAGATATGAAATCATCTAGTAGGATGCAGTATAGTCAGGTGCAATACTCAGTAATTTCAAGCTGAAAATTTACAGATGAACCAACAGGTCATGGCAATTTGGTATTTTATTTAAAAATAACACTATTTTATGCTGCTTATCACATTTGTTATTGCTGAATTTTTCTTTGCCAAATAAACAAACAGAAGTGTGTCATGGTTCGCCCCTCAGGGCAGAAAGCAGGACCCAGATGCGTAACAAGCATTCAACATTTTATTAATAAACTCCAAAAGCAAGCAGCTTGGAAACTGAAACAAAAGGCTAAACAGGCTTGACAAGGCAGGCAAGAAAACTCACAGACTTAGATACTGACAAGGCAGGCAGAAGTGTGGTTAAATGCCAAATAATGACTAATGACGCAGCACCCAACAGAGGGGCTGCGTCCTTTAAATAATGCAGATACTGATTAACAGAACACAATCGGGAAATATGGGACAGGTGTAGAAATCAATAATCACAGACAGCTGACACATGAGGCAAAAGCAAATGACAGGAGGGGGCGGGGCTAAACACACACACAGAGGGAGATGAACATACACAGGGGATCAGGGGAGACATGACCATGACAAACAATGACAGAACTGAAACCAGATCATAAATAATGCTAATCACAGGGATGGCAATTTTCTGCCGATCCGCGGATTTCCGCCGATTTTATCATCATCTATGTCATAATTTTGTACCTTTACCTTGTTCTCAATAAAGTTTGGAAAAAAAAAACATACGCGCTCGGCGCTTCCCCGAAGTCTCGCGATAACCCGGATGTACTCAAGCTACTGCTGTATTGTAAACAGCCCTGCGATTGGATAGTTGCAAACGATTGGACCAATCAAATGGCTCGTATGCTTTGTCAAAAATTCATTTCGGCTTGTTCTCAGGGATGTGATTTTTCCGGTAATTCACCGAATTCCGCTTTATTTGTATATTATATGTACGTTAAGTACGTTAGCGGCTTATGGTCCACGATGCAGTGAAAGTGTGCCCTTTCAGCCAGAACCGGAAGTGGCGTACACCAGGTAGAGAGCCATTAACTCTTTGTCGAACACGCTGTATTTACGCTCACTGTCGTGCAAAGACCTGCTTAAAAAAAAGGTGAGCGGCTGCCAAGAACCGGCAACGCATTGCTCCACGACGGCCGCTATGCCCATGTCCGAGACGTGGGTAATGAGCGCTGTTTTAACCTCAGAACGCCTGCTCCCGTTCAGGAGTCCAGTCGACTCTGTCGACTCTGCCGTTTGAGTGCAGCGTACAGCGGCTGTAAGAGCTGGGCTGCGCGGGGGAGGAAAATGAGCTGCTCAAGACTCAATGGAGATTGAAACTGGTGATCTGAAATGAATGCTGAAATTATAAAAAGTAATGGTATGTTGGAATTTTATTTCTATTATGGAATAGATAAAATTAACTGATTTTGATTTGATCAAGTGTTAAAGCATGTGATGGATAATGCTTGTTGGAATATTTACCTCTGCCAAGGAGGTTATGTTTTCATCGGCGTTGGCTTGTCTGTCTGTTTGTTAGCAAGGAAAAGTGATGGACGGATTTTCATGAAATTTTCAGGAAAGGTGTGCAATGGCACTTGGAACAGATGATTAGATTTTGGTGATGATCTGAGAGTGCATACCACCATCAAGGGCTTTTTTGTATTTGTGCAGCAGGATTACACAAAAACTACTGGATGGATTTGGATAAAATTTTCACCAGAGGTGGTTCTTGGGCTAGAGAGGAACCCATTATATTTTGGTGATGATCTGAGAATGCATACCTCAGCCAACAATACTCCAAAACTGATGGACAGACTTTGATGCAATTTTCACCACAAGTGGCTATAGGCCTACACACAAAACCATTACATTTTGGAGTTCATCCATGACAAACGGAAGGAGCCTTGGCGGAGGGATGCGCTCCGAGTGCTTTTCTAGTTTAGGAATGCTATCTTCTTGGAACATAAGTCAATATTATACAGTAATAAGTGGCATTCAGCTGTTTGTTTTATGTCATGTAAGCACAGTTCTGGTACTTAAAAATCATAAAAAACCCAGGAGCTTTGGGGAGCGAAGTGACAGTAAAGGTGAAAATTGGCTCAAAGTTCAATGAGGTAACAGAAACACTTGGACAGTTTCTGAAGAAACCAGAAAAGGAGATGAAGTTCAAAGTTCAGAGACTGACACAGCTTGCTGCCAAAAGGAAGAAAGTTTCACATTAGAAGTGACTTGGTGACCAGTGTAAATAGTGTAAAAAACTCTAATAGAACTGTTAAATATGTTGGGCTAAAGACAGTGAGACAACATTGAAGAAAAAGTAAGTTAAATTTAATGATTTATCTAAGTCTAGTATTTCATTTTTTTAATCATTTTTTTCAGTCTAAATTACTTGTATTTTACTGAAAACCTCCCAGCTTCAGGGGGGCTGCGCCCCCCCGGCCCCCCCCGTAAGTCAATCGACCAAATTAGATTTCAGCTGAAATCAGAATTTCCTGTTGCCATCCCTGTAATCAGAACCGAGAATCAGAATCAAAAACCAACAAACACTGATAAGTGCAGAAAATACAAAATAACCACAAAGCGAGGACATGGATTGAGTCCATGCTTAAAAGAAAAACAATGACTGAAAATGATGACATGAGACTCAACCCACGCCCTGACAGTACCCCTCTTAAGGGGCGGCTTCTAGATGGCACTCAACATTACATCAAATATAAACAAAACAGAAAAGCACCCTAACAGGGTGGGTGGGTGGGGGTGGGGGGGTTTAAGGCCAGATGGGCCAAAACAAATTCTTACCCCCAACAGAGACCAAAATCAACCATCCCTAAGGTAACCCATGTTCAAACCCCAAAGTCCAACACAAAACAGGTGAGGAGGTCTTCCAGAGTCCCAGAGCCACCAGACCAGAAAGCAAAATGGGTCAGGGGGCCTATCCAGGTTCATGGGACCCCAAATCAGAGCACAGAGCGAGTCGGGTGGTCTCCCAGAGTCCCAAGACCACTGGACCAGAGAGCACAGCGGGTCAGGGGGCCTACCCAAATCCATAAGCCACCTGAGGGGTGGACATGATGCATCAGGTGGCCTACCAAAATCCCTGGGCCACCAGACAGGAGAAAACACATGAGCCCTTTGTTCTGAAAATAACACAGAATCTTCTCGTACCGGGGAAAACAAAGATTTAACTACAGAGTTTCTTCATTCACAAGATAACACAGGATCTTCTCGTACCGAGGGTAACAAGGATTTCCATACAGAATTTTCTTGTTCACGAGATAACACAGGATTATCTAGATCAAAAGATAACATGGAAACTTTAAACTCAAGAGATGATAACAGGGAACCCAAAAACTCAGGAGATGGTAACAAGAACATATCAACCTCTGGAGATGATAACATGGACATTTTACCCTCTGGAGGTGATAACATGGACATTCTAACCTTGGGAGGTGATAACATGGACACTCCAATTTCTGGAGGTGACAACATGTCAACTTTATTCACAGGAACATCTGGCAGTGGCGTGCTGGCCTTCATGATGATGACGATGTTCTTTCCACTTCCGAATGATGGCTCCAACAGTGCTCACTGGAACATTCAGCAGTTTGGAAATGCGCCTGTAACCAATGCCGTCATTATGTTTATAAAATGATGGCATTGGTGCATTCAGACCAAATGTGAAGCAAATTTTTCATGTAAGGCTAATATATGTAAAGTTAATGTAAATTTCAGCCTTGAGAGTCTGCCATAAAGAAGTAAGCATCAACACTGAAGAGTAAACAAGTTTGAAAATGAGCCACTAAACTGCAGACAGATGGACTGGGAGCTCTGAAGCTGACTCGGAGTGTCTGTTGTTTATCAACCCATGTACTCCAGCAACAGATATACTCATGAGGGCTAGCAGTGTAAACAACCTCATTCAGGTGAACTTTTGGAGGAGGCTATGACAAATTTCCAGGTGAGAGCCCCGCCAAATAACATTGTAAACTTAAACATAACTGCATTTCTGGGATTTCCACAGCAGGCAGAAAGCAGCTGCAGAAGTTATGAAGGCAACTCCATTTAATTCAGTTCAACTTTATTTATATAGCGCCATTTCACGACAGTCATCTCATAACACTTTCAACTGTAGGGGAAACCCCCACGATTGCAGAAAGTCTCCAGCAATCAGGCGATCCCCTGTGAGCAAGCACTTGGCGACAGTGGAGAGGAAAAACTCCTTTTTAGCAGGAAGAAACCTCCAGCAGAACCAGACTCAGGGATGGGCAGTCATCTGCTGTGACTGGCTGGGGGGTGAGGGGATAGAGAAGAAGAAGAAAAGAACAGACATGTAGAGAGAAAACAGCACAACAGGGACTCAATCTATGGGAGAGAACAAACGGATGTTAATGACCAGCGAAAATATTTCATTGAGAGTGAAGAATGGAATGAAGCCCAGTGCATTGTTGGAGGTCCCCCGACTGTCTAAACCTATTAGCAGCATAACTAAGGGAGGGTTCAGGGGCACATGATCCCACCCTAACTATAGGCTGTATCAAAAAGGAAGGTTTTAACCCTATTCTTAAAAACAGCCCCTCTGCAACTCGCTCAGATGTGAATTCATGTCTGTTTGCATGTTTACATTAAGTTAAAGCTACAGTCATAAAGATTCTTACAAATGATGGGTTCATAAGAATCTCCCAGTTCCTACGAATTCTGGAGTTTGCAGACATTTGTGGAGGGGGGTATAGTTTGTTACGCAAGAGCAACTTGAGGCATTCTTAAGAAATGAGGTGCTTTTCTGTCATACGATGGCCCTAGAGTTCTTACATTCTTCGTAACGGTACCTTGGGATCTTCCTATGGCATACTTACTGCCATCTTATGAAAATTTTTGCACAACTCACATCACTCTCAAGTTGTTGATAGGAAAATCTTACGGCTTTCGGCACATTTTGTCAGCACATATGTTGCACAATTGATGTACTTCTGCCTTATGAGTGCCTCACTACCGCCTCACACATGCTGTATGAATCTGAATCTCCGTACGAACAGGGATTGTACAGTGTTTCCTACAACTGCTGTAAGGGACCCTCAAGAACACCTTAAGGTGCTCTCAAGAACAATTTAGGGTGTTCTTGAGACATACTTATGGCCAACATCTTTCATAGTTCTTAGGTTGTTCTTATGGCATTCGTACAGCCACCCTACGATGAGGGGTTTTCGTAGAAATCTTGGACAAGACCATCGACCTGGCCACGAACTTCCGAATGGTCTACGAACACTGGATTCTCCTTTGGCCGCCTTAAGAAGGCCATATGAAATGGTCCAAAAATCGTTCATACAGTGTTTGCAGCCGTTTGTAAGGGTATTTGTGACCATAGCTGAACATGTAATCGGGCCACGTGAAAAATTCACATTTGGTCTGAAATGCACCTTTAGACATTAGCTTATTTTCTTGTAGTATTATCTCTAATCAGGACCAAAGGCAGATTGCTGAAGCTAACAGTTTAGCCGCTCATTCATGAATGTTTCTGTACCTATTGTACTCCAGGCACCAGTCATATCCTGTCGACCACTGAAAACATCTCACCACTGTCCACCATTGATGCATTATTTTATTCATTCTTCAGACAAATTCAAATTAGTTGGCTCAGGCTCACTGTTGGAGCTAGGAGCTAGCGACATAAGAGGGATGGTCTTAGAGAATTTAAAAAGACATGCCCTGAAACCAGGCATATAAGCAATAGTGATGATTCACAGTGATGCTCCAATAATTAGATATTTAAAGGAAATTAAGATAAGATAAGCCTTTATTAGTCCCACAATGGGGAAATTCCAGGATTGCAACAGCACAGGGATAGCAACACTCAGAGCAACAATCAGAAGGCAAGAGAAAAAAAACAAGAGCAGCAAATATACATATGTACATATAAATATAAATATACACTACCGTTCAAAAGTTTGGGGTCACCCAGACAATTATTTTGTGTTTTCCATGAAAAGTCACACTTATTTACCACCATGAGTTGTAAAATGAATAGAAAATATAGTCAAGACAATGACAAGGTTAGAAATAATGATTTGTATTTGAAATAATAATTTTTTCCTTCAAACTTTGCTTTCGTCAAAGAATCCTCCATTTGCAGCAATTACAGCATTGCAGACCTAACATGATTGCACAAGGGTTTTCTAGACGCAATGAGCAAACACATTGTACCATTAGAACACTGGAGTGATAGTTGCTGGAAATGGGCCTCTATACACCTATGTAGATATTGCACCAAAAACCAGACATTTGCAGCTAGAATAGTCATTTACCACATTAGCAATGTATAGAGTGTATTTCTGATTAGTTTAAAGTTATCTTCATTGAAAAAAAAGTGCTTTTCTTTCAAAAATAAGGAAATTTCTAAGTGACCCCAAACTTTTGAACGGTAGTGTATAAATATAGACACACAGTGCGGAGCATTGTAGCTAGATGGGATAGATATATAAATATATAAACAAAGTGCGGAGCATTTTAGCTGGATGGAATAAATATATGAGTATATAAACACACAGTGCGAAGTATTGTAGCTAGATGGAATGAATATGTGAATATATAAAAACACAGTGCGGAGCATTGTAGCTAGATGGAATAAATATGTAAATATATAAACACACAGTGCGGAGCATTGTAGCTAGATGGAATAATATGTAGATATATAAACACACACAGTGCGGAGCATTGTAGCTAGATGGAATAAATATATGAATATATAAACACAGTGCGGAGCATTGTAGCTAGATGGAATAAATATGTAGATATATAAACACACAGTGCGGAGCATTGTAGCTAGATGGAATAAATATGTAAATATATAAACACACACAGTGTGGAGCATTGTTGCTAGATAGAGTAAATATATAAATATATATATAAACACACAGTGCAGAGCATTGTAGCTAGATGGAATAAATATGTAAATATATAAACACACACAGTGCGGAACATTGTAGCTAGATGGAATGAAACAGCACAACCGTCTACTTAGTTATCCTACATGGTATGATTATGTACCCATACA
The DNA here is from genome assembly GCA_020510985.1 of Pholidichthys leucotaenia. Classification (NCBI taxonomy): domain Eukaryota; kingdom Metazoa; phylum Chordata; class Actinopteri; order Cichliformes; family Pholidichthyidae; genus Pholidichthys; species Pholidichthys leucotaenia. Next base: position 340,414,907 of record CM035841.1, read on the forward strand.
TATTCTCACCCTCCATAGCAACCGGTATTTTCCTAGTTGTATACCGGAAGGGACCATTGTGTAAGTCTATTGCGTCTTTTGCATTCAAAACTATTAGGTTGTCACGTCTTTTTGCTATCTCTGTGAGCAGCCCTGCTTAGGTTGTACAGTCTGACAGCCGTAGGTAGGAAGGACCTGCGAAACCTCTCGGTTGTGCACCTAGGATGATGTAGTCTGCTGCTAAATGAGCTCCTCAGTGCATTCAGTATGTCCTGCATAGGGTGGAACTCAGACTCCAGCAGAGATGACAGTTTAGCCACCATCCTTCTCTCTCCTATCTCCTCCACTGGGTCAAGGGGCTGCCCCAGGACAGAGCTAGCTTTCTTGATCAGTTTGTTCAGTCTCTACCTATCGGCTGCTGTAATGCCACTGCCCCAGCAGACCACTCCAAAAGTGATGGCTGATGCTGCCACCGTGTCATAGAATGTCTTCAGCAGCGCCCCTTGTACACCAAAAGACCTGAGTCTCCTCCGTAGGAACAGCCTCCGCTGTCCCTTCTTGTAGAGTGTGTCAGTATTGTGTGACCAGTCTAGTTTATTGTTCAGATGAACACCCAGGTACTTATAGGATGTCACCATCTCGATGTCTGTTCCCTGTATATTTACTGGTGCTGTGAGGGGTTGTCCTTGCCTGCGGCAGTCCACCACCAGCTCCTTAGTTTTCCTCGCGTTGATCTGGAGGCAGTTCCGATGGCACCAGTCCACGAAGTCCTGGATAAGCCCTCTGTACTCAGCTTCATCTCCATTGGAGATGATGCCAACGATCGCAGAGTCATCAGAGAACTTCTGTAGATGGCAGTGTGTTGTGTTGTGTGAGAAGTCCGCAGTATAAAGGGTGAACAGGAAGGGAGCCAAAACCGTTCCCTGGGGGGCCCCTGTGCTACCGATGATCGTGTCGGACACACAGTCCTGGGCTCTCACAAACTGAGGCCGGTTTGTGAGGTAGTCCAGGATCCATGATGACAGGTGCTGGTCCACCCCTGCGCACAACAGCTTGTCCTTCAGGATCATCGGTTGGATGGTGTTGAAAGCACTGGAGAAGTCAAAGAACATGATCCTCACCGCATTCCCGGGCTTCTCCAGGTGGGACAGAGAACGGTAAAGGAGGAAGATCACTGCATCCTCCACCCCGATGCCATGCTGGTAGGCGAACTGGAGTGGATCCATCGCTGGTCCCACCAGGGGGCGGAGGTGAGCAAGATAAGATAAGATAAGATAAGATAAGCCTTTATTAGTCCCACAACGGGGAAATTCCAGGATTGCAACAGCACAGGGATAGCAACACTCAGAGCAACAATCAGAAGGCAAGAAAAAAAAACAAGCAAGCAAGAGCAGCTAATAAACATATGTACGTATTACTATAAAATATATATATATACACACACACACAGACACACAGTGCAGAGCATTGTAGCTGGATGGAATAATATATGAATATATGAACACACAGTGCAGAGCATTGTAGCTAGATGGAATAAATATGTAAATATATAAACACCCACAGTACGGAGCATTGCAGCTAGGTGGAATAAATATGCAAGGAGAAGTCTCTCCAGGGTCTTCATCATGTGGGACGTCAAGGCCACTGGTCTGTAGCTGTTCAGATCTTTGGGGTGGGAAGTCTTTGGTACAGGTACCACACAAGATGTTTTCCACAGCTATGGTACCCTCCCCAGCTTCAGGCTCAGATTGAAGATGTACTCCACAATCCCACACAGCTGGTCTGCACAGGACTTGAGGAGCTTTGCGCTGATGCCGTCCGGTCCCAACGCCTTCCTCACCTTGATCTTCCTCAGCTCCGTCCTCACCTGGGTCTTAGTGAGGGTCAGGTTGGGGGGCTGTGTGTTGGGAGTGGGGGGGTGTTGGTGGAGTGGGGAGTGGGCAGCAGGATTTGATGTCTTTAGAGGCAGCAGTGGTTGTTGTGCAGTCAGGGGGGAGGGCGGTTGGTCAAACCTATTGAAAAACAGATTCAGATTGTTCGCCCACTCCCTGCCCCCCGTGGCCTGGGGGGAGGTATTCTGGAGCCCAGAGATGGTTTTAAGGTTTCTCCAGACCACGCTGATGTCGCTCTGTTGCAGCTTGTCCTCCATCTTCTTCCTGAAGCTGTCCTTGCCTTCTCTGATCTTTCTCCTCAGCTCCCTCTATACGGACTTCAGCATCTCCCTGTTCCCCGACCTGAAGATCATCTTCTTCTCTCTCAGAAGTGTTTTTATCTCAGGGTTGATCCAGGGTTTGTTGTTTGAGCAACACCGTATGGTCTTGGTGGGAACAGAGTTGTCCACACAGAAGCTGATGTAGTCCGTGATGGTGTAAGTGAGGCCATCGATGTCCTCACCATGTGGATCGCAGAGCTGCTCCCAGGCGGTGGTTTCAAAACAGCCCTTTAGAGCGTCCATTGCCTCCTCAGACCATAACTTCACTGTGCGCATGGCTGGAGGTTGTCTGTGCACTAGGGGTTTGTACACCGGCCGGAGATGAACCAAGTTGTGATCCGATCTCCCGAGTGGGGGGAGTTGTGATGAGGTGTACGCCTCCTTAGTGTTTGCGTAGAATAAGTCCAGTGTTTTATTGTCTCTAGTGTGGCATGTGACATACTGGGTAAAAGTGGGTAGAATGGGAGACAGTGAAACACGGTTGAAATCGCCTGAGATGAGGAGAAGAGCATCTGGGTGTTCTGTCTGCAGCCTGCCAGTTACTGAATGGATGACGTCACGCGCTGTCCCAGCGTTCGCCGTCGGATTTGCATAAACAACAATGCAGATCATGTGTGAGTATTCCCTCGGGAGATATGTAGGCCGCATGCTAACAGCTAGCAACTCAATGTCTTTGCTGCAGTGTTGTTGTTTAACAGTGATATGTCCCGGTCTGCACCAGTTGTTGTTAACATACATTATCATTCCACCGCCCCTTGCTTTGCCACTGTCTGATGTTCGGTCTGTCCGTATCGCGTGGAAACCCTCCAGTTCAATGTTAGCATCTGCTGCTAATTCAGTTAGCCAAGTCTCTGTGAATAGAAACAGGCTACACTCCCGGTATATGCTATCGTAGCGGGAGATAGCCGCTAGCCCATCTACCTTTCCCAGTAACGATGGTACATTCCCCATAACAACGGATGGGAGAGTGGGTTTGTAATCAGAATCAGAATCAGAATCAGAATCAGAATCAGATTTATTGCCATTGTTCATGTGATACACAAACTAGGAATTTGTCTCGGTGCCATGCTGCAACATTAAAAACATAATGAGAAAAAGGGATAAAATAAAAAACTAAAGGACTAGAAACGTGCAATAAGTGTAGAAAAATAAGTAATAATAAGTAATAATAATAATAATACTAGTAATAATGAGTAGTACTAGTCAAGGCAGTTTAAAAAATTAGCATGTAGCAGATAATGTGAAGTACCACATAGTGCAGTCAATAATGCAACAGAAAAACAGTGGTGATTGACATGAGTCTGGTTGAGCTGCTGTACATAGTGCACGAGAGTCAAAAGTCACTTAGTGTTCAGCAGTCTGATGGCAGAGGGGAAGAAGCCGTTCATGTGCCGGGAGGTTTTAGTCCGAATGGACCGAAGCCTTCTACCTGAGGGGAGGGGGGCAAACAGCACGTGACCAGGATGTGAAGGATCGGCTATGATCCGGCCAGCACGCCTCCGAGTCCTGGAGATGTACAGGTCCTGGAGAGATGGGAGTTTGCAGCCTATCACCTTCTCAGCAGTGCGCACGACGCGCTGCAGCCTTAGTCTGTCCCTGGCAGTGGCTCCTGCGTACCACACAGTTATGGAGGAGGTGAGGATGGACTCGATGATGGCCGTGTAGAACTGCACTAACATCTTGGTGGGTAGCTTGAGCTTCCTCAGCTGCCGCAGAAAGAACATCCTCTGCTGGGCCTTTTTGATGAGGGAGCTGATGGTTGGCTCCCATTTGAGGTCACGGGTGATGGTGGTGCCCAAGAAGCGGAAGGAATCTGCAAAGGTGATGGGAGAGCCTGTGATGGTGAGGGGGGGCAGGGGGGATGTGACTTTCCTGAAGTCCACAATCATCTCTGCTGTCTTCAGAGCATTCAGCTGCAGGTTGTTGTGGCTGCACCAGGACACCAGCTGGGCCACCTCTTCCCTGTAGGCGGACTCGTCGCCGTTGGAGATGAGCCCGATGAGGGTGGTGTCGTCCGCAAACTTAATCAGCTTAACAGACTGGTGGGAGGAGGTGCAGGAGTTGGTATAAAGGGAGAAGAGTAGGGGGGAAAGTACACAGCCCTGGGGTGATCCAATGCTGATGCTAACAGAGTCTGAGACAGACTTCCCCAGGCCTTATATTTCTTAAATATAGTACCTTATATTTCTTGCCTTCCGCCTTACTCCAGCATGGCACCCACGGCGTTTTCGCCTCAGTTCTCCCGGTAAGTCGAATTTTTCCGTTAGCACCGGGTGGCGGTTGAGTGCTAGCAGCTCTTCCCTGCTGTACCGTCTCCTGCTATAAACAGTGGCTCCGTCCACCGGCTCGGAAGACATTTGAGGCGATCTGTGTGTCCGTGATATATATGGAGTGAAAGGTGTGCCGGATCAGAGAGTTGTCACCGGATCAGAAGAGAGAGGAAGGAAAAAAAAGACTCAGAATTGAGCCGCTGTTGCAAAAGGCAGCCGACTCGTGTGGCGCCGGAAGTGAAAAAAAAATAAAAATATTTGATCCAAATATGTCAAAAATATTTCATCAAGACCTGTGAGAGCTGTCAAAATGTGGGAAAAGTGCAGTGAATGGGATCCTTAAGAAAAGTTGTGGACCACAACTTTTTTCTTGTCTTTACAAATGTATTTAATGTAAAACATGGATTTGTCTGCTAGTTTTTGTAGTAAAATGAATATGAAGATGAACATATTTCCACATTTATACAGTTTAAGAAAGACTCTTCTATGGCAAATAACCAAAAAATTATTATATTGATATTGTCAGTTTACTATTATTTTAGAAAAGATTCTGCTGTACTTTACAGTGATTTTTTTTTTATTTTTGCAATGCATTCATGTTTTTTTGGTATGCTTTATTAATCCTAGAGAGAAATTAAAGGGCATCCATCTGGATGGATAAGGCAGCCAAGGTGTGGCGCCAATCCTTTCACCATTCATACACACATTCACACCTAGGGCCACTTTAGAGTTTCCAATTAACCTTAACTTGCATGTTTCTGGTCTGCAGGAGGAAACCGGAGTATCCAGGGTAAACCCATACAGACACGGGGAGAACATGCAAACTCCACACAGAAGGGTCACTGATGGTCAGGGAGTGGGATCGAACCCATGATTGTCAGGGGTGGAATCGATCCCGTGACCTTCTTACTGTGCTGCCCAGTGTTGGGTGTAACGCATTGCAAAGTAACGCGTTATAGTAGTCTGATTACTGTTCAGTGTAACGCAGTAATGTAACACGTTAGTCTGATAAATGTAGCAGTCCTGCTACAGTTACTAATTCGAAACATCGCATTACTAATGTTTCTTTTTAACCACTTACAAAATGGGAAAACAACTGCACTGTTTTGAATTGCCAGCTTCCAATAAACAGTAGAAGAAGCAAGAAAAAAAAAGCTATGCGGGTTTACGTAGGACCTCCAAACAAATGGCACTTGCAGCAGCCGAGGGGAATCATGCAAATGGAAGAGTTGAGTAACTCGCCATTTGGTGGCTGAAGATATGTTCATTACTTTGAATATGTTGAGCGAAAGGACAAGAACATGACGGTAATGTGCAAACTTTGTCCGGGCAAGAAACAGCTTTCCACCGCTGTGAACTCAACAGCTAATCTCTCTAAACACCTCCAAAGGCAACATGCTAATGTGAAGCTTGTTGCCACTAGCGAGTGAGGAGCTTGCGGTGACTGTGAGGAAAAAAAGCAAGGTTCCATCGGTCAGGCAGCCATGGCTTGATTTTCAACACCAGGTATCGACAAAAGCAAAGATAAATAGGCTTGTAGCAGTGTACATTGTTGAGGAAATGTTGCCTGTTTTGACTGTTGAATCACCGTCTTTCAGAAACATACTAAGTAAAATACCTATGACAAGAAACAGCCTCCCGCTTTCGGACAGGAAAACTTTTGCTAACTACCTAGATGAGTGTTATATTAAGATGAACACTGAGCTTAAGAAAACATTCGAGAGCTTGGAGTATGTGTCAACAACCGCTGACATTTGGACTAGCCACAACAAAAGCTATTTAGGAATGACAGCCCACTGGATCAACTCAAACAGTTACATGCATGAGAAAGCTGCCATTGCCTGTAAAAGAATTAAAGGATGGCATACATATGATGTTGCTGGTAGTGAAATTGAACAGGTTCACTCAGCATATGGACTTACACACATATGGACTTACACACTGCTACTGTAACTGACAATGGGCCAAATTTTGTTAAAGCTTTCAAGATGTATGAGACTGTAGCATCTGATTCAGAGGAGGAGAAGGGTGGAAATGAAGATGCTGCATTTGCTGATGTGGAAGAAGTGCTCTCCAGTAGCACCCCAGAGGGACAGTATTCTTTGCCTCCTCATTTGAGATGTGCCTCACACACACTGAATTTAATTTCTAGTAATGATGTTGACAAATGGCTGACAGCAAACCCTGACTCCAAATTGATATACAGAAGTGCAACCGCAAAGTGTTCTGCCTTCTGGACAAAGACCAGACGTTCTACTGTAGCCTCTGAACTTGTTGAGGATATGTGTAAAAGGAAGCTTATTGTGCCTACAACAAGGTGGAACTCCTTCCATGATGCTCTGTCTCACATCATTGACATTCCCATCCCTGAACTAAACTCTGTTTGCAGTCAACTACAAATTAAACCCTTTGCTGAACGGGAGTATCAGTTCCTTAAAGAATACTGCTCAGTCATGAAGCCACTCACTGTGGCTTTGGATATATTGCAAGGTGAAGATAACTGAATCAGAATCAGAATCAGAATCAGAATCAGAATCAGAATCAGGTTTATTGCCATTGTTCATGTAGTACACAAACTAGGAATTTGTCTCGGTACAATGCTGCAACATTAAACATGATAAGATAAGAGAAATAAACTATACATGTAATAAAGTGTAGGATAAGATTAAGTGATACTGGTCAACAGTTAAAATATATATTAGCCAGCAGCAGATACTGTGGAGAACTATATAGTGCAGTCGGTAATGCAGGAAGAAAACAGTGATGATTGACATGAGTCTGGTTGAGCTGCTGTACATGGTGCACGAGAGTCACTTAGTGTTCAGCAGTCTAATGGCAGAGGGGAAGAAGCTGTTCATGTGACGGGAGGTTTTAGTCTGGATGGACCGAAGTCTTCTACCAGAGGGGAGGGGGGCAAACAGTACATGACCAGGGTGTGAGGGATCGGCTATGATCCGGCCAGCACGCCTCCGGGTCCTGGAGATGTACAGATCCTGGAGAGATGGGAGCTTGCAGCCGATCACCTTCTCAGCAGTGCGCACGACGCGCTGCAGCCTTAGTCTGTCCCTGGCAGTGGCTCCTGCGTACCACACGGTTATGGAGGTGGTGAGGATGGACTCGATGATGGCTGTGTAGAACTGCACTAACATCTTGGTGGGTAGCTTGAGCTTCCTCAGCTGCCGCAGGAAGAACATCCTCTGCTGGGCTTTTTTGATGAGTGAGCTGATGGTCAGCTCCCATTTGAGGTCCCTGGTGATGGTAGTGCCTAGGAAGCGGAAGGAATCAGCAGTGGTGATGGGAGAGCCTGAGAGGGTGAGGGGGGGCAGAGGAGTAGTGACTTTCCTGAAGTCTACAATCATCTCCACTGTCTTCAGAGCGTTCAGCTGCAGGTTGTTATTGCTGCACCAGGACGCCAGCTGGGCCACCTCTCTCCTGTAGGCGGACTCGTCGCCGTTGGAGATGAGCCCGATGAGGGTGGTGTCGTCCGCAAACTTGATCAACTTGACAGACTGGTGGCTGGAGGTGCAGGAGTTGGTGTAAAGGGAGAAGAGTAGGGGGGAAAGTACACAGCCCTGGGGTGATCCGGTGCTGATGCTAGTATAGTCTGAGACAGTCTTTCCCAGCCGCACATGCTGCCTCCGGTCCGTCAGGAAGTCGATGATCCACCTGCAGAGGGAGTCAGGCACGTTGAGCAGGGACAGCTTGTCCCGGAGCAGAGCGGGGCGGATGGTGTTGAATGCGGAGCTGAAGTCCACAAACAGGATCCTGGCGTAGGTTCCCGGGGAGTCCAGGTGCTGCAGGATGGAGTGGAGGGCCAGGTTGACTGCATCGTCTACAGACCTGTTGGCTCGGTAGGCAAACTGCAGCGGGTCCAGGAGAGGGGTGGTGATGGACTTGAGGTGGGACAGGACCAGGCGCTCAAAGGACTTCATGACTACAGAGGTGAGCGCTACAGGTCTGTAGTCATTAAGTCCAGTGATCCGTGGCTTCTTGGGGACAGGGATGATGGTGGAGGATTTGAGGCAGGACGGCACGTGGCATAACTTAAGGGAGGTGTTAAAAATGTCTGTGAATACAGGAGCCAGCTGTTTCGCACAGAGTCTCAGGGTGGAGGGAGACACGCCGTCTGGGCCGGGGGCCTTGCGCGGGTTCAGTCTGGAGAACTGTTTGAGCACATCCTGCTCACTGATGATAAGGGGAGGGGGGGAGGGGGGGGGGGTGCCTTAAATGAAGTAGGGAATGTGGAGGCTGTGGAGCTGGAGGGAGGGGGGGAGTTGGACACAGATGACGAGGTGTCAAAACGGGCATAGTGTTGGGACAGTCTCTGACAAAGGGCTTTGTCATCCTGACCTTTAGGAGCCTGAGGCCGATAGTTGGTGATCTGCCTCAGTCCTCTCCACACGGAAGCCGAATCATTAGCAGTGAACTGCTGCTGGAGTCTCTCTGAGTACACAGATTTAGCCCTCTTCAGCTCTCTGTTAAACCGGTAAACTGCTACTATGGGAGTCTCCTGCCAACACTGGAGATTTTGATGTCAAAGCCCTTGGCATAACAAGATGGACTCTCTGGGATGACAGCGGGTCTGCCTAATGCCATAGTACAGGTAGGCCTTGCAATTTAAAATATGAAAGCCAGATATGTACTTTTTAAAATGTTTCAGTGAATCCATATGTTTTGTAGTCCTTTATTTAAAATTAAAAATTAAATTAAATTAAATCACCCTTTATTGTCATTCAACTGTACAACCAATCATGTACAGTAGAATGAGATTGTGTTTTACCTATCTACTGTGTTAATCACACACACCCCAAGTGTAGAATCAGAGGGCCGCTGCCATGCAAGGCGCCGCATTATTTGGCATAATTATTCCTGCTTAGTTAATTTAGCCTAATACTCTGCAACACAAATTACAATAAATGTGTCAAAGCTCATTTAATCTTTCTATTTCACATTTGCAGGCCATCAAGGTACAATTTGGGATGGTGTTGGACAGCAAAAATACTCTCCTCACTGCTGTCACGCTGCCAAAGTTTAAAGTGCGCTGGCTGAAGGAAGAGACAAGGAGAGCTGCTTTAAAGGCGCTGCTGACCAATGAATGTCATATGTACCCACACATGAAGCAGGGGGTATGTGCACCACACACAGCCCCCTCCAGCAGAAGTGAGAATGACTTTTTTGCTTTTGATGAAGAAGATCTCACACCAGACACTGAAGTAATGGACTATTTAAAGTCAGGTTCAGACACTGAAGTCCTGAACCGCTTCCCCACAATAAAGACTATATGCATGAAATACAATACTGCGATGCCTTCAAGTGCTCCAGTAGAGAGACTGTTCAGCCTGAGTTATCTTGTGCTGACTCCAAGGAGAAACAGGTTGTCTGACAAAAGATTTGAGAGACTTGTCCTTATGAGGTATAACCACTACTTTGAAAAACATGTCCAGTAGGACAGAAAAAAATCTGCTATAAAGTGCAAGTAAATTACAGTGAGTTCAGTATGCGTCTACCCTGGTAACTTGGTTTAAAAGTATATTCAATAAGCCATGTTGTTTTCCTTAAAACTCACTGTAACTTGACACTCAAGGGTAGTGTTTTATTTTTATTTCAAACAGTAGTTTATGTTTACACTGGATGGCAGGAACTGCCCATTTTTCAAAGTTTAATTCTTAAAATGTTGAAAAATGAAGTTTGCACTAAGCCACAGTATATAAAAGGGGTATAGCTTTGTGCAATGTTTTCAAGCTTATTTTGTGAAATTTGCATACTCCCAGGATTGTTTTACATTTCTGTTAAATGCCATTGGGGAGATTTTAATTTCACATTAAAGACAGAAGAGTAAAAAAGCTTTTTCTTTGTCTTATTTGTTAGTATAGGCTATAAAAATGTGTAGTTTGGGCATATACAGTTTAACTTATGTGGAAATATGGTACATTTCACTGATGCTGTCTGAAAGTAATCCAGAAGTAATCTGTAATTGATTACTTTTGACAATGAGTAATTAAGTAAAGTATGGGATTACATTTTTAAAAAGTAACTAGTAATTGGTAATGGATTACTTTTTTGAGTAACTACCCCCAACAGTGGTATTGCCACAGTGCTAACCACTGCACCACCAAGCTGATCTATCAATCAATCAGACTTTATTTACATAGCATTTTTCATACAACCACATGTATGTACAGTGGTGTGAAAAAGTGTTTGCCCTCTTCCTGATTTCTCATTTTTCTGTGTTTGTCACACTTAAATGTTTCAGATCATCAAACAGATTAAAATATTAGACAAAGATAACACAAGTAAACACAAGATGCAGTTTTTAAATGAAGGTGTTTATTATTAAGGAGAAGAAAAAAACAAACCTACATGGCCCTGTGTGAAAAAGTGATTGCCCCCTAAACCTAATAACTGGTTGGGCCACCCTTAACTGCAACAACTGCAGTCAAGCATTTGTGATAACTGGCAATAAGTCTTTTACAACACTGTGGAGGAATTTTGGCCCACTTATCTTTGCAGAATTGTTGTAATTCAGCCACATTGGAGGGTTTTCGAGCATGAACCGCCTTTTTAAGGTCATGCCACAGCATCTCAATCAGATTCTGGTCAGGATTTTGATTAGGCCACTCCAAAGTCTTCATTTTGTTTTTCTTAAGCCATTCAGAGGTGGACTTGCTGGTTTGGGCTGCACGGTGGCGCAGTGGTTAGCACTGCGGCAGCACAGTTTACCCTTGGCCGGGGGATTGTGGGGATTGTGGGATCGTGGGTTCGATCCCAGCCCCCGACCAACAGTGATCTGTGTGGAGTTTGCATGTTCTCCCCGTGTTGCGTGGGTTTACTCCGGGATTTCTCCGGTTTCCTCCCACATGCCAAAAACATGCATGTTAGGTTAATTGGCTGTTCTAAATTGTCCCTAGATATTTGTTTCCTATAGGCCCTTAGAATAGAGGGTTAGTATTAATGAAAGCGCTTTGAGTGGTCTTTGTGACTAGAAAAGCGCTATATAAGTGCAGGTTAGTTAGTTAGTTAGTTAGTTTGTGTTGGATCATTGCCCTGCTGCAGACCCAAGTGTGCTTCAGCTTGAGGTCACGAACAGATGGCTGGACATTCTCCTTCAGGATTTTTTGGTAGACAGCAGAATTCATGCTTCCATTTACCACAGCAAGTCTTCCAGGTCCTGAAGCAGCAAAACAACCCCAGACCATCACACCATATTTTACTGTTGGTATGATGTTCCTTTTCTGAAATGCTGTGTTACTTTTACACCAGATGTAATGGGACCCACACCTTCCAAAAAGTTCAACTTTTTTTTTATTTTAAACTTTATACAAAGAAAAAAAGTTCAAAAAACAATACAAGACTGGTCAAACATATTCACAGCAGCTTAAGGACAAAGAAAGAGCCACCAAACAAATGTTTTTTGTACATGAGTTTTCGTTTACCCATCCACCTACAGTCCACTTGATTCCAAACCACCGTTCAATCCCAATGCTTCCAACAGCTTTGTCCATTTTGTAGATAGACTCTAGCTTTCCCATCAATATGATATCCCAGTCTTATTAAAGTCAGGTTTTACAGGATCAGTGATTTCCATATAGCAATGGAGGAAGGTTCATCTCTAACCCACTTCACCATAATGACTTTCCTAGACAACATTAGAAGTGTTTGAATAACATCCGCATATTGCATCAAAGAGTCAGGAACATTTCCAAGTAAACATAGTAGAGGATTGATTGGTACCTGTTTACCTACTGCTTTACTAATGTTTGTGCATACTGCACTCCAGAATTTTTGAATGATATTACATTCCCACAGACAATGAAATCTTGTACCAACTTGACTTTTACATTTAGGAAAAAGTTCAACTTTTGTCTCGTTAGTTCACAGAGTATTTTCCCAAAAGCCTTGGGGATCATCAAGATGTTTTCTGGCAAAACTGAGACGAGCCTTTATGTTCTTTTTGCTCAGCAGTGGCTTTTGTCTTGGAACTCTGCCATGCAGGCTATATTTGCCCAGTCTCTTTCTTATGGTGGAGTCATGAACACTGACCTTAACTGAGGCAAGTGAGGCCTGTAGTTCTTTAGATATTGTTGTGGGGTCTTTTGTGACCTCGTGGATGAGTCATTGCTGCGCTCTTGGGGTAATTTTGGTTGGCCAGCCACTCCTAGGAAGGTTCACCACTGTTCCATGTTTTTGCCATTTGTGGATAATGGCTCTCACTGTAGTTCACTGGAGTCCCAAAGCTTTAGAAATGGCTTTATAACCTTTTCCAGACTGATAGAGCTCAATTACTTTGTCTCTCATTTGTTCCTGAATTTCTTTGGATTGCAGCATGATGTCTAGCTTTTGAGGATCTTTTGGTCTACTTCACTTTGTCAGGCAGGTCCTATTTAAGTGATTTCTTGATTGAGAACAGGTGTGGCAGCTATCAGGCCTGGGTGTGGCTAGAGAAATTGAACTCAGCTTTCCAAAGATGTGATAAACCACAGTTAATTTATGTTTTAGCAAGGGGGGGGGGTGTCACTTTTTCACACAGGACCATGTAGGTTTGGAATTTTTAACTCTTAATAATAAACACCTTCATTTAAAAACTGCATTTTTTTTTTATTTTGATTTTGTATACTTTATTGATCCCCAGAGGGGAAATTGAGGGCATCCACCTGGATGGATGAAGCAGCCACAGTACGACGCTATCCCTTAACCATTCACACACACATTCACACCTAGGGCCACTTTAGAGTCTCCAGTTAACCTAACCTGCATGTTTTTGGTCTGTGGGAGGAAACCGGAGAAATCCCGGAGTAAACCCACGCAGATACGGGGAGAACATGCAAACTCCACACAGATCACTATTGGTCAGGGGCTGGGATCGAACCAGGGATCCCATGGCCAAGAGTGAGTTGCTGTGCTGCTGCAGTGCTAACCATTTCGCCACCGCACCGCCCAAGTGTTTACTTGTGTTATCTTCGTCTAATATTTGTTTGTTTGATGATCTGAAACATTTAAGTGTGACAAACATACAAAAAAAAAAGAGAAATCAGGACGGGGCAAACACTTTTTCACACCACTGTATGTATGTATGGATGGGTGTAAATGTTGATATGTATAAAAATATAGTTAATAATGTCTACTTGGGGTTCTTAATAGAGGTAATATGGATATATTTCACATGGGTTGTATTTAGGAAAAGGAGTTGGAATAAATAAGTATTAACTTCTTCCTTCTCCTTTTTGAGCACTGTACACTGTCACTTTTATTGCACTTGCCATTTGTTTTGTTTTTGTTTTTTTGTTTGAAATAGAGTATTTCATTATCATCATTATCATCATATTGCACAAAGTCCTTACATAAGACATCTATCTATAAATGCAGTATCTGTGTGTGTGTGTGTGTGTGTGTGTGTGTGTGTGTGTGTGTGTGTTCCTCACATACAGTGGTGTGAAAAAGTTTTTGCCCCCTTCCTGATTTCTCTTTTTTTTTGTATGTTTGTCACACTTAAATGTTTCAGATCATCAAAAAAAATGATTTGGAAAAAAATCCAAACCTACATGGCCCTGTGTGAAAAAGTGATTGCCCCCTAAACCTAATAACTGGTTGGGCCACCATTAGCAGCAACAACTGCAATCAAGCGTTTGTGATAACTAGCAATGAGTCTTTTACAGTGCTGTGGAGGAATTTGGGCCGTACTGATTGGATCATACACGACATCACGGCATCAGTAACCACAGCGCTCTGTGCGCAAAACAAGGAAGCAAAAAGCGACAAATTTGAGTAGAAAAAGATAACACTCAAGATTTAAAGCTTAAAAAATTACACCATAAAGTTGCCGTGATTGCATAGGTCTAAAGGATAATTTGGCATATGTGGAGAACACGAAGCACATGAGCAGACTGACAGGAGCGTCAGTGGGGAACCGGGTCTGACAGAGAACACTGGTGTATCCAACTCAGGACACGCTGGGAGAAGCAGCGACCAGACCAGGCAGACCACGGTCCTCCATGGGGAGGCACGCCCAGCCTGCCTAGTCAGTGGTAGACAGGAGTCTCGACTGCTGCTTCACCCATGTGGTACCACTGTCCTTTGCAAGACCGCAAGTCCCCTCTCCCTTGCAAGTATTTAAAAATTAAAAACTTAATAACTGTGCCGCCATGATTGTGGAGCAGAATGGCCAAACATGACACAAAAATGCCCCAAAAATGAAATAAATCATTTTTAGTTAAATATTTACTGACAAATGGGTAGGTAGCACTGATGCAACGGTTGCTGTCAAACGGGTCTTTCTGCTGTGTATAATAATGTTGGGTGTTTTGTAGCAATGAAGGAGGGTACCCACCTGATGACCCAAAGAAAGCACCATGGGCCCATGCCACAAGGCTCAGTCACTTTACTTGCAAAGCGTAAGTGCTGGCCATCATCCTCAATTCATCGATTCATCGTATTATAGACTATCCTGGTATTAAAAACTTACTCTAGGTTCATTATTTAGACAGTTAATTTTTTTTACAATGACATTCAGTTTTCAAATTTAGGATTCAGGTTTCCCCCTCCCCCCTCCCAAAGGTAAATAACAAATTTTCCTTTACCAAATTTACCAGAACAAAACATGCAAATTTAGGAGAAAATAGTATAAAGTCATAAGAAGAAAGTATCAACTTGATGATAGTAAAAAAAAACAACAGAAATTTAAATGATTTTGCAAATATGTAAGGAAAAGGGCTTATTTTCCATGACAAAAATTGCAAATTTGAGAAAATTGCTACAAAAAGTAAGCAAATTTACAAGAAAGATATGTCTCTGAATTACAAGAAAAGCTGTAAAGATATGACAAAAAAGTTGTACACATGAAAAAGTGACATTAGAGATGTCACAATGCTACATAAAACACTGATGAAGTTTACTAAGGGAGAAAAAAGATGGAACAGAATATTTGGAGCCCCAAAAGTTGGTAGTGAAGACAGCTCTAACTTTAAATGGGTTTATAATATGATTTTAGTTGATATATAATACGTATATATATATATATATATATATATATACACACACACACACACACGTGTATTCAGTACTGAAGTGACTATACAGGAAATGCAACTGTCATGAATTGCCCCTTGAGGGAGGAACAGCGACCCACGCGCTGAACTGCAGTTTGTGGTATTTATTAACAAAAACACAAAAGTCCCAAACAGTGCACCAACACAAAAATCCAAACAGATAATAAAGCAAACTTATGAATGAATGGAGCAGGTACAAAGCTCACCAGAACAGGGGAAGGGTTCTGGTGGAAATGAGTATGTGAGACTCCGGCAATGAGGGAGGAAAATAACAATCCTTAAATAGAGCTGGAAACAAATGAACCCAAATGATGGCAGGTGTGGATACCATGAGCGGGCAGGAGGAAGCAATGATTACAAACTCGGGTCAGCTGGGAGCAATGAGAGGGAGAAGATGGGACTGACAGCTGACAGGAGCACCGCCCACAACAGAGCAAAAAACCCGGAAGTGCCACTGACAGCTGCAGCCCCAGGGAGGGAGAAAACACAACAGAATATGATTATAATGAGATGACAAATAAAGACAACTAAACCCAAATACGTAAATACCAAAACTACAATGAACATAAACAGGAAAATAAATCATACTAAGAAACAATACAGAATATGTGAAAACCAACCAAAAATAAAATAACAGGAATTAGAACTCACAAATTCAACGCTATACAAATGTGGAAGAAAAAAGGCAAAGAGACCAAGCATGGCGGAATCCCCCCATGCACAGATCGTGACAGCAACAGGCTGGAGGAGATGACAAATGCTGCAAGAAAAAAATGCTGGAAGAAGCATTGCAACTTTTTATTTATCAATTCATTTATATTTTTAGTGCTCCCGTTATTGCAAATGGACCCTTAAACACCAACAAACTCAAAAGGTACGGCATTAAGGTGATGAATCTTGTTATACTAGGTGCTAAATCACTATTAAGGGATGATAATAAGCCATCAATATCAGTGTTTGATCACTGCCTAATTTGTGTAATGCTGTCTCGTGATTAAATAAAATGGGAACAGAAAACTAGAAATTGGATTTTAAACTCAATAATTAAATTCCAAATTAATCAGTGATGCTGTATTGTAGTGCCTCTGAACCCATTTTAACACATTATGCATATGGATGAAATTTAGAGTGCTGTATTTTCCTTAATGAGATATTTTAAAAAGTTTATGCCGATGAAATGCATCTATTCTGTCAGTCATCTATTTGGTGTTTTTTTCTTATATATTCATTTAGATACTCTTTTGTGCAGTTGTGGTATTTTAACAGAGGATAGAAGCTCTGAAAATGATCTGCAGGGAAACTAATCAGTTTCTTTTAACATCGATATTTAAGAATAGCCTTCAGAGTGACTTAGTAATCAAAAGTGGTAAAACCTGCCTTTTAATTGAATTTTATAATTATCAAAATCATGACATTTTAAAAATACAGAACAGTTTAAGGTTAACTTGAATTTTGTGGGGATGACAAGCAATATTTAAAGGCATTTATATTTAAGGACCAGTGGTACAGAGATTTTGTTTGTACTTGATAAATGCTCGGAGCTGCTAACATTTTGATGAGTACTGAAACATATGTAAATTTGACTCTAACAGTTGACGAACAAATCCATTCTGATCACATTTCATGAATGATTAATACAATGTAAAGCCCAAATTTGCATAAAAGCTAATCATTTCTCAGATCAGCTAAATCCTATCAGACAGCATTTATTTTATGGTGTACTCCATAGCTTTAACTCACATTAGCAAACTAGCAACCAGCTAACTTCAGATAACAATTCACCAGCTAAATCAATAATATGATATTTACCTCCTTTTGGACAGAGGCATTTGTCCTTTTATATGACAACCAACAATTTAAAATAGTTTGCTGGCCTTGTGGAGCTCTTTTCATTCTGTCTCACTTGTGAGCTGAATGCATTCTAGACTTAGACGAGTGTCCTCACCTGCCACCCCTACAAATGACTCCGAGTATTGACCAGAGAAGGACCGGTTAGGCAATGCCAAGTCTGCAGGGAAGGGGAGGGGGGTTATATTGTCTGATTATTAGAAATGTCACTTTTCATTGCTTGCAAATGACATAACTTGTTCATACTCACTTGTAGATATGTTTTATTCATTATAATTATATGATTATTGGGGGGGGGATATATTGGATGGATTTGATTTTGGAAGGGGGGGTTACAACCCCACCCCCCACCCCCCCATAAATTACGCATTTGCTTGTGTCCCTGGGCAAGACGCTTTACCCACCTTGCCTCCAGTGTCCATGACATTGGATTATGAATGTGTATAAATGTTTGGTAGTATGCGGAGAGACCATTGGTGTGGATTGGCAGCCACGTTTCTGTCAGTCTGCCCACTATCAATGTCTGTCTGAAGTGAATGAATAACGGACTCACTGTAAGCGCTTTGAGATGTCACTTGACATGTAAAGCGCCATATAAATCTAATCCATTATTATTATCATTGTGTGCACCACATTTTAAATGGCTTTGTTAATCCAAAACCAGACTTGTACTAATTATATTTTGCATTCCCTTTGAGTATATTGAATGAGCATTCTGTGTCCCTGTCAGACTCCATGACGCAAATTGCAGATCCTCCACAGAGCTGCGAGGCCAAAACTTGGTATGCTGCTTCTTTTGTTGGTGAGAGTTTTGCTGTATTCCAGGCCGAGCAATCCAGCCAGCCCACAGGGGTCATCAGAGGAGAGAGGAGTTTTGATTATGATCATTATTTGGTAAATAAGATGTCAACAAGGTGTTTCCTTGACACTTCATTGAGTAAAAGGAGGAAGGTGCAGAAATGAATGCCCCCTTCTCAATGGGAGCTCTAATCTCCCCTTTTATGTCTCTCCTTGTCTGAAGGGTTTCGGCTTCGGCTGCTATGTGCTACTTTGCCTGGGCCTGGCACTTCTTACTCGCAGGTGGGGCGAGTATCCTGGCAAGCATGTGTTTATAAAACCCACTTGTTTGGGCACAATACTTGAACTAACTTCTTTTGAGCGAACAGTGTGAATCTGCGCAAAGCCTTTTCCCAAAGTCCTTTGGAAGGCGACAGCCCATTGAGAGTAGAGAAGAAGGGATTACCTTCCTCGACAGTGGTGCATTTCCGAGAGAGCTGATTAGCCCTGCATTCATTGTTAAATCGAGCAAAGGCAGGTCCTAGAGGAGTGAAAGAATCCAAATAGGTGGGCCCAGAAATAAAACAGCCACAGGAAGCCTTGCACAGGCAACCCAAAGTTTTCCCAACATTTCTTTCCCCCACTCCTAAGGAGGCGCGGCGTGAAAAAGGAGATTAGCATACAAAATTAGAGGCGGGATGATTTTTAAGGGCAACTTGCCTCATGCCCTCTACCCCCACAGCCTTGCTCTGTCTGGACAAAGTTAATTAAACTAGTATTAAACAGTGAAGAAACCTCCAAGCGCTCAGGAGTTAGGGGGGGTTCTCTGAGGATTACCATGATGAGGAAGAGAATGGGAGGTATTTGCTGAGGCGAATTGAGAAAAGCGTGATGGAAGGAAGAGTATGTTGGAACGTTTTCTTTTCTCTGCGGTATCCTAACCCCAGTGGGAGCGATGTGAAGCGTAATGCCATGTTTTCTCCAAACCGTGGGGCATTACTGTCACAAAGAGTGTGTTAAAGAAGGATGACAGGCTGATGTACAAGACTGAAAGGTTTATTATTCTTGCATTACAAAAACAAACCACAAAGGCAACTATCAATAAAGCAATACTAGGAAAGGTTTTGCAATAAATTAACAATATACAGTACAAAGTGCTTCATTTTACATTTAAATACATCAAGGGGGAAGCAAAAGTTCAGGAAAGCCAGATGATGGAAGGGAAAACTGAACTTTTAAATGGTTTAACTCACAACTTGATAGTGGTAGCTGAACTATAATTACATCTTGACAAGCTGGCGGGTTCTTAATCCAGTCAGCTGTTATTGGGTTTTTTTCTGTGTGGCTTTTTTGTTTAAGAATAAATATGACGATGCTGCAAAATTTTGAAGTCATAGAAAGACTCTTCAGATGCCCAAGAAAATATAAAAAATATATCTTAAATACATTTATGCCAAAAGTTGTACAACAGGCTCATCTATTGTGCACCTTTAATTGTGCTCAACCCACTGGTGGTTATGTTTAAAAGGAAATGAACAGTGAGGATGATCTTTTTCATAAAAAAATACAATTCCGTGTTTCTGTCCACAGCACATTCTATTTGAAATTGAATAACGGGCCTGATCTGTCCATTCAGACTTGGTTCAGAAATGATACTGGAGATCCAGTGAAGAAGCTCAGTGCTTCTTCCTCAGTCTGAGGTTCTTCCTGCGGCTACCAGCGCTTTCATTCTTCCCCCTCTGACCTTTCTTTGCACAGAAGTACTTGGTCACTGTCTTTCTGCACTGCTCGCACTTCACCGCGCAGCACCAGTGGAATTTACAATTACAGCTCGACACCATCTCAGCTTTGCGCTCCTCCACCGCCAGCCCACATTCCCCACAGAGCCGCTTGCAGCTCCGTTTCTCCCATTTGGTCATGTTCTTGCCCTTTTTGAGGCACTCGCGACCCTCTGTGCCCGGTAGGCCCAGGGTGCGGTTTTCCAGGCAGTAATCGGGCGAATCTTCGAGGTGGACCAGCTCCTTGCGGGAGATGGAGCTGAAAGTCTCGGCGATGGCCCCCCAGCTGGCCGCGCTGTTCCCCGCTCCTCGTAGAAGATCCACTTTCAGAGCTCTGTGGTACTTCTCCTTCAAGTAGTTCCCCACCTCCCTGAACTCCGGCAGCTGCAGCCAGCAGGTCTGAGTCGTGCAGCTTCCTGACACCCCGTGGCACTTGCACGTCTTCTGCATGGTCCCCTTCACTGCCTGCAGGCACACAAAGTGGAGATTCATTTAATTAGAACACATCTACAGTTCACTGCATCAGAATGTTTTGTGAAAACTGACCATTACACACAAAGAGACCATATTCTCTTTTGATTGATGTGTTGTCAAATTAACAGATTGTATTCTTCAGGTTTGTCAGCTCAGTAAGAAAGGATGAATGCTCTCAAAGGAAGAAATGACAGCGTCAAGTTCCATTGTCCAATCTCTTGTCATCCTTGGTGTTTCCTGACTTGACTCGACACTAAACAGCTGTTGGTTGAAAAGGGGGCGTTTTCTTTGCACGAGGAGGGGATGAACTCTCTGTTGAGGTGAGGGTGAATCAAAGTTTCACATCGAGTTCCATTGTCAGCCACAGAATAAATAGGAGTATTTATTTAGCATGTTCATTATCAACATGTTTTCTAGTCTGAGAAGACCCAATGGAGAGTCCCATTGAGTGGAGAAATGGAAAAAGGAGTTTTTCTCTCTTTCTGTCCCCATTTTTTTCTGTTACAATGATGCTCCAGGTGCCATGGGGATCCCAGGGCCCAACAGGGGGAAGCACAGGCACCGTAAACAAAGAGCACTTCAGCTGCACGCCTGTGGTCCCCTCAGACTCCCCCGGGGCCAAACAAAGACCAACATAAATGTGGGATCCTTATTGCAAGAATAAAACTAAACACTTATTTTAAGAAAAGGAAGAATAATACAGAATGCCGTGCAATGTCTGGCTCCCCAGGATCTCTAATTAAGCCTGCACCAGTGATCCTGAGATTCTTGAGTTGAGGTATTGTCATCAGGAGCATTCAGCAGTGGTAAATAGGCCCTTCTGGTACACCGAACACACTGTTATTATTGGGGACGAGTGGCACCTCACTTATAGCCGCTATGTGAAAGGGACGCTTGGGTGGCACACTCAGAGGAGGAAAAAAATGATTCAAAAGGTGCTTTACATTCTGCAATTAGTTGGTGGGCTATGGGAGATTCCCAAGCCAATACGCCACATTGTTGAAAGACTGCACGTTTCATCGAATTAAAGTATTAATATAGTATAATTGTATGGCATTGGGCTCATCTCTTATTTCTAAGTTGATTGTGTAGGAGCACCCACTGTACCTTGCGCCCAGCCTCGTTGTTATGAAGATTCATGGCTGCTCGAGCATCCTGCCCGGTCTCCAAGGCATCAACAAACTGTTTAGAGATCGCCTCGCCGAAGCCGACATTATCACTGCAGCCACCCCACAGCCAACCATGACCACCTAGAAGAAGAAAAAAAATGTATACATCCTTTTTTAATAAGAGAAATGTATCATTTTACATTACAGTCTCAGATTATTATATTGCTCTGACCTTGTTGTCCGTTCCTGGTGTCATCACAGCCACAGTTGTCAAAGTCTCCAAGGCTGCAGTTCCTGGTTAGGGTGTACATAACCCCGGCGGAGCTGATCGCATGGACAAATGCAGTCTCGCGGTTTGCTGTCAGAGAAACGGACTTGCTCACAATCTTTTTCTCTTCACGCAAACCCCACACAATTGTTTTTGTGCAATGAGACCCTTTAATTACAGAGCATTTTGAATTATAGTCTTGAACATTTGGTCTAACATCCCATGTCTGAGTAAGGGCTTAAAATGATTTGGTTTGATTGGTCAGTTTAGCATATTTGGCATATTCATCATATAACCAGTAATGAGACTAGTATATCGTTTAAAACTTTGCCTTAATCAAGCCGAACACATAGGCCTCAGTGTTCTTGTTAATCTCTCTCTGTGTGGCTTTTCTTAGCTGCAAACAGAGGATGTGATTTTGGAAGCTGTTTTGAAATGGATTAGTGTGTTTGCTTTTCCCTCTACAGACAGTGGCCACTGTAACTCTTCTAAAGGCTGATGAATTTTGTTTAACTGAACATTTCTACTGCACAAAGACACCCCCCCCCCACACACGCACACACGCACACTTCTCTAAGATCATTTTTAAACATCTTTGAAAAGCTGCATTTCCTACTTAAAGATCAGTGATCTCAGCCTAGTTGCTGGGTCGGGATGTTTGTATTAAGGCCGCCTGAGTCTCTGGAGACTGTGGACTCACCGCTGCGCAGGCTGCTGTGAGTGGACAGCTGCAGGGCTCTCTCGGGGCAGTTCCAGCGGTCCCATGCAAACTGGTATTTGCACTCCTCTATGCCGCTCTGCGCTCCGGCCGCCACACTGCTGGAGTAGATCAGGTACGCCTACGGCAGCAGAAATGGTGTACAGTCCTAAAACAACGCAAAGGCTTGCAGCAGCAGTAGTGTGATTTTAGACGACAGCATAGATGTAAGCACCTTATATGAATTTATAATTTAAATATGTGATAATATGTATAATATTTGATAGTTTCTTTAAGAAGATTTACCAGATGCACAATATTTAAGTGATTGATTTCTGCTGTTATACTTTGTTTTAGGACACATGACTGAATGAATTACGTCAGCCTTTCAGAACTTTAACAGATAATTTCTGGCCAGCAAATACTTGTATTGCTATTACTTTCCTGAATTGTGTAAAAATAAGTATGTTGAGTATAAATCCAGTATACTCAAAATAAATTAAAATGTTCTTGTGTGCCTGCCTGGGTGTTCTTTACATTTTTTTTTATCATCCCACAGACAAAATTAAACTAGACTGGCCTAGCAAGGATGTGCACAGGTATGGGCTATTGTTGCCCAGGCAACAGTTCATTTGTCGTCTTTGAGCTGTTCCTCCATAGGAAATTTTTTTTTATTTGTTCACAAAATTTTGTCACTTTGTGATAATTTTTGGCCTTTTTCTCGCATGCATTTACTTATTTTTCTTGAATTAACATCTTTTTATCAACTAGGCCACTGGAGTGGTGGCCTAGTTGATAGAGCATCTGCCCCACAACTGGGAGGTTGGGGGTTCAAGCCTCGGCCGGGTCATACCACAGACCATATAAAAATGGTACTTCCCGCCTTCTAGCTTGGTGCTCAGCATAATAGAATGGGGGAAGGAAAAGTTGGTTGTGGCGGCGCCTTGCATGGCAGCGACCCCTCTGATTCTAGATGTGATCAACATTGTAGATAGGAGAAATGTAATTTTGTTCTACTGTACATGATTGGCTGTATGGACTGAATGACAATAAAAGTTGGCTTCTTCTGGCTTCTTCTTTTTCTTCCAACTTTGTAACTTTTTGTCAATATTTTCCCTCTAAAGTCTTTTCCATTGATATTTTTTTTCCCTTTCTTGTAAAAGTTTTTCTCTTGTAATTTTGTGATGTTTTCTCAGTGTTTTCCCCCTCATTAATATAGTGAATCTTTTAAAAATACATTTCCCATTTTCTTATCATTTTTTTGTTATTGTACATACAGCTCTGGAAAAAAATGAAGAGGCCAAAGAGACTACTGCAAAATTATCACTTTATCTGGTTTTACTATTTAAGTGTATGTGTTTGAGTAAAATGAACAATTTTGTTTTATTCTCTGACAGAAAGTAACTCACCCATATTCCAAGTTAATATATCGTCATTTAGCGCATTTACAGAAAATGACAACTGACCAGAACAACAAAAAATGTTGCTTTTAGATGTGCTTTCAGATCAAATAATGCAAAGAAAACAAGTTTATGTTCATTCTTAAACACTACAATACTTAAGTTTTAACTTAGGAGGAACTCAGAAATCTGTATTTGTGTAATAACTGATTTTTATTCACGGCTTTCATACATCTTACCATGCTTAGATGATGACCTAATCACTACCTCCTTAAGTAGACTGAGGTGTCCTTGTGTTGGAGTTCAACAGATATTTAAACTGAATTGCTGTCATACATATAGAGATGCAAATTCAGGAAAGATTTTGCAGTGGTCTCTTTTTTCCCCCAGTACTGTATGTGACTTTTAGATTTGCAACTTTTCTTATGAATTTGTGACTTTTGTCCTTTTAATTCATATTTTTTTTCTTTGTAATATTCCCCTTGTTTCAGGTTAGAGCAACAGCCCCTTGAAATGTCTGTGCACATCAAGGAATTTAAAAATCAGATAACTAAAGCTGTCAGATTGATGACAATAATTCGAAAACTGACTGACATAAAAACAAACAAACAAACAAAGATCTCAGCTGACAGTTTAAACAAGCTCTGTCGGGGAATACAAATGGTGTCTGTTCTTGGCTTTGGCCTGCCGCTCCGCTGCAGGTTCGGACTGTGTGAATGATAATATAACTAATATGTCTCAAGTGGCCTTCAGGGAGATTGAGTACCACCTCTTTCACAGGGGTCTGGCTCACTAATGATGACCACCCACTACAGCAGTGCCTGTCCTCGCCTCTTAACACATTCAACGCTCGGATACACAGAGCATCTGAGTAAGGTCAAGTGTACGGTGGTGGTGGTGGTGGGGGGGACAACAATCACAAAAGGCCAAGAATATCACTCATATGGTGTCATTGTTGCATACGGGCACACAGGTACCAGCGTTTGTCCACGCAATTAAATGAAGATAGCAAAAGAGCGTGGTTTCTCTCCCCTCCTTTTCCCAAAAAGAAAGAGAGAAGATCAAAAGAAAGTTGGCTTACCTTGGGCCCAGTCATCAAGAAATTATTCACTGACCTGGAAAAGGAGACAGCTTATTCACTCAAGGAGGCTCAGTGTCTTTCACAAATTCCTCTGCTAACATCTCTCATTAGCGCAGTTTGTAACATGTTAAACTGTGACACCAGTGGCCATCCAAACCTTACAGAGCCATACTGATGAATCCATTGAAAAGTTGCAAGAATTGCAAAAAAAATGAGGGGAATACAAGTGTAAAGATTGATTTATATCCGTTCTGTTTCTATCATTAAGCTACTGAGTCATCATATTTTTAATCCAAAAGGCTATAACTCACTGCAAGAAAATGTGTACTTTTTCTTGTTCATGGGCACAATGCGTTACTTCCTAATGACACTTTTTTTAACTCTTCAAACTTTGCTTACATTGCAGTTCTAAATCTCAAAAAAATGCTTCAAAACATGCCTGTTCATTTTTGTGCAACATTAGTATAAATACATATTAATGTTGTTATATGCAAACCTCGTATAAATTTGCCATATAATAGATTTATTTCTGAATTTCATTAGGCCACAAAAGCAAAGTTTGACAGTTATAATGACCAGTTCCTATACTTTACCTCCATAAGAAATTAATAACTAACATATGCAATTGAGAAGAAAATTTGTATTACAGTGTAATGGATAATTTAAATACACTGCATCAGACTTTAGTGGAAAACCACTTCATCTGCAGCCCTATAATGGAATAAATACTATGTTATGACTTAATAAAGATTTCTCATAACCCAGCAGCCTATAACTGTACTTGATTTAATTCTTCTTCTTGACTTAATTTCTGTAAAGCGTCTTTGAGTGTCTATGATAAAGCGCTATATAAATCTGATGCATTGATTGATTGATTGATTGATGCAAAACATGTAAGTGAGGCGTCAAGAAAATCACAGATTATAAACCTGTAATAAAACATGTCTTATAGGCTAGTCTTCAGGAAAAAAAAATACATAAATAGAGCAAAATCAACAGCATATATTTTCTAGTACATAAAACAAGCGTTTTACCCATCAGTTAAACATTTTTTGGCAAAGATTACAGCAGTGAGCATATCCAGTGGAAACTATAGCCTACTATAGATCAAACTTACCAGCAGGAGCAAGACCTCATGTGAGCCAGCAGAATAAAAACATAATAAAAAACCTCCAAATGCATGAACATCCTGGCAGGTGAGGAGGTCAGAGCTCATCCAAAGCCTGCAGCCTGTGTTAGTGATGGGGAGGAAACTGCAGCTTCACCCCAAACTTCACCGGAGCTCCCAAGATTCAAGGCGGGGGCTCTGAAATGGAGCCACTCTCGTCCCATCTAGAGATTATCTGCTTAATTAAAGATTTCCCCCCTTCTTACTCCCTTGGCCAATCAGAGGTATTGCTCCAAGGAATGACTGAACTGATCAAAGGGGCACCCCTGGGCCTTCAGGGCTGGCCAACGGTGGGCTCCCTGTCTTCTTTCAAGAGCCTAGGAAGATCCGTTTAATCCTATAGAAAAAGTGTAACACCAATCCCTTGCATTTCTACTCAGAATTGATGTTTATTTAAGCCATTTAACACCACCTGATTTATCAGGGATTAGGTGAGTGACAGGCATCAAGAGGGATTGTTGCCTTTAGGGGAAAACAAAAATACCCCCCTCCTTTTGTTGCTCTTAAGGAAGTAATTGAACAGTGCTGATTGAATACACAGGGTTACAAAAATAATTTTTTTGTAAGTTGTCTGTTTTTTTTAACTGATTTAAGACAATTTTGCACCGCTGAATCCGAAAATGACATCCGCTTCTCTCGATCAGGTGCTAAGTAAAAACCTGTACTTACTTAGTACTGTGCATGTACTTACCTTTATATATAGGTAAGTACATGTAAATTGAATGTTACGTCATCATTGTTCAAAATTCAGAGAATTTCAAGACATAAAAAAGAATTTTGCATCATAAAAAGCAAAAATGCCCGTACATGTAAACAAAAACGTACAAAACAACATGTGGCCATAATTCAAAAAGTTGACCTGATTGAGCAAAACCAATGTGAGTTTTGGATTCAGCATAATCAAAATTGTCCTAAATCAGCTAAAAAAAAAACTTAGACAATAAATTTGGTGTTGACCAGTGT
The DNA here is from genome assembly GCA_020510985.1 of Pholidichthys leucotaenia. Lineage (NCBI taxonomy): Eukaryota > Metazoa > Chordata > Actinopteri > Cichliformes > Pholidichthyidae > Pholidichthys > Pholidichthys leucotaenia. The sequence continues at coordinate 340,441,973 of CM035841.1, forward strand.
AATTGTGTCAAAACAGGGATTTATTCAGAGTGTCATTTTATTTCAGTTCCTTTAATTTTGTAGCAAAAGAAAGAACTGCAAGCGTCGTTCCCTGTTTATTTAACCTACATGGAACATATTTAATAGGCTCGTATTCTGTGGCGTTTATTGAAGTTTTTAGTTGCCGTGTTGTGTGCCTGGAGGATTTAATAGAGTGATGATCTTCCCCCTGCAGAAAATAAAAGGTGGATTGGGTCCAGCTATTGATCAGATAGGGGACATTTGCATCACTAATCCAGACACCCCTTTCCTAACACTAGATGAAGGGTTAACCCAGTCTGACCTTTAGGTCCCTCTCCTTTGGCACAGGCAGGACTTTTGCGATCTTCTTGTGTGCAAAGTAGGATTAGAGGAGGGGGGGGGGGAGATTTGGAAGAGGGGGACTTCTGAGGGATGTTTTTGGATTAAGATTTAAAGAGAGGTGACAAGCAAAGTTGGAATAAAACAGGGACCATCTGTTTTTTTGTTTATTTGCCTTTTTTTTTTAAATATATCATGATGGGTTATTATGAAATCACCCACAAACACCCAGGTTTTAACACACCACAAAATTGTACTTTATTGAATAGTGTTATTGCAAGATACTTTTTACTTATTTACTTACATTTGTTTTTACATTTATGAAAAGAATCATACCTTTACTCCTTCACATTTGGCTTTGATTACATCAAGTGTAAATCACTGATGATAACTTTGTGTGTCCAAACTGAATCTTGTTCAATTATATTAAAATATTAGCTGTGTTGTGGAATACAAGTAATACACTATTTGTTATTTTTTCTTGAATGATTTGAAAGTTATACTGAAATTGGATAGATTTGTGCTTATTTACACCATGATAACTTGTGCTTTTCAGAAATGACTCCTCCTTTTGTCATTTTAGTAGAGGGCATGTGCCAAGGCTCCCTCCGTCCCTTTGTCTGCCCCTCCCTACATCTGTCCGTATATTGCGAGATAGGGCCTTGGCCTAGGTATGCAGTCGTGGATCACCTCCAAAATATAATGGGTTCATCCGTAGTCCGAGGGCCACCTCTGGTGAAAATTTCATCAAAATCTGTCGAGTAGTTTTTGTGTAATCCTACTAACACATTGCAAGAATATAGGGCCTTGGCAGAGGTATATGATCATGGATCACCTCCAAACTTTAATGGGTTCATCTGTAGCCCAAGGGGCACCTCTGGTGAAAATTTCATTCAAATTTGTGTAGTAGTTTTGTGTAATCCTGCTGCACAAAAACAAACAAGGGCCTTGGCAGCAGTATACGCTCTTGGATCACCTCCAAAATCTAATGGATTTATCCTTAGGCCAAGCACCACTTCTGTTGAAAAATTAATTCAAACCTGTCTTGTAGGTTTTGCATAATTCTACAAATAGACAAGCGCAGGAAAAAACATTACTTTGTGGCAGACTGAAGAGGTACCTCTTATCCAGTGGGACTTGGGGTTGGGGGCTGTGGTTTGTGTTTCCTGGTGTTGGAGTCTGGGAGTGGTTATTGTCAGTTGTTTGGTGACAGTTGAAGAGTAAAGACAAAAATCCACCTTTATCTCCTGTGTGTTTCTTCCTCTTGCCACATTGGTGACCCTGATTCGAGCATGTCCGACACGGAAGAGGGCTGCGTTTCCTCGTCAGCCGTGTCGCCCCGACACTCACAGCTGGCTGTTTGCACTGCGGCTGCGAAGCTTCCGGAGTTTCAGCAGAGCGACCCGGCTTCGTGGCTCCAGCAAATCGAAGTGCTGTTCCACCTGCAAGGAATCAATGCAGATGAACCCAGGTACTACATGGTCATCGCTACTCTAGACCAGCAGTCCACACGGTGTGCCATGCCGTTACTTTGTGCACCCCCACAGCACGGTAAATACACCACCATCAGACAGTTCCTGCTCCAGAGGTATAGTCTATTGGACACGGAAAGAGCGGATAAAATCCTCTCCCTGTCAGGCTTGGGTGACGGCATGGCTGTGGACCTTATGGACAGAATACTATCGCTGCTTGGAACGGACGAAGGTGGTTTCCTCTTTCCACACATATTCCTGCGCCAGCTTGCGCCACCTGTGCATAGTTTTGGCTAACTCCCTGCATTTGGCTACCGGTGACTACCAAGCTTTAGCCGAGGAAGCTTATCAGGTGCAGCTGTGGGCGCTGGCGGATGAGGTGAGCTACTCTTCATTAAAGACTCACTGTCAGGGAGAAGTTTCCTAGTGGACTCTGGCTCACAGAAGAACCTACTCCCACCAACAAGCGCAGACAGACCGGCGGCGGGCAACAGCCCAGGTTTGAGTGCCGCTAACGGTTCTTCCATTGACACATTTGGCACAAGGTCTGTGACTGTTTGTTTCCAGCGGCACAGTTTCGAGTGGGACTTTGTAATCGCTTCCATTACAGTACCTATTGTTGGCGTGGATTTTCTGTGTGCAAATGGTTTGCTTGTTGATGTTGCTAACCACCGTTTGATTGATACTGTGTCTTTTGCCACTTTTCCGTGTGAGGCTGGGGGAGCTGGGCTGTTGTCACACACTAACATTTTAGCATCGGATAATGTTTTTCTGTGTTTGCTGACAAATTTTCTGTTGCTTACAACACCTGCTTTTTCCACTGCAGCTACTAAGCACGGGATGGAACATTTCATCCCCACCGCAAGACCACTGGTTTTTGCACGCGCGCGACGCCTCGACGTGGTTAAGTTGGCCATAGCGAAAGAGGAGTTCGCCACTATGGAACATTTGGGAATAGTGAGGCGTTCTAACAGCCCATGGGCCTCACCGCTTCACATAGTACCTAAGGGAAATGGGTTGTGGCGGCCATGTAGTGATTTTTGTCAGCTTAACATTGTCACCGCTAATGACCGTTATCCTATTCCCCACATCCAAGATTTTTCCATGCATTTGGCAGGCTCTGCCATTTTTTCAAAGGTGGATCTGGTGTGCGCTTATCACCAGGTTCCCGTGCACAAGACATCCCCAAGACCGCGGTAATTACCCCGTTCAGACTTTTTTAATTCCTGCGCATGCCATTTGGCCTTAAAGGCGTGGCCCAAACATCTCTGAGGTTGATGGACTCAGTATTATGCGACTTCCCATTCGTGTTTGTCTACCTCGACAACATATTAGTGGCTAGTCCATCAGCCGAAGAGCATCTGTGGCACCTCAAACAAGTTTTTGAGCACCTTGAAGAACATGGCCTGATCGTCAGCGCGGCCAAATTTGGTCTGCCAGTGATTGACTTCTTAGGCCACCCCATTTCATCGTGAGGCGCGATTCCATTGCCTTCTAAGGTTCAAGTGGTGGCGGAATTTCCCTGTCCGGACTCCGTTAAGGCACTGCAGGAATTTTTGGGCATGGTAAATTTTTACAATCACTTCCTCTCTCGTGCTGCCCATCTCCTGCAGCTGTTTTATGAGGCTCTGAGGCTAAAAAAAAAGCCAACGACCCTGTCACCTGGACTCCCGAACGGGTCCGTGCTTTTGATGGAGCCAAGTCTGCCCTTGTGAACGCAGCACTACTCGCTCACCCTGTGCCCACGGCGCCCATAGCTTTGACAACAGACACCTCCGATGTAGCCATGGGGGCAGTGGTTGAGCAGCGTGTGGCAGGGGCATGGCAGCCCCTCGCGTTTTTCAGTCGCAAGCTGCGGGATGGCAAGCATAAGTACAGCGTTTTTGACCAGGAGTTGCTGGTGCTGTACCTGGTGACTCACCATTTCTGTTTCTTATTGGAGGTTCGTTCTTTCATGGCTTAAGTAGATCATAAACCACTGATGTTTGCTATGTCCAAGGTGACCAAGCCGTGGTCTGCTCGTCAACAATGCCATATGGCGGACATCTCCGAGTTCACAACAGATGTTCAGCATGTGGCTGGCCAGTCCAACCCCATTGCTAATTGCCTGTCATGTGTGCTGATGTGTCTGGTGCACCTCGGGATGGATTTTTCTGCCATGGCCGCTGAGCAGCCCAACGACCCGGACATCCTGACCCTTTGGTCTACAGGTACAGCCCTCAAACTCGAGGAGGCGGTGATGCAGGAGGGCGGTCCTACTCTCCTCTGCGACGTCTCCACTGGCCACCCTGAGTTTTCAACTTAATTCACTCCCTCCCTCACCCTGGAGTTCAAGCGTCAGTAAAACTTGTCGGAGCCAAGTTTGTCTGGCCCGGCCTCCACGGGGATGACAAGGGGTGGGCAGCCGCTTGCTTGGCGTGTGAACGCGCTAAAGTCCACCAGCACACGAAGGCACCCCTAGAACCGTTTCGGATTCCGGCTAAACGTTTTGACCACATGCATGTGGACCTGGTGGGTCCTCTACCCCCTTCACAGGGTTTTACGCACCTGCTCACCATAGTGGATCGGACCTCTAGGTGGCCAGAGACGGTCCCTCTGTCCTCCACTTTGGCCGTGGACATGGCACGCACATTTCTTTCTTCCTGGGTTGCGCGTTTCAGCACCCCATCAGATATTACCTCCGATAGGGGCCCCCAGTTCGTGTCGGAGCTCCGGTTGACGCTTGCAAAGTCCTTGGGAGTGCAGATACACCGTACTACAGCATACCACCCTCAGGCTAACAGCTTGTGTGAACATTTTCCCCAGTTGCTGAAAGCAACATTGCGTGCTGCGCTCTCCGATGGTAATTGGGTGGATCGTTTGCCTTGGGTGATGCTTGTGTTGCGTTCAGCTCCTAAGGAAGATCTTGATGCTTCACCTGCTGAAATGGTTTTCGGTCAGCCTCTCCACATTTCTGGAGAGTTTTTGGCCAAAAGTTCCCCCCCGCAGGCCAGCCCTGCCATCTACCTTTTTTTGTCTGATGGCACACTGGCTCTGAGCCCCATTCACCACTGTTTTCTGCGATCGTTTGTGTCTACAGAGCTCAGTGCAACCCGTTTCGTTTTTGTGCAACATGATGCGCACCGCTGGCCTCTCTAACCCCCTTATGACGGTTCATTTCGGGTTCTGGAGACGGGCACTAAGAGTTTTGTGCTAGAGATAGGTAGGCGTAAAGAGTGGGTCACGTTAGATAGGCTTAAGCCAGCACACGTTATGGCGGATGAGCTTACGGTTTCAGCCCAGGTCCCCCATCGGGGTCGACCCCTACTAAGACCTCGGCTAGGTCTGCACTAGATGGGTTTTCTGGTTTCCAGCCTGCTATAGACTGTGTTTCACCTGCCCATCGTCCACGAGGACACCCTGCATGACAGGTTTCTCCAATGTCTCCGGTTGGAGGACAGCGCAGCCATTATGGCAGGCTCATCAGGCTCCCAGTGAGAGACTGATTTTGACTACGGGAGTCCCCTCTGGGTGTTCGGGAAGGAAGGGGGGGGCGCTGTGTGGCAGACTGAAGCAGTACCTCTCACCCAGTGGAACTTGAGGTTGGGGGGGTTGTGTTTCCCGGTGTTGGAGTCCGGGAGCGGTTATTGTCAGTTGTTTGGTGGCAGTTGAGGAGTAAAGATAAAAACCCACCTTCGTCTCCTGTGTGTTTCTTCCTCTTGCCACAACCACCTTGATGGAGATAATTATTGTTTCTTTATATTTGTAGGAGCTATTTTCAGTTGTTTATTTTTTGTTATTACTTCTAGCCACTAGGTGGCACGTTTTTGATTGGTTGAAAGTCATTTTGAACTCACAGGCTACATTTTTCCCCTCCTTTAGAAAAAATCCAAAGCGATACAAACGATTGAAATCCTCCCTACTAAAATGGCCTAACACATTCACACAAAATAACTAGAATAGGGCTGATGGGTGGACTACCGTGCAGCCTGCATGGCGAGGTAGATTATTTTGCCACATCTAACTAAAAAAGGTCCACTGTTAAACTAAAATCGTATACCATGCTCCTAAACTAAAGAAAATGCACAAAATAATCCCATTTTATAACATACACAAACACAAGAACCTTAAAACTATTAATAAACACAGTCATTCTGGTGAAAAACACTAACTTGCATGGGGGTCCAGGGCAGCCCCTCAGCAGGCAGGCCCCTGGAGACCGCAGACCCTCGGAGCGATGGCCGATCCTCTGGATGGCGGGGCCCAGATCCCACACTGCCATCACTGACCGCCGCTTTCGTCCAGTCCGCCACCAGAAGCCTCTTCCCGGACATGCTGCTGCTCGTTGGCATGCCTCGACGACCCGTCCGACAGCTGGAGATAAGCTGTGCCAAGCTTAGCCATGATGCGCAGGTGTCCCGCTGGCTACCATCTGGCCTGTATTCGCTGTGGACGTTCCTCTCCTGAGGCCGTTGCAGCGGTCGCTATCATAGCTGCAGATCCTCCACCCCTCTGCGGCCAAGTACCGGGGGCATCTGGGTCTAGCACCTTGGTGTTACTCGCCGACACAGGCGCCTCACCACCACGCTCGGTACCCCCCTCTGCCATGTCCCGAGCACTGGCACTGAGACCCACCCGCGTCGAACCTGAGTTAAACTGGCCCTGCTTGACCACCGTGGTGCCCGTTAGCTCTTCGTACTGTTCACTCCCAGTGTCCGTCTCCAACTGCGGCTCATCTTGGGTGCAAAAGCAGTCCAGCACCTCCTCTCTGTCGTCCGAGGTGCTCTGCTGTGTTGTCTCTATACCCGGCTGTCGCTGCTGCTTTTCAGGGCTCTCAGCATGTTTGCACTCCCCCTCCCACTGCTCCGACTTTGGCTGCGGGGAAAACTGAGCCGAGTTCGTTCGCTGCTCACCCTCTGTGCTACTGTCACTCTTAGCGCTGTGTTCTTCGGCTGGCTTGTCGTTCCCGATGGACCCGGGCTCCCTCTCTTGTGGCTCTGATTCCACCATGTTATCTAGCTTGTAGCTGTTAGCTTCTGTGTTTGGCACCTACCTAGCGCCCTGGCTAATTTCTCTGTTGCCACTAGCTAGGCTGTTAGCTTCCCCGAGCTAGCTAGCTTAGTGTCTTTTGGCACCAACAGCCTTTCAACCAACAGCTTCGTGCTCCGTGTGTGTCTGGAAGAGTAGTCAGCGAGCAGCCCGACAGCATCTGCATAAGACTCCATCTCCCCTAACGTGTGGAAAATTTTCTGACCTTCTACGCCGAGATTATGAACCAGAAGCGCTCGCACCCACACTCCGTTGATTTTACCCAAGCCAATCACCGCAATGTACCCCTCAAACACAACCAACTAGCAAGGCCACACAATTGCAAGTTTTCCTGGATACTGCAGAAACGGCTGTAGAGGTGCCCTGCACGCCTCCATGAGTTAATCCTCAGTCGCCAATGTTATGTAGTATGTAATAAGTGAGATGCGAGTTGTCATATGCCAAGCAACGAACTGAACTTTATTGAGATTCACACCAACTATATACAGTGGCCGCAGCCCGACTGACATCATCCTGTCTGACGACTATGGCCAGCCCCAGCAGCCAAAACTCACATGCTACAGGTATCTTGTTCCCTTTTTTCCAAAAAAAAAAAACAACTTTCATTGTCTTGCAGTTCTTGTGAAATTTTTTTCCCTTTTCCTCCTCCATCAAATGCCAGCATCAAATTAGGCCCACCCACATCCAATCCATGTGGACGCTGATGCACCGCCTCCCCTCCAAGACCACAGCACACAGAAGTCGGCAAACTGGCAAATTTGAACAGCTAGTGCTTAATCCTGATTGGTTCATTTGTTGTAGTGATGTCACAAAAGCGCTCCATCTAAACTTTCTTTTTTCCAAGGGGAGGAGCTTAACTGAACCTTCACAGCAGAAAAACACAGACATGACACATAAGAGTGATTTTGCTTTTGATATGTCTTCTAAGTATAAAAACCTGTTACAGACATGATAAGGGGAAAAAATGTGATTTTCACTGGTGAGTCACTTTAAATGATTTTTGAAGTGACTACTCTTACTTATCCTTGAGTAATTTTTAACCTAAAGTAATGTAACTTTTACTTGAGTGCAATTTATGGATACTCCAGCTACAGTATCTTTGGACTCAGAGTAGCTTGATAATGAGTAGCATGAACACCTCAGTCCTTATCTAATAACTTGTCAATGTGTGTTAGCTAAAACCTCTGTAAAATGCAGTCCAAGGCTAAAAAAGTATGCCTCAGCACTGTGAACCACACTGAGCTCTAACACTGAGGTGCTGCATGCCATGGAGAGGATGGCCCGGCAGTTAGCAGCTCACAGACAGAGGATGATTAGGGCTGCAGAGATCAGCTGTGGTGTCACCATTTACAGCATAACTGGACATACCTCATAAAGCGGCAGCATTCACGTGGCAGACTACATCTGTTTGTTAGAAATTTCATCTCTGGAAATAACAACTGCAGCAAACACATGACATTTTAATTTTGAATACAGCTGTTATCATTTTTTGACTTGCCACAGAGTAATTCAACAGAGGGAGCAAATGCAAAAATTCCTCCCATGTGTAAAGGGTTTGATGAGTAAGGACAATGTTTCATTGCTTTCCCAGTTCTGCACAAATCAGAATCATTTAGAAAGTGCTCAGAGAGTGCACACCCCCACCCATTTTCAAGTGTTTGATAATAATATGGTTCAACATGTTATGCAATTAATTGGGATTTAGTTGAGTTGTGAAGGGTACAAAACTAACTAACCTGTACACCCCTCTTTTTGGCACACTTCTGTTGGGGTGCCAAGCACAGTGGTCCAGTAACTAAAGGCTGGAGTAGTCGTAATTTAAGATAAGATAAGATAAGCCTTTATTAGTCCCAGAATGGGGAAATTCCAAGATTGCAACAGCACAGGGATAGCAACACTCAGAGCAACAATCAAGAAGACAAGAAAAACAAGAGCAGCGAATATACATATGTACATATAAATATATAAATATATAAACACACAGTGCTGAGCATTGTAGCTAGATGGAATAAATATATAAATATACAGTATATACACACAGTGCGGAGCATTGTAGCTAGATGGAATAAATAGCATAACCGTCTAGTTAGTTATCCTACATAGTATGAATATGAATATGTACCCATACATATTGTCACCCTCCGTAGCGACCGATATTGTCCTAGTTGTATACTGGAGGGGACCATTGTGTAAGTCTGTTGCGTCTTTTGCATTCAGTACTATTAGGTCGTCACGTTTTTTTGCTATCTCTGCGAGCAGCCCTGCTTAGGTTATACAGTCTGACAGCCGTAGGTAGGAAGGACCTGCGAAACCTCTCGGTTGCGCACCTAGGATGAAGTAGTCTGCTGCAAAATGAGCTCCTCAGTGCGTTCAGTAGGTCCTGCATAGGGTGGGACTCGGACTCGGACTCCAGCAGAGATGACAGTTTAGCCACCATCCTTCGCTCTCCTATCTCCTCCACTGGGTCAAGGCGCTGCCCCAGGACAGTTTGTTTTCAGTTTTTCAATTTCAAGTCAATTTCAGTTTGTTACAGAGAATGTTTGCGACTGTGTGACAATAGGAATGGGACAAGAAAAACACAAACGTGCCATTTTAAAATATGTCAAATGACAGAGAGGAAAAACATACAAAAAATTAAATGCTGGATCCCCCCCCCCCCATTATTGCCCTTTATTCACTGTGTTGTGTTCCTCACCTTTGTTGAATATACCAGCTACCCTGTTGCACTGGTTTGATGTCTCACTATTACTATTGCTGTCCAGCTGAGCCTACACACCCTGTGGTGGAAACATGTGATCCTGAAAATATAGATAAATAGCACACCACTTTTAGGGGGAATTTCACTATTTAAAACCACTGACTTACTGGTAATGAGGTAGGCTGGGGAGGACGGAGAGCAGTCAAATTGTGTTTCAAATGAGGAGACATTATCTTGATTCTCAGTTGTGCCTTTTGGCTGACAGCAGCTCTGTCTTTGTTTCAGTTGGTGTTTTACTTTTGAGTTTTGGGGTGGTTAAGTGTATGGGAAAGGTAAAGGATAGTGTCAAGGTTGAGAGAGGCACACATATTGTACATTAGAGTTGTAACATTCATGAACAATTCGTTCAAGTTGGGTGAACGAACTGTACTGAATCACTTACCGTAACTGAACGAATCACTTAGGAAATAGCAGCCATTTCATCCCCCGCTTCCAAATGACATACACATCATTGACTGGTGGCTCTCCTAGCCTTCTACAGCCTTGGGTGGCAGTGGCTCAGGAGGTAGAGCAGGTTGTCCAATAACCGGATGGTTGGTGGTTCAAATCCCACTCTCCCCAGATATCCTGCTGTTGTGTCCCTGGGCAAGACACTTTATCCTCCAGTGTCCATAACACTGTGTATAAATGTTTGGTGGTGGCTGGAGAGGCCGTTGGCGCAGATTGGCAGCCACATTTCCGTCAGCCTGCCCCAGGGCAGCTGTGGCTATAGTAGTGGCTTGCCACTATCATTGTCTGTCAGGAGTGAATGAATAATGTATCTATTTGTAAAGCGCTATATAAATCTGATACATTATTATTATGCACCTTCAAATCATGGCCAACTCACCTGATTATAGCCACCAGATGTGACTTTTTTCGAAACCAAAAACCATAGCACCGCATTCATGCTGGCAAAACACTTTAATGAAGCTACATGCCAAAACTAAAAGTGCCTTCTGATAGCACGCAACATCACTTTGACATGGCATGTCATTAATATGCATTTCCATGTCACCACACAGACACAGGCCATATCAGCTGATATCTAAACCATTCTGTAGTGAGCTGAACAGAGCTGTACCCATCCATCCATCAATCCTCTACTGCCTATCTCTGAGTCCAGGTTGCGAGGCCAGCAGTTGAAGCAGAGAAGCCCAGACTGCTGTACAATCCAAACAGCAATCCACATTGCACCTGTGATCCCACTTATCCCTCAGGCTGGCAGGTGGTGAGCCCACTGGAGGATGGATCCATATAGCTCTTTCAGACTGAGCCTTGCTGGATCCCGTGGGCAGAAACCCAGTCACCAAACACTTGCCACCAAGCCTTTTGGCCAGGCTAATCCCATACTGTGCAGGGTACACTGGATCCTTGTAACTTTTTCATGTGGATCCTCTGGACCGCTCTTGGCCTAGCCCTTCACTCAGGACCAGTTTGCCCCGTGAGACCCTACCAGGGGCGTTACTCCCGACAACATAGCTCCTGGGATCATTAGGTCACGAAAACCCTTCCACCATGAAAAGGTGGCGATCAGCAGAGGGGGTGAGCTGTACCCAACTGGAATATATGTGTGAATTTCTTCATCAAGTTCCATACATAATTCTGTGAGAAATTAATAAAAATGTACATTAAATCCTTGATCCACCCCCTTGAATCAGATCAATTCAAAACTCCACCCTTCAAGTTTCTCTGAAATCAGATCAGTAGTATTTCTGTAATTCTGCTAACATGCAAACAGACAAATGCAACCTAAAATATAACCTCCTTAGTGGAGGCGAATATGATGGAAGGTGGTGCTGTATTTTTAATGATTTACTCAAGAACCCATCGACAGGTCTAGTACATACTGTAGGTGTGGTATTATAAATGGAGAGCATAAGGCTGCATTCACACCAGGATAGTCCGGGGGTCTCGGTTCCACTCTGCGGAGGATGGCGAGAATTTTCACATCTTCGTTTGGTTCAGTTTGCATTCACACAGCACTTCGCTCAAGCGGACCAAACTGCTTGGACAACGTCACACAGTTACAACAGCTGCTCGTTTGTAGCGCTGTAGCCGAAACCACCACTGACCAGGAAGAAAACAATCTCGGCAAAGAAGAGAAAGCCATTGGCCAGGACCGGTGTTATGCCAAGAATTGCATCACATGCACCAAAACTATAAAATATAACACTACAGCCAGGCTTGTAACCATTTGTGCATCTTTAGAAGTACCCATTCTACATTTTTAGAAGTAAAAATTGTTATTACCTCTTGTAAATTATCTTTAAATTATGTTTATTCGACGATGGGATGCAATTCTCAGCAAGCGAGCAATTCTTCAGTCAAGGTGTTTATGTGCCACAAACTAATAAAAATGAAAATCTCTGCTGTCTGTATAACCCCCTGTGCCGCCATCATGTCACTAAACATTTTAAAAACATTGGTAATTTGTGTGTAGCCACAAGCAGCTGAGAAATCTGGTCCTCAGACCAAATGTCTATCAGAGCCTGCATCTCCTCCTCACTCCTCATTCCTCCAAGTTCAAGAGACATTTTTTGAAACTTTTCTCCTTGGTTTTCTCCGGTAAAAGTATTTCTTGGATCCGCGTGATTGCCTGTTATTTTCTAACCAAAAGGGAGGCTGAAGAACGAGGAGCTTTTCAGCTGAATCAGGGTGTTGGATTTATTTTACCCACGGATTCCTGCCACGGAAACACACATGAACAGGGATAACTTTTTCAGGTGAGTGCCAACTTTGTCTGCCTGCATCTCATCCAGATTATGAATTCATGTCTTTTCATGTATTTACATTGAGTTATAATGTAATCGTGCTGGGCGAAAAATTTGCCCATTCGCATTTGATGTGAAGGCACTGTTATGTCCATAACCAGTATTCCAATAACGAGGCCGGAAGTGCAATAGAACGTGACTTTATTAAGTGACTCACAGTATTACAAGGCGCTCCCATACAGGCAGAGGTGAAGGTCAAAAGAGACCGTGCCTCTTCCGCATCAGCCCTTTATACTCAGGGTGGCACTGGAACCGGAAAGGTGGAGCCACCACCCACATCACACAATAATATGTCTTATAATACGTCTTACATAACACCCCCCCCCCTTAAAAAAAGGTCCAAAATGCATGCACACTAATTAGACCCTCCCAAATTTAGTACCGGAGTCACACTCTAATGGTAATCAGATAAGGCAGGCCTATCCATGCAAACAAACAACTAAAACTAGAGGGGGACAGGTGGACTGCCGTCGCACCTCCACACGGTCAGACAGATTATTCTGCCATCTCTGATAATAAAAGTCCATGAAATAAAATTTAGCCGTATTCCTATTATAACATAAAACAACCTCATAAACTTATACACATATAGGTAAACCTTAATTCAACAAACAATCAGATAACATGCATATTCATGCCCTGCTACCATCATTCCCAATAATACCACCCCAACCCGGGCAAACCCCACAGTAATACACACTCCAAACATGGTGACACACACATTACTAGAGTTTTTTTTTTTTTTTTTAACATGGGCACTTGATTTATCAGTTCTGCACGAGAAACATATTAACTACGTAGCCCAAGCAATCACATTTAACCCAACTCATCGCCCCTTGCTACCGTACGGTCTCGATGGAGAGGCCACCCCCTGGGAGACTTGTCTGGCGGGTCCCGCCCAGAGCTCCTTCGCCTCTTCGCCCCTGGAGATGAGCCACGTCAGAGCCCCAACACCTCCTTCTTCCCGATGGCGTGCCGCAGTTCATTGGGGTGTCTCCATGAGTCATCTGACAGCCGAAGGTACCCGTCCTCCCAAACAGCTACCACCTTCAGTCGCCCCTGGTACTCCTGTCGTTTCCTTTTCCCATGGACTCCTCTCAGCCGAGCCTCCTCTCTGGGTTGAACCACATCACCGACTCCCAAAGGAGCTCAACTTGGCTTCCAATGTCCGTGATGTCTCAACTGGGCCTCCTCACCTGGTTGCGCCACACCGGCGACCCTCCGCGAAGCCCGACTTGGCCTCCAGTGTTTCTGTGTGGCACGTCTGTTCCCCGTGCCAGCTGGTTCTGCCTCGCTCTCTTTCATTTTGAACGCCAGTGAAGCCGTCGCAGCCCCTTGCTTCTCGGTATCTCCAAGCCAAACTCCGGAAGCAGAGGGAGCCATCCTCACAGCTCCACCCGCCCTCACAGGTGTTCCACCGTGCCACCCAGTTCCCTCACCTAGGGTAACTTGGGCCCTGGCACTGGAACCCTCCCACGATGGCCCTGGGTGGTATTGGTCCTGTCCATCTCCCAGAATACTAGGCCATGTATTGTCCCAAACCACATCATCCACCACTTGCAGAATCGGCCCGTCCCACAAACCACAACCCGACCACTCCTCTCTGCTGCTGCTGGTAATTGAGAAGCCCAGTCCATTAAAAAGGTTGCAGCCCATCACATTCGACCCACTCGTGGACCACCACAAACTGCAGGCTGGACACCACCGCTGACTTGTACCTCGCCATCAGCTCCAGCGAACCCACAATGGACAGTCTATTACCGCCATACCCACACAATGGCGTCGACAGACCTCTCACACGATGGTAGGGAAAAAAACTCCTCACAATAGGCCAGTTCAACATGGACCTCACTGCGCCAGTGTCCACCAATAACGGCACTTCCTCGCTGTCCAACGCAACCGTTAAATACGTGCAGCCTTCTGTGCTCTGGGAGACAGTGCTGATAACTGTAGGAGTCGTGGCAGGGGAATCCATTTCACGTTGCCGTTTCCCTCACTCAGATTTTTTACAGACCCTGGCGAAATGATGTAGGAGTCTGCACTTGCCACAGCATTTGCCTTTTGCTGGACCCTCTCTCGCCTTGTACCGGTGCTTGGTAGACCCGCAGCCAAAACATTTTGGCGATCACGGAGCGGACCTTATTTTTATAGCAGTAGCATATTCTTCTCTGTCTTCCACGCTGTCATCGCTATTCGGGTCTACAGCCTGCGCCGTTGATTGTGAGTCGGGTTGCCCCAACGTTGTTCTCTCACTGAGGTCCAATGTCACCAGATAATTCTCGAATGTGGCAAACCACCTCTCCCACGGTACTGCCGGCTCTTCGGGAAGCTCCAGAAATGGCCAAATGCCCGAAATACCTTTATCCATGTTTTTATCCTCATCGCCAAATGTTATGTCCATAACTAGTATTCCAGTAACGAGGCCGGAGATGCAATAGAATGTGACTTTATTAAGTGACTCACAGTATTACAAGGCACTCCTGTACAGGCAGAGGCGAAGGTCAAAGGAGACCATGCCTCTTCCGCGTCAGTCCTTTATACTCAGGGTGGCAGCGGAACCGGAAAGGTGGAGCCACCACCCACATCACACAATAATACGTCTCATTATTACATAACAGGCATTTTTACAGTAAACGTCACTTTCTCTTCTCACTGTGTGTTGCTGTGGTTACACAAACACAGAGGGGCATGTCCGCCCTTTGGTCCGCTGGATATTCCGTTTGCATTCACACGGCAAGCAAAGCGCACCAGACTGCGTTTGCAAGCGAACCAAGACTCCCCCCCTTTTCAGGGGGACCAGAGTTCACTTGTTTGGTGTGCACCAGAGTTCCAAGTGCATTCAGATGGCGCCAAATGAACCGAACTATCCACGGAATACACACTTTGGTTCTTTAGTCCGGACAAAACAGTGGCCGTGTGAATGTGCCCTAAAACTGGAAAAAAAAAACCCAAACATCTAATTTCCTGTTTCTGTTTTCTGCAAGAGCAGCAAAATGGTAACATACTGCTACAATCGTCAAGGAATGTTCACACTATATCTGTACAATATCTAAATGAATAGTGTGACGAGTTCAATCGCTTCTGAGTGGTGAAATTAAACCAACAACTCATTACAGAGATGGTTTGATCTTTTTTTTTATTCAGTATTGAATGAGTATTACATAATTTCAACAAAACAGCAAAACATTCTTTGTCACATGTAGAAAATTTGGTTTTATTTACGGTACATACCACACATACAAAAACATTCTTTGAAAAAAATGTGCCTTCTTTAACACTGTAGAAAATTGTTGCTGTCAAAGAGGAATTGTGACATGTTACAATGGTCACTGATAATGTAACAAGTTTGACTTTATTTTAGAGAACACAAAATTTCAATCACAGTAATAATTCTTTGAGTAACCAGGGGGTTTTTGTTTCATTAAATGAGGGATTTCAGCTTTTCACGTGCAGCTTGGAAGTCAGATACCAAACAGCTGATTGTGAAGCCCTAATTTCTCTCTCTGACTTGCACTTTAAATTTCTTAAACAAGTGTGCAACCCTCATAAGGCATTTGGGCAAGACTCCTGACATGTTTTACCAATATCTTCTAGCACAAAAGATAAATACGAGTTCTACGAATGCCTCGCTGGCATTATCTGAGGGTCATATCCGTCTTTCAAATTACCGTAAAGTAAATACAAATAAATATCTATTTTTAGAAGATAATTTCAGTCCAGAGGCACCTACAGAAAGAGAATTAATTATGAAGTCTATGGTGGCTTCACATCTCGACCCAAGGTATAAATTGAACTATACTTGGGAATTTAATCCTTATTAAGAGCCCCTTAGACATTTAAAAAGAGTTGGTGTCAAAGTATCACCAGGTATATGGGACATTACCATAGAGGGCTGACTCCCATGATGTTGGTCTGAAACACAGCATCTTTTCTCTATTGCAGTATCTTACCAAAACAAGAGGTAACCGTAGCTTAAAACAGGCAAATATTACCATAATCGCCCCTATTTCACAAGAAACCAAAGCACCACAGACAGCAGTTAGTAGAGCAAAAGGACTTTAATCTCACCTGTGGAGAAAACTCACTATTAGGAGTTTCTATAAAGCTCTCAATGAGTCAAAGGCTACCAATAAATAGCAAATTAATAAATACAAGGTACACTAAATTACTGCTCTCACAGACTCATTTAGTTGCCTTATGTGGCCAAAAACAGCCCGTTTCATTTTTTGAAGATGTGCTTGAACTTGCTGCCAAAATGTTACCTGTGGCTAAGTGTCTGTGAGGACACTTAAAAAAATATATATATTAAAAAAAAGACCGCACATTTAACAGAAAAGTCTACAACTCTTTGAAGCCGATATTAGTCTTGAGAAGAGGTTTAACATAATCAGAAGCACCTCGCCAGTAAAATGCTTTACCTGCTGCTACGTTCTGTCTTGGTTTGATATGGTGTATAACAGAGGCTGTGTGACTCAACCACTTTTGTAACTGCTGTCGCCCGTCCGCTCAATGCGAGCGATGATCATTTCCTTTGAAACACGCTTGCAGTCCCTGGCCAAACCAAAGAAGCACATGAGGTCTATGAAGGCAGTGGTGAGATTGAGCTTGCAGCCAAACTCGCTGGTGGCGTAGTCAAAGGGGAATGTGTGGTGGTAGTTGTGGAAGCCTTCACCTAGGGAAGAAAAAAAAAAACAAACAAAAAACATAAGTGTTCTGCTGTTAGCATGTGTTACTGCACTTTTTTCACATGTTGACAGCTCCCGCAGGTCTTAATTAAATGTTTGTGACATACAGTAAATGGCCAAATTTCCTTTAATTTGCAGCATCACTGTGAATCATCTTTTGCAGCCTTTCTCAGAGCAGCTTGTTTCAGTTCATGCTTCTTTCAATGCCCAACAGCCACAGTTAAGCCCACCTTCCTTCTTTTCTCATTATTGCTAATCTTAGCTGGCCAGCTCCTAGCTTGGGTAGCAAATCTGAGCCAACTAATGTAAATTTGTGACCGATCCCTGGAGTACGATAAGTACAGAAACATTTGTGAATGAGTGAATGGCTAAACTGCTAGCATCATCGAACCACTTTGGGCTCCCGTTAGAGACAATAAACTATAGTAAAATAAGTTAAAGTAGCGCTGGGAGCAGAAGTTTACATCTACTGTGTAAAAAGATATAACCTTTTTCCCCCCCTCACTGTCTAACATTAAATCAGAATAAACTTTTCCTGTTTTTGGTCAGTTAGGATTACCAAAAATATTTCTATTTGCTAATTTTTATATTTGCAAATTTTTTTAGAGAAATTTTTATTTCTTCAAAGTCAGAAGTTTACATACACTAATATCAGAAAGAGAATTGTGGACCTCCACAAGTTTGGTTCATCCTTGGGTACGATTTCCAGATCCACGTTCATCTGTTCAAACAATTATGCACAAGTATAAACACCATGGGAATGTCCAGCCATCATACCGCTTAGGAAGGAGATGGGTTGTGTGTCCCAGAGATGAACATGTTTTGGTGTGAAATGTGTCTATCAACCTCAGAACAAAAGCAAAAGTACTTGTGAAGATGCTGGCTGAAGCTAGTAAAAACCACAGTGAAACGAGTCCTGCACTGACATGGGCTGAAAAGTCACTCAGTGAGGAAGAAGCCATCCATCCATCCATCCATCCATCCATCCATCTTCTACCGCTTTTCCAGAGGTCCGGGTTGCGGAGGCAGCAGTTCAAGCAGAGAAGCCCAGACTTCCCTCTCCCCAGCCACCTGCTCCAGCTCTTCAGAGAGGATACCAAGGCGTTCCCAGACCAGCTGGGAGACATAGTCTCTCCACCGAGTCCTGGGTCTGCCCCAGGGTCTCCTCCCAGTGGGACGTGCCTAAAACACATCAAGTGGGAGGCATCCTAATCAGATGCCCATATCACCTCAACTGACTCCTTTCAATGTGGAGGAGCAGCGGTTCTACTCTGAGTCTCTCCTGGATGACTGAGCTCCTCACCCTATCTCTGAGGGTGAGTCCAGCAATCTTACGGAGAAAGCTCATTTCAGCCGCTTGTATCCGTGATCTTGTTCTTTCGGTCATTACCCAAAGCTCGTGACCATAGGTGAGAGTAGGAACGTAGATTGACTGATAAATCGACAGCTTTGCCTTAGAACTAAGCTCCCTCTTCACCACAACAGACCGGTACAACGTCCGCATCACTGCAGATGCTGCTCCAATCCGTCTGTCAATCTCTCGCTCCATTTTCCCCTCACTCGTGAACAAGACCCCAAGATACTTAAACTCCTCCACTTGAGGCAGGAGCCTGTCCCCAACCCAGAGAGGACAATCCACCTTTTTGCAGTGGAGGAAGAAGCCATTACTCCAAAAACAAAAAAAAGCCAGATTAGTTTGCAAATGCACACAGGGCCAAAGACCTTGATATTTGGAGACATGTTCTGTGGCCTGATGAAACTAAAATTGAACTGTTTGGCTGTAATGACCATCGTTACATTTGCAGGAAAAAGGAGGAAACTTGCAAGCCTGAGAACACCATCTCAACTGTGAAGCACGTGGGTGGCAACATCATGTTGTGGGGTGTGTTTTGCTGCAGGAGGGACTTACAAACCTGACTCAGTTACACCAGTTCTGTCAAGAGGAATGGACCAAAATTCCAGCAAACTATTGTGAAGAACTTGTGGAAGGTTACCCAAAATCTTTGATCCAAGTCATACAGTTTAAAGTCAATGCTAACAAATACTAAACTTCTGATTTTGAAGAAAGTAATAAAAAAAAGTCTAAAAATTTATTTAGCAAATAGAAATAATTTTGGTATTCCTAACTGACCTAAAACAGGAAAAGTTTAGTCTGATTTAATATAAGACCGTGAGAGAAAAAAAGTGATATGTCTTTTTATACAGTGTATGTAAACTTCTGGTTTCAACTGTATATGGTCAAGTGTCGGTAGAGAACAAGGATTCCAATAGGGGTGAACAAAATTTATAGAAAATAGCAATCAAAACCGGTTGGGTCGACAGTGAAGCTAACACCAGGCGGTGTGTCAGTTTCTTCCCACTGAGGTGAGTTCTGATGCAGTTAGAGAGATTGGCTCTTACTGTCTAGCCAAGCTAATGCTTCGATGTGGCATCATAGCAAAAATATAACAAAACAAGCCAGAATGATGGGAGATACATTATCGACTGTGGATTAGTGAACCAAGTGGAGATGGGGAAATCTATTAGGGTGACTGATATTTAAAGAAAATAACAATATAAAGCATGTTTGGCCAGCTAACTTCACAGTAGCACCGTTAGCCAGAAAACATCCATTACACAGTAGTTTTTTTTAAAAAATGAAGAACTAACTACATTTTTATTGTGGTGCTTAGTTTTAGTTCATCAAAATAAACATGATTAATTTCTTTTATTAAAATCTGGGAGACAAGTGTGTTTATTCTAAGGTCACTGAGAAAAAAACTTTTTTACTGACATTAAGGTTTATTTATTTACCAAAAGTGGGTTTCGGACTGCTTATCTGGCAATAAGTAAGTGATGTGGAAAAAACAGCTGTAGTGATAATTTTTAAAAAAATACATTAAGATGAATACAACAGATATTTGTTTTCCATCTACTCATATATAGCTTGGTGGGATACAACAAATGAAAATAACCTCTTACAAGACGGGTAGCACAAGTTCATTCTGGTGATGCATTAAAATAATGAAAGTGGAAAAGCCTGCCAAAATTATGCAGTAATATACCAGTTGTCCTTGACTTGTAAATTTCACAATTTAACGTTTAATATTTCACACCCAACAATCAGTGTTGTTTATGGGCTCCTATCCACATAGTGCTAGACAGATTGTGCATCGGTGTAAACAATGTTGCTGAAAACAGCATGGATGTCCAACTTTGGAAATTCTTTTTCTGGATTGCTTTGCTGACAATCCAGCTTTCAAAATCAATCTACAATTGAAATTATAAATTACTCATTCTTTTTAAGTGCAAATTAGAAGGTCAAACACTTGTTCTCCGCACTGTAGACTGAAATCTGTCCAACTCTATGTCTGAACTCTGTGAACTTTATTTAAACAAACATCACACAGTAGAATGAGCACTGTACGCCACTGCAGATGCCAGACTGGATCAGCTTCAAAAGAACTGCTTCTGCAGCGGTCCAGACATGACGAGCATTCAAACAGATTCAAAACACAGGGAAATTCATTAAAATACTCATCCAGGCATGCTACTATAAAACAATGAATTTTAAATGCAGGTAAGTCCTTCTTACCTACAGCGCTGAAAGCAACCAGTGGGTTTTCCCTTGGGTTAATGGTCTTGTCATAAGGTCTGTTCCCCCATATGTGTGCAGCACTGTTGACCAGCCAGGTGGCATTGAGCACCAGGGCATATCGCATGAGTCCAGGAACAAAATACCCTACCACCAGGGATTCGCCCCAGAAGTACCATGGCACCAGCATGGGCACGAGGAAGCAGAGGATCACCACAGACAGTTTGTAGTACCTGAAATGTGAATAAATAAATAAAAAAGAGACTGTCGATGCAAAAGCTCTTTCCAACATGATGAAGACACACCAGGTCACCAGAGCTTTCACTTCTCTCTCTGTAGATACATTTATATAGCCTAGGCCCACTGAAATTTGAAATAATCTTTGATCTTGACTTTGGCCTTGAGCACTACTTGGAAGTAGACCCACTCAAGGATCATCATGTGTGAGTTTGGTAAGCATCTGGGCAATTGCCTAAAAAAAGTAGTGATTTCTCACGAACTGTGAACAGACAAGCAGACAAGACAGATGGAACGATGACAAATGCAGCGCAGTTACATTATCTCATTTCACCTATAGCATAATGATTAAAAAAAAAAGAAAATCATATTCAATCCATACAGATCAACTCTCATTCTAGTGATGAAAATTAAATGATCACAATAACTGCATGATCCAACAACAGACTCTTTACAATTTGTATAAGTGTCAGAATAAGAGTCATATAAAGGTCGCAAACACATTTATTAGCATGATAATCGTCAGTCGGTTTGCACATACACAGTCTAAAGGGCCTTCTGACCACCATTAATCCCCCTTTGCCTGAGAGTAGAAGTGAAAATCTGGGAGCCCTTCCAAAACTCTGGCATTGTTGACTGATGACCAATCAAGTTGACACTACGGTGACATCCAGTGAAATGTTATCAGGGTCACTATAAATCAGTTTACAGAAGCATGAGTCAGAGAGGAAATGACCTTTAATAACCAGACACATAGAAATATCATAGCCTGTAATTACATTTATGTGCGGCTATTTTGTATGCAGTGATGACATTCAGTTGTAGCGCAGGAAGAAGTGTGACACTTTGAGGGTGCAATGGATGGTTTTCACAGAGATATCAAATACATTCTCAGTTTTGTTTCATGGGTTTCTCTCCAAAGCTTTTGCATTTTAAAAACATTTCTGATTGTGCTGTTAAAAGAAAATAGGAAATTATTGTTGTTGTTTTTTTCCACCAGCTAAGTCATGTGAATTATCCTGGAGGGCGAGCACATTCTACTTATTCAGCAAAACATTGATAAGACAGCCTAATTTAAAATGTAAATGAAATTGTTGATTGTTATCCTGAATTAAATCCATTACTATCACTTTAGTAGTCATTTTTGTTGCATTGCAATGACATCATTTGACATTGTCACTCTGGACGCCAACCCACCTCAGGATCACTGTGTGTAAGTTTGGTGACCATTTGGCATATTGACTAACAGAAGGAGCGACTCTAGTGAAAGGTGGACGGGTGGAAACAGGTCAAAGTCAATTGTGAGGGGGAAAAAACGTTTCCACCAACGTTACTGTGTTTCATCATTAGGAAGTCAGTTAATCCACCCCTGCCAAGCACATACATTTTTAATGCATATTTTGGTGTTACTACAGCACTTGCACATTTTAATCCAGGATTTTTTTTGATGCATACACTGTAAAACCTGATGAGTTAGATCAACTCAAAATATCTGAGGAAACCCACTGCCTTGAATCATTTAAGTTTGTTAACTCAAACCATTTAAGCACATCTGATTTTTTTTTCAGCTGAGTAAACCGAGTTATATAAAAAGAGTAGAATGTATCTGCCCCTCCGTGGATGGCAACCTTATTGTGGTGGAGGGGTTTGAGTGCACGGATGATCCCAGGAGCTATGCTGTCAGGGGCAACTTGCCCCTGGTAGGGTCTCCCAATGCAAAATGTCCCTGGGTGAAAAGCCAGACTAAGAGTGGTCCAGTGGATCTCTATGAAAAACATTACATCAAGGACCCAGTGTACCCAAAGGAGGCACATGGGGCCGCCCTCTAGTTTTTTAAAAATACATTTGCAACTTTTTCCTGCTAAATTTATTACTTTCCTTATCAATTTATTACTCTTTTTCCTATAAAGTAGCCATGTTTTATGACAAACATGTTGCGTTTCCTATAAAGTTTTTCTACAAAATTTGCAATTTTTTCCTTGAATTTTCCTGATTTTTCTTGTCCATGTGATCCTATCCTTTCACTGATATACTAAGTTGTTCTGTATAAACCATCCTTACAGTCTTTATAGTGATTGGGGGGGTAGCAGAGGGGAGGATTATGGTTCATTTTGCTGACAAGGGGAATAAACTTCTTAGGTTCTTTTGCAAATTTTTATTTATTTGAATGGAGCTTTAATATTTTATTGCTTGAAAAATAAGCTTTTTCAGATTTTTGCAAAAATTTCTTTTTAAAAGTTTGAACAGATATTTATTTTTCCAGTGGAATCTGCCCATTTTTTGTCACTGACTTTTACATAATCAACGATGAAGACAATGGTCTATGTGCTAGTTGGTAATTTTGTAAAAATCTATGGGGTATTAAATGTCTCCATGAGTGTATAGGTATTAAAATAAAATAAAAATACCAAAAAAGTACAGTAAAATGTGTGCTATTGTATGTAGATTTCCTTTTTTCATTATTTAGAAGTGCTCTTTTTTTGGTTGACCACCTGCCCCCCAAAATGTCTGTGCACATCACTGTATATTGATCTCAGTTGGAAACTGGGTTTGTTTAAAATGCTCTAGCCAAAAATTGGAGGAATACAAAAGAATAAGACTAATGGAATAGAAAATTGAATATAAATGTATAAATAAGTGTGTAAATAAAAAATACTGTAGGTCCATTCTGAAAAAAGTGCATTACAGACAAAGAGGTTTGGAAATACTGATGACAGTAAATATATTCTCAAAGACACCTAAACAAATCATATACTAGCATCAAACTGCCCATAACAGTGGCGCTTACTAACCAAGGCTTTTTGAAAGAATACTTGTGTTTATTTAGGTTCTTCTATTTCATCTTTATTCTTGTTCTGTATGATCTTTGTATTTGTCATACAAGAAAGTGATGCAATCTGCTTAATCATGCTTAGGCCCCTGAAGGCCTAAGCATGCAGTATGTAGTAAACCATGCAGTATGTAGATAAACATGTCATGTGATATTTATCTTGTACCCAAAAGACCTTAAGATAAGATAAGCCTTTATTAGTCCCACAATGGGGAAATTCCAGGATTTCCAGGACCTTGTGTGCAGCTTTTTTTTTTTTTGTAACTTAGATTTTTATTCATTTTTCATCATATATAATGCATTCAGATCACATTCTACATTTAAAAAACAAAGGGGTTAGGGTAGGGAAAAAGAAAAAAAAAATAAATAAAAGGGGGGGGGACAAATGTTGGAGCATCAAGTTTTTAGTTTCCATCTCTTAATTCTTCTGGTTTTTTCAGTGTCTTTGGTTATTCTTTCAATTTCTGCCTCGTTGTTGCACTTTGTAGTGTGTCCATTTCTGCCATTTTTTCTCCCATATTCCTTCTTGCATTCTTCGTCGATATGTTAGTTTTTCCATCATACGTATGTCCTCAACAATGTCAGTCCATTGTTCTTGGTCAGGAAGAACTTCTGATCGCCATTTTTTTGTGATAGTTTTTTTACATGCAATCAACAAGATTTTAACTAGATATCTGTCCTCAGCCTGTATAACATTGTCTTTTTTAAGATCACATAAGTACATCAGGTTACAGTTCATTGGTATATTATATCCTAATATCCTCTGTATTGTCACATGCATAGATTTCCAAAATGATGATATTTTGTAGCATTTCCAAAACATATGTGAGTGGTCTGCATTTTGAGCCCCACATCCCCTCCAGCATAAAGATTGGGTATTTGTATATTTTCCTTGAATCTGTGGTGTAATGAAAAAGCGAATCAGGTTTTTCCATCCAAATTCCCTCCATGCCCTTGAATTTGTTGATGTGTGTTGTGTTTTCCATATTTCCTGCCAGCTTTCTTCTGTTATGTTTAAATTGAGCTCTTTCTCCCATTTCTCCTTTATATAGTTACTTGTATGATTGTTTGTCATAAGTTTCTGATATAGTTTTGAAATAATTCTTATTTTATTTCCTGCATATGAGCTTAAAATAAGTTGTATAATCTCGTTCACATCTGTTTGGAGGTTATGCCTAATCTTCTTCATATAGTAATCTCTCATCTGCAGATATCTGAAAAATTCCGATCTTTCTAATTTAAATTTTCTCCTGATATTTACAAAGCTCCCGAGATCTTTTTTTCCGATATTGCCCCATGCTGTGATTCCCTTGTTCACCAGATTTTTGTATCCCCTATCTTGTTTTGCCGGTTCAAACTGACTGTCAAATGCTACCCATTTCAATAGTTTTATGTCTTCCCTTATATTATATTTTTGTACTATTTTATACCACAGTTCTAAAGTAAATTTAGTGATTGGGTCTATTTGTTTGATTTGCTTATATGCATCTTTATCCCCTATTATGCTTTGTACTGGGAGTCCCTCAATTTCCTTTTCCATTTCTTTCCATTTTGCCTCATATCCCTCGTCGCACCAACATATGATATATCTTATTTGTGCTGAGTAGTAATATTCCTTTAGACTCGGTAGGCCCATGCCTCCTTTCTCTTTTGGTAATTGGAGGGTTTTATATTTCACTCTTGGTTTTTTACCTCCCCAAACAAATCTCGATATCATCCTGTCCCACTTTGAGAATTGGGCATCTGGAATCTCTGTTGGTATAGCCTGGAAGAGGTAAAGTAATCTAGGTTGTATGCTGATTTTGACTGTCTCAATTTTTGAATTCAGATCCATATTTAAGATTGACCATCTATCAATATCTTTTTTTATTTCTTGTTCCAACCTATCATAGTTTGCTTTATATATTTTGCTTAGGTCTTTAGGTATGTTCACTCCAAGGTATTTTATTTCTTTTTGGTTCCAGTTTAGTTTGATCTTATCAGTTATCTGGTTTAGAGGGTTATAGTGGAATGTCAGTATTTGTGTTTTTGTTATGTTTATCTTGTATCCTGATAATTTTCCAAAATTTTCTATCAAGTTCATCATTTCCATTATTGATTTATCTGGTTGTTCAAGGTAAACTATAATATCGTCTGCAAATAGCCCAATCTTGTGTTCCGCCCCCTTTATTGTTACACCTTTTAATTTCTTATTTTGTCATATCGCTTGAGCCAATGGTTCTATGAACAGAGCAAACAAGGTGGGCGATAAGCAGCATAGTTGATCTTTGTATATTTACTTTGTCTGTTAAGCTACCGTTTATCTTGATTCTTGCCACAGGTTCTTGATATAGCGTCCTTATGCATTGTACTGATTTTTCGTTAAATCCAAAGCGCTCCAGTACACTATATAGGAATTTCCAGTTAACCCTGTCAAATGCTTTTTCTGCGTCTAAACTCATTATTACTGCGCTTTTCTTTTCTTTATGTATTTGGTTAATTATATGTATTGTTCTCCTGATATTGTCATGTGTTTGGCTTCCCTCTATGAATCCAGTTTGATCATCTTCTATCAATTCCGTCAAGAATGTCTTTATTCGTTTACATATAATTGTTGTGTATATTTTATAATCTACATTTAATAAAGAGATTGGTCTATAGTTTCCGCATTGTTCTTTATCTTTCCCTGGTTTTAAAATAACTGAAATGATTGCTTCGTTCCATGATGGAGGTATTTTGTTGTTGTTCAGCGTCCAATTAAATGACTTTAGGAGTTGTGGTGTGAGTTCTTCTATAAACAGTTTATAAAACTCAGATGGGTATCCATCACTACCTGGTGATTTACCATTTTTAAGTGACTTAATCACATCGCTGATCTCTTGTGTTGTTATTTCTGCTGTTAGTTTTTCATTTTGTTGATTTCCTATTGATGGCAAGTCCAATGTGTCTAGAAATTTTTTGATATCTTTAGTATTTGTTTCTTCAGGTTGCGAGTATAGTTCTTGGTAGAAATTATGGAAAATTTCTTCGATGTTTTCTGGGTTAACTGTGGTTTTATTTGTGGTGGGGTCTTTAATCTTGTATACATTATTCATTGTTTGTTGTTTTCTTAACCGTTTTGCCAGCAGTTTTGTGGCTTTTGGCCCGTTTCATAATATTTTTGCTTTAGATATCTATTTTTCCTTTCAATTTCATCCATTTGTGTTTCTTTTATCTTTGTTTTTTCTTCTTTAATTTCTTGATATATTTTTGGATCATTTGTGTTTTGATGTTTACGTTCTAATTCCCTCAGTCTCTCACATCTTTGTTCATACGCTTCCAGTTTAGTCTTATTTGCTTTTCCTGTTTCAACAATTAATTTACCCCTTAACACGGCTTTTAGTGCGTCCCATAGTATTGTTGGGTCCACTTCTTCATTGTCATTCTCTTGGATATATTCGTTTATGTTTATTTTTATTCTTTCTTTCATTTTCTCATCATTTAACAGTCCTACGTTAAGTTTCCATGTTGTTTGTCGTTTTCTATTGTTTAAATATATTTCCATGTATATAGGAGGATCCGTCGACAGACGGATTGGAGCAGCATCTGCAGTGATGCGGACGTTGTACCGGTCTGTTGTGGTGAAGAGGGAGCTTAGTTCTAAGGCAAAGCTGTCGATTTACCAGTCAATCTACGTTCCTACTCTCACCTATGGTCACGAGCTTTGGGTAATGACCGAAAGAACGAGATCGCGGATACAAGCGGCTGAAATGAGCTTTCTCCGTAGGATTGCTGGACTCACCCTCAGAGATAGGGTGAGGAGCTCAGTCATCCGGGAGAGGCTCAGAGTAGAACCGCTGCTCCTCCACATTGAAAGGAGTCAGTTGAGGTGGTATGGGCATCTGATTAGGATGCCTCCTGGACGTCTCCCACTTGAGGTGTTTCAGGCACGTCCCACTGGGAGGAGACCCCGGGGCAGACCCAGGACTCGGTGGAGAGACTATGTCTCCCAGCTAGTCTGGGAACGCCTTGGTATCCCCTCTGAAGAGCTGGAGCAGGTGGCTGGGGAGAGGGAAGTCTGGGCTTCTCTGCTTGAACTGCTGCCTCCGCGACCCGGACCTCCGGAAAAGCGGTAGAAGATGGATGGATGGATGGATGGATATAGGATTATGATCTGATATTTCTGCCCCTCCAATCCAACAATTTCTCACCCTGTGTCTGTCACCTTCATTCATAAGGAAGTAATCTATTCTAGAGTGTACTTTATGGGCTGCTGAATAATGTGTATAGTCTTTTTCGAGTGGGTGTAGATCCCTCCATATGTCTACCACACCCATTTCTGCCAGTGAGGTTCTTATGAACTTTGTTACATGTTTTTTTGTCTTCTTAACACTTGTTGTGTCAACTTCATGATCCATGACAGCATTTAAGTCTCCTCCACAAATTAGGACTCCTTCACTGTGTGTTGCTATGAGATCAAACAGATGTTGAAAAAAACCCTTGTCACTTTCTGGTGGGGCATAGATGTTCACTAATGTAATCTGCATACCATCTATTCTTCCCTTTATTATTACATACCTGCCTTCTTTATCCTGGATTTCCTGTTCACTTTCAAATTGTATTTTGTTTGAGATTAGTATCATAACCCCCCTTTTTGCTCCTCCCTTAAATGAACTGTAGTAGGAGTTCTTATAGCCAAATCTCTTTAGTTTCACATGTTCTGCCTTGCTCAAATGTGTCTCTTGCATAAATATAATTTCAGCTTTTTCCTTCTTGAATTTTCTTATTATTCTTTCCCTTTTAACAGGTGAGTTCAGACCATTCACGTTTAGTGTCATTATCTTAAGATTTTTACCCATATTCATGTTTTTCCATTTTTTTAACTTGTGCTCCTAGCCCCTTTAACAACAAAAATAACACATATTTATATAAAAACACATTAAAAAAACTCGACCTCCGTACTTTGGGCCTTTCTTCTGCCCACTGGTCCCTGTTGGTGGGTGGGGGGTTTGTCTTCACAGAGTGAAGGGCCCTCCCTAGACTTCTAATTACTATCAAAGTAATAGTCATAAGTCTAGAAATGTCCAACAAATATCACTTAAACCTCTCCTAGCCGTCTGTTTCTCTTTTACCTTGTCTTCTTGGCCTTCATTTCTTCTGTGCCTTTCTTAATCTTTGTTATGATCTAGGCTTTCAGTTGAAAGCCTTGTAGTTTGTCCTGGGCCCGCTGCTCTACGTCTCTCCCCCTTCTTCCGCCGTTCACTCGTCTCCACTCCGTCTGTCGTGGTGCGTTCAGGGCCGCCGCTGCTCCAGCCGTCTCCTTCGGCACGCTCACCTCAAGGCCCCGCTCCATCATATCCCGCGCTGCCTCTTCGGCCGTGTTGTAGGTTCTTGTGCCTTCCTCCCAATGAATCCTCATTTTCGTTAGCGGCGTTTGGAATCTAATTTTTTTCTCTTTCAGCGTTTTTTTAATGTTGGCATATTTCTTCCGCTGCTGCACGATTTCTGTCGGGTAGTCATGGTCAAAAAATACCTGTTTGTCGCCGATTCGTATCTTTTTTTTCCATGCTTGCGTCAGGATTCTTTCCTTTATGTCATATTTCACAAAGTTTACCACAACTGACCTGGGTGGAGAGTTTGTTTTCGGGTTCTGTGCCGGTGTTCTGTGCGCCCGTTGAATCTGCAGATCCGTTTCTCCGGGTATTTCCAGTTCTTTTTTTAAGAACTGATCCATGAATTTTGTCATCGAGTTGCCTTCAATGCCCTCCGGAATTCCAAAGATGCGCATATTGCTTCGTCGGGATCTGCTCTCTAAGTCGTTTATTTTCTCCTGCATCCTCTGCGTTTGCGTCGTCAGGGTCTGTAGTTGTTCGTTTGCCTCGCTTTTCCAATCTTCTAGTTCCGAAATTCGGGTCTGCGCTTCTGTCATACACGCCCGCTGGGAGCGCAGCTCCTCCATGTTTTCCGTTAATTTACGCTCCATTTCTCTTCGGAGGTCCATGATTTCCTCCTTAATTTCTTTTTTCAGTTCCTCCTTAAGAGCCGCTAAATCCTGTTGTAGCTGTCGCTTGAATTCTCTTAACTCTTCACCCAAACTGGCGATGCCAGCGTTCATGTTGTCGAGTCTGGTGTCCTCCATTTTCTCTGCTGTAGACATCTCGTTTTTTTGGGCTTTGCGTACAGCGGTTTTTCCTGCGTTGTTGGAGAGGAATTCTTCAATTTTACCCTGTTTTTGTCCTTGTGCCCGGTTCCTTCGTGTTTTCATCCCTTAGTTTATTGATTCGTTTATGTCGAGTTGGCCATTTACCGACGATTTTTAATCCGGCTAGGGAGAGCTCTTTGTTTAAGTGTTATGTCTCTCCGCCATCTTCCCGGAAGTCGAGCGACCTTGTGTGCAGCTTAAAAAGGAAAGTCAGATCTGTGGTCGTTGCACATATGCTCATCGCTCAGGCGATGAGTGATGACTCTTTCTCTCTTTTGGCCAAAAGATTAAATAACCATTTTGTTTGCATCTTGGTTCTCCTCTCTTGTTTTTCAACTTGCTGTCACACTCAGCATTTTTCTTACACTTTTAATGGAAATGGGCTCCATCTTAAACCTTGGAATGTAAAATTCAAATTTGGTTTGTGTTTGCTGAGGAGCCCATACACACTGCTGTACCCGGGGCCCAACATTTGGTGTTACACCCTGAACCTCAGTGTTAGAACGTCAAATGCCACTGTGGTACAAGGGGGAGGCAGGGGACTGCTATGGCAGTTTGTATCACTGCCATAGCAGTTACACTCATGGAGCGAAACACAGAAGTCTGTCAGGAACCGAGCCGGCTTGGTTTCCCCCGGCTCGGTCCTGGCCGCTCTATGGGTACGTGCCACATTGTATGTATGTTAGTATGTATTTCTGTGTGCTTTGCCGTACCCATAGCCACTACCTTCTGGCCAGCAGCGGGGAGGCAGCCTCTTGCGCTCACGCTGGAGTGAGCGCTGTCTAACTGTCTGCCCGTCGGACCATGCCCCCTCTCTATTGCTACCAGCTGTTCTCACTCCCGTACGCCACCTTCCCGCTCCTCGCCCAGGTGTAGCCTATTTGTCAAACCAGCAATGCATGTTCTTAAGGAGCCTGTCTCCAGTAATGCATTGCTGGGTCATTGGACTTTGCGGACATCATTCATGGTTCGCGTGGAGTCACGTCAAACAAGGACCGTTTCCCTCGGGACCTGTTCAGACTACTGGACCGCTCCAGCTCAGTAAGTGAGCACTGCATGTGTTTTTTCCCCGGTGCCTTTCCCCTGTTGACTGTTGAGCGTCCAGCAGGACACCGTTAGCTTCTGAGGAAACTTTAACTGTATGTCTATGTGTTAGCACTTTGGTGTTTAATAAATGTGTGTGGTGTAAATCCCAGCGCGTAAATCCTCGTCCTTTCCCCTCGCCATGCGCTGTAAAGAAGCGCACGGAGAGTTCATGACAGAAGTCATGTAAAACTCAAATATTCCAGCAGCAAAAGCCCCCAAACGCAATCTTGAGTAGGGCCCCCGAAAAGCAGGAAATGACCCTGTTCCTTGATTGTTTGGTTTTAAAAACATTAGAATATATTAATTAAAAAAAAAAACAAAATCATGTCCCCCCATTATGATCCCTCCATAATAAAAAAACATTCAAATTTACTTTAATTGTGCCATTATCAAAGTGGCTGATTGATTTTATGTGTGGTGACTATACAACGATTACAAAAGACTGCAACTCATGTCAGTTTAAAGGCACATAAAACTATCTGGATTATTGGTTTATTGGAGCTCAGCTTGACAATTTCAAGCTCTGAATAAAAAACAAATATCAGCAGTCATTTTTATAGCAATATTGAAGTTAACTCAGACAGAAGGAGTAAATGCAACAAACTGGAATTATGTTACCAATACTTAAAATGCACCCCAAATGCAAGTACACTCACAGCAACTGAGTTAGTACTACAAACGTGTATTTTTGAGCAAGGTTAAATTTGTAGAAATGAGTGACTTCATTTGTTTTTTTAAAGATTAAGTTATATTTACTTCTTTTGTTAAGAAGTATTGCTAGGCTTTACAGTGTAGTTGTGCTTTAACTCAGCAATACACAGTCCAGCATTAAATGATTCCAGTGGCCAAGTAGCCAAAAAATGAAGATTTCATGATTAAATGCTAGTGGTTGAGTGCTGTGGAAAAGTTATAACGCTGTTGTTATATAGCAGCTTTTTTCAGGAAGTTTCTTGTAACCGTTGCCATCAACTACCATTAGTTGCTGTTTTTTTATACACATGCAAGTATAAATAGTGTACTTTTCACAGGAAAAGTGCAATAAACTATAAATGCAAATCTCTGCTTAAGGTCTCGTCTCACCGTCTCTGGAACATAACAACTTCATCTGCCTTCAGATCTGAGAGCTCCAGTTTTCGTCCCTTTTCGATGACATCGGGATGTTTGCGAACCAGTAGCCAGCCAACGTGGGCAAAGAAGAATCCCCGTGTGGCATTGTGGGGATCTGCATCTGTCTCAGAGTACTTGTGGTGGACACGGTGGTCCCTCGCCCATTCGTATACGTCATTCTGCAAACAAAGAATTGGAATTATGATGTAGTTGAATAATCTACAGTGGTATGAAAAAGTGTTTGCCTCCTCCCTGATTTCTCATTTTTTGTATGTTTGTCACACTTAAATGTTTCAGATCATCAAACAAATTTAAATATTAGACAAAAATAACACAAGTAAACACAAAATGCAGTTTTTAAATGAAGGTGTTCATTAAGGGGAAAAAAATCCAAACCGACATGGCCCTGTGTGAAAACGTGATTGCCCTCCTGTTAAAACATAAATTAACTGTAGTTTATCACATCTTTGGAAAGCTGAGTTCAATTTCCCTAGCCACACCCAGGCCTGATTACTGCCACACCTGTTCTCAATCAAGAAATCACTTAAATAGGACCTGCTTGACAAAGTGAAGTAGACCAAAAGAGCCTCAAAAGCTAGACATCATGCTGCGATCCAAAGAAATTCAGGAACAAATGAGAAAAAGTATTTGAGATCAATCAGTCTGGAAAAGGTTATAAAGCCATTTCTAAAGCTTTGGGACTCCAACGAACTACAGTGAGAGCCATAATCCACAAATAGCGAAAAACATGGAATGGTGGTGAACCTTCCCAGGAGTGGCCAGCCGACCAAAATTACCCCAAGAGCACAGCAACGACTCATCCAAGAGGTCACAGAAGACCTCACAACAACATCCAAAGAACTGCAGGCCTCACTTGCGTCAGTTAAGGTCAGTGTTCATGACTTTACTATAAGAAAGAGACTGGGCAAAAATGGCCTGCATGGCAGAGTTCCAAGACGAAAACCACTGCTGAGCAAAAAGAACATAAAGGCTCGTCTTATGGCGGCACATGGGGAAAGCATAATGTCTAACATCTTAGATAAGAACAAAGAGCAGAGGTTCCCTGGTGAGATAACAGGGAGGTGTGAAGGATAAATGCAGTGTGATCTTTTGTGTATCAGAAACTTCTAGAAGGATGGTAAAGGATTAAGGAAGTGAATGCAATGCGACCTTTTGTGTGTTAGAAGCTTCTGGAGGAATGCCAGAGTATTTAAGAGAAGAGTCTTTGCTAAGATGTCCTCTTTCTGACTATGCTTCTGTGTGAGATGTGTAATTAACTGTCTGAGTCAAATCCGCCTCGTTATTTACACGCTCCACACTGGTGACCCAAGACGAATCATGGAACACAACGAAAGATCCCCGGAGCCAGCCTCGTTGGGAGCCCCCAGCCAAGCATATGCTGTTGCAATCAAGCTACCGGATTTTTGGCAGCACAATCCGCGCTCCTGGTTCCACCTAGTTGAGGCGCAGTTCGCCCTCCGGGGGATATCGGCGGATGACACGAAGTTCCACTATGTGGTTGCAACGCTCGACGCCCACATGGCTCAGTATGTGGAGAGCCTGCTTGATCAGCCACCAACCAACGACAAGTATGGCGCGCTGAAGGCTGCACTCATCCAGCACTACACACTCTCGGATGGTGAGAGAGCAGAGAGACTCCTGACGCGGACTGGGTTAGGAGATGGGTCGGCCATTGACCTGATGGAGAAGATGCTGAGATTAAAGGGCACAGACAACGACCATTTCATTTTTACCCACCTCTTCCTCCGGAACCTTCCGTCAGCGACGAGAGCGACCCTGGCCAATTCACCATTGCTGGCCAAGCAGGACTATCGTGTGCTGGCCCGAGAAGCAAACCGGATCATCATCGCCAGCAGAGAGTTCACGACCATGGCGGCAGCGACAGAGCTTGGCGCGACGGCCGGAGGAGGCGAGGAGCCTTCGACGGCAGCAGCAGAGCCACCGACGACAGCAGCAGCGGGGGCCAAAGAACGCGGGGGAGACACCCTTTGTTTCTACCACCGCCGCTTCGCAGAGAGGGCACGCAAATGTATACCACCGTGCCAGTTCAAGCGCTCGGGAAACGCCAAGACCGGGGGTCGGTAGCAGCTGCGACCCTCAGGGAGGAGAACAAGCTGCTCTACTTGACGGATGCATGCTCGGGGAGGCATTTCCTCGTGGACACCGGTGCCCAGGTGAGTTTCATCATGCCATCCTACGCCAACCGGCTGGCAGGATCTAGCGGCCCCGAGATGGCAGCAGCAAACGGCTCGGAGATTAAGACCTTTGGTGAGAGGACTCTACTCCTGTCTCTACACGGCCGTACATTTGAGTGGACTTTTGTCATAGCAGCATTGAATTTCAATATACTGGGGGCTGATTTTTTGTGCACACATGGTTTGTTGGTTGATGTCGCTAACAGGCGCCTCGTTAATGCACTGTCCTTTGATTCTATCCCCTGTATAGCTCGAGCGTCCCTGCCAACAGCACAAGCCACCGTCACAGCTGCATGCGGTAAGTTCCACACACTGCTCACTCAGTTCCCAGCACTCACTGTCCCGACATTTTCGGCAGCCATTGCTAAACACGGGGTGGAGCATTTTATCACCACCACCGGGCCGCCCGTTTTTGCAAAACCTCGGTGCTTGGACGCAGCTAAACTGGCCATAGCGCGCGAGGAGTTCACCAACCTGGAGAGGTTGGGCATCATCAGGCGTTCAAACAGCCCATGGGCTTCCCCGCTACACATGATCCCTAAAGCTGAGGGTTCGTGGCGACCTTGCAGGGATTTCCGCAGGTTGAACAACGCCACAGCCCACGACCGCTACCCAATTCCTCACATCCAGGATTTTTCTGTTCACCTGGCAGGAGCGCGCGTTTTTTCTAAAATAGACCTGGTCCGCGGTTACCACCAAGTCCCAGTGCGTGCTGAGGACATACCCAAAACAGCGGTGATAACTCCATTCGGTTTATTCGAGTTTTTGCGCATGCCATTCGGGCTTAAAGGGGCTGCACAGACATTCCAACGCATGATGGATGCAGTGCTGCGTGATCTCCCTTTCATGTTCGTCTACTTGGACGATATCTTGGTAGCCAGCGCGTCCGAAGACGAACACGAAACCCACCTCACGGCGGTTTTCCGGAGGTTGGAAGAGCACGGGTTAATAATCAACCCAGCAAAATGTCAGTTCGGGGTTTTTGGGGCACCGCGTCTCTCCCGAAGGAGCGGTTCCGCTGCCTGACAAAGTGCGCGCGGTAGCAGATTTTCCCCGGCCGCAAACGGTCAGGGCGTTACAGGAATTTTTGGGAATGGTGAATTTTTATAACCGTTTCCTTCCCCGCGCAGCGCAGCTCATGCAACCACTGTACGCCGCGCTCAAAAAACAGAAACCCGCGGATAAGATCGAATGGTCCCCGGAGCGAGAGCGGACGTTCTCGGAAGTCAAAGCAGCCCTGGCAAACGCTGCGTTGCTGGCACATCCAGACCCAACGGCCCGCATAGCGCTCACCACTGACGCTTCAGATGTGGCCATAGGGGCAGTCGTGGAGCAGCGCGTAGCCGGGGCTTGGCAGCTGCTTGCCTTTTTCAGCAGGACTTTGCGTGACAGTGAACGTAAATACAGCGCGTTAGACAGGGAGTTGCTGGCTCTCCACTTGGCCATTCGCCACTTCCAATTCTGGCTGGAAGGGCGCTGTTTCACTGCGTTCGTTGACCACAAGCCACTAACATTCGCGATGGCCAAGGTTTCAGAACCGTGGTCGGGCCGGCAGCAGAGACAGCTGGCCGCGATCTCAGAGTTTACTATCGATATTCAGCATGTGTCGGGTAAACTGAATGTAGTGGCAGACTGCCTCTCGCGCGCCGTGGCTGCCCCGGTCTGCGTGAGGATAGATTACACAGCCATGGCCGCGGAGCAGGTTAGTGGCGCGGACGTGCACGCACTCCAGTCTGGACCAACAGGGTTAAGGCTGGAGAGCAGGGTGCTGCAAGACGGCATGCCCCCCCTAATCTGCGATGTCTCCATGGGGCGCCCACGTCCCGTGGTCCCAGCCGCGTGGCGTCGACGCGTGTTTGACTCGGTTCATTCTTTGGCGCACCCGGGAGTGCACACGTCGGTCAAAATGGTAGGGGAGAAATTTGTGTGGCTGAGCCTGCATAAACAGGTGAAAGAGTGGGCGGCAGCCTGTGTGCCGTGCCAACGAGCCAAAGTACACAGACACACGAAGGCTCCCTTGGAGCCGTTTCATATTCCGGCTAAGAGGTTCGACCATGTCCACGTGGACTTCGTGGGCCCCCTCCCGCCATCACAGGGGTGCACGCACCTCCTGACAATGGTGGACCGCACCACACGCTGGCCGGAAGCGGTTCCGCTGGCTGCAACCACAGCCGAGGACGTGGCACGTGTGTTTTTAACAGCATGGGTGGCGCGTTTTGGAGTCCCGTCGGACATTATGTCCGACAGAGGCCCTCAATTTGTTTCCGAACTCTGGTCAACAATGGCCTGCAGCCTGGGTGTCTCAATTCACCGCACTACCGCGTACAATCCACAGGCTAATGGGTTATGCGAACGTTTTCATAGATCATTGAAAGCGGCTCTCAGGGCTTCACTGACGGATGCAAATTGGGTAGACAGGCTACCGTGGGTTTTATTGGGGTTACGTTCTGCGCCTAAAGAGGATTTGGAAGCTTCCCCAGCTGAACTCGTTTTTGCACAACCACTTCGGCTGCCCGAGGAGTTTCTGCCAGATAATCCCACGCCGGGCATTTCCCCGCCGCAGCTGTTGCAGCGTAGCATAGACACAGGCACGCTGCCGGGCCCTGCCCACCACAGTTTTCTGCGTGTTTTTGTACCTAAAACTTTGAAAAACGCAGAGTTTGTGTTTGTCAGACACAACGCCCACCGCCCGCCATTACGACCACCCTATGATGTACTGTTCAGAGTGCTGGAAACAGGAGATAAGCATTTTTTGCTAGATTTGGGGGGTAGGAGGGAAAAGGTCGGCATAGACAGACTCAAACCCGCTTTTGTGGTGGCGGACGAGCAAGTGCTGTTGGCGAGGGCCCCTCGGCGTGGAAGACCCCCACGGGGAGCTTCCCAGAGAAAAGTTTCCCCAGAACACCCACAGGGACAGACAAAAAGTTTTCACCCCCAAACATCAACCCCCCAGCATGACAGTGCCGCGGAGGCGGTGAATCCTGGTTACAGCAGATACGGGAGAAGACTGAAGCCCAAGCAGCATGTGGATTGATGTTTAATGGTTCTGTCACAGCATACGGACTGTTATTCTTTTGTTCTATCCAATATGCTCGGGGGGGGGGTGGTATGGCAGCACATGGGGAAAGCATAATGTCTAACATCTTAGATAAGAACAAAGAGCAGAGGTTCCCTGGTGAGATAACAGGGAGGTGTGAAGGATGAACGCAGTGTGATCTTTTGTGTATCAGAAACTTCTAGAAGGATGGTAAAGGATTTAAGGAAGTGAATGCAATGTGACCTTTCGTGTGTTAGAAGCTTCTGGAGGAATGCCAGAGTATTTAAGAGAAGAGTCTTTGCTGAGATGTCCTCTTTCTGACTATGCTTCTGTGTGAGATGTGTAATAAACTGTCTGAGTCAAATCCGCCTCGTTATTTACACGCTCCACAGTCTCAGTTTTGCCAGAAAACATCTTGATGATCCCCAAGACTTTTGGGAAAATACTCTGTGGACTGATGAGACAAAAGTTGAACTTTTTGGAAGGTGTGTGTCCCATTACATCCGGCGTAAAAGTAACAGCATTTCAGAAAAAGAACATCATAACAACAGTAAAATATGGTGGTGGTAGTGTGATAGTCTGGGGCTGTTTTGCTGCTTCGGGACCTGGAAGACTTGCTGTGGTAAATGGAACCATGAATTATGCTGTCTACCAAAAAATCCTAAAGGAGAATGTCCGACCATCTGTTTGTGACCTCAAGCTGAAGTGCACTTGGGTTCTGCAGCAGGACAATGATCCAAAACATACCAGCAAGTCCACCTCTGAATGGCTTAAGAAAAACAAAATGAAGACTTTGGAGTGGCCTCGTCAAAGTCCTGACCTGAATCCAATTAAGATACTGTGGCATGACCTTAAAAAGGTGGTTCATGCTCGAAAACCCTCCAATGTGGCTGAATTACAACAATCCTGCAAAGATGAGTGGGCCAAAATTCCTCCACAACGCTGTAAAAGACTCATTGCCAGTTATCACAAACGCTCGATGGCAGTTGTTGCTGCTAAGGATGGCCCACCAGTTATTAGGTTTAGGGGGCAATCACTTTTTCACACAGGGCCATACAGGTTTGGATTTTTTTCCCCTTAATAATGAACACCTTCATTTAAAAACTGCATTTTGTGTTTACTTGTGTGATCTTTGCCTAATATTTAAATTTGTTTGATGATCTGAAACATTTAAGTGTGACAAACTTAAACTTAAGGGGGCAAACACTTTTTCACACTACTGTATGCATAAGAACCACATTGTGTTCCAATATACTGGTATTAACAATAACTGTGGTATCATAAAAATGCAGTAAGTTACATTGCATATGATAATATTGTGTAATTAATTCAGCATCTCAAATTATTTTAATTTTCTGTTCTTTGTCTCAGGACACATGAAAGGCATATTTGCCAGTTCTGCTCATTTCCTGCTTTTTTTTAATTTTTAAGGTTTAGGCTTCATGGATAGAATCGCAATTTTGTCACACAAAATCTGGCAACACTGCTAGTAGATGAAACTTAATAGCAAGCAATATTATGAAAACAGAATCAAGAAATTAAGTCTTGAGAAAAGCCATAGCTCCACCTTTCAAAACCTTATCAAACAGCAGCAATCTTACCCTGTGGAAAGTGGTCAAGGTTTATGCACAGAGATACAGTTATAACAGAATTCACGAGTCATGTTGAGGTACATTATGAATAATTGTTGTACAATGGAGTACAGTTGAAGCAGATGGTATTTATTTAAAAAAAAAAAAAAATTAAAACTAGAAAAGCACTCGGAGAGCACAGACCTCCGCCAAGGCAGCTCAGTCCCCCATGCTGTGATCTACTCAAAAATGTAATTGCTGGACTTGGAAAACCTGCGATTAGCATTGATGTCTTTTTTATTGTTTTTTCTTCTATTTCATATGTTTTGCCAATTTATAAAAATTAAAAAAAATGTTGGTATAACTTTACAAATATAATGTATTTATTAACATCCAATATATTATGTCTTTATTACCTCCTTCCCATCAGAACACATGTCAAACATAAACTATTGCAAATACAGGTACATCTTACAATATTCTGTATATTTTTTCCAATCACCCTGAGTAGTTATTGTGGAGCTACATGTGCATATGCTCAAATAGCCCTATCTCCCAATGATAAAGAATCCTTTATAAAATTCCTGGATCCAGACAGTGATCCGGATCACTCCCAAAATCTAATCATTTCTTCCTTGTCCCAGTTTGGACATTTCCTGAAAATTTCATCAAAATCTGTCCATAACTTTTTGAGTTATGTTGGTCACAAACAGACAGACAAACAAACCCCGGCAAAAACATAACCTCCTTGGCGGAGGTAATTAAAGGTCAATTTCACTGATAGATTAAAAAAATATTTTCTATAATATCATGATAATATTATTATTATTACTGCAATATTTTCTGGTGAAGATAGTTGTGAAGTGAAAATCTAATATTGTGACAGCCCAGTGTGATTATTCTGAATTTTTCATAAAAAGTGACATTAATTTTTTTTTATATGAATCCAAGTAAAAGTGATGAATGATTGTCCCAGAATCCTTCTGTGTTTATTATGACATATAAATATATTCCAATTATTTTTATTATTACTAAGAATTGGTACTAAAAATGGGGGAGGGGGGATGACAACAAAAACTGTCAGTTTGATCATGTTATCTATGGGAACAAACCCGGAACACGTATTTTACCTGAAATGCCATGGAGTTGCCGAGAGCGAGGAAGACTTTCAGGGGAAGAGACGCCTTATAGGATCTGTGGCTCCATAGTCGGTGAGCACCGGCAGTCACACCGAGAGCACTGTAGAGGTAGCACACTGCAGCTGGAGGATGAGGGATAACATTTTATACCCATGAGAGCTTGGTCACTGGGACACCATGTTCTTTTTTTTTGCAGAGTTAATATTTGATTTGCTGACTCTGCCATCAGATAGAGAATACAGTTGCAGTGATTGATGATTATCTGGTGTATCTTATTATTATGGATTTTCATGCCTGCAATCCAGGTTCAGTTTAGTTTATTTATATCCATAGGTATAGTGCAAAAGGGCCTTTGTTCTTCCCTAATCACACTGGTACAAAACAAATGACATTAGATCTCCACTAATGTCTTTTTCTAGTGTCTTTTGGGCACTTCTTGCTGGTTTCTGTTGGTGGCACTGCAAACCTTCCCAAGTGTTACGGCTCCCCCTCCGTAAGGAATTAGTCAGTGGTGCAGTCCCTGACACCTTAAGGTACACCTCCACTACTAGACAAGTGCTAGTAGAGGAATTCCTCTTCGGCTCAGTGGAAGAGTAGGAGGTTTTGAGATCACGATGTCAGGGGTTCAAATCCTGGCCTGGGATGTAGGTAGGTGTATGGCTGTCTTGTCTAAGGGTGAAAGTGACTTAGGAGATGTAGGTCTACCTTGCCTGAGGGTGAAAGTGACTAGGTCAGTCCAACTTGACATAAGGGTTGAAAAGGACTCGGAGATCCCAGGCTGAATAGGCAATTCTGGCCTTGGCACAGAAAATGGGTTGTAACACCAAGGTTCCACCAATCAGTACACAAGAGACAAAGAAAATATCAATACATAATAAAAATGATCTGATAAATAACCAGTTAAAACAAATCCTGAATAAAACCATGATTAAAATATCTAATATACTGAGAATGTGCAGCTCAGAACAAAGCTGTTTCTGTTGTGTTTGGTTTTACATTTAGGAACCAACAACCTCTGTCCAGAGGGAAGATGGTGGAAACTGATGTGTTAAAGGTGGGAGTCATTGCTTAAAATAGAAGAAGCTATCTGCTGAAACTTTGTGGCATACAAGGATGCCGGAATTTCAGAGAATCTGGAGAAAATTTTGCATGTAAGCACTGCAGCAAGGCAGAAAAAAACAACACTGACTGCCGTGACCTTCAATCCTTCAGGGGGGAACTGCATTAAAACCAACACCATTCTGTAAAGGATATTACCGTGTGAGCTCAGGAACACTTCAGAAAACCATCGTCAGTTAACACAGTTTGTCGCTACATCTACAAGTGCAAGTTAAAACTCTACCATGCAAAGCCAAAGCCATATATCAGTAACACCCAGAAATACCGCCAGTTTCTCTGGGCCCGAGCTCATCTGAGATGGACTGACGCAAAGTGGAAAAGTGTGCTGTGGTCTGACAAAGCCACATTTCAAAATGTTTTTCGAAATCATGGATGTCGTGGTTGACCGGCAGGTCACACCAAAACAAACTCGCCCCAGCCAGCTACAGCTGCCCCATAACCTGCTCGTGCCTTGACAAGCTCACTCGACAGGAAGCCCGCTCCACCGCGATCTCTCCCCACAACAAACTCGCCCCATCAAGTGATGGGCCTCTATCACCACCTACAGGATCCATGTTTTTTTATTGACAGGCTGGCTGGCTGCTAGGTGGCCAACTGCGTAGATGCAACAAACACATGGCTCTAGTGATTCGAGCCAGCTCACATAATATCACATAGAACTTGGCAAATAAAATCACATGGCATCCACACACAGCTATCGGATTTTGGCATGACTGTTTCAACACTTCCCTTCTGGGAATCTCAAATTTTTTGTGATTAGACTACATTTTTCAGCAAAGTGAACCTGTTAAAATGAGTCTGGTAAGGATAATTACATGGAAGCGATCAAGGAGAAAAGGCTTAATTAGATCACTCAGGTCAGCTGCAGTACACATCACTCTTCATCCCTGATGCCCAGGGGCGGTCTTTGTAGATAGATACACCAGGCAATGGAAAATGTGATTTGAAAAGAAATGCAGACGGAAGAGCCAGAAAGATCAGATAGATAGGACACACATACACACACTGGGCTATCACTACTTGATGTGAATGTAGCCCTGATTACCTACTCTTGCTCTGCTGACACCCCCTGTAATGCCTGGGGAAGGAGAGGACTACTCTCAGTGTGTTCACTGAGAGTAGTCCTTGTGCTCCATTAAATTTAGTGGAGAACAAGATATTCAAGTTAGCTGCTTCATATGATATATCCAGAGAACCCTTATATTATTCGGATCATTTTGATGTATGACATAAGTTTTCCACCCACAAACGGTGATATATAGGGAGGTTTTCTAGGAGGAGTTTACACATTCTGATAACAGCTGCTGTATTCAAACCTCCCTTCCGCTTGCTGCTGCCATGCACCAGCCAGCAGGAGGAGGGCTGCTACAAGCCAGATTCTTGACTGGTAAAGTTGCTATTAATTGTCCCACTTCGGCCACGCACGAGCAGGGCTGTGCTTGGGTACTCGCTGCCTGTGTGTCAGTAGGGGCGGGCAGCATGTGGGGCGAGTTCGGCATGGAGCGGGCAGGTGGTGGTGCATGCTCGATCATGAGCGTCCTGATTGAGGAGGTGGTGGAGGGAGCATGCATTGGGCCGAGTTGGCCGCTAACCGACGTCGTGTTCTCCAGGCTAAAGAGGAAAAGGACAACCCAGATTATTATCAACACAAAGTTCAAACGCCATAATCTGTGATGGTATAGGGGTGTGTTAGTGCCCATGGCATGGGTAACTTGCACATTGTGAAGGCACCATTAATGCTGAACAGTATATACAAGTTTTAGAGCAAAATATGCTGCCATCTAAGCAACATCTTTTTCAGGGATGTCCCCAATTATTTCAGCAAGACAATGCCAAGCCACATTCCTGACGTGCTTCAACAGCATGGCTTCATAGTAAAAGAGTATGGGTACTAGACTGGCCTGCCTGCAGTCCAGACCTATCTCCCATTGAAAATGTGTGGTGCATTATGAAGCACAAAATACGCCAATGGAGACCCGGGAATGTTGAGCAACTGAACTCGTACTGTACGTCAAGCAAGAATGGGAAAGAATTCCACCTACAAAGCTTCAACAATTCATGTCTTCAGTTCCTAAATGCTTACTGAGTGTTGTTAAAAGGAAAGGTGATGTAACACAGCGGTAAACATGTCCCTGTCTGTTTTTTTGGGAATGTGAGACAAGCCTCAAATTCAAAATGAATGAATATTTACAGAAAAGAAACAAAGTTTATTTCTGAACATTAAATATTTTGTCTTTGCAGTGTGTTCAATTGA
Organism: Pholidichthys leucotaenia; assembly: GCA_020510985.1. Classification (NCBI taxonomy): domain Eukaryota; kingdom Metazoa; phylum Chordata; class Actinopteri; order Cichliformes; family Pholidichthyidae; genus Pholidichthys; species Pholidichthys leucotaenia. Next base: position 340,485,338 of record CM035841.1, read on the forward strand.
ATATAGGCTGAAAAGGATTTTTAAATAATTGTATTTTGTTTTTATTTGTTTAACACAACATCCCAACTTCACCGGAATTGAGGTTGTACTCTGAGTTACTTTTAATTTCACTGTTTTGAAACCTTGTACAAATGTGCTTGTTTATAATGTAACACATTCTAAACAGAAATGACGTCTTTAGTCATTTTTGTTCATTTGTAATTTTATGTAACTTTAACCATAGTTGACATGAATTTTGTTTTCATCTTGCCCAGGAAATATTGAATATATTGTTTGCTGCTTCTTTATGATTTATATTATATTACAGGGTCCATGTGAATAGTATATTTTAGTAACAATTTAGTGAAGTCGCAAATTTACATGAAAAAAGTTCCAATTTTATGTGGAAAAAGTGAGAAATAAGATGTAAATTTACCAAAAAAAAAAAAAAAACCCTCAAATTTATGAGGAAAAACAAGAAAAGAAAAGACAAGAAAGAAGTTACACATTTATGATAAAATGCTTATTCACAAGGAAAAGGTTTACAAAATTATGGGTAAAAACTGGCACATTTACAGGGAAAAATAGATGAAAATGTATGCCATTTTTAACTTTGCAAGGGAAAAAGTAGTTAATTAATGAGGAAAAAAGTCACTAGTTTAGGGCAAAAACTACCTAAATTTGTGAGAGTAGTACACAAGTAACTTTTTTTCTGTAACTACTCTTATTATACTTGAGCAATAAATATAATATTTTTCCTTGACTAGAGTTTCTGGCTACTCTATCCAGCTCCAATAATCTTTCTTATAATCTTTTTTTTTTTTTTTTTTGCTAAAGAACACATTTATAATTATTTAGTTTGTTTTTCTGGCAAAAGAAGGTGAAAAAATACCCAAAACTTTGTTTTCATGTTGCTTATGTCGCCCTTTTGTTTGGTGAAAATTACGTTATGTAAAGAGTCGAGACAGTGGGAGCAGGCGGGTCATCCCTCTCACTTCTGTAGTTCTTAAACTGCTGAATGGATCTCTATGTGAGGCCTAGACAAGACCAGCCCGGATTTGAGAACCGGGGGCTTCTGTTGTGTTGCTGCACTGTCCACAACTGGATGTCTGTAAGAATGGCGGTGTTTGTGCTTTGTCCTACCCAGAGCGATAATATGCAGCCCAGCATTGCAAAGACAGGGCATAAATATGCAGTGCCAGAGTGGACACAAAGTCCAGATTGTTCGGGAAGTTGAGTCATCCCTCGACCATTTAAATATGTAGGACACACATTCTAATTATTCAGCAAACTCGTCGACCAAAACTCCTGAATTTTAAACAGTTCTAATTTGGGACACGACGTTGTATTCTCTATTTTAGATTCAGCCACAGGTTTGAAGCTTTTAAAGAAGCTTACAAGCAATTCTGAAATCAGGGGACAGCAAGCACAATTTTGAGCAATTTTAGCCAAAAAAAATTTAAACAAAGAAATAAATTAGGTTAAAATGAAGGTAAAGCTACTGAGTCATAAGTATAGACCTGCTTGCCACCATTAGTAAGGTGGATTTTTGTAATTTTATGCAACTTTTTTCTAAAAAAAGGCAGTTTTTTCCTTTTTTAAATTTTAACCTTTATTTATTCAGGGTAGTTCCACTGAGAGGCAACCTCTCTTTTTCAAGGACACCCTTATCACATTCACACCAGGAAGCTGCCCAGTACAACCACAGTCTGACCTGTGGCCACTGAGCAGCTCCACTGGAGCAGTTGGGGTTAAGGGCCTTGTTCAAGGGCACCACAGTGGGGTTCAAATAGTGGAGCATTTTTCCTCATAAAGTTGCACCTTTATTCTAGTAAACTTGTAATTTTTTCCACAAAAATCTGAAACTTTTCCTTGTCAAGCTTCATTTGTCCTTGTAAATGTTCTACTTTTTCCCTATCCAGCCCTATATTAAGGGACTGTTGGCGGTAGAGCTTCTCCGTATGTATGTATGCATGTACTGTATGTGTATGTATTTTCAACTAAACTTGCAACTTTTTTCTCATAAATGTGTGTGGTGTTTTCTTCAGTTTCCATCTTTAAATTTGGAAAAATTTTCCTACAATTTTGACAGTTAAAAAATAAACTCTCAAATTAACATGACAAAACGTTTATGAGGAAAACCATCATAAGCCACAAGCAGCCAGTGGTTAAAGTCAAAAGATCTACATGTGGATCTGGGGTCACAGTTGCAAAACCCTGACACAAATAGAATAAATGCATCTAAGGCCCAGACTGTATATAAATTTCATTTTACATTTTTTTTTTTTTTTACTTTAATAACACTATGTGATCTAGAGTTAACACAAAGTACATGTTTTCATCACAGTTTCATGTCCTGAAGAAAAAAGATTTAATCCCAATGGTTTTCAATTTAAAATACTATTAAAGTACATTGATAATTGCAGCTACACTGGGGAAATACTGATCTAATTAAGCCCAGCTATCATGAATTAAAAAGGTTGTTTTCAAAAAATTTTCAATGTTTGCTAAAAGATTTCACTAGAAGCACACATCCAAAATCCAAAATAAATAAATAAAGGAGACACGTGATAATTTTTTTAAACTGTTTCAGTGTTTTACTTATCTGTTGCAACCAAAGGTAAAAAAAAAAACCCACAATCCTGTCACTTTAAGTGCAACTTGACCTCTGTAGCATTCATTAAATGAGCAGTTTTAATTTGGCTCCAGTTGTGATTCAAGCATAGTTAGCTCAGTGGCATGAGTTAGCATGGCCATGGTTTTTATGGTTCTTCTCCGTTAAATCTAGTCACCCTATGAGACATCTATGATCCCAATTAGTTTATTAGTTCATGATCGGTAATATATCTTGTATCATTTTGGCCTATTCTGTTATTTTTTTGCCCAGAAAATTGGGCTGTTAGTATAGTTAGTGGTGCAAGTAGGCAAAACCATGGTTTTTATGGATATTTTCTTTAAATTTTAGTTATGACACTAAACATCCATGTTCCCAGATGGTTCAATAATCCAGTTTATACAGCTTGTATCATTCTGTCTTATATTGTTATATTTGGCCATGACAGTTAAGATGATTAAGCCACTAGAGCTAGCTTAGCTGGGTTGTTCTGGTCACTTGTATATTACTGCTGGGAATCGATAAAATTTTTTTAACTGATTAATCACACAAATTTACCATAATTAATCACAATTGCAATTTTTGACTAATTAACCCAGCCACAGGGGGTGCACAAGTCAGTGTACTCCTAATACCGGTTCTAGGCCCAGGTAAATGGGGAGGGTTGTGTCAGGAAGGGCATCCAACATAAAACCTTCGCCAAATCAAACATGCGGATCATGACGAATGAGACTTTCATACCGAATTGGTCGAGACCCGGGTTAACAACAACCGCCACCGGTGCTGTTAACTGACAGGGTGCAGGTGGAAACTGGACTACTGTTGGTCGAAGATCGAGGAGGAGGAGAGGGGGGAGGCGTGTTAGGAGGGAGAGAGAGAAAAGAAAAGGTAGAAGTGTGGAGGTGAGAGTGGGAACTTTAAATGTAGGGACTATTACTGATAAAGGCAGAGAGTTGGCTGATATGATGGAGAGAAGAAAGGTAGATATACTGTGTGTTCAAGAAACCAGATGGAAGGGAAGCAAGGCTAGTTGCATTGGAGGTGGATTTAAACTGTTCTACCATGGTGTAGATAGGAAGAGACATGGGGTAGGAGTAACCTTGAAGGAAGAGTATGTGAAGAGTGTTCGGGAGGTGAAAAGGGAGTTAGACAGGATCATGAGTTTGAAGTCAAAGGTGTGATGTTGACTGTTGTTAGTATGTATAACCCACAAGTTGGATGTCAGGTAGAAGAGAAAGAGGATTTCTGGAGTAAGTTGGATGAAGTGGTAGAGAGTGTTCCCAGGGGGAACAGAGTGGTGGTTGGAGCGGACTTTAATGGACATGTAGGTGAAGGGAACAGAGGTGATGAGGAGGTTGTGGGTAGGTATGGTCTTAAGGAGAGAAATGTGGAAGGTCAGATGACTGTGGATTTTGCTTAAAGGGTAGAAATGCCTGTGGTGAGCACATACATACAAGAGAGAGGGACATAGAAATCCTTCTTCTCACTTACAAAGCTCTAAATAATCAGGCCCCTTTTTATTTAAAAGATCTGATAGTACCTCATCATCCTAACAAAGCACTATGCTCCCAAAATGCAGGATTACTTGTAATACCTAGAATCTCCAAAAGTACAATGGGAGGCACAGCTTTAAGTTATCAAGCTCCTCTCCTTTGGAACGAGCTGCCAATCTGGATTAGGGAGTCAGAATTGATCTCTGTTTTTAAGAATAGGGTTAAAACCTTCCTTTTTGACATAACCTATAGTTACAGTGGGATCAGGTGCCCCTGAACCCTCCCTTCGTTATGCTGCTAATAGGTTTAGACAGCCGGGGAACCTCCAACAATTCACTGGGCTTCACTCCTTTCTTCACTCTCAATTAAATATTATTGCTGGTTATTAATTGGCACAGATTGGCAGCCACGTTTCTGTCAGCCTGCCCCAGGGCAGCTGTGGCTACAGCAGTAGCTTGCCACTACCATTGTCTGTCTGTGGAGTGAATGAATAATGTACGGTATCCATTTGCACAAGCGTCTTTGAGTGTCTATAATAAAGCGCTACATAAATCTGATGCATTATTATTATTATTAACATCTGTCTGTTCTCTCCCATAGATTGAGTCCCCGTTGTGCTGTTTGCTCCCTACATGTCTGTTCTTTTCTTCTTCATCTCTATCCCCTCACCCCCCAGCCAGACACAGCAGATAACTGCCCCTCCCTAAGCCTGGTTCTGCTGGAGTTTTCTTCCTGCTAAAAGGGAGTTTTTCCTCTCCATCATCAACAAGTGCTTGCTCACAGGGGATCGCCTGATTGCTGGGGCCTTTCTGTAATTGTGGAATTTTCCTCTACAGTTGAAAGTGCTATGCGATGACTGTTGTTGTGAAATGGCGCTATATAAATAAAGTTGAACTGAATTGAAATAAGGTGACTTACAAGAGTGGAGGAAGGTGCACACAGGTGGACTACAGCTTATGCAGAAGGAGAAATCTGAAAGAGATAGAAGACTACAAGGTGATGGCAGAGGAGACTAGCTAGACAGCATTGGATGGTAGTCTGTCAGATGACTTTGGAAAGTAAGAAGAGGAAGAGAGTGAGCACAGAGCCAAAGATTAAGTGGGGGAAGTTACAGAAGGAAGAAGGTCACACAGAGCTCAGGAAGGAGTTCATACGGGCTCTGGGTGGTAGGGAAAAATTACCAGATGACTGGGAAAGTACAACAAAAGTACTGAGGGAAATGGGTTGAAGGGTATGTGGTGTATCCAGTGAACAAAGGAAGGAAGACAAGGAGACTTGGTGGTAGAATGAGGAGGTACAGGAAAGTATTCAAAGGAAGAGGTTAACAAAGAAAAAGTGGGATAGTCAGAGAGATGAAGAAAGTAGACAGGAATATTCGGAATCTAGGCGGATGGCAATGAGAGAGGTGACAAAGACAAAGGAATATAGTGAGTTGTATAAGAGGCTAAACACTATGGAAGGAGAAAATGACTTATCAACTGGCTAGACAGAGAGCTCGAGCTGGAAAGGATGTACAGCAAGTTAACTTGATTAAGGACAGAAATGGTAATGTAGTAACAAATGATGAGAGTGTGTTGAGAAGGTGGAAGGAGTACTTTGAAGAGTAGATGAATAAAATAAATGAGAGAGGAGGATGGATGAAGGAAAGATAGTGAACAATGAAGTCCAAAGTATTAGCAAGGCAGAAGTGAGGGCAGCTTTGAAGAGGATGAAGAATGGAAAGGCGGTTGGTCCAGGTGGCATATGTGTGGGGGTATGGAAATGTTTAGGAGAGATGGCAGTGGACTTTTTAACCAGATTGTTTAACACAACCTTGGAGAGTGAGAGGATGCCCAAGGAGCGGAGAAGAAGTGTTTTGGTACCGATTCTCAAGAACAAAGGTGATGCTCAGAGCTGTAGTAACTACAGAGGCATAAAGTTGATCAGCCACACTATGAAGATATGGGAAAGAGTTGAAGCCAGGTTAAGAGAAGAGGTGACAATCAGTGAGCAGCAGTATGGTTTCATGCCAAGAAAGAGTACTACAGATGCAATGTTTGCTTTAAGCGAGTTGATGGAGAAGTATAGAGAAGGTCAGAGGGAGTTGCACTGTGTCTTTGTGGATCTAGAGAAAGCATATGATAGGGTGCCAAGAGAGGAAGTGTGGTACTGTATGAGAAAGTCAGGAGTGGCAGATAAGTATATGAGGGTGGTGCAGGACATTTATGAGGATATTGAGATGGTGGTGAGGTGTGCTGTAGGAGTGACAGATGGGTTCAAGGTGGGAGTGGGGCTACATCAGGGATCAGCTCTGAGCCCCTTCTTGTTTGCCATGGTGATAGACAGGCTGACAGATGCAGTCAGGCAGGAGTCTCCATGGACCATGATGTTTGCAGGTGACATTGTGATCTGTAGTGAGAGTAGAGAGCAGGTGGAAGAGAACCTGGAGAGGTGGAGGTATGCTCTTGAGAGAAGAGGAATGAAAGTCAGTAGAAGCAAGACAGAATACATGAGTGTGAATGAGAGGGAGATAGGTGTAACGGTGAAGATGGAAGGAGTAGAGGTAGTGAAAGTAGGTGAGTTTAAATACCTGGGGCCAACCATCCAAAGCAATGGAAAATGCACAAGAGAGATGAAGAAGAGAGCGTAGGCAGGGTGGAGTGGGTGGAGACGAGTGTCAGGGGTGATTTTTGACAGAAGGGTTACAGCAAGAGTGAAAGGGAAGATTTACAAGACGGTAGTGAGACCTGCTATGATGTATGGTTTGGAGATGGTGGTGCTGACAAAAAGACAGGATAAAGCTGAAGGTGGCAGAGTTGAAGTTGCTAAGATTTTCAATGGGAGTGACTAGGAGGGACAAGATTAGAAATGAGTGTATCAGAGGGACAGCTCAGGTTGAGCAGTTTGGAGACAAAGTAAGAGAGGCAAGGTTGAGATGGTTTGGACATGTGCAGAGGGGGGATAGTGGATATACTGGACAAAAGATGTCCTTGTCAGGTCAGGCACTGGTTTGCTTGCTACTGGATAACCATGAAAACTGGTACTACCTGTCTCATGGGTCGGGCCGTCGGCGACTCAACCGGCAACCCCGCCCTGGTGAAACTGGGCATCCTAGCAGAACTAAAAACAATACCTGTCACAGGTCTGTGGTGGACCATTCCCATTTACACGGGGTGAGACTGGACATCCTGGCAGATAAGCACATTGGTCGCAAGGTCTGTGGTGGACTTTTGCCAGTCGGTGCATCGTGACATGCACTACACAAAGAGCAGAGATAAACAAACCTATCATCTGGTCAGTCACTGCAACAGATACTGGAGTCAGTTTGTCTTGGGCTGTCCTTGCCACTGACAGTGCCTCTATCTGCCAAGAATGTGCCGCTAGTCCAGCAAAAGCTAGCGGTACTCAAATACTTTGCAAGCAGTTTCATGAAATGCTCAGTCAGAAAGCAACTCATACTGGCTCAGACGTCACCCGGGTTAACAAGGTCAGGAGTTCCTGGCAGCGGAGGGCAAAGGACAGGGCTGCGTGGAGGAATCTGATCAGACCTAAATGAAACAGTCATTGTCGCCCCCGAAAGACTGCTATGATGATGGAGAAAAGATGTTGAAGATGGAGCTGTCAGGCAGGAGGAAAAGAGGAAGGCCGCAGAGAAGATTCATGGATGTAGTGAAGGAGGACATGGAGAGGGTTGGTGTTACAGAGGAAGATGCAAGAGATAGGGTGAGATGGAGGCAGATGATCTGCTGTGGCGACCCCGAAAGGGAGCAGCCAACAGAAGAAGAAGCCATTTAGTCGCTTTTATATTTGTCAAAGTCTAACATGTGACTACCTACATATAGGCTACACCTCTTTGCATTCCACTTTCAAACCCAGCCTACATTTGAGCATGTAAAGCCTAATTGGGATACCTGTTTCAGACAGGAATACTTGCGTTCTACGGACAATGCACTAGTCTTATGTGAGATTTTCTTTCTCAGAGTTAAGTTTTTTCTCTCAAATTTGTAAGATAGTTATGGTAAATTTGCAATTCTTGTCATCATAAACTTGCAACTTTATTTGTGCAAATTTGTGGCATCATTTTCCATTTATGCTAGCATATTTCGTATGGTAAATTTGTTACTTTTTCCTCATAAATTGACTTTATCATCATATAAATGCAATAGTTTTGATTCACTTGACTTATGTGCAGACAGGATCTGCCACCTGCCAAAGTGACTAGTAAGAGTGACGGAGCTGCAGGCCCCCCATTGAACACTATTGTAACCTGTCTGCATTTCCCATGAATAACAAACAATAAACTAAGTCAAAAGTGGGTCAAATACTTGATGGCGGTGCTGTATGGAAATCACAAGACCACAGTGACTCATTCTCCATTATTATTCCCGTACAGGCATGAGCTCCACAGCCTGCACTGTAGGTAGAAAATCACACAACATCAGCACATTCTGTCTGCCTGTGGCCTACGGGGTGGGGGTAAAAAAAAAAAAATAAAAAAAAAAAAAAATAACAAAAATGTGCAGACAAAGCCTGCTGTCATATTCTCTGGATACTCACTCCATGCTAGAGTTAAAGGCGACGCGGAGGGGATGAGGCTGAGTCCGTAGAGCGCACCGAGGTGCAGCAGGCTCATCATGATGATATTCCTCCACACCAGCATCATCGGGGGCTTCCCATTCTTCTCCTTATAGGTGTCGTCAAAAACATCGTCCACGCCGCACGGTTCTGCCATGACATCTCCGTTTTGGTGCCTGTTGTCTGCCTGATGGCTCCCGCTTTCGGCTTCGGTCATTTTTCTCTCTCTCTCTCGCTCTGTGAAAGGACCAGCGGCAGGAAGGGGAGAAGGAGGAGATGTTGCTCAGTGAAGTGCGCACAGAGCAGCGGGATGCAGAAAGAGAAAACGGCAGGCAGGCTCGGAGAGGCTTGTTGTGATCGTGCAGCGCCCACGTCTGATGGCGCACGGATCAGCAGCCTCTGCTGTGGAAAGAGCAATTTCTGGACAAAAACAAATCTGAGCGGCGCTTTAAATGAGGCTGTATTTGAGCCTTAAAATGACGGTAAATCAGCTGAGTTACAATTGTGAACTAGTTTTTGCTCTTAAATTTGAAAATTTGTCTTCAAACATTTTTCATGTAAACTGGTGTTTTCTCATAAATATTCTCTTGTAAATTCGAAACCTTCTCCCATTCAAAATTTGACTTAGTGATTTAAAAAAAAAAGCAATCTATGCACACACAAAATGCAATGGTCCTCTCAGCCACTAGGGGGCTCTTAAGCTACAACTACAGAGCCAATATTATTTGTAGAGAATTAAAGCAGCACTATGTAAGTTTCCTCTTGCTGCTAGGGACCCTAAAAAGACTACAAGGGGCACATTTTACAGTCTGAGTCTCAATAGCCAATCACAGGGTACTTTGTTAGTTGACTTGCTAATGGGACTCGGGACGTCATCTTTACAAAAACAGGGACAGGGAAGTTATACTGAGGCTGTGGCGGAAATGACACTCACCTGGTCAAAGGCGGACGTACCACGCATCGAATGTTTTAGGGAACATTATTTTGGGGTGAATTTCTTATATGCTGCTTAAATTAATTACTTTCAAAAACCATAGGAGTATGGTTGTTAAACACTGTGCATTAAGCTTTAACTTTTTTTGTGCCAGAAATGACTCTTTAGTCATTTTGGTTTGTCATTTCATCGAAATCAAGCGTTGAAATCATTGTTCTTCTGCTCTAGCTCAGGAAATATTTCTTTATACGATTCAGATTACATCAGAGGTTATCTAGTTTATATTTTATTTTCAACAGACTAATGACATTTAAGAGAAAATCCCTTCAAAGAGATGGAAAGTAAATTTACAAGAAATATTTCCAAAATTACATAAAACAAAGTTGAAAATTTATGTAAAATACAAGTTTATGTGCAATAAGTCACAAATTTATCAAAAGGGAGGTGGGAATTTATCTTTAAAAAGTCATTCATTTACAAAACCTCACAAATTTATGAGACAGTTGCAAATATGAGTAAAATCCAACAGATTTATGAAAAAACCCACAAATGTAAAATTTAGAACAAAACTCTCAGTAAAAATTAGTGAGAGGAAAGTTTTGCAAAAGTAAAAAAAAATTTAAAAAATGAATGAATTCTCTGTCCCCTCACCCCCCAGCCAGTCGCAGCAGATGACTGCCCCTCCCTGAGCCTGGTTCTGCTGGAGGTTTCTTCCTGTTAAAAGGGAGTTTTTCCTCTCCACTGTCACCAAGTGCTTGCTCACAGGGGATCGCCTGATTGCTGGGGTTTTTCTGCAGCTGTGGGGGTTTCCCCTACAGTTGAAAGTGCTTTGAGATGACTGTTGTTGTGAAATGGTGCTATATAAATAAAGTTGAATTGAACAGTTTTATATTCAAAACAATTGAGACTAGTCATACTAATTAAATATCAATGATTAATATTTTTCTCATAAGTTCTTGCAAACTTGCATTTTTTCTTGTAAAATTATGTTTTCTTATAAATCTGCTTTTTTTACATTTCTCAGTTTTCGCTTATAAATTTGCCTTTTTATTTTAAATCTGTGACTTTTGTAATTCATTTGCAACTTTTTGTGTAAATTTTCAAACCTTTTCTTATAAATTCAGTTTTTTTTTCTTCAATTAGTAGCATTTTTCTCAGTTTAAGTTTTTTCATATAATTTGCACTTTTTTACATAAATTTGACTTTTCATACAGGCTAAATTGCTAAAAAAAATTTCTCTTAAATTTGCAACTTTCTTCTTATAAATTTGTAACTGTGTATTGTAAATTTGATTTTTTTTTCCCCCCTGAAAACTTAACTTTTTTCCTTTAATTTTGCTGTTTTTAATCTCTTATCTTTCCCATAATTTTGAAACTTTTTTCTTGCAAATTTGCTACTTCAGTCTCTTAAAATTGCAACCTTTTATTGTAAACTTTCACCTTTTTCCAATAAATTCATTTGTTTCCCTTGTATTTGCAGCTTTTGACAATTTGATTTTTTTTTCATATAAATATGTAATTTTTGCAATTGCAGTTGGAGATATGATTGCAGATATGTCCACCACTTCAGCTGATCATTGCCAAGATAAACATCTTGCACATGTTACAGTGACTTTTTATTGTGACCATCCCAGGTCACAATTGTGTAACAAGTCATTTTTATTCTGTGATGATTATCTTGGCAAAGAAAAAATGCTTTTAATTAGATGTGCATGTGCATGCAGAATTAGTCTTACATATTTTAATTCAATTTGTAAAAAAAAAAATGCCAACAAAAACAATAGTGTTGCTTTATATTCATGAGTATATGCAATTGTATATCAACAGAAATTTATATACTGTAATACTTAGTTTCAATAAACACAGGGTTATTCTATTATTGCTAATTGGATAAAATGGTTAAATACAGATTTGGGAAGTAACATACATTTACTCAAGTACATATATGCTTTAATGATGTTTTTGCAAAACTGAACCGAGCAGTTTTATTGCAAAATGCTTTTTACTCTTATCTGAGTACATTTTTTGAAGATCCCAGAACAAATGCTCATACTCTTTGGGTTACTTTGACTTTAATTTGGATGGGGGAGTGGGGGAATGAGTGCAATTTTTTTCTGGTCAGTTTTTCTTCTCATGAGATTTGAAAACATTGTTCTTCTGTCTTATGTAATATTATTTCATTTATTACTGTCGTTAACATACCTTGGATTATATTAGAGGGTACATGTGGCCAATGTATTTAATTTTCCTCAGACTAGTACATCTTTAAAAAAAAATTAAATTGGCTAAAGTTGGAAAGAAAAAAAAATACACAAAAATAGCTGCAGATTTACAAAAAAGATGCAAATTCATGTGAAGAAAAAGTTAAAAATGGGCCATAATTTATCAAAAGCTGCAAATTAAAAAGAAAAAAAAACTGTAAATTCATTAGAAAAAAGTAACATTATGAAAAATATCACAAATTTATGAGAAAAAATAATGAATTTTTTTTTCTCATTTATGTTATTAGAAAAGGATGCCATTTTTACAAATATAGCATTCAGACATTTACATCATAGTCCTTCTCATTTGTTTTATAGGAACAAAAAAAAAAAAAAACAACCCTGAATTGGGGGCTTACAGTCATTCCTTCTTCTCATATGGAAGAATAAATAAACAACATTTCAGTCTTAGTAAGGTGATTCAACAACGATGTTTACATCTGGAGTCATAAAAAATCATTCCAAATAGGGGATATAAAATGAATCCACTTATTCCAAATTGAATAAAATTTTTCCCTTTGAATTCTTAACAAATACATCAATTTTTCCATTTTGAAGATTTCCAGAATTATTCCAAACCAATCATTGAGTGTGGGTGGGGCTGGGTTTTACCATTTTCTAGTAATTGATTTCTTACTGGCTGCTAAGAGTGTCTGCAGCAATTTTATGTCCCCTCTTCTGTCCAGAGTTAGAACACGACCCATATATAAATTTAAAAAGTCGTTTGCAATGTTTACCTTGAAGATATCATTTAAAGCTTTATGAATTCCAGACCAATATTGATGCAAAACCGGACAGTCCCAGAATATATGAAAATGATTTGCTTCAACAGAGCCACACCTTCTTCAACACTCATTATTTATGTTTCTATATTTACTTTGGTGAGGAGTCTTAAAAAATCTTATCACATTTTTCCAACAGTGTTCTCTCCATACCAATGAGTTTGTGGAGAACCATTGAAAGATACAAATTTTTTCCCAGTTCTCATCAGAAATGCCCATTCCCACTTCATGTTCCCACTTATTCTTAATGTGTAGCGTATCATCGCTCCTTGCATTTAGCATCCCATTATATAACTTAGAAATTGCCTTTTTCATCCAAGTGTCATAAGCTGACTTTAAAATTTTAAAAAAGTGTGACTCTGTTGAAGATAGGTTTAGAGATTTGCTATGCTCGTTAAAATAATCACGTATTTGGAGGTACCTGAAGAAGTCTACTTGCTCAAGACCAAATTTGGTTTGTAGGGACTGGAAATTCTGTAGTGCTCCTTTGCTTGTAAAGGTGAGGTACGTTGTTGGCCCTTTTTTTGTCCAAGTTTGAGATCTTTTATCACGCTTGTTGAGTTGAAAATCTGAGTCATAGGCACACCATCTGAAATTTCTTAGCATGTTTCCTATTTCATAGGTTTTCACTACTTTATGCCATACCTTAAGTGTGTGTTCAATCCAAGGGTTTAGACCCTGTAATTGGTCAGCTAGTCTTTTATCTGAAATTGTAGCTTGTAAGGGGAATATAAGTGATATGTTGGATTCTATTATCTTCCAATTGGCTTGGAAGTCTGGGTTACACCAATATAATAGAGGAATAACTTGAGAAGCATAATAATAGTATTTTAAACAAGGAAGCATTGCTCCACCCTTTTCTTTCCTTAATTGTAAAACAGTATAGCGTATTCTTGGTTTCTTCCCCTGCCATATAAAGTGTGAAATCCATTTGTCCCATTCCTTGAATTGATTGTCACTCACTTCAATAGGTAATGTTCTAAACAAATACAGCAGTCTGGGAACTACAGTATATTCATTTTCACTGCAATAATCCTTGAGTTTAAATTGAGAAAGGGTACAAGATTCCATCTATTTATGTCTGATTTTATTGCTAATGATAGTGGGACATAATTTGTTTGAAACAGTCTAGAAATGTCTTTAGTGAGAATTATACCTAAATATTTTAGGGAGACAGCATCCCAGTCAAGATTATATTTTTCCTTAAGAGATTTTGAAACTTTGTAATTCAGGGTCATCACCTGAGTTTTAGATATATTTAATTTGTATCCAGATAACTTCCCGAACCGGTTTAATACCGACATCAACTTCATAAAAGATTCTTCAGGCTCCTCCAAAAAAACAAGTACATCATCTGCAAACATTTCAACTTTTTGTTCATTCCCAGCTACTGTAATCCCCTTACTGTCCCCAGTCTGTCTTATCAATTGGCCAAGGGGCTCAATATAAAGGGCAAAAAGAAGGGGTGAAATCGGGCATCCCTGCCTCGTTCCTCGTTCCAGGAGGAAGGAGTCAGAAAGATCTCCGTTGATCTTTACACGAGCCCTTGGGTTATCATAAAGGGATTGTATTAATGTGATCAAATTTTCATTAAAACCGAATTTCACCAATACTTTATAGAGGAATAACCATCTGACTGAGTCGAACGCCTTTTCGGCATCTAATCCTACAATAATGGCCTTAGTCTTTTCCTTATTTATTTGTCCTATCACATGTAAGGAGCGTCTTATATTATCTAAGGTCTGTCTTTGCTGGATAAATCCACACTGGTCCAAATGTATCAAATCAGGTAGGAATTTTTCAAGTCTTCAAGCCACTATTGCTGTGAATAATTTATAATCCAAGTTAAGGATGGGACGGTAGCTACTGCAGTCCTGTCTGTCCTTACCCTCCTTGGGTATGACAGAAATGACTGCATCTCTCCAAGATGGAGGGATTTCACCATTTTGTATAATCCAATTAAAGGTTTTTAATAGTATAGGGGACAATTCTTCCTTAAAACATTTATACCACTCTGTAGTGTAACCGTCGGAGCCTGGGGACTTCCCCACTTTTAATTTGGAAATGGCCAGATTTAGTTCTTTGACTGTTATTGGTTGGACTAATTTTTCATTTTGTGTATTTGTCATTGTTGGTAAGTTCAATGCTTTTAAAAAAATCTTCTATTTGTATCTCGTTAGAAGTTTGAGGTTGGGAATACAAATCTTTATAAAATAATTCAAAACTTTCCTGTACTTTTTCCAGTTTGTTTTCAACCCTCTTCGTTTGGGGGTGTTTTATTCTATAAATTGTGTTTTCTGCTCTCTGTTTGCGTAATTTATATGCTAGTAAGTTTAGTCGATTTGCTCCCAATTTCGTAGTATTTTTGCTTCAAAAAAAAAACAATTTTTTTCTGGGTGTCCTGCGTATAGATGTTATCACTTTCACTTTTAATCTTTTTTATTTCCTCTTTTACTTCTGAATTACTCATATATCTAACCGTTGTAATCATTTTAATTTTCCTTGGAGATCAGCTAATTTTTGCCCCTTTAATATTTTGAGAAAAAATAATGAATTTAAAGGGAAAAAGTCATAAATTTAAGAGAAAATCTCAAATTTTTGAGAGTAAAATCATTCCCACTCAAGTGATTTTTTAAGTATTTTCTTACTCTTCAGTGCAGTCTTTTATGGGTACACTTGAGCAACTGATGTCATAAACACTACTTTCACTTCAATACACTTTTGTGGCTACTCTGCCTATTCACACACTATTAAAATCTCCAGTAAAATTACTTTAAGTATTTTCTTACCGAACTGAGCAAACTAGTGCTGTGTTCTTCAATCAGCTGCGGCAGAAGGTCTGATTTCAAACAAAAGTGGTGGCATAAAAAGAGAATGAGATGCTTCACTGAAGTGAAGTGCTTTTGTTTGCCGTCTCAGCCTGTTTTAAAACACCGGGTACCATTTCCTGCGACCGTCCCATTGGCTGTGGGCTAAACTGATGATGTCTGACCCATCAGTGAATCCGGTCATGTTCCACACCCCCTCAGCCTGTCTGTGTTTAATGATCACACTGTGACTCTGTAATCTGATGAAACATTGCACAAGGTTGCAAACAAACATCTGAAATAATGACATCACACATCAGTGGAAGAGCCGACCAGAGACTTGCATTCATGTGACTCCGTCCTGTCATCCAGACCGAGACTTTTTTAAAGTTACTAAATAAAGTAGGCCTACAGACAGTGTGATGTTTAGTGGCTTTTTTCAGTTGCCAGTTTCACCCAAATCTAATGTCATGCTGATGAACAACCCCCCCCCCCCCCCGTAGATTGATAACATTTTAAAGTAAATCATATTTCAAAGATTTTCTTCAGAAATAAGGCTATCTGTACACTTAGTACAATTTCTTCCCTTTTACTGAGCTTTCTGCATATAAGGCCATCATTTTGCACTAAAGCGCAAGTTATGCTCCCACATCGACAAGACGCAGCTGTGCGGTCGACGCAGCAGCA
The DNA here is from genome assembly GCA_020510985.1 of Pholidichthys leucotaenia. Taxonomy (NCBI): domain Eukaryota; kingdom Metazoa; phylum Chordata; class Actinopteri; order Cichliformes; family Pholidichthyidae; genus Pholidichthys; species Pholidichthys leucotaenia. The sequence continues at coordinate 340,501,448 of CM035841.1, forward strand.
ACAGAGGTGCACGTCGGCGATGCAGGCCGTAAGTGTGCAGATGTCCTTGTTTCTGAATTTTATTTATTATCCAGCACCTTACTAAGTTTTGAGTTGAGTGGAACAGTAGTTTTCCTACAAAGAAGTTTTTTTTTTAATTCTATGACACTGAATAAGCAGGAAATATGCTGACTGAGAATAAATGAAGCTAAACTCAGTCATGTGTTTTAGTCATATAACGGGTTGCGATTACTTTTGCTTACATGTATTATCAGTAGGTTGATGCAATACTACATTGAGAAAAAATTCAAATTGGTCAAACTTAGCATACCAATATTCTCACTACTGAAAACAGAAACATTTGCATGAAATTCTTCTCAAGTACAAGCAAAATTAGTCATAATCAAATTACTTGAAGCAACAGTAAATCTCAAAAAGTTATTGAGTAGTAACTAATAGCTTTATTCTCCAATTTGCAAATATCTTCTCATAAATTTGTAAATTGTAAAATTGCATTTTTTTTTCAATTAAATTTGTGACTTCTTACTTATAAATGTATTTTCCTGCAAATTCAAGGTTTTTCTCATAAACTTGAGACATTTTTGTTGTGCATTACTGTTTCCTCATAAATCTGTTTTTTTTTCATAAATTTCCAATTTTTTTGCTCCTTCGCAACTAAAATAAAAAAAAATTATTCCATACAATGACTGAAGATGAAGTCATGTATAAGCAAGTTACTACAATACATAATTTAATTCAATTCAGCTTTATTTATACAGCGCCACATCACAACAGAAGCCGTCTCGTGGCGCCACAGTGCAGAAAAAACCCCACACAGTCTCAGAAAAACCCAGCAATCAGACGATCCCCTATGAGCAAGCACTTAGCAACAGTGGAGAGGAAAAACTCCCATTTGGCAGGAAGAAACCTCTAGCAGAACCAGGCTCAGGGAGGGGCAGTCATCTGCTGCGACTGGCTGGGGGTGAGGGGATAGGGAGGATGGAGAGGACAGACATAAAGAACATAACAGTAAGATGCCAAGTACATTATTGGAGGTCAACCAGCAGTATGGACCAAACAACAACAGAACAAAAGTGGCGCCAAGAGACACAAAATCCCTCCTTAAACGTAAGCTATATTAAAAAGGAAGGATTTTACCCTGTTCTTAAAAACAGAGACCGAGTCTGACTCCCGGACCCAGAGTGGTAACTGGTTCCAGAAAGAAGGATGGTAGGATGCTACCTTCTTGGTAGCAGAAGGCTCTGCCTCCCACTGTACTTTTGCAGATTCTGGGCACCACAAGTAAGCCAGCATTTTGGGAGCGTAATGCTCTATTAGGATGGTAAGGTAATATCAGATCTTTTATATATAGGGGGGCCTGATTATTCAGAGCTTTGAAAGTAAGAAGAAGGGTTTTAAACTTGATTCTAAATTCTATGGGAAGCCAATGAAGGGAGGACAGAACCAGGGAAATATGATCTCTTTTTCTAGAACCAGTTAAAACTCTAGCAGCAGCATTTTGAATCAACTGAAGATTTTTTAAGGATACTTTAGGACAACCAGATAATAACGAGTTACAATAATCTAATCGAGAGCTGACAAAGGCGTGAATCAGTTTCACAGCATCATTCAGAGACAAGATGCTCCTGATCTTGGCAGTATTGCGCAGATGATAGAAGGCAGTCTTAGAAACAGTTTTAATATGTGAATTAAAGGACAAATCTTGATCAAAAATAACTCCAAGGTTCCTCACAGAACTATTCAGAGTTCTGAATATACACATCTCTAATCAGTTAAATTAGAAGTAGTTCAAAGAGTACAAACACACCTTTTTTAAAAGTCCCATTCACTGCACTTTTCTGGCATTTTGACAGCTCCCACAGGTTTGCGCCATATTTTGGTCAAACTGCCCTTAATTATTTAATAATTGCAGCATTGTTGTGAATCATGTTTTGCAGCCTTCCTCGGAATGGTTCATGTCAGTGCATGTCTCTTTAAATGCTCATGAGCCACGGTAAGCTCTACCCTCCTTCTTTTGTCATAATTTCTAATGCTAACTGGCTATCTCTTAGCTCAAGTAGCGAGCCTGAGCCAACTAATGTAAATTCGTCTTAAAGAATATATGAAATAAAGCATAACTGCACGGTGGCGCAGTGGTTTAGCACTGTGGCAGCACAGTTTTACCCTCGGCCAGGGGATCGTAGGGATCATGAGATCGTGGGTTCGATCCCAGCCCCTGACCAACAGTGAGCTGTGTGGAGTTTGCATGTTCTCCCCGTGTTGCGTGGGTTTACTCCGGGATTTCTCCGGTTTCCTCCCGCATACCAAAAACATGTAGGTTTAGGGCGCACGCAGCGACCAGCAGCCGGTGGCTTGTCACCAGACTGCAAACCAAATCTACCTACGGGTACAAATAAGTAACAAAAAAAAAAAAATAAAAAAAAATAAAAAAAAAATAACTGGTGCGTGGTTTCAGTGGTTGCTAGGATGTGACTGATCTCTGGATTGCAATAAGCACAAAAACGTTCGTGAATGAGTGAATGGCTAATTCGATAGGTCAGTTAGCCACTTTGGCTCTCAGTTAGTGACAATAAACAATAGTAAAATAAGCCAAAACTACTGTCTAAGAACAACATATATGGTAAGTGCTGGTAGATGAACAAAGATTTCAGCAAGGTTGTGAATAGAATTTCTAGAAAATAGCAATTAAAACTGGCCGGATCGACAGATAAGCTAACACCAGGTGGCCTGTCTGTCAGCCTCTCGCCGGTGAGGCTAGCTCTAATGCAGTTAGACAGACTGACTGAAAGCCTAGCTAATCTAATGCTAACGGTTCAATGTAGCATCACAGCAAAATATAACAAAATAAGCCAGAATGATGCAAGATATATTATCAACTGTGGATTAGTGAACCAGGTGGAAACAGGGATGTCTACAGGGTGACTAAAATTTAAAGAACAATATAAACCGCGCTTGGTAACCCAACTCTCTATTAGCACTGTTAGCTCTGAAGCTACTGTAACACTTGGGCTCAGAAACCCTGAGCGGGACTGAATCAATACAGCCAATAGCACAGTGATGGGTTGTAACTAAAGACCAAGGCATCTGTCAGTGACATAGAAGAAAAGATCCTGGATGAACAAAACTGGCTTCTGCCCATTCTGCCAAAATGTTAAAATATATCTATTTCTAAGTGAAACCTGACGTCAATATTTTTCAGTTGTCATGACCCAAGAAAGCATTTTAGAAGATTAAAACCCACAAGCACACCATGTATAAGTGAATGGGACCTTTAAGCAAATAATTGTTGGTAAACTCTAGAAATATACTGCAAACATTTTTTTTCTATTGTTAAAGAACAAAAAGGAAAAAAAATAACTATGAAATACCTTACTGATTTGAATGAGGACAGAGGGTAAAAAAGTTCATTTTCAGATATTTGCTTAAATTTTGGCACAGAACATTATCGTCATGAACCCAGAGATAAAGAAACATCTGAGACAGCAATGGATGAGCTCACATAAACGGTGGTAACCTCAGTATATTATGATGATGATGATGACCTATATTGAACTGGATGAGTCCAGACAGTCATTGTGCAACTAATATTTTACAGGGTGGATCTGAAGAAGCCATAATGTAGCCAACTACTGCCCAATACAGATACTACACACATTCTTTTTTGCATCGCTTTCTTAAAAAATGTACAAGTTAATGGTAGCTGCAACTGGAACTGATGTCTCTCAGAATAAAGAAAAAAGAAAAGTATTAAATTTACAAAGAGTCTCAGAATACAAGGAAAATATCACAAATTTACAAGAAAAAAACATGCAAAAAAGTCAAAAACAAAAAGCAAACACTTATTTACAAGAAAAAAGTTGACAATTATCAAGAAAAAAAGAACAGTTTTATGCAATATGATGAAAATTTACTAGAATCTAATTTTTAAGGAAAAGGGGTCTCAATTTAAGAGAAAAAAAACTAAAAATATAGGAGAAAATGTACGCAAATATAAGGAGAAAAAAATAAAAATATGCCAAAAAGTGATAAATTTACAAGTTAAAAACTGGAACATTTACTTGAAATTTGTTTCAAATTTACAAGGAAAATTTTTTAATTTTGTGATGACATAAGTTTAAACTTTAATAGACTAAGACTATACGCCATTTTATACAAGTCACCCGTTTTACCTTAATTTCAAGGCTCAAATATGTTTTGTGGCTCAATACAGATCTTTCTGGACAAAAACTCCTCAAAATGTTTTTTCCCCCGCTATAATATATTGTTGATCCCTGGCTTAAGCATTAAAACAGTTATGATGACTGCCTTTAGTTTAAGTGACTTATTGTACATGCTGGTTCAGTAAAGCAGTTTCCTCTGCTTCTTATGCAAAGAAAAGAAAAACTGCACCTGTGCTTTTATAATAGTAAAAACAAAGCTGTAAAAATGCTTACCCAGGGATAAACATCTACAGCAGAATCATAAAACTTAATGTAATGGCCTCTGCAGCAATGTTACTTTAGTGAAAAATGAAATGACCTGTAATCAATGCTTTTTATTAAAGCTGCTGCTACCAATGACATGACAGGTTTGCTGTTCCTATGATCATCTGCCATTAGTACTCAATTTTCTTTCCTTATTTTCATCTTGCAGGCTAATTTTACAGTGTTTCGGTCATCCATCAACCACTTGGCCTTTATCTGGAAAGAGTTTTTTTGGATGTGGAATTTAGACAGTGGCTGTGTCCATTTGAAGTCAACAATCAGGATTGTTTATTACATATACACTCACCAACCGCTTTACACCTGTTCAACTGCTTGTTAATGCAAACCTCTAGTCAGCCAATCACATGGCAGCAACTCCATGCATTTAGGCATGTAGACATGGTCAAGAAGAAGTGCTCAAGTTCAAACCGAGCATCAGAATTGGAAAGAAAAGTGATTTAAGTGACTTTGAACATAGTGTGGTATGGTTGAGCTTTTCAGAAATTACTGATCTACTGGGATTTTCTCTCACACACACACACACACACACACACACACACCTCTAGGGTTTACCGAGAACGGTCTAAAAAAGAGAAAATATCCAGTGAGCAGCAGTTCTCTGTCAGAGAAGACTGGCCAGATTCATTCCAACTTTATTACAGCCAAGGTATACAGAACAGCATCTATGAAGGCACAACATACAGATCCTGGAGCAGATGGGCTATAGCAGCAGAAGACCTCAACTCCTCTCAGCTAACAACAGGAAACAGTAGCTACAATTCAGACAGGCTCACCAAAACTGGACAACAGAAGATTGAAACAATGCTGTCTGGTCCAAGTCTCATTTTTTGCTGCAACATTCGGATGGTGGGGTCAGAATTTGGTGTAAACAACATAAAAGATTAAATGCATCTATGGAGCATCATAAATGTGCTGTAGGGCTGTGCGAGATGACAATATACATCGAATGATGAGATAAAAATGTTTATCGTTTCATATAAAACTCTTTATATCGAGGCGTCGCAAAATACACAGCTTAAGGCAATCTTTATGTCATTCTGGTGACGGTCTGCAGTCTGTGCATGCACAGTTTGGACAGAGCATGCCCCGGTCCCAGCATATTCCAACATGGTAACCTCCGCGAGAAGCATGTATTAGAAAGACTACGGAGAGCGTCTGCAAATTAAAGGCACTAAAGAATCATCAACTGGTAAAACTAAACACTGGAATCAAACAGTAAAACAGGCTTTTGCCCCTGGAACGCTGTATAATAAAGACTTGCGAAGATGGCTGGGTAACAGCGGCCATTTCAGCTATCTTCATTTAGCCATCAGTGAGTTTCTGAATGTATATAAATATATTTTACGAATAATAAATCACAGTAGGCCACATAGGATTTAATGTACTAGTTAAACAAGCATGTGAAATATCTGAATAAATGCTGGTGTGCAGCAAAGTAAACTTCATTATATTTAATGTTTTCCAACCAGGCATTAGGATAAGAGGAGGAAAAATTAGAGGAATATTAATTGGATCTTATTACATCTTTAATTAAAAGGAGAAAATTAATGATGGATGAATTTGCACAAGTGATTTTTTTCAATATATAATTTAAAATGTTAAGAGATGATCCTTTCTATGTGTTTATTATATATAAACTATAGAATTTACATAAAATGTATATTGGGATATATATCGTTCTTGGGGTATAAGATTGCTTATATCGGGATATGAAATTCTGGTCATATTGCACAGCCCCACTGTGCAGCCAACACATCTGTAGCAACTGTGTGATGGCAGCACATCAATATGGCCCAACGTCTCTGAGGAATGTTTCCAGCAACTTGATGAATCTATGCCATGAAAATTAAGTTTGGACTTTTAGCTAGGCCAAACAAGCAGCATGAAGGTGTCACCTTGCACTCCATTTTGCAATATTTTATGAAGAAAATTTGTGTCCTCAAAAAATAACTGACATATAAATGAATCATTCAGCACTGAGAAGCAGAGTTATTGTTGAAGAACTAATTACAACCTTTAAACCTTCCAACCCTGCTACCTTTCAAAAAGTAGCACCACTTCACAGTGATGAGTGTGAGGGAACATGTCCACCGGCATGGCCAGGGTTGGAGAAAACTGCTCTCCTGTGAGTTTCTTCTGTGGGGCACAGCAGAGCTCCTTGAAGTTCTTCATAGCTTCTCCATCTGGCTTACAAGAAATGTAGACCAGCCTACGGATGGCGGGTTGGTTCCGTAAAGCTTGGACCACCCTGTAGTGGAGGCCGGCCCGAGCGGGGTTCACCACAGCTGTGAGGCCTCCAGCTGTGGTGTTCAGCTGAGGCAGCAGGCCGGGAAGCACCACTTCTGCTTTACCGGGGACAAACTCACAGTTAGGCACGTTATTAAGAGCTGCATTGTGCGTGGCATCTTCCACTGCCTGTTCTATGATCTCTATACCAATAACTCTGTCCACTCTGGGAGACAGAGTGATGCCGATGGTGCCCGTTCCGCAGCACACATCTAACAAAGTACCTCCAACTTTTGTCTGTCCTGCACTGTTCTCAGGGACACACAGGTCTCTCACAGCGCTGTAAAGCACCTGAGCAGCAGCTTGGTTCACCTGGAAAAAAGCATCAGCAGAAATCCGAAATTTGAAGCCCAGCACCTGTAAATCAGAGGGCAACGGAAATTAATTTGGCAAAACAGAAAACTCAAAAATTTTTGTTATCTGTAAATTAGGTGTACATTACCTCCTCATATATATGTGGCTGACCATGCAGAAGCTGGTAGGGAGACTCTTCATGACTGCAGCGAGTCATTCGGCTCTCCTGGAAGTACAGAGATGCCAACTGGCAGACCGATCCTGGGCCCCTGGTAAAATAATCCACCAGCTCAGCCTTATGAATGGCCACCTCTTCAGGGCTGAGCGTCTGTGGGTGAAAGTACACTATAGCCATCGTGTGGCCCTCAGCGTTGGTCCTCACTGCGATCTCTCTCCAGTGACCCCCAGTGTGGAACATCAGGCAGGGCTCCAGTGATGAGAGCCGAATAAAGTCCTGGTAGCACCTGGCCACCAGTTTGTGTTTGGTCGGCATGTTGAGCAGGTGGTCTCCGCCGACACACAAGATGTTCCTCTCCCTGCCTGTGCCGATGTAAAATCCAACAGTCTTTGGATTTCCATCCACACCTCTGTTGACGGAGAATGTAGACTTGTTGCGGTAGCCATCTACAACCGGGGATGGCAGGATAGGCAGGATGGGGAAGCGAAGTTTACCTCTAACAGGTGGTTGGAAGCCACCATAAAGATGCTCTTGAAGTTGAGACAGTATCCTCTCCTGGTGCTTTTGTTTGAGCTCCAGCTGTTCATCGTAAGTCATCCTCCACAGTGGGGTGACCACATCAGCCAGCCTTTCCTCCCAGCTCAGATTATCAGCAAAGGAGGCTTTTCTTCCTCTTTTCCTCTGCTTTTCATGTAGCAATGGTTCTCCCTGCTCAGCTAGAAAACTTGTAGGTGTGGTTGAAAACTGCAAATAGGTTTTCCTCAGAGAATTGATAAGGTTAGGTTTGACAGAGAGGGCTGACCAGAAGCGTGAAGCTGACAAAGGCATTTTGAAAAAAAAGGCCACCTGGTGTATTCCGGGGATCTGTAACATGTGGCTCATTAGCTCACACCCAGTGGATACTTTGGCTTTGATGAAAAAAACAGAGTAAGTTATGAGAAAAGTGACAATTTAAAAGAAAAGCCCTGAAAATATACAGGAAAATGACAAATGTAGTCCTTTTTCAAGATAAACGTTGCAAATTTATGTTAAAAAGATATCAAATTTACAAGAAAAACATTTGCAAATTTAGGAAAAAAACTGTACAAAGTTGCATTATGACGAAAACTATGTCAATTTATTCGTTTTAAATAATCGAGGAGGGAAAATTCGTTGCACATTCAAGAGCAATAAAAAAATGGTGAAATTAAGAGAAAAAGGGGTCACAATTTTCGAGTAAAAGCTGGCAAATTCACAAGGTAGAAGTAGCAAATTTCAGAGAAACTATGCCACCAGTTTTTAATAAAACACAAATCAATTTTTGGAGACAAATATCATAATCCCATGGAGAAATTACTAATTTTTATGAGGAGAAAATATATGTAACCAATGCTGACAGGCTGTTTTACCTTAATGTTTAAGGCTAAACTAGCTTGTGTTCAGCGGCTCCACGCAGGTTTTCGTTCAAAATTGCTTGAAATGGCTCTCTCAGCAGTAAAGACTCCCAGCCCCTGATGTGATGGATGAAGACTACAACACCGGTCTTTTTAAGAGAATTCACAAGTTTTGACAGATATGTCCTGAAGCATGGAGCTTCAAAATAAATGTCACCTACTGTACTCCACGCCGCTAGCGCTGGGAAAACTACTCTGACGTCCTATTTACAGGACGGATAAGAGAGTTCCCCCCGACGTCATCACCGTGCGTTAAGGGGGCAAGTAAACACTTCCGCTGTGTCGCCATGGATTCAAACAAGGACGAAGCGGAGCGGTGTATTAAAATCGCCCTAATTGCCGTCAGCAACAACCAGCCGGACAAAGCTAGGAAGTTTCTGGAGAAGGCGCAGCGCTTGTTCCCGACGGAAAAAGCCAAAAGTACGTCGAGTAAACGACTGTCAAAGCGGTAGTTGTAGTTCCCGAGCAGTAGGCCTTCACTTTGGAAACTAGCCGCTATCGTTAGCGTCTTAGCGTTACACCAGCTGCTCATAGCCGTTACTGGTGTTTGTAGTTTTCAACTCTCCTAGGCACAATACTTTTACAGTATTGTGTTTATTTTTAAACTTGAAAGTGATGTAAATATTGTTATTAACACGTCACTTCTGGAAGCTGCTGTGCTAACGTTTTGCTAGCTGTGGTAACTGATTTAGTAATGAGGGTAATTTTAACTCACCCTTAACTAACATGGTTCCGATCTGTTTCACAGCCTTACTGGAGTCCTTAGCGCAGAATGGAAAGCCTCCAGATGAGAACAGTGGTCCCGTGAATGGAGAGGAACCGTCTGTGAGGCATCGCGGCGGTAGAGAGGAGTCCGATGTGTCCGCTCAGGGAGCCGCAGACTCGGCCAAGTCCTACACGGCAGAGCAACTGGAGGCTGTCAGGAAGTCTGTTTCTGTTTGGTTTTACTGCAGTGACATTCATTCAGCAAATCAGTAGTGTGGTTATTTCCAGGTTATTTAGTTTAATCTAGAAGTTTGGGAGTTTGTGACATAAATATTACTACTATACTATGCTATGCTAAACTATACATAAGTATTACTACTGGACAACAAATTTATAAAATAGTAAGGTTAGACTGCAGAAAGTATTTTTTTCACAGAGGATTGTGGATGTATGGAATAATTTGCCTAGTGATGTCACCGAAGCAGAATGAATGCCTTCAGGAGACAATATGATAAGCACAGAGGGGCTGTAGATGAGCCTAATGCTCTTGCCCCTTATGCCGAGACAACGATAGACATCCAGCATACAGATGAATGAATACATAAGTATTAATACTACACCAGGGGCTGTGACTTCTACGGTGAAAAGAGATATTTTGAGCAATTTTTAGACCAAAAAATGCATGGAAACACAAACATTGATATTTAACTGGCTGTTGGTATTGGTCCGGTTATGGACCCGTTTCACCGCAGGCTATTCATCCAGCACTTCTATTTACTACCTTTTTAACCTGACCCACTCTCAAATCCCAAGGCTAACCTTTTACATTTTAACATTTTTAATCTTAGCCCACTCCCAAATCTTAAGGCTAACCTCTTAAATTTTAACATTTTTAACCTAAAGTAAAATGGTCTGGGCGAGGTGCCAAAAGCAGGATGTGAACCAGCAGCCTTCAGCTCACAGGTCCACCGTACTGTCTACCTAAGCCACAGTGACAACTGGCTTGGAGTTGCTCTGAAAAGGTTTTGTCGGATTGTCAACTCAAATTCCGGAAACCGGATGTAGTATGGAAAAATAGTTGTACGGGAGACTTCACGGACTCGGAGCTCCAGACACTTCGTATTTAATTTGGCAAGTGAAGGATAAACAGCTGAGTTATAGGTATAAACTAGGCTGTTACCATAAAGTGAGAGTTTTTTTTATGTAAATATGCAACATTTTGTGCACATTTTCAAAATTTCTTGCAAATTTGTGTTTTTCCACTTAAGTTTGCAACTTTTCCCCCTCACACATCAGTATGGATTTTTTCCATAAATTTGCAACTTAGAATTTATTTTCTTGAAAATTTGAGAATTTATTTTTTTTTAATTTGCTACTTTTTTCTTGAATGTGTTTGGGGTTTCTCTTGATTAAAGAGCTTTTAATCTTCCATTGTTTTCTGGTACATCTGTGGGGGGTTTTTTCTTCTAAATTTGTAACTTTTTTTAAGTAGGCAAATTTGCGCGTTTTATTCCAAGTTTGAGATTTTTTTAAAAATAAATTTTTACTTTTGTTTTCTTTGAAACCTTACTACTTTTTCATATGCATTTGCTGTGACTTTCTCATGAGTTTGCTGCATTTACCGCATATCTGTATCTTTTGTGAATTTTGGTGTTTGTCAAAGCTACCTAGAACCACTGGTTATTGGCAGAGGACACGTGCAAGGCTGTTAGGCTTAGGGTAATGGTGGAATAGTTTACCCAGGGTCCTGAATGAAGAGGGGCCCATCAGTAGCTTGAAATGTTCAGTTCAAATTTGGTTCACATGTAGGGAGGAGTCCAAAATTTGGTGCGACACCCCTGCACATGTGGCAGAACCCACCTACACTGAAGGAATTTAGATCTAAAATTGTCCTTTTCATTGGAAAATAATGTCTCTTGGTTTATCAGTTTCCTTTTCTATAAATAGTGGCATCATGGATTGTAGAGCAGTAGGGTTTGTTCTCAAATCCCTGGCTTCTGTCTGTGCCCAACTGTTTGTGTCAGTATATCAACCATGTAGCCCCAGTTCTTCTATTGGTGTGTGATGGATTAAGTAGAATGTGCTGTTTCATTGTGTGAATTGGACTGGTAGTTAACATACTCTTGCTATATAACTATATAAAAGTGCTATATAACAGAAAAATTACACAAAAATTTGTTTTGTAGGTTTAACCTTCTGAAAGGTGTCTGTTGTCATGTGATTATTGAAAAAAATAAAACACTCACTTCTCTTACAAAAAACAAAACACACACACAGTCTTCATATTGTTTTTCACTCCAAAAAGAAAAAAAAAAATGAGTGTTATGGATTTGCCACGGGATGTCACTGGCATAGTAAACCCAGCCGAGACCGTCCTTGATACTCGTCCGCTACTATTTTATTCAATCAAAGCTTTATTTATATAGCACTTTTCATGCACAAAGTTGTGACACAAAGTGCTTCACACATTGAAATAAAACATAATAACCCCCCCCCCCCCAAACACACACACACACACAAAGAAACTTCCATCTGCATAAGGCTTGTGGCTGGGCACCGAGGATCCAAGTGTGGAAGCACCGTCACTAGGGAGCCATCAACAGCAGGGAAAGTCCCAAGTTCACGACTGCAGGACCACCCAAGTCCAATCAGAGGGGTTGATACCGCAGGCGTTGCCCTGCAGCGCACGATCCCCTCAGCTGGACAGACTAGGGCAATCACAGGCCAGCACCCTGCAGCCAGAAGATGGGCACAATTCCCCATGAGAGGGCTCCACTTGAGGAAATGCCAGAGCTTGGGCAGGGTGATTAAAAAATAAACTACTGATAAATAATAATAAGATAATTTACTGGTAGACAGTTAAGATAACTAAAAAGAATAAAACAACACTTAAATACAATCAGACGTAATTTCAGAAGTATTAATAATTAGTAGGAAATAATTGTGACCAGAACAACATAAGGTAGGTTAAAATCATAAATTAAGACAATTAAAGTAGGAAACTAATCAAAAGCAAAGTTAAAATAGTAAGTCTTGAGCCTTCTTTTAAAAACATAAACATCTTCAGCAGCTCTAATGTTCTCCGGCAGGTTGTTCCGCAGACATGGGCCGTAGTAACTAAAAGCAGCCTCACCATGGGTGTGTGCTCTGACAGTAGAGATAATTAAAAAAAAAAAACAGTGCCAGAGGACCTCAGGGGCCATGCGGGCTCATGTTAAAAGCAGTTCTGATAAATAAGAAGGCCCAAGAACATGCAGACATTTATAGACCAGTAAAAGAACCTTAAAATCAATCCTGAAGGACACGGGGAGCGAATGCAGTGACTTTAAAACCAGCGTGATGTGAGCCTGCCATTTGATCTTTGTCAGAACATGTGCAGCTGAATTCTGTAATAACTGCTGATTTGAAATTGTCTTTTTAGGAAGACCAGAGAGCAGGGCATTACAGTAATCGATAGGACTGATGATAAAAGCATGCATCAGTTTCCCCTTGTTTGCTCGAGAGAGAAATGGGCGGACTCTTATGTTCTTTAGATGGTAAAATCCTGTTTGTGTTATATTTTTAATGTGTGGAATACAATAAAGCTCAGTCTAAAATGACGCCCAAATTCTTAACATATTGGGATGAAGTAAAGACAGCAATTTTGGTAAAATTTTCTCTCTCCGAGCTTCAGGACCGATGACTAAAACTTCAGTTTTGTCCTGGTTTAAGCTGAAGAAAATTTGATGCCATCCATGATTTAATGTCTAAAATACAGTTATAAAGGGTTTTAACCACTGGAGTGGTGGCCTAATTGTTGGAGCAGCCGCCCCACAACCGGAAGATTTGGGGTTCAAGTCCCGGCTGGGTCATACCAAAGACCATTTAAAAATGGTACTTCCTGCCTTCTAGCGTGGTGCTCAGCATAACAAAATGGGGGAAGGAAAAGTTGGTTGTGGCGGTGCCTTGCATGGCAGCGACCCCTCTGATTCTAGATGTGATTAACATTGTAGATAGGAGAAACGTAATTTCCTTCTACTGTACATGATTGGCTGTATGGACTGAATGACAATAGAGATGGCTTCTTCTTCTTCTTCTTCTTCTTGGGGCGGTGGTGGCGCAGGTGTAGTGTGACCGACTACTGATCGGACGGTCGTGGGTTCGATTCCTGCTCTGTCTGCTGTCTGCTTGTCGAAGTGTCCTTGAGCAAGACATTGAACCCCCAGTTGCTCCTGGTGGCCTGGTTAACGCCTGTGTGTATGGCAGCTCTGCCGCCATCAGTGTGTGAATGTGAATGGGTGGATTGCAGGATCCGTAAAGTGCTTTGGTCATCCTAGATGAGAAGAAAAGCCAATATAAGTGAACGCCATTTACCATTCTTCTAACTGGTTCCATGTCATCAGGAGACACAGCAATATAAAGTTGTGTCATTAGCATAACTAACTTGGCCGGCCTCATCCAGCCAATCCTGCCTGAGCTGAATGTCAGCAAACGAGAGATGCTGCACACTTACGCGAGGCAGCAGCTGTATTTATTAATTAATTATTGTTATTATTCAGTCCCTCCAGAGTTTCACGATGTTGCAGTCGCACCAATTCATGCGAAATCAGCCAATCAGTGCAACCATTGCACAACCTTGCAACTTTGTCCAATCACCACAACTTTCCCACAATTTTGGCCAATCCTCGTCAACTTCCGCCAATTTCACCAATCAAATTTGTCTAACTGGCGCTGAAACGCTCAGTCTAACTAATCAAATGCATCATTGCACCGCGTTCACTTCCATGTTTACAGTGAGTAATGGAACACATCTGCAAACAGAGTGTGTGATTTTAAAAAAATCCCACTCACCCGTGAGGTTTTCAACACCGTCCCTTCCTCCGTCTCACCCAGCCTGCCCATGGACGCCTCGCCATGTCTCTATCCTGACCGCTTGTGCAAAGCGCTGGGTTTGTGTTGAAAAACATACGCCTGCCCCAAAAGCATCCCATTGCGGGAGCACGCGTGAGGAGAGTACACTACACTACAGCGAGTGTTTGAACATCTTTAGAGGTAAAATCATTACTACATCTGGTCAATGAGCTTTAAAACTGAATCTCCATTGTGGACGGACAAACGCACCCACCCATCCACCCCCCCTCTCCCTCGCCGTCCCGTTGTAAATGAAAGGTGTGTGTGTGTGTGTGTGTGTGTGTGTGTGTGTGTGTGTGTGTGTGTGGCCCGACATGCTGCAGACAGGTAGGCATGGAAAAACAGAGAATATTCTCTTTATTTTTTATTTTTTATTTTTTTTCCAAAAAAACAGACTCCAATAGACCAGTGCAACAGAATCATTTATTTTTTCCTCTCCGCTCGGTACCGAGTGGTTGGGAACCGTAGGGAGTTTTCAAATGAAGGTGCTGCCAACCATTTCCAAATCTGTACTCTTTAACATGCATGAGTTTTTCTGTATAGCAGAAGTTTCTGCTTAATTTACAAATCACTATAATTGGACATTTTTGACAATCCTGTGCTTTTCTTGTATTGTTATATAGAATATCACTGCAGTAAACTGGAAAAAAGCATCTGCTTTAAAATTTGGAATTCTTCCCACAACTTTTAGTACAGAAAACAGTCTAAAAACATCGCAACTTTTTAAAAAAGCTCCCGTGAATTCAGGCTTTTTGGCCCACAACAGTCATAAAAACATCCCGCAACATCCTGGAGGGACTGATTATTATTATTATTATTATTATTATTATTACTAGTAGTAGTAGTATAGTAGTAATACACAAACTCCCAAAGGATGCATCTATAAGAGAAAAGTGGCTAAAATTAATTTTAATGGACATTCTAGAGGATTTTCGCTCAAACTTTTTACTCTGTTCTGGTCATTTTTTCTACTATAGATTCATTCCAAAACCCTGTAAAGTATAACTTGTACTTTGCCAAAAAGTGAAAAGGATACCACTGTAGCAATGCTGTAAAATGCCTAAACATTTAAAATCTAATACTGGCACCATTGTGGAGGGTCTGAAAGGTAATTTGGCATATGCGGCCACACAGCGTGCGCATCGGGTGAACTGCTGGATCACAGGCAAGGCACAGGACCCGGAGTCCCCCAGGAGTCTCCCGGTGCTCCCAGTGAAATGGTCAGGAGCGGCTGTCTGGCTGTGCCTGGCCAGCCAGGAGCATCAGCTGGCCAGGAGCCGATACTGTTCACTGTGCTCGTGTGTCCTCCCAGGGCTTCAGCTGCATGTCTATTGCAGATGCTAGTACATGTTATGTTTAACATGGGCTGCACGGTGGCGCAGTGGTTAGCACTGCGGCAGCACAGTTTACCCTTGGCCGGGGGATTGTGGGGATCGTGGGATCGTGGGTTCGATCCCAGCCCCCGACCAACAGTGATCTGTGTGGAGTTTGCATGTTCTCCCCGTGTTGCGTGGGTTTACTCCGGGATTTCTCCGGTTTCCTCCCACATGCCAAAGACATGCATGTTAGGTTAATTGGCTGTTCTAAATTGTCCCTAGATATCTGTTTCCTATAGGCCCTTAGAATAGAGGGTTAGTATTAATGAAAGCGCTTTGAGTGGTCTTTGTGACTAGAAAAGCGCTATATAAGTGCAGGTTAGTTAGTTAGTAGTTAGTTTAAATGTAGAGATAAGTATTATTACTATAGTTTATTTTGCTTGGGAAAAGAGCACTGGAAGAACTACAAATGGCATATTAAGCATTCAGAATAAATCAGAAGTGCTGACATTCTGTACGCTGAGAGACTGCAGTTGTCTGATCAGTGTGTCAGTGAATGTCTTGTAGTTTTGTTGTTTGGTTCACTTGTTCCAAAACACTTCTGGTTTCTGTCTTTCACTACAGGATTAAGAGCTGTAATGATTACTATCAGATTCTTGGAGTAGAGAAGACTGCCTCAGAGGAGGATCTGAAAAAGGCTTACAGGAAGCTGGCTTTAAAATTTCACCCAGATAAAAATCACGCACCTGGAGCCACTGAAGCATTTAAAGGTAGATTATAAGTCATTGTTATTGTCTTCTATAGAGGACATACGCACATTAGCAACATAACTGAAATTCTTTTGTGTGTCTGCATCTTTTTCAGCTATTGGGAATGCCTATGCTGTTCTGAGTAATGCTGAGAAACGACGACAGTACGACCAGTATGGAGAGCAGAGAACACAACCAGGCAGACACAGACACCATCGGGATTTTGAAGCAGACATCTCACCTGAGGATCTCTTCAACATGTTCTTTGGTGGAGGCTTCCCAGCAAGTTAGTAAACTCCAAAAAAGAATATGGAGTCTTGCTAAAAGTTTGTTATAGTTTTGATTGGGCGTTATTCAGATCAAAAGACCATTTTTGCTTTTGACTGTTTTATTTGACATAGTATAAAGAAGTGAGATATCTTGTCATCCTTTCAGTAACCAAAGGGTTCACTTTTTTGTTTAATGGACTGAGGTCATTCATAGACATCACATCAGAATAGCTGCTGAACCTTGGGAATCATCTTATTAACTTGTAAAACTAACTGCCGACAGTATCTGCCTGCTCTATGGGTTATTGCAAAATTACAGTGGGGTAAAAAAGTATTTAGTCAGCCACCAATTGTGCAAGTTCTCCCACTTAAAAGATGAGAGAGGTCTCCAATTTTCATCATAGGTATACCTCAACTATGAGAGACAAAATAAGAAAAAAAAATCCAGAAAATCACATTGAAGGATTTTTAATGAATTAATTGGTAAATTCCTCGGTAAAATAAGTATTTGGTCAATAAAAGTTCATCTCAATACTTTGTTATATACCCTTTGTTGGCAATGACAGAGGTCAAACATTTTCTGTAAGTCTTCACAAGGTTTTCACACACTGTTGATGGTATTTTGGCCCATTCCTCCATGCAGATCTCCTCTAGAGCAGTGATGTTTTGGGGCTGTCGCTGGGCAACACAGACTTTCAACTCCCTCCAAAGATTTTCTATGGGTTTGAGATCTGGAGACTGGCTAGGCCACTCCAGGACCTTGAAATGCTTCTTACGAAGCCACTCCTTCGTTGCCTGGGCGGTGTGTTTGGGATCATTGTCATGCTGAAAGACCCAGCCACGATTCATCTTCAATGTCCTTGCTGACGGAAGGAGGTTTTCACTCAAAATCTCACGATACATGGCCCCATTCATTCTTTCCTTTACACGGATCAGTCGTCCTGGCCCCTTTGCAGAAAAACAGCCCCAAAGTATAATGTTTTCACCCCCATGCTTCACAGTAGGTATGGTGTTCTTTCGCCTCCAAACACGACAAGTTGAGTTTTTACCAAAAAGTTCTATTTTGGTTTCATCTGACCATATGACATTCTCCCAATCCTCTTCTGGATCATCCAAATGCTCTCTAGCAAACTTCAGACAGGCCTGGACATTTACTGGCTTAAGCAGGGGGACATGTCTGGCACTGCAGGATTTGAGTCGCTGGCGGCGTAGTGTGTTACTTTTGTAGCCTTTGTTACTTTGGTCCCAGCTCTCTGCAGGTCATTCACTAGGTCCCCCCGTGTGGTTCTGGGATTTTTGCTCACCGTTCTCGTGATCATTTTGACCCCACGGGATGAGATCTTGCGTGGAGCCCCAGATCGAGGGAGATTATCAGTGGTCTTGTATGTCTTCCATTTTCTAATAATTGCTCCCACAGTTGATTTCTTCACACCAAGCTGCTTACCTATTGCAGATTCAGTCTTCCCAGCCTGGTGCAGGTCTACAATTTTGTTTCTGGTGTCCTTTGACAGCTCTTTGGTGTTGGTCATAGTGGAGTTTGGAGTCTGACTGTTTGAGGTTGTGGACAGGTGTCTTTTATACTGATAACGAGTTCAAACAGGTGCCATTAATACAGGTAACGAGTGGAGGACAGAGGAGCCTGTTAAAAAAGAAGTTACAGGTCTGTGAGAGCCAGAAATCTTGCTTGTTTGTAGGTGACCAAATACTTATTTTACCAAGGAATTTATCAATTAATTCATTAAAAATCCTTCAATGTGATTTTCTGGATTTTTTTTTTCCTCATTTTGTCTCTCATAGTTGGGGTATACCTATGATGAAAATTGGAGACCTCTCTCATCTTTTAAGTGGGAGAACGTGCACAATTGGTGGTTGACTAAATACTTTTTTGCCCCACTGTAGATGTATACAGTAAATGGTGGTGATGGAGGTGATGATCCATGAGGGGATAAGGTCGATTTACCGGTATCCATGATGGCCCAGGATAATGACTGAAGCTACACCGGTCCTTAGAAGCAGTTTAATGGTAAAACCTGTAGAATGATCAAGAGTAGGCTTGTCTGGTATTTTAATCTTTTTTTACGTTTTTATTTTTTATTTTTTTTTACATTTTTCCTCCGTTCTTCAGTTTGAATCTCTTCATTTGTAAAGGACATTTCAAGGTCAGGCATTGGCTTGCTTGCTACCGGATAACCATGAAAATCGGTACTATGTGTCTCATGGGTCAGGCCGTTGGTGACTCAGCCGGCATCCCCACCCTTCCGAGGGCATGGAGGGTGAAACAGGGCATCCTGGCAGAACTAAAAACAATATCTGGCACAGGTCTGTGGTGGACCACTCCCATTTACACGGGGTGAGACTGGACATCCTGGCAGATAAACACATCCGTCGCAATGTCTGTGGTGGACTGTGCCAGTCGGTGCATTGTGACATGCCCTACACAAAGAGCAGAGATAAACAAACCTATCATCTGGTCAGTCACTGCAACAGGTACTGGAGTCAGTTTGTCTTGGCTTGTCCTTGCCACTGATAATACCTTTATCTGCAAAGAATGTGCTGCTAGTCCAGCAAAAGCTAGCAGTACTCAAATACTTTGCAAGCAGTTTCATGAAATGGTCAATCAGAAAGCAACTCATACCGGCTCGGACGTCGCCTGGGCTTACAAGGTCCGCGCTGATCTGTTCACACTCCGACAGGCAGCAAAAAGTAAGCTAGGAGCAGGAAGACAAAAGAAGAGGAAAACAGCAGCCTTAAGTGTAGCAGAATGGAATGTATGCACTCTGTTGGACAGAACAACATCACAGCGCCCACAAAGACAGACCGCGCTTGTGGCCCTGGAAATGAACAGGTACAATGTAGACATAGCTGCACTTAGTGAAACAAGATTACCTGGATATGACAGCTTGGAAGACCATGGGTGCATCTTCTTTTGGAGGGGGAGATCAACTCAAGAAAGGAGAGAAGCAAGAGTGGGCTTTGCTGTTAGAAAGGAGATAGCAGCAATGCTTGATGAGGAACCGGTGCCAATCAATTACAGGATAATGACTATGAGACTCTCACTACAGCGGAAGATGTATGCCACACTCATTAGTGTATATGCCCCAACAATGACCAACACAGAGGAGGTGAAGGAAGAGTTCTACAGTGATTTATGTGAGACTATCAGGCGTGTACCGACTGATGACAGGCTGATACTCGTTGGAGATTTTAATGCCAGAGTTGGTTCGGACACTGAGAAATGGAAAGGAGTGCTAGGCAGTCATGGAGTAGGCAAGTGCAATGCTAATGGAGAACTTTTACTTGCACTATGTTCAGAGTACAACTTTGTGATCACCAACACTCTATTTAAGCACAAGGACACACACAAGAAGACATGGATGCACCCAAGATTCAAGCACTGGCACTTATTAGACTACATCATAGTCAGGCAGAGAGACATAAGGGATGTATTGGACACCAGAGCAATGAAAGGCACGGACTGTGGTACTGATCATGTTATGCTGAGATCTAGATTAAGGATTTGGAGACGAAAACAGCACTGCAGGACAGGTGCGAAACCACCACTGAAGCTAAACACTAGTGCACTGAAAGGCCAAAAGAAGCAGGAAGAACTTACACAGGAAATGGATGAAAACTTGAATGACTGGGACAGCAACAACTTGGAGAATGGCATAGAAGAGAAATGGGCAACACTGAAGGATACGGTGTATCGGACTGAGAGTGATGTATTAGGCCACCCTGAGAGGAAGCATCAAGATTGGTTTGACGAGCATGATGAACACCTGAAGAAACTACTAGAAGCGAGGAATACAGCAAGGCAGGAAAACCTACAGTGTAACACAAGGTCAAAGAAGAAGAAATACTCAAAGGCTCAGAGTGAGCTACAGAAGTACACCAGAGAGATGAAGTCCAACTGGTGGGATGAAAAAGCGGAGGAACTTCAAACTGCAGCAGACAGGAAGGACATGAAAACATTCTTCACAGGTTTGAGAGAAACCTACGGCCCTAAACCAAGAGGATTGATCCAACTAAAGGCTATGGATGGTGAAACGGTTTTGCAGGAGAAAGACAAGATCCTGGACAGATTTGCAGACCACTTTGACCAGCTACTAAACAACCCTGGAGATCTCACTGAAGAGGCTAAAGAAGCTCTAGTGCAGCGACCAGCTGTATCAAGTCTGAATGAACCACCAAATTTTGATGAACTAATGGCAGCTATCAGGACAACACAGGATGGTAAAGCTCCAGGAAGGGATGGAATTCCAGCAGAAGTGTGGAAATTTGATGGTGTTCAGCTGACCAACTGCCTGCACAAGCTCATCCAAGAGATATGGGATGCCCAGAAAGTACCTCAAGACTGGAAGGATGCAAGTATTGCGCCTTTGTTCAAGAAAGGTGACAGGAAAGATTGTGGAAATTACCGAGGTATATCACTGCTAGCCACTGTTGGTAAAATTCTCTCACGCGTACTACTAAACAGACTCAATAAACACATCTCGCAGAATGTACTACCGGAAACCCAGTGCGGCTTTAGAAGTGGAAGAAGCACAACGGGCATGATTTTCTGCTTGAAACCGGTTCAAGAAAAGTGAACCGAACAGAACATGCCGCTTTATGTAGTCTTCATAGACTTCAGTAAAGCCTTCAATACTGTTTCGCGACAAGGACTTTGGCAGGTACTCAAGAAATATAGCTGTACAGAGAAGTTTGTCAGCCTGATCGAGGCACTCCATACAGGTATGCAAGCAAATGTGGCAATAAGTGGTTCAGTATCTGAAGACTTTTCAGTAAGCAACAGGGTGAAACAAGGGTGTGTGCTGGCACCTACACTCTTCTCGCTATATCTGGCAGCTATGCTTGAGGTGGCCTTCAAAGACACTTCAGAAGGAGTATACATTCAAACAAGGAAAGAAGCAGACTTGTTCAGCGTGGCACAGTTTAGAGCCAAGAGTAAGACATCGATAAAGGTAGTAAGAGAAATGCTCTTTGCCGACGACAGTGCTCTAGTTGCACACAATGTGGAAGATATGTTTAGTGGAGAAATTTGCAAGAGCAGCTAGCCAATTCAGCCTCCAAATCAACATCAAGAAGACAGAGTGCCTTTATCAACCACCAAAGTTCCAATTATCAACATCACTACCAGAAGAGATCAGCATTGGTACAGAGCCACTAGTCAAGTGCAAGACTTTCAAGTATCTAGGGAATACTGTTTCAGAGAATGCTAGGCTGGAGGATGAACTATCTCTCAGAATGGGAAGAGCGAGTGCTGTGTTTGGAAACTTAAGGGAGAGACTGTGTCTATCCGTGTGAAATGCAAAGTGTACAGAGCGACAGTACTGGCTACTCTATTGTACGGTGCTGAAACTTGGACTGTCTACAGAGTGCAGGTGAAGAAACTCCACGTGTACATGAGACACCTTCGAGCCATAATGAGCATCTCATGGAAAGACAAGATAACCAACATAGAAGTGTTGAAACGAGCTGGTCTACCATCAATGGAGGACATGCTAATACAGATGAACCTGAGATGGCTCGGACATGTTGAGAGAATGGACCACCAGCGTCTCCCTTGGCAGTTACTCAGCACGGTGGTGCAGTGGTTAGCACTGTTGCCTTACAGCTAGAAGGTTCCTGGTTCGAATCCCCAGGCTGGCAGGGGTTGGAACCTTTCTGTGTGGAGTTTGCATGTTCTCCCTGTGCTGCGTGGGTTTACTCCGGGGGCTCCGGTTTCCTCCCACAATCCAAAGACATGCATGTTAGGTTAATTGGCTGTTCTAAATTGTCCCTAGATATCTGTTTCCTATAGGCCCTTAGAATAGAGGGTTAGTACTAGTGAAAGCGCTTTGAGTGGTCTTTGTGACTAGAAAAGCGCTATATAAGTGCAGGTTTGTTAGTTAGTTACTCTACTCACAGTTATGCGAGGGCAAACGCAATCAGGGTAGACCAAGGCTCAGATTTAAAGACACTGTAAAAAGAAACTTGAAGAAGTTGGACAGAGACAGGAGTTCCTGGCAGTGGAATGCTAAGGACAGAGCTGTGTGGGGGAATCTGATCAGACCTAAATGAAACGGTCACTGTTGCCCATGACAGACTGCTATGATGATGATGAGATGTATAAATGTTCACACATAATAAGAGACTTATATCCAGGATAAAAATTTGGCAGTTAATTCATTTTATTTGTGCACAGCTCAGTTTTTTTTACAGTGCATCCAGAAAGTATTCAGTGTTTCACTTTTTCCACATTTTGTTTTGCTACAGCCTTATTCCAAAATGGAATGAATTCACTTTTTCCTCAAAATTCTACACACAATACCCCATAATGACAACATGAAAACAGTTGTTTTTTTTTTGAGAGTTTTGCAAATCACTATAAATTCAAGAAGTCTGTCAGTGTGTCACGGCCAAAGATCATAGGACCACTATGATGTTCCTATGATGTCTGCATGATGTCCTATGTGTACTGACTCCTTATGTGTGAAATGTCCTATGATGTTCCTGTGTGGGTGTTTTTATTTATTAGGGGTCCAATGTGTGACATTGGTGGCAAAATTTAAAATTGATCAAATCTGCACATGAAATTGACTAATCACTATCCAATTGTGTCAGGTTTATGAAACTATTAACTATTTTCGTAACGGCATTCGCGTTCAGGAACTCTTGAGGATGAGCGTTCACTTCAACTACTTGTAAATGGAGACGTAAACGAGACACTCGGGCTTTTGTTTCCCCGTGTGCCAATGCACTTTGCAATGGCACACGTTTTACACGAAACAACTTCAACACTTCCAGTATTTTTCACGCATCAAAACTCATCAACTGCTACATTTTCATGACATATTAAGATGTGATAACGTGTATACATACCTTCAAATTCTCCCTGTTTGTTGGATAAGACGTAAAATCACAAAAGGCGTAAATGCGGGACACGGAAGTTTGGACCTTCGATAACTTCAATATAAAGTGACCACGGTTAATCCTCTCCACATGGGTTGAGCACATCCGGGGTAGAGAAAATAAAAGTGCTTTCCCAAGGCGGTCACCTCGCCAGACGGGGCTGTGCGCGGCCGACCAAGACCGAAGACGTAAATTTTTTAAAGGACACCATATTCGATGTGTCATAAATGTTTGAGATTTTATTGAAATATTCTACATCTGAGCTTCACAAAGACTGATCTCCTTTTTACGTGTATGGTTTGGGATTTGAAAGGTGCAAAGTGAAAAGCATCAGCACTTCCTGTTTTCTGGTTACTTTACCAAATAACTTGCATGTTGCTGCGTAAATTTGGGGACACGGAAATTTACGTCGTACGAGTAAATTTGCAGGGGTCGCCGTACAAAAACCATAGATCCGATCACATTGGGGAATGTTTTATTTTGAATTTGCATTACAACTCTAATTGCAATGCAAGTCTGAAACTCTTTTATGTTCCCTTGCATATTATAAAAACGAAACCGACATCTGCAAATTACAGAAAAAGAGAGAGCGCTTGAAAGTCGGATACCCCTGATATAGTGCACTGGACCCCCCCCCCCCCCCAAAAAAAAAACATCCATGTAACAAAGGCAGGCATCACTCATGATCATAGGACTCGCTATGACATCATCAAAGATCAAACGTAGGCATCACTCACGCTCATAGGACACGCTATGACATCAGCATAGATCAAATGCAGGCATCATAGGACTCATGGAGACATCATCGAAGATCATAGGACTCACTATGACATCATCAAAGATCAAAGGCAGCCATCACTCACGGTCATAGGACTCATTATGACATCATCAAAGATCAAAGGCAGTCATCACTCATTGTCATAGGACTTGCTATGACATCATCAAAGGTCATAGGACTCGCTGTGACACTGTGGAGGTAATAGAACAGGTGAGAGGCAGCGAACTGGAAGGGCACAAGGTTTTATTCCTCCAACATACTGAAACATGCTTCGTAGCTCGTGTGAACTACTGCGCTGGTGAGGCATGCGTAACAAGCTCTTTTATACATGTTATACAGACAGAGAGAATGCATGGCACATTAGCATAGTGATTGTCAGCCAATGCACATCAGTCAATACACATCATTAGCACGACATCAGCTGGCGCCCGGTTGTCCTTTCCATCCTCGGGCGGCACATACTTTAACAGTCCAGTCTGATTGCCCCCCGGGGCTCTTTGTCTGTATGCATATTGTCCTGCCCTTGTGGGTGTGAGGATGTCCTCCTCTCGAGTCAGGTGTCCCCACCCAGAAGAGGCTGTGACCCCCCGGTCCTTTGGGCACAAGTCTGTGCCACTGGCACACATCGTGCGTAACGGACAAAGCTGGAAATCGGCAGGCCTTTGGGACAAAGGTGTGGGAAGAACGATGTGGAGGGGGAGGTGGGGAAAGCAATGGAATGCTGGCTCGGGATGTCAAAAGTGTCTGGGCCGTGCAAAAATTGCATGCAGATCAGCCATGGGTGAGGGACTTTCCGGTAAACCCTCTGGTGATCCACAGCGGCTGTGGGGGAAAAAAAAAAAGTTCAGTGGGTTTTCCCTCGGTGCGGGGCTCCATCCTGCAAGGATCTGGGGAAGGCCATCGGCCCAATTCCCCGAGGATGCGTAGCGGCTGCGAAGAAACAAATATAAGTCCTGTGGATGAGCTGCCGACTCCTTTAGGTGCGAGAGCAGCCCTAAAGGTTCCAAGGATGGCGATCGGCCGTGTTCCCCAGGATCGTGCAGCGGCCAAGGACCTTTAAAAGTTCTTGGAGCCGTGCTTGTCTCTGGTACGTGGCACACGCTCTGGTGCAGGGGCCATGTAGTTGTCGGGTGTGCTCCATGTAATCCTGTGGTGTGTGCACGGGTCGTCTATGCATCAAAGCCCCACTGTCGGGAGGTGAAGCCAGGGTCGGGGGAGTTGTACAGAAACCACGCGGACGGTGCAGGTCTTCTCCTTCCAGGCTGTTTCCTAGTGTTTGCTCGTTTCGCCGATCATGGTGCGTCTCAGTCCTAGCGCCGTCCACTCAGGCGAGGATGAAGAGGGAGTTCACAGCGTGGCGAAAGGGAGAGATAGTCCATTCCACGTCAGGTCACCAATGCGCGGTGAAATGGAGAGACGCTCCATGCACGTCCAGGGTCACCAGTGTGGGGGTAATAGAACAGGCGAGAGACAACGACCTGGAAAGGCACAAGGTTTTATTCCTCCAACATACTGAAACACGCTTCGTAGCTCGTGTGAACTACTGCGCTGGTGAGGCATGTGTAACAAGCTCTTTTATACATGTTACACAGAGAGAATGCATGGCACATTAGCATAGTGATTGTCAGCCAATACACATCATTAGCATGACATCAGCTGGCACCTGGTTGTCCTTTCCGTCCTCGGTGGGGGGGGGGCATGCTTTAACAGTCCAGTCTGATTGCCCCCTGCGGCTCTTTGTCCGTATGTATATTGTCCTGCTCTTGTGGGTGTAAGGATGTCCTCTCGCTGAGTCAGGTATCCCCACAACACAATCAAAGATCAAAGGCAGGCATCACTCAATGAGTGCTGACGTGCTTGTTTACACCCTTGCTTACAGCTTTCTACGGGCATGCAGAAATACTTGCTTATACTTGGTTTCTACGGGCATGCACGGGTATGCACAGGCATGCATAGGTATGCACTAGTTTATTAAAAATAAAAAACTAAGAAATGACTTGTACATAAGTATTCACAGCCTTTGGTCAATACTTTGTTGATGCACCTTTGGCAGGAATTACATCTTCAAGTCTTTTTGAATATGATGCCACAAGCTTGGCTCATTCCTCTTTGGAGCACCTCTCAAGCTCCATCGGGTTGGATAGGAAGCGTCAGTGCACAGCCATTTTTAGATGTTTCCAGAGATGTTCAATTGGATTCAAGTCTGGGCTCTGGCTGGGCCACTCAAGGACATTCACGGAGTTGTCCTGAAGCCACCCCTTTCATATCTTGGCTGTGTGCTTAAGGTCATTGTCCTGCTGAAAGATGAACCGTTGCCCCAGTCTGAGGTCGAGTGCTCTGAAGCAGGTTTTCATCCAGGATGTCTCTGTACATTGCTGCATTCATCTTTCCCTCAATCCTGACTAGTCTCTCAGTTCCTTCTGCTGAAAAAACACCCCCACAGCATGATGCTGCCCCACCATGCTTCACTGTAGAGATGGTATTGGCCTGGTGATGAGCAGTGCCTGGTTTCCTCCAAACATGATGCCTGGCATTCATGGCAAAGAGTTGTGTCTTTGTCTCATCAGACCAGAGAATTTTATTTCTCATGGTCTGAGAGTCCTTCAGGTGCCTTTTGGCAAACTCCAGGTGGGCTGCCATGTGCCTTTTGCTGAGGAGTGGCTTCTGTCTGGCCACTCTACCATACAGGCCTGATTGGTGGATTGCTGTATAGATGGTTGTCCTTCTGAAAGGTTCTCCTCTCTCCACAGAGGAACACTGGAGCTCTGACAGAGTGACCATCGGGTTCTTGGTCACCTCCCTGACTGAGGCCCTTCTCCCCCAGTCGCTCCGTTTAGACAGCCAGCCAGCTCTAAGAAGAGTCCTGGTGGTTCCAAACTTCCTCCATTTATGGATGGGGAGGCCACTGTGCTCACTGGGACCTTCAAAGCAGCAGAAATTTTTTTTTGTACCCTTCCCCAGATTTGTTCCTCGAGACAACCCTGTCTCAGAGGTCTACAGACAATTCGTTTGACTTCATGCTTGGTTTGTGCTCTGACATGCACTGTCAACTGTGGGACCTTATATAGACAGGTGTGCCTTTCCAAATCATGTCTATTCAACTGAATTTACCGCAGGTGGACTCCAGTTAAGCTGTAGAAACATCTCAAGGATGATCAGTGGAAACAGGATCCACCTGAGCTCAGTTTTGAGCTTCATGGCAAAGGCTGTGAATACTTATGTACATGTGATTTCTTAGTTTTTTATTTTTAATAAATTTGCAAAAATCTAGAAAAACAACAACCTTTTTGACGTTATCAAAACATTACTCAAATTTTGAGGAAAAAAATGAATTTAATCCATTTTGGAATAAGGCTGTAACATTACAAAATGGGGGAAAAGTGAAGCACTGCGAATACTTTCTGGATGCACTTTATAGGTACAAGAAGACTTGACTGGATATGATTGGAAACATAGCCTTTTGTTCTTATTTAATGTAGCCAAGACTCACTTCAGTCAGAGCCGTTCATGTTATTTTGCAATCTTGATCTTTTTTAAAATTTTCCCTAGGTAATGTACATGTTTACAGAAATGGAAGAATGCACTTTGCACACCATAATAGACAAGAGAGAAGAGAACAACCGAGAGATGTAAGTCCAGTTTGTGCTGACCAGGGGCCTCATGTATAAACAGTGCACCCACACAAAACAGGGTTTCTGCTGGTAACATTTCTGCATGGCATGAAGCTAGGGCTGTGTGATATAACGATATATATCGAATGACGATATAAAAACGTCTATCGTTTTGTAGAATACTCTATCGTTTATGTCATTATTTAAAATGCACATGTCCCCATTTTATTCAGTAAAGCTCCTACCTCACCACTACATGTCAGCGCCCCGTCTCTCCCCTGCAGTGCGCGACTGTGCGCAACAGAACAGGTGTGGGTGGCTAAGCTTCAGTCTGGTGGTTGCTAATGCTAACTCCAAACTACTGGATCAGATAGCTGCTACTCCTGTTTGCCAGGGATGTAGGACCGTTTTTCATCGTGCTCCGTCAGAGAGGATAGTTCGCTAACCTTGTTTTAATAAGAGGTAAATAACGCTAACATCATATCTAATTATAAAATGCTAAATGACGTTGCTAAGTTGTGCTAACTAGAAACCATAGCAGACCATTGTTTTTTTTGGTTTACATTACTGCTGAGTTTCTTAGTTTTGTCTGGGAAAAAAAATTTATTAAAGCTGCAAAAGTGCATGATGTGGCACATACATGCAAAATAAATAAATTAAAATGGGTCAGAGGAGCAAGTTGGCTCTTAATGTAATTTATTTGATTTTTAATCATTTTAATTAGTCAAGTATTGATAATTAGCACTGCGGCAGCACAGCAACTCACCCTTGGCTGGGGGATCCTGGGTTCAATCCCAGCCCCCGACCAACAGTGATCTGTGTGGAGTTTGCATGTTCTCTCCATGTCTGCGTGGGTTTACTCCGGGATTTCTCCGGTTTCCTCCCACATCCCAAAAACATGCAAGTTAGGTTAATTGGCATCAAACTGGGGATTCTAAATTGTCCTTAGGTATGACTGTGAGAGTGAATGGTTGTCTGTCTCTCTGAGTTGGCCCTGCGATGGACTGGCGATCTGTCCGGGGTGTGCCCTGCCTCTCGCCCGGAGATGCTGGGATAGGCTCCAGCCCCCCCACGACCCGAAAAGGATTAAGCGGAAGAAGATGAATGAATGAAAGTATTGATAATGAATAAAGTTAGTCATCACATGTATTTTATTACATTACCTTTTGTGTCTCTGATTTTCAGATCATGACCTATCTGAAATATTTTTACTCAGAAGCAAACAGGTTAAATCAGGCCAGAATAGCAGCCTTTAGGCTGCAGGTTTACACTTAAATTTTCATTGATTTAAACTAACAGCTAATTTATATCTGTAGATGGCAACCATGGGTAATTCTCTCATTTTCAGACATTTTTTTTATGTTTTTTTTTTTTTTTTTTTTTTTTGCTATTCTCCTCTGGCTCTGGAAATATTTAACTCATTGATGTTTACTTTTTATTCATATATGATTTAGAAGAAAAACCTGAAATTTATGAGAATCAAGTCTCAAATGTACATTAAAAAGTATTTTATATCACTGCAAAATTGAGGGAAAATGGTACACGTAAAAAAAGACAGTCTTTTTTGTATGATTATCTAAATTGTAGAATTTACAGAAAATGTATATCATGATAGAGTGATAGAAGGGACATTTTGTCATTTACAGTCATTAGTAGGAAGAACTGAGGCTGAGTAAAGAGATGTGCATGTGCGCTGGTTTTCACGGTTAAGTGGGATATACAGTATAAAGAAAAGGAGCGGAGAAACTGGCATGCAAACAGTTTTATACATCAGAAAATTTCTGTGTCCACATACTCTTCAGATTTAGTGAGTACACCTTCTTTCAGTAGGAAAGCTGTGCCTTCCTTTACACATGAGGCCCCTGGCTACAAAAATGTTATACCAGCAACTGTATGACGTATCTGTAATGAACACTGATAGGTTTTTTTAATGTCTCTCTTTGGACAGGGAGGGCTAGCGTTGTTTGTCCAGCTGATGCCCATCTTTATCCTCATCATCGTTTCAGCTCTCAGCCAGTTGCTGATCACCCAGCCTCCATACAGTCTTAGCTACCATCCGTAAGTGGTTCAATATTTAGAAGGCTTCTTTTGACAGATGCTGCGAGTGTGTGCACCCACTTTCAATTCAGTTTCAATTCAGCTTTATTTGTGTAGTGCCTAATCACAACACAGTCATCTCAAGGCAGTAAATACATAAGACATGAATCATAAGTAACCCACATCTGTCTCACTGTCACTTCATTTGCCCTCTCTATATCAGGTCAGCGGGACATATTCACAAAAGGCATACATCACGCTTGAAGGTGCCTTTCTATGTGAATGATCGTTTCAGTGACGAATTTTCTGGAATTATGCTGAAACAACTGGAGCGAAGCGTAGAGGAAGACTACATCTCAAACCTCCGAAACAACTGTTGGAAGGAAAAGCAGCAGAGTGAGTTTTGTTTCAAGTTTTTTTCCCTATCCAGGGCTGCATCTACTATTTTTTTTTTAATTCAGGTTTACACCTTAATTGGATTTTTCCATCTGATCCAAAATGACATTAAGGCTACGTTCACACTGCAGATTTTAATACTCAATTCCAATTTTTTTTTTTTTTTTTGCACAAATGTGACCCATATCTGTTTTTCAATGACAGTCTGAACAGTACACGTCTGATTTTTTTCACACCGGACCCAGGCCACTTTCATATGTGGTCCTAATTTGGATACGTATCTGATATTTTCCAAAGCGACCTCAGTCTGAACGGTCATGTGGCATTTCATCCAACTTTTTCTTCATTGAAGTGAGACAGACGTGACAATTCTGTGGTGGCGGATGCAGCAAGCATGGCAGACACAGCTGATTTGTGCTCTCTTTTTAATCAATCTTCTTCCCTTTATCACTGGATCGTAATTTTGTTGGCTCCGACTGCATAACAACTTCAAACTTTTGAGGGGGGCAGGGGGTCAGGGCTGAAACCATCAGATAAGTAGGCACACAGTAACGGCACATTTACTGGACGCTGCAAATTCCTTTTTTCCTGTAAACAGCACACCATGAGTCCCGGCTGCTGTAATATCTAAAATGTAAAATTAATACCAACATAACTGTGGAGCAGAATGGCCAGATACGGCGATAGGAGGACAGAAGAGGGCAGTCTATGGCGGCTTCTCCTTCCTGCGCAGGATCGGTGTTACGCCAGTATGAGCCGCACTGTTTATTCAGGCCCGAGCCACTGACAACGTCAGTGGGTGAGAGCCCTATTGTAACTGCTAAGATTATTAATTATTAACCTTATTTATACAGGAAATCCCATTGAGACACGGGGTCTCATTTTCAAGAGAGCTGTTTAATGGATCAGTTCTGTTAAAGCAGAGCTGATCACAGTGGTCATCTGGCGTGCAGAGGAATGAAGATGGTCTCATTTATTTTGTGCATAATCATTTCTGAATGATTTTAACATTTTATTTTGCTGTGCTGCATCAAGGTGAAGAAGTTCTGTCCCTCTCAATCGTTTGGGGCTCATATTTACTTCCGTAAACACAATGCTGTGTCTGATGTTACGTTTTTTTTCTTTCTGCACGTGCGGGTCCCTTCATAGCTGTAGACCGTTCACACTGGAGTCTGATGGGGGTCGCATTTAAATTATAATATGAACGCCCACACAGAAAAAAAATCAGATCTGTGCAACAAAATCGGAATTGAGCATTAAGACCTGCTGTGTGACCGTAGCCTATGTTTACTATCAGCAATTGGCTGTATGCAGTAAATTGATTTTCTGCAATATTTGAGTTTAATTTTCTGTTTTATAATTCATAAGTTTTCAACTCCAGGTTATAGAAGGGCAGTGTGAGCCCCCCCCCCCCCTTTGAAAATATTATTTTTAAGAAAGTATTTCCCAAGTGCTCTTAGACAGCACAAAGAAGTTTTAGACCATGCCCTCTGACTGTGGGTTTGGGGACAAAAGGTCGAAGGCCATTGTTAACATTCCCTTCGCACTATTACTATAGAACGACTAAAGCAAGGGTCACCAAACTTGGTACACATGTTCACCTTGAGACCATGACTTCTGAATATGGGTTTGGGGTCAAAGGTCATTCTTAGGTTTCCCTATGCCCTATTACTATAGAATGAGTAAAGCTAGGGTCACCACACTTGGTACACATGTTGGCCTGGAGACCCTGGCTGCTGATTATGGGTTTGGGGTCAAAAGGTCACAGTTAGCTTTCCCTATGCCCCTTTACTATAAAATGTGTGACGATAGGGTCAATAGTTTGTATACAGGTTCACCCTGTGACTCTGACCACAGACTATGGTTTTGGGATTACAAGGTCAAAGGTCAAGGTCAAAATGCCAACATAACTACATCTCAACAACAAACGAAAGGGTTGAGGGGTATCACTGGCAGCTATTAATATTTTTTTAAACAGCTTTTCCAAACATCCTAGTTTTCTAAAGGTATGTAGAGGAATGCTTCCTGGTCTCAAGAACAAACTTTACTAACTAACTAACTAACTAACCTGCACTTATATAGCGCTTTTCTAGTCACAAAGACCAGGTTCTCTGAGGTGCTCTTTGGGTGGGAAACTTCATGAAAACAGCCAAAAAGAGACTCCAAGGCACTGTCATTTCAAAAGTAAAAAAAGCCTACCTCTTACGCTCAGTGATACCGGGGGCGGGCATATTACGCACGTCTCAGTGCGCAATGAAAAAAAACTGTATTTCCGGTCTTCCGGTACAGATACAGCCATAAACAGGAAGGCAAACGAGTTTCATATTGGTTTAGATTTGATTGATATCTCATTCGACCCATAAGAGCCTCCGAAAACCTAGCCAGAAGGACCTGCCCACCAACTACCGCAAATACAACAAGCCAGTTGTAGCTGAGTATCATGATGATGGACGTGTTGTTTAGCCAATTGATTTCTGAATTCAGTGGTACCGGACATGGGTGGGTTCCTTTTTCACATTGCTTGATAAAACCCATATGTTGCCGTGCATAAATCCTTTTTGCCGGCTGGAGCCACTTGGGTGAAGAACACAGTCCGACTTGTGCGTAAAACTAGCATTAGCCACTATTTTACCGACTTGTTTTGAAAAATATTTCTGTGTATATTGCACTGAAATGTAATAATGTTAGCTTAGTTGTCATCTTATACACGCACATTTTTTTTTTTTTTTTTTAACACTTCCTGGTGACCGGGAAAAGTCTTTCCAACAACTTTACACAAATTCTTGTTGTTCTCCTTCTTCACATTTATAAATCACTGGATGGAGAATGTACTTGTACATGTAGAGATTGGATTCCGGGGTCCACTTGGGGTGCTCACTTGGTCAGGGGTCCACTTGACCTATGTTGAAGCACTCAAAAGTTATAGACGTTTTTTCAAGGTGAAAGGTGAACTGTGCCATATGGCACAGTTTGGCATAGTTCAAAAATGCCTGGTTAGAACCTGAGAAAAAAGCTGTGTAATATATTCATTTTTTGTGGTATTGTTATAAAATTTTGGCCTGAACTTGATAGCATTTGCTTCTACATTCCTATTGTGTTTTTCAGCCAGTATCTAACAGCTGTATGTTATTTGCAAGTATTTGTATCTAAAAAAAAAAAAAAAACCCAGGCAAACTTTATTTTCTTCAAATTCAGTATGTTTAAAACATCGTTACTGAGTGGCAGAAGCACTTGGAAGGATTCTGACTTTTTTGCCATGAAAATCAGAGTGTTTTCTTTTAAATGAGACCAACCCCATGAAGATACTGCAAAGGGTTGAAGAACAGTTTTTGATCTACTTTGGGTATGTTGTTTTTAGGCGTTCTTAGGGAAGTTGACCCCTGAGTGTAAGGGGTTAAAATGGCTTTGGTCGTATAAACCTATTAAAATCAATTAAAAGCTCCAACACGTTTCGGCCATATGGCTTCATCAGGGAGTCAAACAGGTATCAAGAAGAGGGGAGAGTTCTTATAAAAAGGTCCACCAATCAGAAACCTCCACCTGGCTGCTGTGGTGTCCTGGTGCAAAAAACGCACAGTATAGACACCCACCACGTTCATCAGATGTCATCCCTACCACCTTCCAACCAACAAAATTCAAAACATAAACAACATGCCCACACAACATATATGACCGCAAAATCCCACAGACAAGGTAAAGTAAAAGAAAAAGTAAGTTTACTTTGCCTTGTCTGCGGGATTTAGAGGTTATATATGTTGTGTGGGCATGTTGTTTATGTTTTGAATTTTGTTGGTTGGAAGGTGGTAGGGATGACATCTGATGGATGTGGTGGGTGTCTATACTGTGCGTTTTTTGCACCAGGACACCACAGCAGCCAGGTGGAGGTTTCTGATTGGTGGATCTTTTCATAAGAACCCTCCCCTCTGCTTGATACCTGTTTGACTCCCTGATGAAGTTTGACTCCCTGATGAAGCCATATGGCCGAAATGCGTTGGATTTTAATAGGTTTATATGACCAAAGCCATTTTAATAAAGGCTTTTTTACTTTTGAAATGACAGTGCCTTGGAGTCTCTTTTTGGCTGCTTTCATCCTAGTTTTCTTTAGAAAGCGACCTACATAAATGAAACAGTCATTGTTACCCCCGACAGACTGCTATGATGATGATGATGATGGTGATGATAAATTACTTGGCATACAGAAACAAAATTATTTCACAAAAAACAAAAGCTACCAGGTTCAAACTTATTACCCCCCTGGAAAACTGACCTTTTTATTGAGCTACAGCACAAAACCACTGCTGTGCAATGATGTGCTTTAACTTTGTAATGCTCGAAGCTTGTAAAATCAAGTTAAAACTGAGGGTTATCTTCCAATTTACACACAGTATAAAAATTTCAGCAAGGGTTTGAGCTATCACCAGAGAAGGTATCATGCCAAAAACAAAAGAAATAAGTTTAGACTTGAAAAAGAATTATTAATGCGCATAAAGCAGGATATGGATATACAATGTTATCACAGCTTTTCCAGGTGTCAAGAACTGAAATGAGAAGCATCATCAAGAAATTAAGAAAGCCATACAGTAAAGAACAAGCCTGGCAGATGTAGGAAGCAAAAGATTTTAGAGACTCTAGACACATCTCTCACTAGTGTTTTTTCCAGAGTCCCCAGAACATCTGCCAAGACAGTAATGAATGACTTAGCCAAGTTGGGAACGGTAGTCTCGAAGACAATCACTAGAACCCTGCACAGGAATGGACTGCAAGGTTGCAGACTAAGAAAAACTTCAATACCTTCAAGCCAGACTGAAGTATGCTAAGGACAACCTCGAGAAAGATTATGCCTACTGGGAATGTGTCCTTTGGTCAGATGAGACAAAACTAGAGCTCTTTGGCCACAGAGACACTGCTGATGTTTGAAGAAAGAAGGGAGAGGCGTACAGCCCAAAAAACATCATCCCCACAGTGAAACGCAGTAGTGGAAGTATTATGCTGTGGGGATGCTTCTGTGCGTCTGGAACTGGGAATCTCATCCCAAGTGGAAAGAATAATGAAGAAAGAAGAATATGTGAAGAATTTGAAAGAAAAGCTCAAGCAGTCAACAGAAAAACTGGGTCTGAGTCGTCGCTTTGTCTTCCAAATGACGACCCAAAACATGCGTTGTTCCTGGTGAAGAACTACCCCCAAAAGACCAAAGTAAAAGTTATTGACTGGCCTGCACAGAGCCCTGACTTGACTCCCTTTGAAAATATGTGGGGTGAACTGAAGACCAAGGTTTATGCCAGAAGACCATCAAATCTGGAGAAGCTTGAGAGATTTGCCAAAGAAGAATGGGCTGGGGTTGCTCAGTAGGCTTGTGTGAGACTTGTTGAAAACTACAGCAAACGATTGCAGGCTGTTATCCAGCAAAAAGGATACACAGTTGGCTGTTAGCACGAGGGGGACTCATGATTTCACCCTGTTAGTTTTTGGTTTTTGTGACATTATTTCCATCTGTAAAGTAAAATAATGTAAACGTCTATCTATAAATGCACGAAATCTCTGTGTGTCTGTTCCAACGCATATCTTGTCAGACTGGCCTCAGATTTTATAAGTGCTTTGCTGGGATTACGAGGGTGTGCATCCCTGAGTATGGAGTCGCTTAGTCAAAATATGTAATTTTTATCAAAAGTTTAGCCACTGCTCTGTCTCATGCCCAGGCTTCTAGAAGTGTGGGTGGGGTTTGGTTTCGGATTGACTCCATACTGATTGGATAATGCGCGGCATTACGGCATCAGTAACCACAGCGCTCCGTGTGCAAAACAAGGAAGCGAAAGCGACAAAATTGACTAGATAAAGATAATACTTTTAAAAAAGTTATACCATTAAATTGCCGTGATTGCGTAGGTCTAATGGATAATTTGGCATGGAGAACACGAGGTGCGCTGGGGGAAGTGGGGGTGGAGCAGCAGCTGAGCTGCTGGCACCATGGGTAGAGCAACAGCTGAGAATCCCGTTAACTGGGCAGGCTGGGCTTGGCTTCCTGTGAAGGACTACAATCCAGCGGTTCAGCTGCTGCTCCCCCCCCCCCCCCACACACACACACCTCGTGTTCTTCATGCTGAATTATCCATTAGATCTACGCAATCGCAGCAACTTTATGGTATAATTTTTTAAGTATTAAACCTTAAAGTAGAACTGAACTGAACGGCATTGAACGGCACTGGGTGATAGTACATACAATTATAAAGATAATTTATCATTGGCACCCCCTCCACAAATCCCGGAATCTTGGAGAAAATCGCGATTTTGAATTTCCCGCCCTGAAAAATCAGACAAATCCGCCGAAGTGCAGCCGGAGTTCAGCGTGACGTCACGAGTGTGACACAGTCCTCCATGTTTAACATTGAGAGCACGTCGACACTGGTTGTTTTTGGTGCATTTTGTCGTGATAGTCGACTACAAAACA
This sequence comes from Pholidichthys leucotaenia, assembly GCA_020510985.1. Lineage (NCBI taxonomy): Eukaryota > Metazoa > Chordata > Actinopteri > Cichliformes > Pholidichthyidae > Pholidichthys > Pholidichthys leucotaenia. The sequence goes on from CM035841.1 coordinate 340,538,213, forward strand.
CTTCCAACACCTGGGAAGATCTGTTCAGTGGCCAAGGAAAGCTGTCATGGCGACGAAAGAAAAGAAAGGGGGAGGAAAAGCGACCGGGAAGCGATGCGTTTCTAGATATAGATATTACAGTGATCCCTCTCTTATCGCGTTTAATGGGGACCAGAACCGACCGCGAAAAGTGAAAAACCACGAAGTACCGTCACCCCCCCCCCCCCAAGGGCGTCACAAGCACTATTTTGCACAAAAAGGCACAAGAGAACAGCGAAAAGTGCCACTAAGCAACACGAGCGATAAAGAAGGCGCTCTGCAGGGAGAGAAGCTGGGTAAAACGTCTCGGCCAATCAGCTTGCGAGGTAAAACGTCTTGGCCAATCAGCTTGCGAGATTCCCGAGCGGTGAAGAGGTGGGCGGAGAGGAGTGGAGCGGTGGTCAGAGAGGTGGATTTTGAGTTGCCCACCTCTTCACCGCTCGGGAATCTCGCAAGTTGATTGGCCGAGACGTTTTACCTCGCAAGCTGATTGGCTGAGACGTTTTACCCAGCTCCCTGCAGAGCGCCATCTTTATCGCTCGTGTTGCTTAGTGGCACTTTTCGCTGTTCTCTTGTGCCTTTTTGTGCAAAATAGTGCTTGTGACGCCCTTGGGGGGGGGGGGGGTGACGGTACTTCGCGGTTTTTCACTTTTCGCGGTCGGTTCTGGTCCCCATTAAACGCGATAAGAGAGGGATCACTGTATTCCCCGGCGGCGGACCTCGCCTCTGCATCGCTGTCTGCCAGCTGCTGTCACAGGTGCATTAGGTCTCTGTCTCCCGGGCTCGCCCTTGTGCACGCCTGCCACCTGCCACACTCCTGCATCCTCCTCTGTCTCGTCACCGATCCTGAATGCCTCTTCACTCTGAAAACTCTGGTTTTCTTGACTGCTGGAACTGCTATCATCTGCCATTGTTGTTTTGTTTAGGGATCACACTCGTGACATCACGCAGCGTCATCTGCACTACTTCCGGTTTGTTTGGCACTGCCAGCCAGAGGCAAAAGTTTATCGGCTTATAGCTTGGCCATCGCACGGCCTAAAAATTTCTTTTATGTGTTGAAAAATACAATAGGTAATAAGGAATTAATCTGCTATTCTACTTTTTGCGCCAAAAGGTGGGTTCAGTTCTACTTTAAGTCAAATCTACAAATCAACAAATCTACCTACGGGTACAAATAAAGTAACCTGAACCTTAAGTCTATCTTTTGTTGCTATTTGCACTACAGGTACCATTACTTGACATGGACTGCTGTTGTTGTTTTTCCCAGTCTTATTCCTTTTCTTTTTTACATTGCGCACACCACTGAAGAGGGAGAGAAATGCCATTTCAATTCTCCTGTATGTCCTGTACGCTCGAACCACAGAGCTCAGCTGTTTTCCATGATAAATCGGCCTCAGGGCAAAAGCACACTCCATGCATTATCTTTTTTTACTTTGTTGAAAATTACTTTTTTTTTTTTAATCGCCATCGGTTAGCGTGCCTTTGAGCCAGGTTGTGTCTGGCTGCTGCTTCTCCCGGTTTCTCCTGTCAGACCCGGTCTGCTGACGCTCTGCCCAGTCTGCTCGCGCACCTCATTATCCACATATGGCGAATTATCCTTCAGACCTACACAATCACGGCAACTTTATGGTATAATTTTTTAAGCATTAAATCTTCAGTATTATCATTTTCTATCTTTCTAACTTTCATTTCCTTGTTTTGTCCCGGGAAAACTGTGGTGACTGATAGGTCATGATGCTGTGTGTTATCCAATCAGCATGGTCGTGATGCCGCGTATTGTCCAATCAGAACGGAGTCAATCCGAAACCCCGTCCACACTTCTTGAAGCCAGGGCATGAAGAGAGACAGAGCGGTGGCTAAAACTTTTATTGATTAAAAATTGCATATTTTGACTGAGTGACTCCATACTTGGGGATGTACACCCTCATAACCTCAGGAAACCACATATAAAACCTTAGGTCAGTCTGAGGAACGGTTCAAGAGATATGCGTGGAACAGACACACAGAGATTTCTTGCATTTATAGATAGACTCGTGCATGCCCGTGGAAAGCAAGTATTCCTGTCTGAAACAGGTAGCCCAATTAGGCTTTACAGGCCCAAATGTAGGCTGTGTTTGAAAGTGGAATACAGAGGTATAGCCTATATGTAGGCAATTACACGTTAGACTCTGACAAATAGGAAAGGTACTGAACTGAGATTTATTTGATTGTGTGAATATTAATTACAGAATAACTGAAAATGAATGGGACATCCAATATTAGCCACTGTTTAAGAACCGCTTGTTTATTTTTTTGTCAGATCGCTTATTTGTGTGATCTTTTATGACTTGGTCATAAATGTTGTATGTTGCACTTTGGGGAATGGGAGTTGTTCAGTCATCATTATAATTTAGTTTATATGTGTAGTTTATAGTCTTATCATCAATAAACTCATGCAGTACTATAACAGGACACATTTACAAATATTTGAGACCCACTGGAGTGCATCCTTTTATATTTTAGCAATATTATAAGTACAAAGCTCCGAACATTATTTTTTTTTTTTTTTTTTTTGTATTTGTATCTTGTATACTTTATTGATTTCCAGAGGGAAATTCAGGGCATCCATGTACGGCATCGATGCCGTCACCATTCTCTCTCTCACACACACACACACACACAGGAGAAAGCCGTTTGGCTGCAACTTTTGCATCAGTGTTGCCCATTTGTCTGTAAATATTTAAATAAAAATGATTTATTTCGTTATTTGGGCATTTTTGCATCTTGTCGTTTAGTCCAAGCATGCATATGTGTCCGCATGTAATATGCAGTTGATCTGGTCATTCCGCTCCACAGTGAAGCAGCAGTCGGGACTGTAGTCTACCACTGACTGGGCAGGCTGAGTGTGCCTCCCATGAACGATCGTGGAGCGCCTCGTCAGACACTGGTGTTGCCCGGTTAACGGGAGTCTCACCTGCTGCTTTACCTGTGTGCTAGTGATGTCCTTTGCGACCCCCCCCCCCCCACCACCACCACATCTTGTGTTCTCCATGCCGAATTATCCATTAGACGTACGCAATCACAGCTACTTTATGGTATATATTTTGACTGAGCGACTCTGTACTCGAGGATAGCACTTATAAAATCTTTGTTTGTGAAGCACCGTGGTGACTGACAGGTCGTGATACTGTGAGTTATCCAATCAACATGGCCGTGATGTGGCATATTATCCAATGAGCACGGAGTCAATCTGAAACCCCGCCCATACTTCTTGAAGCCAGGGGATGAAGACACAGAGCGGTCACAGAGCTGTGGCAAAACCTTTATTGATAAAAATTACATATTTTGACTGAACGACTCCATCTTATGGGATGCACACCCTCGTAACCTCAGGAAAGGATGTTTAAAATATGTCAGTCTGACAAACGGTTTGAGAGATATGTGAGGAACACAGACACACACACAAACAGACAGAGAATTCTTGCATTTATAGATAGATGTCCTGTACATATATCAGCTGTTCTGGTTGATATGCCAAATGTCAGAACACTGGTGGATCCAATTACTGATCACTTGAATCACAGAGCTCAACTGTTTTCCCTGATAAATCAGCCTCAGGGCAAACGCACACTCCATGCATTATTTTTTTTTTCACTTTATTGAAAATAACTTTTTTTTAAATTGCCATCAGTTAGTGTACCTTTGAGCCAGGTCGTGTCTGGCTGCTGCTTCTCCCGGCATGTTCTGTGTTGATTTGTCAGACCTGGTCCGTTGACACTCCGCCCAGTCTGCTCGCACATCTCATTCTCCACATATGGCGAATTATTCTTTAGACCTACGCAATCACAGCAACTTTATGGTGTAGTTTTTTTATCTTTATCTTTTTCTATCTTTCTAACTTTCATTTCCTTGTTTTGTCCCGGGAACATTGTGGTGACTGATAGGTCATGATGCTGTGTGTTATCCAATCAGCATGATCGTAATGCCACATATTGTCCAATCAGAACGGAGTCAATCCGAAATCCCGCCCACACTTCTTGAAGCCAGGCATGAAGAGATACGGAATGCTGGCTAAACTTTTATTGATTAAAAATTTCATATTTTGACTGAGCGACTCCATACTCGGGGATGCACACCCTCATAACCTCAGGAAACCACATATAAAACCTTAGGTCAGTCTGAGGAACGGTTCAAGAGATATGCGTAGAACAGACAGACACACAGACAGAGACTTGGTGAATTTATAGATAGATTTATCAAAGTCTAACGTGTGATTGCCGAGATATAGCCTACACCTCTTTGTACTCCACTTTCAAACATAGCCTACATTTGGGCCTGTAAAGCCTAATTCGGATACCTGTTTTCACACAAGAATACTTGCGTTCTATGGGCAATGCACTAGTTCAAAAGAAAACTGGGATATATGGAAAAACTGTCTAAAAATTCATAGTGGTGTTTAACAGCACTTGGGTAATACTTTTTTTATTCATGGGGGGCTCATAATTCTGTTAAAGAGAGAGTGTGTGTGTGTGTAATTATTTTCTTTCTACAAAAGTTGGTTGACATCTACATTTTTTCCATGCTCGTTTTCTTGTTTCAGAGGAAGGTTTAATCTATCGTTCTCGTTACTTTAATGATCCTGCGTTGTTCCAAAGAGCACAGAGAATGGGGACTCCAAGTTGTTCCAGATTATCTGAGATTCAGGTTATATTGGAAGGCTAGAAACAACTTGAACACACAGGTATGTTGCCATGCAATTCACATTGTAATTGTTTATGAGCTGAATTAACTTTTGTCCAACTTTTTACCTGTAGGTTTGTTTTAATTCAGTCTCTAAAGCTACTGCTTCTGTTGATCTTAATCTAACACAAGGTTTTTGTTTTGTTTTGTTTTGTTTTTGCATGGAATTATAACGGGGCTGTAAGCAGGGACTGACAGCAGACATGTGGGAGTCAGCTGTGTGATCTCAAATGTCAGTTTCCCACTAACACTTCTCTACCGCTCCAAGAGGAGTTTGTTTTTGTGAAGGCCCCTCCTTATAAATGTATTACCATATGAAAACAACTTTTGATCTCTATGTATATGATGAATTTCATATGTTTAGAATGATTGATTATATCATTTTTACTGAAAGTGTTTTTTTTCCTCCCCATTTTTTAGGTTCATTTGTACTTGACTCTAATAAGAAATCGGTTGGAGCCCACTTAAATTGGAGCAAAACTTTACAGCAAACCAACAGAATCAACGATGCCTTGTGCGCAGTGGACAGCAGACCTCATCAGGGAACCTCTCTGCAATGCTGTGTAGACCGACTTTCTATAGAACTGTGAGAAGCTTTGATTTGACAGTTGACTTTGTTGTTCTTGTCACTTTATGTTGGCGAGAGTCATTGGACTGGTAGTTGTGATGGCAATTTGGACCATTGTAAGCAAAGCCGCTAAGATTATTTTCCTCTGTCCTAATATTTTTGTTTTCCTCAACATTTTGGGAAACCTTATGGCCTTCTCATAGATGGACATCTGAGCCACCCACAAGGAAAGTGTAATTTTTGTAGTTCTTACCAATGTACATAATCATTTTATTGTTTAACAGTGGACGGTTTATCAGAATCATTTACAAAGATAAGTGGATTTGCTTGTAGCCTGTTGGATCATAATTCCTGAAACTTCTTGTACAAATGAAAGTAAATCATATTTATTAAATTAACATGCTAAAATTGTATAAAGTCTCTGTGAATTAAATATGTCCAACAGTTGATTGGTGTTGATTTCCTTTTTTAATAGCATGCAAAGAAGTTAATTTGTGTGGTCCAATTTCAAAACTCCATTGATGGTTTTTCCTTTTATTTTTATTTATTAAATGATGCAGCTTTTCCCCGTTTGCTGGTGGTAACAGTGCAGCCATGTGTCTTTTTAAAGTCTTACAATATCTTAAGTTGGCATTTGAGAACAGAAGGCCTGAGGAATCAGTCTGGATAGGATTTAAATTTTAGTCATGCCAATGCAGAAATAAGATGTTTCTTCCCACTTCCACGTCACATATTTGGTTTGTCTGACTAAAACCTTTATGGAACCATTGGATGTCTTTCAAACTGTAACTGGTTGAATTACTTGCTATTGTATAGCCAGTAGGCACTTTATTTTTTTTAACAAGGGGGATGGAGGGTATTCACCAACTTAGCATGAGGTATAAATGTAAATCAGGTACACATTTGCAAGAAAAAAAGGTGCAAAAATGTGATAAAAGATGCCAATTAAAAAAGTCAGGAATTTTTAATTACACACAAAATTTAACCAGCATCCACATGAGTGTTGCCAGTTTATGAGAAAAAAGTTGTAATCGTACAAGAAAGATGTAATACGGACACACTCTACAAGAAGGGACAGCGCAGGCTGTTCCTACTGAGGAGACTCAGGTCTTTTGGTGTACAAGGGGCGCTGCTGAAGACATTCTACGACACGGTGGTGGCATCAGCCATCACTTTTGGAGTGGCCTGCTGGGGCAGTGGCATTAGAGCAGCCGATAGGAAGAGACTGAACAAACTGATCAGAAAAGCTAGCTCTGTCCTGGGGCAACGCCTTGACCCAGTGGAGGAGATGGGAGAGAAGGATGGTGGCTAAACTGTCATCTCTGCTGGAGTCCGAGTCCCACCCTATGAAGGACATACTGAACGCACTGAGGAGCTCATTTAGCAGCAGACTACATCATCCTAGGTGCGCAACTGAGAGGTTTCGCAGGTCCTTCCTACCTACAGCTGTCAGACTGTATAACCTATGCAGGGCTGCTCGCAGAGATAGCAATAAAACGTGACGACCTAATAGTATTGAATGCAAAAGACGCAATAGACTTACACAATGGTCCCCTCCAGTATATACAACTAGGACAATATCAGTTGCTACGGAGGGTGACAAAAAAGTATTTAGTCAGCCACCAACTGTGCAAGTTCTCCCACTTAAAAGATGAGAGAGGTCTCCAATTTCCGTCATAGGTATACAGGTATACCTCAACTATGAGAGACAAAATGAGGAAAAAAAAATCCAGAAAATCACATTGTCTGATTTTTAAAGAATTTATTTGCAAATTATGGTGGAAAATAAGTATTTGGTCACCTACAAACAAGCAAGATTTCTGGCTCTCACAGACCTGTAACAACTTCTTTAAGAGGCTCCTCTGTCCTTCACTCGTTACCTGTATTAATGGCACCTGTTTGAACTCGTTATCAGTATAAAAGACACCTGTCCACAACCTCAAACAGTCAGACTCCAAACTCCACTATGGCCAAGACCAAAGAGCTGTCAAAGGACACCAGAAACAAAACTGTAGACCTGCACCAGGCTGGGAAGACTGAATCTGCAATAGGTAAGCAGCTTGGTGTGAAGAAATCAACTGTGGGAGCAATTATTAGAAAATGGAAGACGTACAAGACCACTGATAATCTCCCTCGATCTGGGGCTCCACGCAAGATCTCACCCCGTGGGGTCAAAATTATCACGAGAACGGTGAGCAAAAATCCCAGAACCACACGGGGGGACCTAGTGAATGACCTGCAGAGAGCTGGGACCAAAGTAACAAAGGCTACCATCAGTAACACACTACGCCGCCAGGGACTCAAATCCTGCAGTGCCAGACGTGTCCCCCTGCTTAAGCCGGTACGTGTCCAGGCCCGTCTGAAGTTTGCTAGAGAGCATTTGGATGATCCAGAAAAGGATTGGGAGAATGTCATATGGTCAGATGAAACCAAAATAGAACTTTTTGGTAAAAACTCAACTTGTTGTGTTTGGACGAGAAAGAACACCATACCTACTGTGAATCATGGGGGTGGAAACATCATGCTTTGGGGCTGTTTTTCTGCAAAGGGACCAGGACGACTGATCCGTGTAAAGGAAAGAATGAATGGGGCCATGTATCGTGAGATTTTGAGTGAAAACCTCCTTCCATCAGCAAGGGCATTGAAGATGAAACGTGGCTGGGTCTTTCAGCATGACAATGATCCCAAACACACCGCCCGGGCAACGAAGGAGTGGCTTCGTAAGAAGCATTTCAAGGTCCTGGAGTGGCCTAGCCAGTCTCCAGATCTCAACCCCATAGAAAATCTTTGGAGGGATTTGAAAGTCCGTGTTGCCCAGCGACAGCCCCAGAACATCACTGCTCTAGAGGAGATCTGCATGGAGGAATGGGCCAAAATACCAGCAACAGTGTGTGAAAACCTTGTCAAGACTTACAGAAAACGTTTGACCTCTGTCATTGCCAACAAAGGGTATATAACAAAGTATTGAGATGAACTTTTGTTATTAACCAAATACTTATTTTCCACCATAATTTGCAAATAAATTCTTTAAAAAATCAGACAATGTGATTTTCTGGATTTTTTTTTTTCTCATTTTGTTTCTCATAGTTGGGTTATACCTATGATCAAAATTGGAGACCTCTCTCATCTTTTAAGTGGGAGAACTTGCACAATTGGTGGCTGACTAAATACTTTTTTACCCCACTGTATTCATACTATGTAGGTTAACTAAGCAGACGGTTATGCTGTTTATTCCATCTAGCTACAATGCTCCGCACTGTGTGTTTATATATTTATATGTACATATGTATATTTGCTGCTCTTGTTTTTCTTGTCTTCTTGATTGTTGCTCTGAGTGTTGCTATCCCTGTGCTGTTGCAATCCTGGAATTTCCCCATTGTGGGACTAATAAAGGCTTATCTTAAATTTATTAGCAAAAAAGTTGCAAATATGTGAAAAAAAGTTAAAATTTACAGGAAAACGTTGCAAATTTGAGGAGAAAAGTCATAATTTACAGGAGAAGTTGCACACATGAGAAAAAAGTCAATTTAAAAAGTTGCAAATTTGAGGAAAAAAATGCAAATTTAAGAGTCACAAATTTGACAATTTATTTTTTTTTATTTCTGCTTAGAATTGGTGGTTCACGATAATTGTATTCAGTTGTGTAATATGATAGGTGTATGATATTGGGACAGTTCTCTTTTCAAGGGAGGGGGGCAATGCCCCCCCCCCCCACACACACCTATGAATGGAGATGGGGGAATGGCAGTTTAACATGGTGGATGCTTTGGGCCATTTTGCTAAGGGGGATGGCATCCCTCCTCAAATCACCTACTGCAAATAGCTCTCTTTTAATTGGTGCATTTGCTTAAAAGGTTTTCCTAAAGTCTGTGAACTGTCAGTTCTTGTAGATGCAGTATTAAAGCCCAGAAAGATCTTTATTTAACTTCCAGTCAGTGTGTAAACAAAAGCCCAGGAAGGTCTCAACTTTTAAAATGCTATGTTAGTTATGAAAAGTAGAATGTAAACTTTTAGCTTTCCAAAGTCTTGACAGCAAGAGCAACAGAATAATCACAACTTGTAAACATATTTGAAATGTACCTAGAAAAGTGGTTATTTTTCCATTTTAAAGGTGTAACCCGAACCCTACGACTGAATGGTTATGATGGAACATATTGTAAATCGGCCTAGTGCGTTAACAAAAATGCAAATGACAAATTCGTTAAAAAATAATTTAATCTTTCATCTTGTAAAAATACAAAACGGATTGTAGGTGATGCACAGTATTTGATTATCAACCACACAAGGCCTTCCCTTAAGGGTGGTGCTTCACATTTGTGGGAAACAAACTGACTCAATATGAGTTTTAACTAATAATCTGCCTTCAGACGTAAGTGGAGTGTCCCGGAATCACCTAGTTTCTTCAGTGCCTTTAGACATAAGCTGCGACTTACAGAAGATCATACATCGTTTTACGGTTCATATACATTCAGTTCAGCCTATCAAGGGCAGCAGTGCTCAGCACTCCTCTATCAGCAGCGCAGCCGAACTGTACAGTTTCCTCTTGATGGCCCTGAAGCTGGTGCTCAGCGTCAGGGTGCGATGGTGCTTTTGCCTCTGCGCGGGCGCCTGGGTGGTCCTGCCGCTTCTGAACAGCTTCTGGACTTTTGGCCATAGTCCACTGCACTCAAGCCTCAGCACCAGGCTCACATGGAAAGTCGGGACCAGCGATGGATCCACCGCTATCTGGTCCACCGTGCAAAGCGAACCCTGGTCCCCCCTGTCCACCAACAGGTCAATGAGCGCCCCCCGGAGGCCACAGGGCTCACTGTCGGACAGGTGGAGGAGCTCGTCACCGATGCTGTGCAGCAGGCCGTCAGGCAGGAGGAGTTTGGAGCAGTTCAGGATGTGCGGAGCACCGTAGAGACTTTCAGCAATGGTGGCCACGACTTCTGCAGCCAGGGTCTCCTCCAGGGGGTAACAGAAGAAACTGCTGTCCAAGTCTGAGCAAGACGAAGCTTCTGACAGAGACCAGTCTGCCACAGACACTGCAGCACAGAAGACAGTGCGTGACAGGTTAATTAGGGGTCTTTTCTAATAGTGTGGAATTCACCTTTGCTTTCTTCATTTCACTGCTATTTAAAATGACCAGGGTAGCATTAATAGCATCTTGTTCTCATTTACATTATTTTTTTTTCTATTCCTATTGCAAGTATCAAAAAATGCTGCTTAATTGGTTTGAGGGAAAAACCGATCAAACGCACCGACACTTACCGCCGTCACTGCCGCAGTCCTCAGCCACCGCGGCCCCCCGATCGACCCCCTTCAGCTCGGTGAGCCTGTGCAGCAGACTGCCCCAGGACAGCCGCGCTGACAGCCTGCCCCCCGCTGGGGATGGAGGACAGCTGCCGTCCAGTGACTGGTTGCCATGTGAAGACATCCTTTAAGACCAGAAACTGATCCGATAGTATGATTGTTTTGGGTTGTTTTTTAAGGGCTCCGGTATTCTTAGTTACCAACCCCCCTTCCGTCGAACCAATCCAGCCGGACGACAGTCCGCAACAATGGGACAAAGCTTTTATATAGTCACGCGAGAGAACAGCACGCCCACTGTCCTTTCACCCAATCACATTTCAGCTCACGTCCTCGGCGCCCATCCACGCGCCAGTGTTTCTTTAATGATGAAATTCAGTCGTCCGACTTAATCTTCTCATTATGTACCTTTATGACAGATTTTTCTTACTCTTTTTTTTTGGAGGGGGGTATTAAACTGCACACTTGTACCCCTCCTCCTCATTATGTACCTTTATGACAGATTTTTTCTTACTCTTTTTTTTTGTGGGGGGGGGGGTATTAAACTGCACACTTGTACCCCCTCCTCTTCTCATGTGCACTGAAACGATGGAAAAAGCCAGGCAGCCAGATTTGCTGAGGGCAGACGTGAGAGAGAAGCCGTCCTGGGTTCGATTGATGGGAAGAGCGGCTGAGTCAGCACGCGCCGCACGTACACCTCATTTCTGTCCAGTAATGGCGCAACAGGAGTGCTGAGTAATAACTTGGAAGCGTGTTAAGTCGGAGAACTCACGAATCCTCGCTTTTAAATCTCAGCAAAGCAGACGAGAACTTACATACTTTTAACTAGTTCCAGAAAGGACACATTTAACTGCAATTTTCTCCATGTTATCATTTGCCTTTCTTACTTTACCTTTTGTTTACAGCAGGGGTGTCAAATGTACGGCCTGCAGGCCAAAATCGGCCCGGGAGGAGTCCAGACCCGCCCGCGGGATGAATTTGCAAAGTGTGAAAATTAAATAATATAACACACAATGCGATGCGATATGATAACACTTTATTGTCAGGAGCACGTCTGAATTTTTTTTGTTGCATCATTACAGGTTGAAATTGCAGCGACGCATAAAACACCGAACATTACAAACCTGTACATCACCCACCTAACAGTCGTCCCCATACTACAAACATTCATGCCATGACGAGACAAGACAAACACACAAGAGCAGCTGAAGATGGTGTTTAAAGCTCCTTGTTCAATCTCAAAACTGACTGGTGCATAATTTTTCAGTTTAACCTTGTTGAAATGTGGAACCCTGTATCTCCAGCCTGCTGGCAACAGCCTATATTCAATGTTCAGGATGTGTTCAGGAACAGATGCAATGTTCTTGCCTAGTCTTAACATATTGTGGTAGGATGATTCATAAGCAGCACTTTTTCATTAAAGTAACTGCTATTCCCAGTTGGTCCATTTGGGTCGCACAGGAGTAGCAGACACAAAAGTGATCCCCAATTTCAACTGAGACAGTCTGTCATGCAGGTCGGGAGGACAGGATTTCTTCCATAAAGGCTCTCCAAGGCAAACTTTTTCCATGCATCTACTATTATCTCATTCATTCATCTTCTTCCGCTTAATCCTCTTCGGGTCGCGGGGACGGGGGGGGGGGGGGCTGGAGCCTATCCCAGCATCCCCGGGCGGGGGCAGGGTACACCCTGGACAGATCGCCAGTCCATCGCAGGGCCAACACAGAGAGACAGACAACCATTCACTCTCAGATTCATACCTAAGGACAATTTAGAATCCCCAGTTTGATGCCAATTAACCTAACTTGCATATTTTTGGCATGTGGGAGGAAACCGAAGAAATCCCGGAGTAAACCCATGCAGACACAGGGAGAACATGCAAACTCCACACAGATCACTGTTGGTCGGGGGCTGGGATCAAACCCAGGATCCCCCGGCCAAGGGTGAATTGCTGTGCTGCCGCAGTGCTAACCACTCCGCCACCGTGCTGCCTACTATTATCTCTTCTTGCCCATAACAGATCACTAAAAATATGCAGCAAGTCTTTTTTTTTATGGATGCCGGATCCAGCACACACTGAAATGTCATGGTATTTACTGTATTTAAAAACTGTTCTTTAAAAATACATTTACACCCATGTCTTGCAGCTCAGTGGGTGCTGGAAGGTGAGGGTGGGGGGTCAGTTCACTGCCTTTCGCTGGATGTTTTTATGGTCGGAACCAGTTTTTCTTGTCAACATTTTTTTTTGAACATGTTCAAAACAAGAGAAGCTGCCAGTGTCTTGCCACAAAGTGATGGGCCGCCAGAAACTGATTGGCTCGCTGCGGGAGCACGCCTCACTCGGCTAAAGCCATTTCTCTTCTGATTCTGATGGCTGCTTTTGAGCAAAGTGGACGTAACTTTTTGTCCATGCAATTAGCAAAGGTATGGGATATTTAATGCGGTGAGGGATTAGTCATAATTTTAGACCCATGAGTTTTGTGTTAGAATAATCAGGACATTTTATCCTGTATTGCATTATTTTTCCTTATATGTTAAGAAATGTGTGCTGAAATTAACAAAATCAGTGTAAAAAAAAAACAATGTAAAAGTCAATAAAACTTTTTTTCCCCTCATGAATACTAGTGTTTGTGCATTATTTACCTCCTATGCTTATATATTGTAAGTAGAATCCATAAAATGTATGCTTCATATGACAAAAAATCATTAAGCCTCCCAATTTGGATTCAAACATTTTATCTGCCAAAAAATTTCTTGGTTTCTTCTTCAAGGTTGAATTGTGAAAATTATAATATAACATGTTCTGTCCAACTTGTGAACAGTCTCAAAGGGCTGTTAGAGTTTATAAATATGTTATTTCACCTGCACAAAATTTATTAAGGGTCTTGATGTTGATTGAAACAGTTTGCATGCTTTAAAAATGATTTTATTTGGTTCAGTTAAATTGTGAATATAATACTCTAACTTGCACTCTCACACTTGTGAAATGGTCTCAAAGGACAATAATTCTGTATTTTGCCTGCCAAAAATTGATTCAGGGCCTTAATCTGGATTGAAACTCCAGAAATCCAATCATAACTGGTTTATTCATGTAAACATGGTCAGTGATCATGTTTACATGTACACTAACAAACCAGTTATGATGGGATTTCTGCAGTTACTGTATCTGATTATTCAAGTGGCTATGTAAACAGAATAATCCGATAAAGGCCATATAAATGGGGTCATTGTTCAAAATATAAACAAATTCCAGGACTAAACAGTAGATGGCAGAGATATGATATCTGGTCCCTTAAAATGGCATTTGTTTTTATCGTGATTAAGATATTGTTCTTCAGCAGCAGCTTCAGTTCAAAACAGAGCAGAAAAGAAAAAAAATTTGGTTGTTCATACTTTGATGAAGATTCATCATTCAGCTTGTTCATGCTTTGTAAAAGCGCAATGGTTCAATAAATGTAAACATTTCATAACATTTCATAATGTACTCATTTGTACTAAATTTGGAGTTGCCATTAGGTTGTTTTGCTATTATTTTACTGATCCGGCCCACTTGACATTAAATCCAGTGGTATGTGGCCCCCAAGCTAAAATAAGTCTGACACCCCTGGTTTAAAATATGCTTTTGAAGCTTTGTGGATAAAACATTTTCACTGATGTATTTGAGATTGTTCATGTAAATTTGCAGCAGAGTCCTTCCATTCCCTCCTTTTAAATCCCCTGTTTTTATGGTTGATTGATCAAAGCCACAGTAATGGGAAAAACAGCCATAAATTGCTATTGAGCTGCAGGTTGCAAATCGCTATGGATGGATAAACACATGGCCAGAGTAGGCATATATCCAGGGCCTTTGACATTAAGATTCATTTTTATTAAGTAGGCCTAATCATGAATGTACCGATGAATAAATGTGACGCTGTGGCCGACACACATTGTGGGCTCACGCTGCCACAGAGACAGGACTGAATGTGTATTGTGGGGTGTCACGTCTGCAAGGACTGAGGAATCTACAGGAGGTAACAAGGAAGTGTGAGATTTGTCTCTTTGTCCCACAGAAGACGCCCCGGAGGGTATTCCGGTTCATCAGGAAATGAGAGACAATGGTGAAGCTTCAAAGGGATGCTTTGTAACTGTATGTTGACTGAAGACACCATGTGACTTGAATTCTGATGCTGGAAATGTATAAAAGGGTGTTGAAGTATGATTCTTTCTCTTTCCTGCTTTGAGAATGCTAGAAGCTGTGTTCTATCAAATAAAGCTGGTTTTATGACTGAAACTCAGCCTCGTTATTTGAGCATGCTTCTACAACGCCAGCCATTAAACCAGAAAATGTGAGTCATTTCTTCGTGCTGATTGCAGTGTTTATCAGCTTTCACAGTACTTTTCCACATTTTTGGATGTCATTTATTAGACTCTGAATGTTTTTTAAATTAATTAACAAATGAAATCAAACAGTATTATGAGGCAGGTTACAAATCAATCTGATCAATGTTGAAAAAACTTGGGCAACAGTCTCACACACAAAAGAATCTTAAAGTGACACTTTGCCAAAAATTGAGGGTTTTTTTTCTCTTGTTAACATGCCTGTAACATGTTTTTTATGACTTACAAGACATATCAAGAGTGAAATCGCTTAAATGCCTCATCTGGTTTTTGTTTTTTTTTTGCTGTAAAGTTTCACTTAAGCCCCACCTCCTGAAAAAAGGCAAGTTGAGACAGAACGTTTTTGGTGACGTAACTACTCATGGTGCTGGCATGTGGATAGTGTATGAGCCATGGACTCTCTGGCCTAACTGAAGTTATCCTCCAGGCTAGTTAGCATTTTTTTAACAAACTGCTTTGAAAACTTGACCCAAATTAAGATGGGTTTTACCATTAAACTGTTTTTAAAGGCCAGTGCAGTTTCAGTCATTATCCTGGGCCATAGTCCATACAACTGGACATGTCCTTCAGTCGGTAAGTCTTTTTATCACAGGATTTATGGTGATAATGTAGTGCTAGCCACTATTAGCCTTGTGGTATGTGGTTGGGCCTAATCACCGATTCTGGCATTTGGGTGGGGGTGGGGGGTGAAAAGATTTTGACATGAAACTGTAAGAGAATGAAAATTTTTTTTTGTAGAAGAAGGGGCATAAGATACCATTTTAGACAATGTCGAGTTGTTTTTATAGAGGGTTTATAGCCACCGGAGTACGTCTTTAAATCGTTACTTTGGTGCAGCAGTTTCCTTCAGTATGCTTAAAATGTGCTGTGTGGTTTTGGCAACTCCGCCACGTGCTTTGGTTTGGAAGGGACGTACTGCACAAAAAGGCAATATATTTGCATGTGCAAGTAGGGGAATAAGGCACGTTGTTGACCAGGGTCAGTGGTCATGAGGTTCCTGCATTGGCTTTGCTGCATCTTTTCCTGTTTTTGCACTTTTTTGTCTTTAGTGGAAGATTTCACACTGATTTTACAACATGAATGCATATGTGAAATGTTTGGTATTTAATTAGTAATCTTTATATTGAAAGTGCTGATATAGCTTAAAGGGCCATGCTGTTACATTTAAATAAATTAACAAAATATGGCCTTGTCCTGTTAAAGAATATAAAAGGTCTGGGAACAACTTCTTGTGACTCCTGACTTCAGACATGTAGGCACTGCGCCTCCTGACCATCCCCCACCTCTTGCTCAAGATCTCCTATTGTTCAGGGCTGTTTGCTCTCTGCCTGTTTATGGAGTGGTTTCTGGTTTTGCATTTGGAGAACAGAGCTAGTACATGTCTGTGGTCTGCATTTTAAGTTATGGTTGCATACCCCAACATTTGACAAGGGGGAATCTAAACTGCCAGAGGCTTTAAAAACGACCAGTGGCTTAGTGCTGGAGTAGCACAGTAAAATTCTTCAGGTTTTAGATGTCTGCTCATGCACCTATTCTGCCCTGATGGAATGAAATATAATACTACTGCTTTTGATGAATCTTATTACTCTTTGACAATACAAGCTGATCATGTTAAAGTGCACGTTTTATGTGAAATTTTAAAGATTTTGTTGATTTCCAGTGTTGCCCAGCATGGCAAATAGACAATTTTATGCAAATGAAATCTGATTTAATTTATGGTTGGTAACACTGAGAAATTTGTGTGTGAACTCTGATAAACAAGATGCTTAAATTTGTCCTTTTGGTTTGGAAGCAAACACTGTGTTGCATAACACTGTTGAAATTGTCATAATCTGACCTGGCATGATGGAAATGGATGGAGCCAACCTTGCATTAGTTGTACATTAGTCAGGATAAAAGAGACTCCGTGCTTGCAAATGCTACAAAATCATTTTTATTCAAAGTTTGTGCAATGGTAAAATGATCCAGTTGTCCTGGGTGGAGACATATGGCAAGCATGCGCAGAGTGTGGGTAACTCAGCTTGTTTGCACAAATGAAAGGTCTGAACAAGTTTCACAAGACTGTCTTTGCTTAGCTGGCCCAAATAAATCAAGAGAACTCATAGATAGTAGATTATAGATAGTATTACCATCAACTTTTAGACTCTGGTGCTATGGAGAACACTGAATACATCTTACTATCAGAGAAACCAATTAGAGAAAGTTATATGCCTCTCATTCAGAGCAGAGGCACATAAAGCTAGGAAGAATATTCAAATTCATGTTATAATGTAATAAGCTGCAGGATAAGAAACAGAGAGAATGCTGAATAAACCTGTTAATGTCATTGATGCACAGTTGAAATCAGTGCATATCAGCTCATGTGTAGGTCTCAGTGTAGTTTTAAATCCCCTATAAAAACAAATCTACATTGTTTAACCTCTTGCACTCCGGGATACCGCGGGCGGTCACGTCTCTGCGTCCTAGTGTGTCCTCGTGCGCACTGAAAAAAAAAAGCTGCATTTCCATTCTTCCACTACAGACACAGCTGCGAACAGAAAGCCAAAGGAGTGCTTTGATTGGTTTAGATTTGATTGACCTCTCATTCGACTAATAAGAGCCTTGAATTGGGTTTCTGAAACCTTGAAGAACCAATGACTGAAAACCTAGCAAGAAGGACCCGCCTACCAACGGCTGCGAATACAGCGAGCCAATTGAAGCAGAGAAGTTCGACGATTGAAAGCGTGCGTCCTGTGCGTAAAATCTGTTTTGTGTAAGCCGCTGTGTGTAACGGTAGCGTTCGCCAGTCTTTTTTTATTACTACTGTTCTTATTTGTTTTGAAAAATCATTTGCCAAAACCGCAATCATGGAAGCGCAAAACCGCAATAATGGAATCATGGTTTGACCGGGTCGCGTGACCAGAACCACGAGTCGTAACAAGCGGACCAGCGTCATGTTCGTCTGACAATGAGGAACAGATGATCGCCAGCGACACTGCTGTTGTGGACAGGTAAGTGTTATAAGCTAAATTATTCTTTATCACTGAAAATAGTAATCAAAATGACTTTTGACCGATCGGTAAATTACAACTGTGCGTCATCGCCACATGACGGACCGCGGCGCATGGACCGGACCGTGCGCCACGCTCCTCTGTAGTGGGGGGGGGGGAGTTGTTATCCTCTACATTGCAGATATTTTAGTATAATTTTTATTGCACTGTAAGTTATTTTTTCTTGTAAAAAAAGGCCACACATTTTTTTACGTGGCATGCTTCTTTGTGTGTGGGGAGCTTGTTTGTTCATTCATTCATTCATGAATGAACAAACAACCCCTCCCCACACATACTCACACAGCCCTGAGTGTCACCTTTCATTAGAGCCCAAGATCAAGCTTCTATGTTGAATCATTCAAAAGTTATAGACGTTTTTCAAACTGTGCCATTTGGCACAATTTGGCACAGTTCAAAAACGCCTGGGAACAACCTGAGAAAAAAGCTGTGTAATATATTTAATTTTTTGTGGTATTGTTACAAAATTTTGACCTCAGCTTGATAACACTTGGTTCTACATTTCTGTTGCATTTTCCAGCCCGTATCTGACAGCTGTGTGTTATTTGCAAGCATTTGTATCCAAAAAAACACCCAGGTGAACTTTACTTTCTTCAAGTTCAGTATGTTTAGATGACCGTTACTCAGTGGCAGGAGCACTTAGAGAGATTATGACTGTTTTGTCAAAAAATTCAAAGTGTTTTCTTTTAAATGAGACCAACCCCATGAAGATGCTGCAAAGGGTTGAAGAACAGCTTTTGATTTACTTTGGGTACATTATTTTTAGGCATTTTTAGGGAAATTGACCAGCGTGCAAGGGGTTAAAATGGTATCTTATGCCCTTTGTTCTTCATAAAAAACGTTTCATTGTCTTACAGTTTTGTGTCAAAATCTTTTCACTTTTCTTCTTCCTTCAAACACTTGGATCTGTGACTAGGCCCACCCACATACCATGAAACTAATAGTGGCTAGCGCTACATCAAACAGAATAAATCCTGTGATAAAAAGACTTAACGGTTGAAGGACATGCCCATGTATCCATGGTGGCCCTGGACAATGACTGAAACTGCATCGGTCCTTAAAACCAGTTTAATGATTAAACTCATCTTAATATAGGTTAAGTTTTCAAAGCAGGTGTCCAAAAATGCTAACTGGTCCTGGAGCCTAACTTCAGTTAGGCCAGAGTGTTGTGTGGGGATTTGGCTCTTGGGGCTTGCCGTAGCCGACACCAGGCAGTCGATGCGGTGACGTCAGGCGGGCTATGGCCAGTATGTATACTGAGCCTGTTTCTCAATAAAGGTCAATTCGTTGCTCAGCACAACATGGCTCACGTCTCACTTTGTTAAGACAAAACATTCGGCGATGTCGGCTTAAACCATGGGGGCGTGCACAAGACCACCTCTTCCATTCTTGGAGTCTCCGGGTGTGCCAACTACACCGTGTCACCGCTGGTTGAAGGCATTTGATAACTACATTGTCGCAGTTGGCTTGGCCGGAGCCGACAAAAAGAGACGGAAGAGCATGCTAATCCACTGCCTCAGTAAAGAAAATCAACATGTGCTTCGCACGCTGGATAGCACGGGCTCTTTTGAATGAGTGCTTGGGCAGGATGGACGAATTTTTTGTTGAATAGTGTAACATCAAGGCTCGAACATACAGATTCTTTGACCGCTGTCAGCAAGCGGGTGAGTCCACTCAGCACTTTCTTATGGAGCTCCGTAACCTAGCGAGCATGTGCGCCTTCAGGCCTGTTGAAGAAGAGCTAATCCGTGATAAGTTAGCACATAGCATGAGTAACAAGTGGCTAAAGGAGAAGCTATTGCTAACTAAGGACGATTTCACATTAAGCCAAGTAATGCAGATGTCTAGCTAAATCGAGTCCCCTACCCAGCTAGGTTTACAAGTACTGGCTAAGGAAAACCTAGCCGCCCAAGCTCCCTCTCCACATCAGGCCATTAGCAACTCAGCTAATTCCTCGGGGCTTACCCCCAAAAGACAGTGGACCATGGCACAGGCAGGAGCGAGAACTCGGGAACTGTGTTGCGGCTGTGGCTCCCCTCCCCACCGGGCGGGCTTGTCCACTTGCCCCACTAAAGGGAAAAGTGCTATAACTGCGGTTGTGCTAATCACCTGGCTAGGGTTTGAGGCAACGCCAGCAAGCCGGTGGACTTGGGACTTGTGGGCATAGCTTTTGTGTGTGTAGCAGGTACCAAGACTTGGCTGCTAAAGTGGTGCATTTTACAGCTCGACAGCATCAATGTGCCGCTCATAGTGCATTCAGGTGCTGATAAATCCATACTGAGCATGTCCACGGTAAGAAAACTTTTCCCAAAGAAACCTATTAAGGTGGGTGCTGTGAAAATGTTTGGCTACGGACACGCTAAGATTGGCATGGTGGGCACAGTCATTTTCTTGGTAGTGTGTGGGTCAAAGACGATTCCCGCATTTACCTTCCAGGTTTCGTGCCATGGGGCTGACTTGTTGGGTATTGACTTATTGGAAGAGTTAGAATTCTCCATCACGGACCCAGTGGGCTCAAAGGTGTTGACTGTTTCTCCCGGGTGGCATGTTTGCTGGCCAGTGTTGTTTGCGGACCTGGGTTGTGTGAAGGCTTTCAACCACCGCTCGCTCATCAACCCGAGGGTGACGCTCAAAATCCAACCACTGCGGCGGCTCCCCCTTGCCCTGCGGGACAACGTAACGGCAAAACTAAATAAACTGCTTAAAGCTGGCATTATCGAGAAAGTGGATGCTTTGCCATGGATCTCAAACACCGTGGTAGCCAAGAAGAAGACGGGTGGCATCCGGTCGTGCATCGACCTCAGGATGGTCAATAAAATGATCATCCCTGACAAATACCCACTCCCCATGATGGAGGAACTCACTGCGATGTTCAGCGGCTCCACAGTGTTTTCGAAAGTTGACCTCCGCCAAGGTTATCTACAGGTGCCCCTCCACCCAGCCAGCCGTGACCTGACGGTGTTTGTGACCCACATGGGTGTTTTCAAGTACACCCGCATGCCTTTTGGCCTGAGTTTGGCACCAAGCTGTTTCCAAAAAATCATGTCTATGATCCTCGCCGGCCTCAGGGGTGTGGGGGTGTACCTGGATGACATCGTGGTCCATGGCGCGTCACGGGTGGCACATGATGAACGCTTGGAACGAGTAATGGAGGTGCTGCTGGAGCATGGGGTCACACTGAATGGGGAAAAATGCATCTTCGCGGTGGAGTCCATTGAGCTTGCTGGGTTCCGGTTGTCGGCTGAGGGCCTGAGCCCCCTGCACTCCAACATGGAGGTGGTCCTGCCTCTCCCCAACCCCACAACACCTGCACAGATTTCTTCATTTCTGGGCATGGTGAACTTCTATGGGTGTTTCATTCCCTGTTATTCAGAGACTATTGAACCTCTCAGAGCGCTCCTGAAGCAGGATGCTCTGTGGCGATGGACCCCGGCCTGCTTGGCGGCGGTTGCTAAACTGTAATCTCAACTTAACTCCCCACCAGTGTTGGCGCACTTTGACCCCAAATGGCCCACTTTCATGACTTGTGACATGTCTGGTTCAGCTGTGGGGGCGGTTATGTCTCAAGTGCAAAATGGTATGGAACGCCAAGTTGTGTTCGCGTCGATGTCCCTCACGCCAGCTGAACAGAAGTACGCCGTGGGTGAGAGAGAGGCACTTGCATGTGTTTGGGCATGCGAACGGTGGCACAACTACCTCTATGGACACCATTTTACCCTGCGCACGGACCACCGGGTGCTGACAACACTGCTGGAGATGACTGGTTCGGGACAGAGGCCCCTGCGGATCCACAGGTGGACGGAACGACTGGGGGCCTACAACTTCACTACTCAGTTCACTCCTGGCAAAGAGAACATAGTGGTGGACCTCCTGTCCCGTACCACAACCAACACCACACAACCGGACGACAGCGATCCCTTGGAGGCAGACCTGATCAACACGTTACACCGGCCCCTCCGGGACATGGTGTCACTCCAGGAACTCCAGGTGGAGTTGGAACGGGACGTGACATTGTCACAACTTCGCTCTTTCATCAGGAGGGGTTGGCCAACGAAAATGCAGGGTGACCTGGCACCTTTTCACAGGTTCAGGGATGAACTGAGTTGCTGGAATGACATGTGTGTGGTGAGAGAACACTGCACATTGATTCCGGTGTCGCTGAGATCGCGTGTCTTGGCTATGTTCCACAAGGGTCATCTGGGGGTGGTCAGGGTGAAACAGTGTTGCAGAGACTCGGTTTGGTGGCCTGGCATTGATAAGGACGTTGAGACCATGGTTAAGAACTGTGCTCTATGTTTGGAAAGTGGGAAAACCGGTGTGCCATCTTCCCCGCCTCTGCGACCGTTACAATACCCGGAGGGCCCTTGGAAGCATATCCAATTGGACATCTGTGGCAAACTGCACATGGCCCCCGCGAACAGCCATTTTCTGCTGGTGGTCTACGATCCGTTTTCAAAATGGCTGGAAGTGTTGCCCACTAACTCGGTCATGACGGACGTGGTCACCGGTTTCCTCTCACCGCTGTTCGCCAGGTGGGGGGGCTCCAGAAGCCATCACAATGGACAATGGGCCACAGTTCACCTCTGGGGAATTTGAGGAGTTTTTGGGAGAAAGGGGAGGGGAGCACATTAGAACCGCGTTTTATTACCTGCAGGCTAATGGGGGTGTAGAATGTTTCAATAAGACACTGAAAAATGGTCTGCGGGCCCATCTGGCAGACGGCTTTACGTTCTCTGATGCTCTTCAGAGCACGCTCCTCCACTACAGGGCGACGGCCCACGCCACAACGGGGTGTTCTCCAGCAAAGCTCATGCTGGGGTGTGAATTACATCTGCCCCTGGACCGGCTGCGGCCCTCCATGGCCTCCCCTCCGGCGGACACAGAACCATCATGAGACAGAGTCGTCGCTAAACAGCGGAAAAAGAAACGACATTTCAACAGAAAGCACAGGGCGAGGGCTCATGGACTCAATCTGTCGGACTGGGTCAGGATCAAGCACCCCAACTGTATGCATAAGCCGCAGCCTTTCTGGATGGGACCACTGCAGATCATGAAGCGGCTGGGCGTGGACACATTCAGGCTCTCGGACGGGTCACGGTGGCATTCCAGTCGCCTCAAGAAGTTGTTGCCAGCCCAGGGTCCGGGAGCTGCAGCGGATGTGGCTGATGAGGGCTGGGACTTGTCTGATGGGGTTGCTGGGGACACTCAGGTGCGGCCGATGGAGCCTGGAGCAGGTCCTCCACCTGTGAGGCACTTGGTTAGGACGTGTCAGAGGCCCAGACACCTCAATGACTTTGTGGTAGGCCTAGCCTTAGTTGAAGTGTGTTGGTCATGGGCGGCAGAATAATCCGCTTCAACACGGAGGGTACCCTGGCAGTCTACCCAGGTTCCCATTTAGCTCATTAGGCTTAGTATTTTGTGTGTGTTTAAAAAAAGATATTTAAAAATAATAATGTGTGTTCTATGCTGTTAAGGGGTTTTACTGCTAAATTTAAGGTGGGGGGGTTGTTTTGAATTATGTTCTTACCATTTTGTAAAGGGGGGAAAATGTTGTGTGGGGATTTGGCTCTTGGGGCTTGCCGTATCCAACGCAAGGCAGTCGATCTGGTGACATCAGGCGGGCTGCGGCTAGTATGTATATTGAGCCTGTTTCTCAATAAAGGTCAGTTCGTTGCTAGGCACAACATGGTTCACGTTTCGCTTTGTTAAGACATAAGACAGAGGGTCCTGACTGGCTCTACACCAAGGACCTGCATAGTTACATCATTAAAAACACTCTGTCTAAACTCACCTTTTTTCAGGGGGTGGGGGTTAAGTGAAACTTTAAAGCAAAAAAAAAAACAAAACAGACAAGACATTTGAGTGATTTCGCTCTTGATATGTCTTGTAAGTCATAAAAAACTTGTTACACACATGCTAATAAGAAAAAAAACTTGATTTTTGGTAGTGTGTCACTTTAATGCTTTGGTTCTTGTAATGTAACAGGTGTACTGTACTCAAGATTACTTAAAGATGACACAAGAACTAAGCTCCTCACCTGGGTGATCCTAACCAACCTGAAGAAAACTCATTCCGGCTGTCTGTATCCACAGTCGCATCCTTTTGGTCAGTACGCAAAGTTCATGACCATAGGTGAGGGGAGGAATGTTAACTGACCAGTAAATTGAGAGCCTCACCTGTGTACTCCACTCTTTCTTCACCACAGTAGACTAGTAGATCCAGAGAGGGCAATCCACTCTTTTCCAGATGAGTACCATGGACTCAGACTTGGGGGTGCTGTTTGACACAGTTTCTGCTGGAAGTTGCTGCACAATGAAGCCATCAAAACCACATTATGTGCGAAAAGCTGCAATGAGAATCCGAGATTACTGTACACGACACCTTCCACTTCTGGACCTTGCCTAGAAATTCTGTCCATAAAAATGATGAACAGCATCGTGATAAAGGGCTGCCCAAGTGAAGCCCAACTTTCACCAGGAACATGTCTGTCTGATTGTTTTCATTAATAATGGATTGGATTTGTATGGCGCTTTACATGTCCCCTGAAAGCTGGTTGAAGGATTTGTAGCATCCGGAGGAATCCATCCCCTCCATAGAGAGACTCTGACAGTGGTAAGTTACCTCTGTAGCCACAGTTAGGGCGGACTGACATGCACATGGCTACTAATCTGTGCCCACGGCCTCACCAACCACCACTGCACATTTATTCACATTCATACACACAAGGAGGGTAAAGTGTTGGCTGGTGGGTGCAGGATTCAAACCACCAACCCTCTGGTTAATATTCCAAAGGGACATGCATTTTTTTTTTTAATTAAAAAAGCACAGTGAGTAAACTCTCACAAGCAACCATGAGAATCCTTCAGTTGGTTCATTGTTCTATATGACAAAAGCTTTATGGATCCTCCTGAATTTGAGGTTTGATTAACAATGTTCAGATTTCCCGTATTACCAAATTATTTCCATGCAGTGCACACGAGTACGTCACTGTGATGGCTGTTATTTGATAGAGCAGGGGACTCCAGTGGGTGGCTCTGGAGCCTCAAGCAGCACTCAACCATGTAGCTCCCAAACTATGATTTTAAAAAAAAATCTAAAGTATTTTACAAGTTTACAAGAAAAGGGTCACAAAGGGGGAGGTAGTAGTCTCAGATTTACAGGAATAACAGCTTGCGACTCACAAATTTACAAGAAAAAACAAACAAATTCGCAAATTACAAATTAAAATTTGCAAGATCAGTCACATATTTGTGAGAAAAAATATAAAAAAAATGTATCAGAAGATACATGATAATAATAAAAAAGAACTTGCAAAGTTATGTGGAAGGAAGTTGCAAATTAAAAAAAAGAAAAAAAATCCCTCCAAATTTCAAGTTATCAGCTCAGACGTTTGGTGTAATGCATTAAATAGCCTCATGGTGACGCAACTGTGCTACCTTTACGTTACACACAAAAGCAACGTATGTCAGTGCGAGTTCATGTGTTTGGATGGGAAATGTTTATGCCTGATAGCTACTATTGTTCTGAACGAATGAGCCAGTGAATACAAAAGTTTCCAGCAGGCCCCCTTCATGTGCAACACTACATTTTTCTGTTTAGTCGCTCTGTTTTATTACGCTTAAACCGTGTTAGAGGGGAACATCATCTGTATCATGTCATGAACAATACAAAAGAAAGAAAAACAAAGGGTGACAGGCACTGTGCTCAAACAGGCCTGAGAAAGCTTTCAGACAGGCCAGCCTCAGGCCAATTCATGTATAATAAATCTACTACCAAATGGATTGTTAAGAGTGAGATTTTCCCTCCTGGAACAAATTGCTTTAATCAAAGAAGCACTGAGGTGAATCAGAAAAAAATCTACCTATATTTTTCACCTCAAAGAACTATTTGTTTGAGTAATTGGTGTGAAAAGCAAGCAGGGCTATTAATGGAGACACACTTAAGTAGAGAATGCACTATATTTCCACCTGAATAAGCTCACATACAACCCTCTTCTACATGCTCCTTTGAATATGCTCATGTTAATTAATTCAGCAGGAGGTGAAGGAGGCCCTGGATTGTGTTCAGTGGCCTGTGGCTATAGCAACAGCACACTTTGTGAGCAGAAACAGTTTGTCACCGCTGACATGACCTGACATGAAGAACGAGGTGGTGTCAGTCGCTCAGAAGATGCCTCCAACAAAAGGAAGGTGAAGGAGCTCTTCCATCTCAGTGGCAAATATCTTAGCACTGTAGCCTCCCATTGCTCTGTCTTCTGAACCCTGTGTTTACCAGGAAACCCTTTGGCTCTAAAAGCAGGTCTTTGGGAGTCTGCAGTTACCTGATGCTGGAGCTGGGACAGGTTTTGATTTATTGCTGGAAGAAGCAGAAATGGAGCTGCGCTCTCAGGGGAGGAGGAATTGTGATGTTTGGCTTTTTTCTTAGACACAGTCTTCTTTATCATATCTTTAACACTGTATCCACTGTTGTCAAATAGTACAAATATAAGCTCTATAAAGGTTCAGTTATTGTCGTTGACTGATCATTTAAAAAAGGGTCTAGGATCCAGTATAAAAACAAAATGAGTCTACATTTGCAGTATTCTACAGTGTTTTATGTTTTAATTTTATTTATTCATTCAGTGATAGTGACAGTGCAATTGTGACAAAACACAGGTGGGTGCTCGGTTGAGCCGTCTCTATCACTTCTGCCGAGGGGGAACGTCGTCCATCTGTTCCCCTGTCTGCGTGGGCGCCGGCGTCTGCCTGGGTCGCCACAGATGAGTTGATCGTGGGGGAACGCCTCTGGTCCATGCTCGCGTCAGGGTCGCCAGTGTAGAAGAGCTTGAAAGAACGAGGCGATGTGATATATAAACCAAAGTTTATTATCAGCTCCTCTAACAAGTCTCATCTAGGTGCAGCAGCAGAAGAAGGAAAGAGAGCGAACACCTTCGGCTCTACGAACTTATACTCGCACATAACAAAAGACATGCATATCAAAAGCTGACATCCCTCATTATCTTAATCCCCCCATTGTCTTCGTACTCCTCCGCCTGGCCCTGGGGGGTCAGGGCAACCCATCCGGTCTCCACCGCAGTGCCTCGGATGCTCTTTGATCTTCACTGGCGGTTGAGACTCTTTGTCCTGTTCTGAGGTGTGAAGTCGCCTTACCTATGTAATCCCAAACATTCTCACATGCTTAAACATATGTAGGTTATGGAATATATGATTAATATAGACCACAGCCCCCCCCAAACGACTAAGAAAAGGACAATAGAAAAATTCACAGTTTAAGATAATTATTATGACATACTAACTGCTACACCTCTTGCCACAGAAGAAACTTTCCAGCAGCCATGCTCCTAAGAGAGTTCAGTGGTAATCATAACAGCATAGTAAAATCACAAGTCAGTCCTAAACTGTTACAGCACAATTAGTGAACAAGTGTTGAGTAGTTTGCATCAGTCTCTGTGCCGTCTGGGTTTTAATCTTCTCCCGAATCTGCTGTGGGTCCGCTTGGGCGTCCTGCTGGGATCTTCCTGTAAGGAATCTGCAGCTTGGGAAGGAGAGTGATTATTTGTTCCCTGCAGGGGGGCTGAGTCTTTTCTCTTGGGGGGTCTACCCCGCCGAGGTGCTCTCGCCAACCGTGCAGGCTCGTCTCTCAACAAGAAGGCAGGTTTAAGTCTGTCATTGCTGACTGTTTCTTTTCTATCCCCAAAATCAAGCACTAAGTGTTTATCACCAGGTTCCAGCACTCTGAATGGCCCATCGTATGGTGGGCGGAAAGTTGGTTTTAAAGCTTCATGCCTAACAAAAACGAATTCAGCATTCTTTAAAGCTTGTGGGACAAAAACCCGTGGAAAAGAGTGATGTGCCGGTCCGGGGAGAGAGTCTGGTCTGTTGCTGTCTAAAAGCCTCGGGGCAGGGAGATGCCCTGGCTCTGGGTTCTCTGGTAAAAATTCACCCGGGAGCCTGAGAGGTTGTGCAAAAACTAATTCTGCTGGAGAGGCGTCTAGATTCTCTTTGGGCACAGCACGCAACCCCAATAAAACCCAGGGAAGTTTATTTACCCAATTTGTATCCGTTAGTGAGGCTCTGAGGGCGGCCTTTAAAGATCTGTGAAAACGCTCGCATAACCCATTAGCCTGAGGGTGATAAGCGGTGGTGCGGTGAATTGTCGCCCCTAAGCTGCTGGCCATGGCTGACCAAAGCTCCGAGACAAATTGAGGCCCCCTATCGGACGTGATGTCCGATGGGACGCCGAAACGTGCCACCCAGTTTGTCAAAAAAACGCGAGCGACTTCCTCCGCTGTGGTTGACGCCAGAGGGACTGCCTCTGGCCAGCGCGTGGTGGGGTCTATCATTGTTTTTTTTTTTTTCCACAATATCTTTATTGAACCTTTTTTTTTTTTTTAACAAACATGATACAAACAATCAAACACTAACACTAAAGTACTACAAAAAACAAAAAAAAAAAGGATGCACTAAAAACACCAACAACCACCAGCAAAATCAAATCTTCAACAATGCTCCTCTGTTTAGTCTAGACAATCCAATACATAAGTATACATATTATGTTCACCAGTTTGGAATTTACAAGGTCCACACACATCATTCACCTTCTTCTTCAAAAGTTATGTTTAAATTTTTTACATAATCAATAAAAGGTCTCCATATATTCTCAAACACAATTTCCTTTGATTTCAGTATATATGTTATTCTTTCTAATGGAAGGTTTGTTAACATCTGTCTTAGCCACTGAGTCACATCTGGTCTATGAGTCTTTTTCCATAATAGTGCAATACATTTTTTGGCATTAAGCAAACTGAGGTCTATGAATGTTCTTTCACTTTTATTAAAATTATGCTTTTCTGGGTACAGACCCAACAAAAACAATTTAGGATTCAATATGATTTGTTTTGAGATTATTTTTTCAATTGTTACCCTCACCTCTTCCCAAAACATTCTTATTAATCTACATTCCCATACACAATGAAATAGAGTTCCTTTACTTTCCATGCATTTTGTGCATGTATCTGGTATATTTTTGTTATATTTATTTAACTCCTCTGGTGTAACATACATCCGCATTAACCATTTGAAATGTATCAATTTAAGGCGTACATTTATTGATTTGGTTTGAGCTTCTGTACAAGCCAATTCCCATTGTTCCTCTGAAATTTCAGTTTGCAGATCTTCTTTCCAGTAGTTTAATCTTTTCAGTGAATTTTCACTTGAAGATAGTGTCAATGAGTTATAAAACTCTGAAATAATACCCTTTCTTTTACTATCTTTCATCATCATTTTTTCCAAGGATGAATAAATAGGTCGAGTGAGAGCTTTATTTTGATTTGATCGAATAAAGTTTCTAAGTTGAAGATATTTAAAAAAATGTGTTCTATTGAGATTAAATTTGATCCTCAGCTCTTCAAAAGACATTATGTTATCTGCACATGGCAAATATAAATCCTGAATCTTTTGTATCCCTTTTAAATTCCATACTTTAAATACAGCGTCCGCTCTCCCTGGTTTAAAATATTGATTACCCCATATTGGACTAAATTGTGACAGTAACTGTGGTTCTTTTAAATAGTTTTTAGCTTCACACCATATTTTGATCATATGCTTTACAAATGGATTTTTAACTTGTTTTTGTAATTTTTTTGCCGAATCTGAGTATATGAATATGGGAAGAGGTAAAGGTAAATTGTATGATTCCATTTCAGTCCAGTGAGGGAGATCATTTGATGAAAAATAATATGTCATAGACCTCAGTTGTGCCGACCAATAATACAACATAAAATTTGAACATTTCAGACCTCCACGATCAAATGGTAAATATAATAAAGACAGACGTAATCTAGCCCTCCTGTTGTTCCATATAAATTCCACTAACTTTTTTTTTATTCTTGAGAATAAATCTAAAGGTGGTGATAAGGGAATGTATTGAAATAAATAAAGTACTTTAGGTAAAATATTACTTTTAAGTATATTGATTCTCCCGATCATCGACATTGGTAGTGACATCCATCTCTGAAGTAACTCATTAATATCTGTCATTAAGGCTTCATAGTTGACACTGGCGACTGATTCTAGCTTAGGCACAATTTGGATTCCTAAATATTTAAACTGATTTACAACATTGAATTGATTTACCTCAGGGGCTGGGTAATTTCTCTGGGTCTCATTTAGCATTAATATTGAAGATTTAGTTTTATTTATTTTATATCCTGATATTTCCCCAAAATTCTTTATTAAATTCAACAAGGTTGGAATTGATTTTTTTAGATTCGACATAAACAAAATTATGTCATCGGCGTACAGGGAGATTTTATGTTCTGTTGGTCCAACTTTAATTCCATATATTTGTGAATGTAAACGTATCGCTATCGCTAAAGGTTCAATTGCCATAGTAAACAGTAAAGGTGAAAGTGGACAGCCTTGTCGACATCCTCTATTGATTTTTATTGGTTTTGAAATATTGTTATTTGTTAGGATTTCTGCTGTAGCATTATTGTATATTATTTGAACCCATTTTATGAAATTATTTCCAAGTCCAAACCTTTGTAGGACTTCAAAAAGAAAGGGCCATTCAACTCTATCAAAGGCCTTTTCGGCGTCCAGTGATAGGAGAGCTGTATCCGGTGCTTCTTTATTAAAATAAATAATATTAAATAGTCTTCTTACATTATGGAAGCCTTGTCTTCCCTTTATAAAGCCATTCTGATCTCGATTAATAATATTTGGTAAAATTTCTTGTATTCGTCTTGCTAAAATTTTACAGATTATCTTAAGGTCGGCGTTTAATAGGCTTATTGGTCTCATATTTTCACATTTATTAGAGGGCTTACCTGGTTTTGGCAGCAGTATAATTAAGGCATTATTTATGTATGATGGTAAATTATTATTTTGAAATGCTTCTAAAACCATTTCCAAAAAAGGTTTTATTAATTTATTCTTAAATTTCTTATAAAGGTCAACTGGAAGACCATCTGGTCCTGCACTTTTTCCTGATTTCATATTATCAATGGCTAGCCCAACTTCTTCTTGACTAATTTTAGACTCCAATATCTCCCTGTTTTCATTTGGAATACACGGTATAGATAGTTCGTTCAAAAACCCATTTAGTTTTGTTAAATCAAATTCATTTTTAGTATCATATAATTTTTCATAGTAATCTCTAAAGGCTCTGTTAATTTCTAAAGGATCTATAACTACCTGTCCGTTACTTATAATACTAGTAATTGGTGTTTTAATTTCTAATTGTTTAATCTGCCATGCCAATAATTTTCCTGATTTTTCACCTTGTTCATAAAAAGATTGTTTCAATCTTAGAAGACTCGAGGCAGCTCTATTCACTGATTTTTTGTCGTATTCGGCTCTCAAAATCAGTAATTCATTCTCCAACCTTGAATCACTTCCTGCATACACTTTTTCCTGAAGACTTTTCATTTTATGTTCCAATTTAGCTCTCTCCTCTCGAGTCTTCTTAGATTTTGATCCTGTATAACTAATAATATGTCCCCTAATAAAAGCTTTGAAAGCTTCCCACTTTACACATGCTGATGTTTGTGTAGTATTGATGTCAAAGTACTCGTCTATCTGTTTTTCTATATACTTGACAAATTCCTCATCCTGAAGCCATTTATGCTGAAATTGCCATCTACCTGATTCCTTTGTCAATTTTTTATCTACATATATTAGACAACAGGGTGCATGATCAGAGATCACGATGTTATCATAAAAGCAGTTTTGAATCTTGGATCTTAATTCTGTGGAAATCAAAAAATAATCAATACGTGAGAATGTCTTGTAGGTACTGGAATAACAAGAATAGGCTTTAACTTGTGGTTTCATTTCTCTCCATATATCTAACAATCTCAATTCTTTCATAAAATGATTAATAGTCATCCTACATCCATTGTGCGTACAATCCAGTCCTGTTGATCTATCTATACCTGGATTCAATGTACAATTAAAATCCCCTGCTATTATATGTTGCCCTGTAAGTGATGATAAAATAAGAAATAAATTAGCAAAGAACTTTTGATCATCTATATTGGGACCATATAAGTTCACAAGATTTATATTTTCTAATAGCAAAGAACCTTGAATGATTACATATCTTCCAAGTTTGTCTCCAATTACATTTTTCACTTGAAAAGGGACTGATTTATGTATGAGAGTCATAACTCCCCTGGCCCGGGATGAAAATGATGAGGTGAATACACTTCCTTGCCATCTACTCCTAATTCTTTTTATATCCTCCTCTATTAGATGAGTTTCTTGTAAAAACACAATTTTTGAACCCATGTCTTTTATTTTATTCATAACTTGTTTAAGTTTTTTAAAATTTTGTAGACCTCTGCAATTCCATGAAGTTAAATTAAGATTAACACTTTGGTTTATGATCAATAGAGAGTTTGGGATTACCTTGCAGTGTAAACATGCTCATACAGAGAAGCAAAAACATGAGTGGTTGAACATTCATCCTACAAACTACACACAAACAAATTCCCCCTTCCCACACTTGTGGCGAACCCCCCAAAATCAAAAGAAAAATTCCGTCTCCCGATATAGCCATCGACCGTTCCACACCCACGGGGAACAGCCTAAGCCACTCCTTCTTCATTCTCCCAATCACCCTAACTCTACTGCTTTTAATGACGTAACATTAACTCTCCTCTGTAGTTTTCCAACTTAACTCCAAAATTTTTAACAACTTTGTACATCATAGTTTTTTTTTGTTTGTTTTTTTTTTGTTTTTTTTTAATATATAATACAATCTATATTTTGTAAACTTGCTGTTTACTTCAAGTCAGTCAGATGCCTGTGCAAATGCTTAATTATTCTACCTTATATTTTGTTCATGCTTAGCTCCCACCAGTCTCTTCTTCTTCTTTGATCTTCTTGATGAACTCCTGCGCCTCCTCTGGGGTCTTGAAGATGTGGGTTCTGCCCTCATACGTGGTCAACAGTCTCGCAGGATAGATTACACCATGACGAATCCCAAGGTTGCGCAGCTCCTTACGTATGGGATCAAACTGCTTCCTCAATTGTTGGATTCCTGTGGCCAAATCTGGGTAGAACCGCACCTGCTGATCCTGGTGTTTAATCTCTCCTTTAGCTCGTGCAGCGTTGAAGATCTTCATCCTGTCTCTGTTGCTAAGAAACTTCATAATTAAGGTCCTCGGCGGTCCCTTATCTCTCTGTGGGCCAATACGATGTGCTTTTTCCAGAACCACTGCTGATTGCAACTCCTCGCTGCCCAGCACCTCCGGAATCCACTTTTCCAGAAAGGAACATACGTCCCGACCTTCTGATTCCTCTGGAAGACCCACCAGCCTCAAGTTATTCTGTCTCAACCGAGATTCCAAATCCAAAATATTATCTTCTAGACATTTATTTTTTTTTTCCAAAGTGCGCACCTTTAATTGAAGACGGGTGACGTCATCTTCAGCACTAGCGAGACGGAGCTCCATCTGCGCCGTTCGTTCTACACAGTCACCCAATTCCTTTCTTATTCCTTCCAACGCTGTCATAATCCCATCAAATCTAGAGGAAAAGTCCGCTCTCATTGAACTCATGGCAGCCATCAGCGCATCTGCGCCGCTCCCCGCAGATATCGCACCGTTGCCAGCCTCCTCCGCCATATATGGAGTTTTGTTTGCTGCGTCACAGACCTGAAAGTCCGTTAATTTGGACTGTTTCGGCGGCTCGCTTTTTCCTTTACCTGGTTTTCCAGCCTTAGGCTTCGCCGACATATCCTCGCCCAAACGCTGGGATACGTTCTGTCCCAAATGAGAGAGTTATTTGCCGATTTTTTTCTCCAGGAGCAGAGCAGAGTGAAACACGTCCGTCTTACGTGGCAGCCATAACCGGAAGTCCGGGTCTATCATTGTTAACAGATGTGTGAAACCTTGGGAGGAAGGTAGTGGCCCCACGAGGTCGACAAGAACGTGGTCGAACCTTCTAGCAGGGATTGGAAAAGGCTCCAGAGGGGCTTTTGTGTGTTTGTGTATTTTGGCGCGCTGACAAGAAATGCAAGTTTTTGCCCATTCTTTTACGTTTTTGCGCAGGCCAGGCCACACAAACTTTTCGGCGACCATTTTAACCGAAGCGCACACACCTGGGTGCGCGAGGGAGTGAATCGAGTCGAAAATACGGTGGCGCCATGCAGCTGGGACTAACGGGCGAGGTCGGCCGGTTGAGATATCGCATATTAGGGGGGGCACACCGTCGCGTAAACCCCTTTCCTCCAGCCTTAACCCTGTTGGTCCAGACAAGAGTGGGCGCACGTCCGCGTCACTACTTTGCTCCTCTGCCATGGCTGCATAATCTATCCCTGCGTGGATTGGTGCTGCGTATGTGTCCGTGTTGGTGAAAAGCTCTGCGGCTGCGGTAGTATAATCTGTCTCCTCACACTCTGGCGATGTCACAGTGCGAGAGAGGCAGTCTGCTACCACGTTAAGTTTGCCTGCCACATGTCGAATGTCTGTGGTGAACTCTGAAATCGCAGCTAGCTGTCTTTGTTGCCTGCCTAACCACAGTTCGGAAATTTTAGCCATGGTAAAGGTGAGCGGTTTGTGGTCTACAAAAGCCGTGAAACGCCGCCCTTCTAACCAGAACTGGAAGTGGCGGATGGATAAATGAAGCGCTAGCAGCTCCCTGTCAAAACTGCTGTATTTACGCTCAGTTTGGTTTAGCGATTTGCTGAAGAATGCCAAAGGTTGCCAGATTCCGCTGACGTGTTGTTCTACAACTGCCCCTATGGCCAGGTCCGAAGCGTCTGTGGTTAGCGCAATGCAGGCCGAGGGATCGGGGTGAACCAACAATGTGGCATTAGCTA
The DNA here is from genome assembly GCA_020510985.1 of Pholidichthys leucotaenia. Classification (NCBI taxonomy): domain Eukaryota; kingdom Metazoa; phylum Chordata; class Actinopteri; order Cichliformes; family Pholidichthyidae; genus Pholidichthys; species Pholidichthys leucotaenia. Next base: position 340,573,064 of record CM035841.1, read on the forward strand.
GGGCACTTTTTACTTCCGCGAAGGCGCGTTCGCGCTCCGGGGTCCATTCGACCGCGTTGGAAGCTTTTTGTTTTCTGAGCGCGTCATATAGGGGCTGCATGAGCTGAGCTGCGTGGGGGAGGAAACGGTTGTAAAAATTAACCATTCCTAAAAATTCTTGCAGCGATTTGACCGTTTGTGGCCGTGGGAAACTTTTTATCGCGTGAACTTTGTCTGGCAGTGGGACTGCCCCCTTCGGAGAAACTCTGTGTCCTAAAAAATCAATTTGTGACACGCCGAATTTGCATTTGGCTGGACTGATTATTAACCCGTGCTCTTCTAGCCTCTGAAAAACCATAGTGAGATGCCGCTCGTGTTCTTCCTCAGACGGGCTGGCTACCAGCATATCGTCGAGGTAGACGAAAACAAAAGGGAGGTCGCGTAATACTGCGTCCATCATCCGCTGAAAGGTTTGAGCAGCACCTTTGAGGCCGAAAGGCATCCGCAAAAATTCAAAAAGGCCGAAGGGGGTTATTACAGCTGTTTTAGGAATGTCCTCTGCTCGAACTGGGACTTGATGATAACCGCGGACCAGGTCTATTTTTGAAAAAATGCGCGCACCCGCCAGATGTAGTTAAAAATCTTGAATGTGAGGAATTGGGTAGCGGTCATGCGCTGTCGCATTGTTTAATCTGCGGTAATCGCCGCACGGTCTCCAAGAACCGTCGGATTTCGGGACCATGTGAAGTGGTGACGCCCAGGGGCTTTTCGAGCATCTGATAATGCCTAATTTTTCGAGGGTAGTAAACTCGTCCTGAGCTATGGCGAGCTTGGTCGCGTCTAAGCGCCGAGCTTTGGCGAATACGGGTGGGCCCGTTGTGGGAATGAAGTGTTCGACCCCGTGTTTAGCCACTGTGGCTGAGAATTTGGGAATTGTGAGTGCTGGAAATTGGGTGAGGAGTTGATCAAACTTACCTCCTGCTGTGGTGACGCTGGCCTGCATGGGTGGTGGAGAAACTCGAGCTGCGCAGGGAATAGAAGCAAAGAACAGTGCATTAACCAAGCGTCTGTTCGCTAGATCAACTAATAACCCATTTGCACACAAAAAATCTGCGCCCAACAAGTTAAAACTCACCGCCGCTACAACAAATGTCCATCTGTAGTTGCGGCCGTGGATGCGGAGGTGCAGGCTCTTTTCGCCAAAAGTGTCGATGCTGGAGCCGTTGGCTGCCACCGCTCCATTGCCCCGGGTGCCCATGGCCCGATCTGCTTGGGAGGGCATGACAAAACTTAGTTGAGCTCCCGTGTCAATAAGGAACTGCTTGCCGGTGTGTCCGTCCGTCACATATAACAGCTTGCTTTTTTCGCCGAGAACCGCTGCTGTTAACGGCTCTTGGCTTTGGCGTTTCCTGAAATTGTGAATTTGCAGGGGGGAACGCATTTGTGAGCCTTCTCGGCGAAGCGGTGGTGGTAATAACAAACGCCGCTCCGTCTGTTACGTTTTGGCCGTGTCGCTGTCACCGCGGGTTGGTTCTGCTCGGTGGTTTGTGGCTCCCCGTGGCTCCGGGCATCAGCGTTGAAGTCTGCGGATGCTGCTGTGGGTGTCTGCTCCTTGCAGGCGTTGACGAGCCGTTGAGCTTCATGAGCTAGCACGCGGAAGTCTTGCTGGGTGCTGCATCGCATGTTGGCAAGCGTCCCTCTCATGTGTGGCGGCAGCGTACTGAGGAATATGAATTGGAAGAGGAAGTTGTCATTGTCCTCTTCTTTAAGCTGCAGTAAGTCCTCCATGAGGGCCTTGGGTCTGCATCCTCTGTGGCCGTAGACCGCCAGGATCCTCTCGGCTCTCTCTTCGGCTGAGGGGACGTAATTTGCCACGATGGTTCTTTCAGTACTTTATATTTGTCTTGGGCCGGCGGCCGCTGGATAATGCTCCACACACACCTCGAAGTTAGATAGATAGATTAGTTTATTTGACAGGGACAGTGCAATAAACATAGACAATTAATCAATGACAATCAATCTGATGTGTTGCACATAGAGTGTATAGCTATTAGCTAATTTGCAACTCTTGTCCCTGGATGGGCTTTAGAAAAGAGAATCAAGTAAAGAAAAAAAAAATACACAATAACCACATACATCAATGCAAAAAGATTATAAATACACAATTATAAATATTATAAATATTATAAATACACAAATATAACAACCTGACTCACATTTGCCTATTTCAGGCCTCCCTCCCTTCGTCACTCACTATAAACATACACATTCATTCCTTCCCTTCATTCACTCTCACCTTGCAGACAATCAATTCATACATGAGTACATTCTTGTTTATTTTTCAGCCAGTTTTTAACCTTTTTAGTGAATGTTTTAAAGTCCGTTATTATTTTAATTACATTTGACATTGTGTTCCAGATGTGACTGCCCTTTATAGAGAAAGCTGTTTGTCCAAATGTGGTTCTGCGGTGGAATATTTTACAGTTATTGTTAACAGAACTCCTGGTGGCTCTGCTGCTGTCCTGTCTTTGGATGAAACCAGCAAGTGGCTCGGGTGCAGATTTATGGAAACATTTGAAGTGGCGGCGTCGAGTTTGGCGACGATGTGATAGAACTTCGTATCGTCAGCCGTGATGCCCGCCAGTGTAAACTGGGCTTCAGCTTGCTGAAACCACGAGGCGGGGTCTTCCTGCCAGAAGTCCGGCAGCTTGACAGTGACGGCGTTTGTGTGGACCATCATTGATGTGTCCGCAGGGTGAGAGTGCCTTGCTTCAGCTCTCTCAGCGGCGCTGGTGCTCGGTTGAGCCCTCTCTATCACTTCTGCCGAGGGGGAACGTCGTCCATCTGTTCCCCTGTCTGCGTGGGCGCTGGCGTCTGCCTGGGTCGCCACAGATGAGTCGATCGTGGGGGAACGCCTCTGGTCCATGCTCGCGTCAGGGTCACCAGTGTAGAAGAGCTTGAAAGAACGAGGCGATGTGATATATAAACCAAAGTTTATTATCAGCTCCTCTAACAAGTCTCATCTACGTGCAGCAGCAGAAGAAGGAAAGAGAGCGAACACCTTCGGCTCTACGAACTTATACTCGCACATAACAAAAGACATGCATATCAAAAGCTGACATCCCTCATTATCTTAATCCCCCCATTGTCTTCGTACTCCTCCGCCTGGCCCTGGGGGGTCAGGGCAACCCATCCGGTCTCCACCGCAGTGCCTCGGATGCTCTTTGATCTTCACTGGCGGTTGAGACTCTTTGTCCTGTTCTGAGGTGTGAAGTCGCCTTACATATGTAATCCCAAACATTCTCACATGCTTAAACATATGTAGGTTATGGAATATATGATTAATATAGACCACAGTGGGCAGAGTAGCCAGGAATTGTACTTAAGGACCATTTTCCACAGACAGAGATTGTTAGACGATCATTGAGAGATCAAAAATTGACCTGGAGCCTCATGTACAAAGACTTGCATGGACTTCCTACAGAAAGATGGCGTACGTTTAAATCAAGAAAACTCTGTAAGCAAAAAAAATAAAAAAATTAAAAAATCCAGATGTATGAAACCGTTGGTATGCAGGAATCCAAGCACATTTTCTTTGTGCATCCCAAGCTACTTGAAATTGAATGCATGTGAGGAAATACCAGACTCCTCCCTTGACACGCCTCTATTTGAATATGCAGTTAGATGCAAATACAATGCAAATGATATATACAAGCGCTGCACCTTTGATTCTCCTGGATCCACGATCAAAAATAATGGATTTAATGGAATTTCATGGACTGTGAGTTGGAGGCGCTCCTGAATAAGGTAGAGGGACGTAAAAACATTTTGTTTGGCACACTGTCCTCTGGCATTAGTGCTGGATACAGGCAAATCAATAGCCTGCTCACAGCCCTATAAGATTAGTTTACTGTTTTCCTTTATTCAGACAGGGATGAGGAGATGTTTATTTAACCTTGACATGTTTCAACTGATGCCTGCAGTTGTCCTCAGAAGTGTCAGCTGATCGCTGTGATTTGTGACCAGCTAGGTGGATCAGCGGGTTGAATTAAAGGAAAACAGTCACAAAAAAGAAGACAATATGAACCTATTTAGTAGGTAGCCACGGTCACCTGCCAGTTGAAAGCAGATTATATTAGACTCAACAAGTACATATTTTATGTCCAAAATGCAAATCTCATCCTTTATAGTTATATACAACTTGCATGGATTACACACACTACTATTGTAAATGAATGAAGTGCGTTGGGGAAAGGGTGAGACTGTTGCATTTCAAACTTTACACATGTGTTTATTGACATAACTACTGTACACACAGAGGCCATTGGGGGCTTGGTAGAATGCTGTGAAACTGTAGTTTAATCAGCAAAAAAAAAAAGAAAGTCACTTACTTGACCCACTGACTTGTAATGAAGCCTTGAAGACAGGGTAATATTTGAGGCGCACAGGCGCATTGCACATGAAGTGGGTTATTATTAGGACAATTACATTTGAATGAATGAATTTGGTTCCAAGGTTGTCATAGCCAGGAGCGGCACTGGGGTTAAGCTCCCAGTGCTCATAAAATGCTCCTTACGGCGTGCGTCTCGTAAAGCCTCTGACAACTAAGTCCAACTCCTAGCCTGCCCGTGTGGTTTAGTCTCTAAGCCCGGCGGAACTGCTTTTACTAATAGAAGAAGGGGCGAGGGCGGATCTCTGGCGCCTTAAAACCAGATGCTTCGGGTAGATGGTGGCTCGTCAACCTGGGAAGGTAGCCCATCTAGGGGAAGGTAAACCCCGATTTCAAACCTCCACTGCCTTGCGGCACACCCGGTCACAAGAAAGGCTTCGGGAGTCAACCCTGAGGAAAAATCCGGAGTCGGAGCCCCTAAGGCAGTTCTCTGTTGTGCTCAACATCGTTCTGGCAGCTCCTGCGACGGCTCTGATGCCAAACTATAGCAGCCCTGCTGTTCCTTTGGATTCATCAGTGACGTGGAGAGGGGGAGCATGCTGCATGGGTAACATCTTGTCCTCCATATCTTCCTGCCCAGGCTTGAATCCTACCAACGCCCAACGCTGGAAGGTAGAACACCGGTGCGCATCGGCCTGTTCAGCCACAGGTGGTGCTGTTCTAGCAGAGTAGACGTATAGGATTCTCTTCCATGGTCATCATAGACCGACGGAGGCCGATGATGACATGAATTTACTCACCAAGAAGCCACCCATCCACACATTGCCAGCTTGTAGTTTGTTCCCAACAATGCTGTTCATTAGAATCATTAGGAAAACTGGCTGTCGCTGCAAATTGCACTTTAATGTTGGCCTATTCAACTGCATTGTATAGCAATATGATGTACCTGGGTGACAGCTGGATAATGCCATCCCACACAGCTGGCACAGCTCGGCTTAGGGTTGACTGGGAAATTCCTGATTGGTCTGCCAGCTCCCTCTGGCATGCCCCTGTTGCCAGGAACCCCAGAATTGTCAGCACCTGCACTGGGACGGGCAGCGCGCAGCTTTTCGCCGTGTCGTGCTCCAAGAGCGGCCGTAGCTCTGAGAACAGTTCCACAAAGACTGCCCATGGAACCCTAAACTGGCTGACAAGCCAGTCATCTGTCATGACCCACTCTGGGCCGTCATCTGCCTCAGCTGCGTGCTCACCTGCAGCTAATCAGTCACGGGCTTTATAGCCCGCTCTGCCTGAAGCCTCGGCACGGAGCCGTCTGTCTTGCTACCGGACCTTCGTTTCTCACACGCCTGTTTCCATACAGCCCTGCGCTCCTTCTGAAAGATCTCGTCATCACAAGTAAGCATAATTGCTACTCACCTTTTCTCCCAGGCTCTCCTCTGTGCACAGGTGGATCCCTCTGGTGGCGGAACCGACTCTCCGCGGCGGCAGAACGTTCCCCTCGCCTCACCGATCATCATCGCTCATCCCCGGGTGTGCCTTGCAGATGCTGTCTCTCTGGCTGGAGGCTACGAGCCGAAGCCTGTGCCCTCTTCAGACCACCTGCAAGTAAGCCCCAGTTAATACCTAATTCTTGGTGTGAGGCTGAGATTAACACCTGTGCTTTGGCTCTGTTTCTAGGGTTGCCAGACTGTACGGCATTCTGTCTCGCCCCCAGCTGCAGCTCGTTCACCATCAACATATTCACATAACGCATACACGCACCCACACATCCTCTGTTGGTCACAAAATAAAGATCATTGAATTGCACTCGAGCCTGTGTGTGTGTTCCCTGGGTCCAACAATATGTCATCATCATCCTGAGCCAGAAAATCTTCTCTGTCTCTAAATACCCTTTCTCTTCTCACTGTGTGATTTGCAGTATCCTCTAATAATGCTAATGCCACTGTTGTTAGAGACATTTTCTGCACTTCTTTGCGCTTGCTTTTATATCCACTCATCTAATTGTGCACACATGGATGTTTGTTCATTATGTGTCTCTGGTGTGTATAATAATTTTCACATCATTACCAGTCTCCCAGCATCACCTCTAAGTGGCACCAATGGACCAATAACAGTAGAAACCAACGCATGCCAGCCATGAAGTTGGCGTGGGGCTGCACATATTTCCACAGTCATTTCATTCTGGATACATCTGAAATTTTCCGTGAAAAAGGACGTACACAATGTGAGAGGTTTCTAGTGCTCTTCTGCCGCCTTTACACAGAGGTGGAGATCATTGAGAGAAGATGAAAAATGACCAGATCTCACAACAATCTTTCATTGATCTCAATGATCTCATCAATCACCAAGATCTCTCAATAATCTCTCAATGATCTTTCAGTGAAAGCCAAATTTTTCCATCCCAAAGGCAGAGATGCCTGAGAGATCAGTGAGGAATCGCTAAGTTTTTAGGTTTAGGGCGCTCGCGCATGCAGCGACCGGCAGCCGGTGGCTTGTCACCAGACTGCAAACCAAATCTACCTACGGGTACAAATAAGTAACAAAAAAAAAAACAAAAAAAAGTGTTCAATGACAAATAAAGATCTTTGAAAGATCACTGAGAGATCATTGGGAGATTATTGAGCACTTGTTCAGGGATTGTTTTGGAATGAGTCAAAACTCTGAGGACTGTGGAGATCACTGAAGATCATTGAGAGATCATTGAGAGATCTTGCGATTGCTGAGAGATCATTGAAAGATTGTTTGGAGATCTGGCCATTTTGTCATTAGTCAGTGATCTCTCAATGATCTCTACCCCTGTGTAAAGGGCATACAAGTAAAAAGTACTGCTCTTCTTTTGGCTGCTCCCTTTAGGGGTCGCCACAGTGGATCATCTGTCTCCATTTCACCCTATCCTTTACATTTTTCTCTGTAACATCATCCCTCTCCATGTCCTCCTTCACTAAATCCATAAACTGAAGATTCACAGATGCAGTGAAGTAAAAGTATTGTTACCTTGTGAAATAATATGTAAGACGAGTCATTAAAAAAGTTATTCTCAGCAGTTTGTGAGTTTTTTTCTTAAATTTGTGACGTCATTAATTTGTAGGATTTTTTCTCTTTTACTTTTTGTCATAAATTTGTTACCACTTTTTCATTGTAAATCCATCACCATTTCTTTTATCGTTTTCCTTTTTTAAGATTTTTGACTTTTCAAACTGTACATTTGACACTTAATGCTGATAAATATACAGTATGAGGTTTTAATCACAATTGTGAGCGGTTTTCACATAATTTACAACCTATTTCTTATCAATTTGCAACTTCTCTTGATAACTGTGAATTTTTACACAAAAAAATGTACGGCATTACTTTTCCCAATTTGGAAGTTTTTTTTAATTAAAAGTTATTTGTTAATTTTTAATTATAGGGGTGTAAATGGAGGCCCCATGACACAATATTATCATGATACTTGGGCCATGATATATTATCACAGTCTTGCAATATGCTGAATATTGTGATATCATGTACTGTGAATTCTCATCCTGATCTTTGTCTCGTTCAACCTCAGCCTAGATCTCAGGAGTCTGTAATTTGCTGTGCCGATCAACCACACAGTGAGCATTTGGCACTATCTACTGGACAGAAAAATCAGTTGTTTTTTTATCACTCTGGTACCTAAATAAAAATAATTGAAAGTTTGTATTTGCAGCATTTATTAATAATTTTTAATAAAGATCACAATACTGGGGTCTCTGAATAGACACAGTATCACCACCACAAGATCATGCTAGACTATATCAATTCTTTTCTACCACACCTATGAAATTATTAACTTACTAAATCCAAACGATGACATTATTTCTGGTAAGAACAATTCATTACAGTATAAGCAAGCACATTTCTAACCATCCATTCATCCATCCATCTTCTATCGCTTTTCCGGAGGTCCGGGTCGCGGAGGCAGCAGTTCAAGCAGAGAAGCCCAGACTTCCCTCTCCCCAGCCACCTGCTCCAGCTCTTCAGAGGGGATACCAAGGCGTTCCCAGACCAGCTGGGAGACATAGTCTCTCCACCGAGTCCTGGGTCTGCCCCGGGGTCTCCTCCCAGTGGGACGTGCCTGAAACACCTCAAGTGGGAGGCGTCCAGGAGGCATCCTAATCAGATGCCCATACCACCTCAACTGACTCCTTTCAATGTGGAGGAGCAGCGGTTCTACTCTGAGCCTCTCCCGGATGACTGAGCTCCTCACCCTATCTCTGAGGGTGAGTCCAGCAATCCTACGGAGAAAGCTCATTTCAGCCGCTTGTATCCGCGATCTCGTTCTTTCGGTCATTACCCAAAGCTCGTGACCATAGGTGAGAGTAGGAACGTAGATTGACTGATAAATCGACAGCTTTGTCTTAGAACTAAGCTCCCTCTTCACCACAACAGACCGGTACAACGTCCGCATCACTGCAGATGCTGCTCCAATCCGTCTGTCGATCTCTCGCTCCATTCTCCCCTCACTCGTGAACAAGACCCCAAGATACTTAAACTCCTCCACTTGGGGCAGAAGCCTGTCCCCAACCCAGAGAGGACAATCCACCTTTTTCCGGCTGAGGACCATGGACTCGGACTTGGAGGTGCTGATTCTCATCCCAGCCGCTTCACACTCAGCGGCAAACCGTCCCAGCAAGAGCTGTAGGTCATTGCTGGATGAAGCCAACAGGACAACATCATCTGCAAACAACAGAGATGAGATCCTGTGGTCACCAAGCATGACACCCTCCATTCCCTGGCTGCGCCTAGAAATCCTATCCATAAAAATTATGAACAGGATCGGTGACAAAGGGCAGCCCTGGCGGAGTCCAACTCTCACTGGGAATGACTCCGACCGAGTGTTGGCAATACGAACCAAACTCTCACAACGGTCATACAGAGACCGAATAGCTCGTAACAACAAGCCCGATACCCCATACTCCCGAAGCACCTCCCACAAAAATCCACGAGGGACGCGGTCAAATGCCTTCTCCAAGTCCACAAAACACATGTAAACTGGTTGGGCAAACTCCCACGAACCCTGGAGAATTCTCGAGAGGGTAAAGAGCTGGTCCGATGTGCCACGGCCAGGACGAAAACCACATTGCTCCTCCTGAATCCGAGGTTCGACCAACGGCCGGACTCTCCTCTCCAGTACCTTGGCATAGACCTTCCCAGGGAGGCTGAGGAGTGTGATCCCTCTAAAGTTGGAGCACACCCTCTGGTCCCCTTTTTTGAAGAGAGGAACCACCACCCCGGTTTGCCATGCCAAAGGCACTGCCCCCGACCTCCACGCAATGTTGCAGAGGCGTGTCAACCATGACAACCCAACAACATCCAGGGCCTTGAGGTACTCGGGGCGAATCTCGTCCACCCCTGGGGCCCGGCCACCAAGGAGATTTTTAACCACCTTGGCGACCTCAGCCCCTGTGATAGGCGAGTCATCCCCCTCGTCCCCAAACCCTGCTTCCTCTGTGGAAGGCATATCAGTGGGATTGAGGAGATCCTCGAAGTATTCCTTCCACCGCCCGACGATGTCCCCAGTCGAAGTCAACAGTATCCCATCCGCACCATACACAGTGTGGACGGGGAGCTGCTTTCCCCTCCTGAGCCGCCGGACAGTTTGCCAGAATCTCTTTGAGGCCGACTGAAAGTCTTGTTCCATGGCCTCACCAAACTCCTCCCATACCCGGGTTTTTGCTTCAGCAACCACCCGAACTGCACTCCGCTTGGCCTGCCGGTACACCTCAGCTGCTTCGGGAGTCCCACAAGCCAACCAAGCTTGATAGGACTCCTTCTTCAGCTTAATGGCCCCCCTCACCACTGGTGTCCACCACTTGGTTCGGGGGTTGCCACCACGAGATGCACCGACCACCTTGCGGCCGCAGCTCTGGGCAGCCGCTTCAACAACAGAGGTGGAGAACATGGCCCATTCAGACTCCATGTCTCCAGACTCCCTCGGAATGTGGTTGAAGTTCTTCCGGAGGTGGGAGTTGAAGACCTCCCGGACAGGGGCCTCAGCCAGACGCTCCCAGCACACCCTCACTATACGTTTGGGTCTACCAGGTCTGAATGGCTTCCTCCCCTGCCATCGGATCCAACTCACCACCAGGTGGTGATCAGTTGACAGCTCTGCACCTCTCTTTACTCGGGTGTCCAAGACATACGGTCGCAGGTCTGATGACACGATAACAAAATCGATCATCGACCTGCGACCTAGGGTGTCCTGGTGCCAGGTGCACATATGGACACCCTTATGCTTGAACATGGTGTTCGTTATGGACAGACTGTGGTTAGCACAGAAGTCCAATAACTGAACACCACTCGGGTTCAGATCGGGCAGGCCGTTCCTCCCAATCACCCCCCTCCAGGTTTCACTGTCGTTGCCCACGTGCGCATTGAAGTCCCCCAGTAGGACAATGGAGTCTCCAAGAGGAGCACCCTCCAGCACCCCAGTCACAGACTCCAAAAAGGGTGGGTACTCTGAAACATCATTTGGTGCATAGGCACAAATGATGGTCAGGACCCGTTTCCCAACCCGAAGGCGCAGGGAAGCAACCCTTTCGTCCACCGGGGAAAACTCCAATATAGAGGCAGCAAGGTGGGGCGATACAAGAATACCCACCCCTGCTCGTCGCCTCTCGCCCGGGGCAACTCCAGAAAAGGCCAAGCTCCAGCCCCTCTCCAGGAGACTGGTTCCGGAACCAGAGCTGTGTGTTGAGGTGAGGCCGACTATATCTAGCCGGTATCTCTCAACCTCGTACACCAGCTCAGGCTCCTTCCCCACCAGAGAGGTGACATTCCACGTACCAAAAGCCAGTTTAGAAAGCTTGGGATCAGTCCGCCAAGGTCTCCGCCTTTGACCGCCACCTGATCCACATAGCACCGGACCCCCATGATCCCTCCTGCAGGTGGTGAGCCCACTGGAGGGCGGACCCATGTAACTCCTTCGGGCTGAGCCCGGCCGGGTCCCATGGGTGGAAACCCGGCCACCAGACGCTAGCCTTCGAGCCCCTCCCCCAGGCCTGGCTCCAGGGTGGGGCCCCGGTAACCCCATACCGGGCGGGGTACACTGAATCCTTGATATACAATTCATGAGAGTCTGTTGGATCGTTCTTAGTCTGGCCCTTCACCCAGGACCAGTTTGTCTTGGGAGACCCTATCAGAGGCAAATTGCCCCGGACAACATAGCTCCTGGGATCACTGGGGCACGCAAACCCCCCCACCACGATAAGGTGACGATCCATGAGGGGGACATTTCTAACCATTTTTCAAATCTGTGAAATAAAAAGTAACTGAGTATGACCATATTACTTTAGCAAAACTGTTTTGCTTCATAAATCCTACAATAAAACTATTCAGTAAAGTACAATTTTATGAGAAAGCTGCATGAGAACATGCATTACATTTAGTAAATGAGACACATTAGTCCCAACCTCTGCAGATAAAATATAAACAATTAGAACAATTAGAAACACAACATTATAAACAATTAGAAACCTTCAACAATTCTTGTAGCTACAAGACCTTAATTCAGTATATTTCATGCTGATGAGTTGATATGGGTAGAGCAGTCAAAACTGTCTGCGGCCAACAGAATGAGGCTACATCCACCAAACCTGGTGCGTAGGTCAACCTTGGGACTAGCAAATATGGGCTATACTTTTGGGGTCAAAAAGTCAAATGTCAAGGTGACAGGGTCATTAAAGGTGGCATTAAAGGCTGCAAAAAGAGTGAGTCTGCAGCTCAGTTGGGTGCATTCTAGTTGCATCTGCTTTTATTCACATGATGTGATCTAAACACAAAGGCATTTTTCATCATTTGAATATAGTCGTTTTCATTCATTCATCATCGCTGATAGTCCTTTCTACAATACAGCCTTTCCCCAATGAACAACCTGATATAAAACAGCCAAAGGAGCTGAATTATTGAGTTTGCAGTTGCTAATGCATGTTTGTGAGTCAGACGTATTATTGATATTGATTAGATTTCATTAGACTGTAATCCTAAGTGATAGGTGGCTCATTTCAATAAAAGTCAGTACATGCATTATAAAAATCCCTGATCATTATTTATGAGTCCTCTAACTGTGACTGGTCCCAGATTGAAGCTGTCTCTCATGCTGGAGTCATGTGCATTATTTAGCAATGTTGCTGCCAATGTTATGTTGTTTTGTGTTTGGTTTTGAATTAAACAAGACTCAGGGAGACTTTTTGTCTTTGTTTCATTGAGGATCTCATCCATGTTCAAAGTCAATCTTTATTCATTTAAAATAGCTTTTTGTTTGCTGTTTCTGCTAAAACTGTAGACGCAAACAGTGAATAATCATATGCTTCACATGGTCAGAAACTGCACGGGCTGCACGGTGGCGCAGTGGTTAGCACTGCGGCAGCACAGTTTACCCTTGGCCGGGGGATTGTGGGATCGTGGGTTCGATCCCAGCCCCCAACCAACAGTGATCTGTGTGGAGTTTGCATGTTCTCCCCGTGTTGCGTGGGTTTACTCCGGGATTTCTCCGGTTTCCTCCCACATGCCAAAAACATGCATGTTAGGTTAATTGGCTGTTCTAAATTGTCCCTAGATATTTGTTTCCTATAGGCCCTTAGAATAGAGGGTTAGTATTAATGAAAGCGCTTTGAGTGGTCTTTGTGACTAGAAAAGCGCTATATAAGTGCAGGTTAGTTAGTTAGTTAGTTAGAAACTGTGTTTTTTTAAAGTCCACACAACAAACAAGCGTTAAAAAAGTAGAAAGTGATTGCCTTGAATCAGACAGCACAGAGAGGCCTGAGACAGCATGAAAGAAAAAGACAAATTGCAAATGAAGTTGCAGAACATTATTTTCACATATCTATGTTAATGGTGATCAAAGCAAATAATGGCTGTTTACGCTCAATTTTCTCACCACAGCATCCATGTGTGTCAACATATCTGACCCAAGTCCAACAGCCAATTCCACTGTCAGCTTCCTCCAACTTCATTATCGGACAGGATCAAAGCATGTGCAGAATTTGTTACTTTGTTAAAGTCGGTTTGTACATTTTTAATGGCCAGAATTTGAAAAAGAAGCTCATATACTTGCCTAAATTGTTTCTATTTTTTTTTTCTTTTTTAAGGTTGCTGAAAAACTTAAATAGTGATTTTTCTGGGTGAGAAAAAAAAAAAACTGAGAGCAGCTATTATGGTTGAAATCTTTATTCGTTCTGTTTAAATAGTGGCGACTTTGGCTTTCATACAGAACAAAGGGGATATATGGGTTTAATGCACATTCAGATTAATCTAATTTAAAAACTAGAAAAGCACTCATAGAGCGCATACCTCCGCCAAGGCTCCTTCCGTTTCTCATGGATCACCTCCAAAATGTAATGGGTTTGTGTGTAGGCCTATAGCCACTTGTGGTGAAAATTGCATCAAAGTCTGTCCATCAGTTTTGGAGTATTGTTGCTAACACACTGTGAGAAGATAAGAGCCTTGGCTGAGGTATGCATTCTCAGATCATCAGCAAACTATAATGGGTTCCTCTCTAGCCCAAGAACCACCTCTGGTGAAAATTTCATCCAAATCCATCCAGTAGTTTTTGTGTAATCCTGGAGGTCAATGGATCAGCGTTCTCGTCGCGCCCTCCGCCAGTACCCGGGCTCGCCCGGGGAAGCTAATGATCCTACCAGCAGACTAAATTTGAAGAGATGACGCCTCTGTGCCAAGTCAAAGAAGAATCCTAGTCACAGTCCCAAAGCTGAAAACAAACAGCCCCGAGAACACTCTGTGGTAGGATCTGCCCTTCGTATATTACAACTAAACGTTGAGGGCCTATCTGCAGCCAAGCGAAGCCTTATCGAAGTCCTCGCCTTCCAACATTCGATTGATGTAATCTGCCTCCAAGAGACTCATATTGGCACAGAGGAAGCTGGCCGCTACACCATCAAAGGCTTTGACCTCCTGCGCTATGTTCCACATGCTAAACATGGACGTGCCACCTATGTGCGTTCTGACATAGTTGAAGAAAATCACCTGATAACAACACATTTCTCAGACACCATAACCATTGGTGGCTTCCATATTGTCAATGTGTACAAGCCCCCTAGTGCCAACTGGGATCTGCAGGTCTTACCCACCCTACCCCACCCTGCCATCTATGTGGGGGACTTTAACAGCCATCACCCTGACTGGGGGTACCCAGCAGTGGACAGTGATGGGGAGGCACTTTCAGACTGGGAATCTAGAAATGACTTCGCTTTGATATATGACTCCAAACAAAGAGGAACCCTCCACTCTGCTAGATGGAAGAAGGACTATTCTCCTGACCTGTGCTGGGCCAGCTCTTTGAACGGGGCGCCATATCCTACACAGATCCTCATTCTTGATGATTTTCCACACAGCCAACACCGGCCCCAGCTTGTACACATTGGCCTACAACTTCCAGTCATAAACAGCCCAAGGAAGATGTGCTGGAACTTCCACAAAGCCAACTGGAAGAAATTCAGTGAAACTCTGGACCGGAGTGTTGTTACCATCCCACTCCACACCATCACTGTAGATGAAGCATACAACCGCTTCTGCAGCGCAATCTTCAAGGCTGCCCATACTGCAATCCCACGAGGCTACCGACCCCTCTATGTCCCATGTATGGACGGAGAAAGCGCTGCCCTCCTACAATCCTATCAAACATCAGGGGACCCAGAGATAGCAGACCATCTCATTGAATCGCTAAATACAGCCCGGCGAAAGAAATGGGAGGAGACAGTTGCTGACCGGAGCTTTACCCACTCTAACAGGAAATGTTGGAGCCTCATCCGTCGCCTAGGAGCTGCACAGAAGCCCCCTAGCCAAAGCCGAGCATCTGTCACACCCAACCAAGTTGCATCCCACCTACTGACTATCGCCAAAGCACCCCAAGACAAAGTCACCAGAAGAGCAGTTACAACTGAGCTAAAAAAAAAAAGCACCAAAAAATGCCTGCAGAGGAAACGAACCCTGAACCCTTCGAGGCTGCTGAACTGGAGAAAGTCCTACAGGGCCTGATATGTGGAAAGGCAGCAGGATACGATAACATCTTCCCAGAATTCATGAAAAATCTTGGCCCCCGAGCCCTAAACTGGTTGACACAATTCTACACAAGGATCACACAAACAAACTCGATCCCAAAGAAATGGCGGACAGCAAAGGTCATTGCCATTCCAAAACCTGGCAAAGACCACAAACTACCAGCAAGCTACCGTCCAATCTCCCTACTCAGTGTTCCTTACAAAATCATGGAGCGCCTAATACTGCAACGTATTTCCCCAGGAATAGAGGAAATTCTATGTGTGGATCAAGCAGGTTTCCGCAAGGACCGCAGTACAGGAGAACAAGTACTGGCCCTAACCACCTTCATCGAAAATGGCTTCGAGAGCAGACTGAAGACAGGGGCTGTGTTTCTCGATCTTACAGCCGCCTATGATACGGTCTGGCACAAAGGCCTCCTCCTGAAACTTATAAAGGCGATCCCTGCTTGGGCAACAGCAATTATTAAAACCTTGCTGACCAACCGAAGGTTCAGAGTCCACCTCGGTCAGAACACAAGTGCATGGAGAACGCAGAAAAACGGACTCCCACAAGGCTCAGTTCTAGCTCCAACTCTGTTCAACCTCTACATAAACGACCTGCCCACTACAAAATCCCGCAAATTCATCTATGCAGACGACATCTGTTTGGCACTCCAAGCACCAGACTTTGAGCCACTGGAACGGGTGCTCACGGAAGATCTTGCCAAACTGGACCAGTTCTGCAAAATCTGGCGCCTAAAACCAAGCCCAGCAAAAACCGTCTCCAGTGTATTCCATCTCTACAATGTAAAAGCTGCCAGAGAACTAAACATCCACCTGAGCGGACTCAAACTTAAGCATGCCCCAAATCCAACCTACCTTGGAGTGACCCTTGATAGGACCCTATCCTTCAAGGAACATCTAAAGGGGACGGCTGCTAAGGTGAAGGTACGAAACAACCTGCTCTGCAAGCTCGCTGGTGCAAAATGAGGGGCGGCAGCCTCCACCCTGCGCACCTCAGCACTGGCCCTTTCATACTCTGTAGCAGAATATTGTGCCCCTGTCTGGTCCAGGTCATCTTACACACACCACGTAGACACCCAGCTCAACACAACCATGAGAACTATAACTGGAACAATCCGCTCAACACCACTCCCCTGGCTCCCTGTACTGTCAAACATAGCCCCTCCACACATCCGGCGAGCAGCATTAACTCAAAGGATGCTCCAAAAAGTTAAAGATTCTCCTCACTTACCAATCCATGCAGATATCTATGCCCCACCCACTGCCCGGCTTTCATCCAGACGGCTGATTTGGAAAAACCCTCCCCCAGCTGACTTTACCATCCAGACAGCTTGGCAAGTGGAATGGGAGACCAAGGAGGTCCCAAACAAACACCTGGTGACAAACCCCAACCAACAGGTCCCGGGCACCAACCTCCCAAGGAGACAGTGGTCTACACTTAATCGCTTCAGGACTGGACATAGCCCCTGCTTGGCCAGCCTTCACAGATGGGGCAGTAGCCCCAGCCCACTGTGCGCATGTGGAGAGGAGCAAACAATGGAACACATCATAGAGGCTTGCCTGCTCCAAAGACTGGAAGGAGGATTACACACCCTCCATACAGCAAACCAGGAGGCAACTGCTTGGCTTAAGGACTTTGCATTCGCTAAATAAATAAATGTGTAATCCTGCTGCACAAATACAAAAAAGTCCTTGGTGGAAGTATGCACTCTCAGATCATCACCAAAATCTAATCATCTGTTCCCCATGCCATTACACACCTTTCCTGAAAATTTCATCAAAATCCGTTCATAACTTTTGGAGCATTGCTGCTAACACACTGTGATAAGATAAGAGCCTTGGCTGAGGTATGCATTCTCAGATCATCAGCAAAATATAATGGGTTCTCCTCTAGCCCAAGAACCACCTCTGGTGAAAATTTCATCCAAACCCATCCAGTAGTTTTTGTGTAATCCTGCTGCACAAATACAAAAACGCCCTTGGTGGAGGTATGCACTCTCAGATCATCACCAAAATCTAATCATCTGTCCCCCGTGCCATTACACACCTTTCCTGAAAATTTCGTCAAAATCCGTTCATAACTTTTTGAGTTATGTTGGTAACAGACAAACAGACAGAAAGACAAACAGACAAACCCTAGTAAAAACATTACCTCCTTGGCGGAGGTAAAAATCCTGAAAGATTATTATGGCCTGCAAAATATAGTTTAGTTACAGTGTTAAAGAATGCAAGTATTACATATATGATGTAATTAAGGCATAGGTACAATGTAATTATTACATAGTTTTGCCTTATTATCCCATTCTCGGGCACATGCGCATGCAGCGACAGGCAGCTGGTGAAAAAGTCCGTCGTCTGTGTGTCTTGTTTTTATGCACTTTAATGTGTTTTTACGAAATTCTCTGTGTCGTTTCTGTCCTGGAATGTTTGTGGACTGTATGGCGAAGAGCTCCCTGGTTCCATCAATATGGACTTCCTCCCCTTTTTTGCACTGCTGCTACTTTTCCTCCAGCTCTTTGTCTCTGAGGTAAACGCGATCGGCATCATGGCGGGCAGAATACATTATTCCAGGGACATGTTGCTGCATTTAAACACGGTTGATGGAGCAGCTGTGATTGAGCCTAAGCCGCAACTGCCAGACTTTATTTTGAGAGACGGATACAGCGGTGAAAAGAGAGACGGGAGAGACGGGAGAAGGAAACGCGGAAATCGTGGAGGCGTGAAATTGCGCCTGAGAAGACGTCAGTTTGGTAACATTCCTCTTCCTTCTATGATTTTTGGGAACGTACAATCTCTGAGAAACAAGGTGGATGAAATTCAAGGGAATGTACGCTACCAGAAGGACTTTAAGAACTGCTGTGTCATGGCTTTCACCGAGTCTTGGCTTAATGCGCATGACTGAGACGCAGACCTGTGGATTGACGGCTTTGGAGCCCCACTGCGCTCGGATCGGCAGGAAGAGGTAACAGGGGAACGTCAGGGGGGCGGCGTATGTTTATACATTAATAAGCAGTACTGCACATCTGTCACGGTCAGAGAGCGCATCTGTACACCCGATGTGGAGCTGCTGTCTGTGTCACTACGCCCCTTTTATTTGCCTCGCGAGTTCCCCCAGCTTTTCATCACAACTGTGTACATTCACCCGAGGGCAGACGCTGACTCCGCCTCCAGCACCATCTTTGATGTGGTCCAGCGGCTGCAATCAATTTCTCCAGAGGCGCCAAACTTCATTCTTGGGGATTTTAACCATGTTTCTTTAAAGAAGACACTTAAAAACTTTTATCAGTATGTCTCCTGCCCAACCAGGCGAAAAAAGACATTGGACCTGTGCTATGGATCCATAGAGAGGGCCTATAAATCACTCCCCCTTCCTCCTGTAGGATCCTCAGATCACAACTGTGTACATTTGCTGCCCACATATAAAACTGCTCTCAGAAGAGGCAAGGTGGAGACGAGAGACATTGATGTGTGGACAGAAGATTCAGTGCACAGCCTCCAGGAATGCTTTAACTGTACAGACTGGGAGATGTTCACACTGGCCTGCGGGGATGATTTGGACTCTTTAGTGGACGTCACATGCTCATACATGGCTTTCTGTAAAAATAAGATCGTTCCACGTAAACGTGTCAAAATATATCCCAACAACAAGCCATGGGTTACAAAATCAGTTAAATCCTGCTTACAGAGGAAAGCACTTGCCTTTAAACAGGGGTCTGTTTCTGAGCTACAGGTTGCCACAAAAGAGCTGAAGTCCGAAATTTTAAGAGCAAAACAGAATTATAAATCAGAATTGGAAAGCAAGATGGCAACAAAGAAACTTGGTTCAGCCTGGGCTAGTATGAAAACTATTGCAGGCCTTCAGAGCACAGAGCGCAGTAATCTTGTGTTTTTAGATGGTTTTAATTCAGACACAGAGCTGGCTAATGCCTTAATTGTTTTTATGGTCGTTTTGACTCCTTTGATTTTAGCACAGAAACCCAAGATTTGAAACAGAAACTCAAAGACAATCAGCACTTTAATATTGAGGTGCAGGATGTTAAAAGGGAGTTCTGCACTGTAAAAGTGAACAAAAGTCAGGGCCCTGATAATATATGTGGGCGCTTGGTAAAGTCCTGTGCACATGAACTGAGTCCTATATTTCATTACATTTTCAATAAGTCCTTACAGACACAACATGTGCCCAAGATCTGGAAAGAAGCCGTGGTTGTTCCCGTTCCAAAATCCAGCTGTCCTAAAACGGTAAATGACTTTAGACCAGTTGCTTTGACTTCAATTTTAATGAAAATTTTTGAAAAACTGGTCAGATGTGAGGTCCTAAAGCAGACTGAGCATGCATTGGATCCTCTGCAGTTTGCCTATAGGCCTCACAGAGGAGTGGAGGATGCCGCTGTCACACTATTTATCACGGTGGCGCAGTGGTTAGCACTGCAGCAGCACAGTTTACCCTCGGCTGGGGGATCGCGGGGATCATGAGATCGTGGGTTCGATCCCTGCCCCCGGCCAACAGTGATCTGTGTGGAGTTTGCATGTTCTCCTCGTGTAGCGTGGGTTTACTCCGGGATTTCTCCGGTTTCCTCCCACATGCCAAAAACATGCAGGTTAGGGATACGGGGCGCTTGCACACGCAGCGACCGGCAGCAGGTGGCCTGTCACCAGACTGCAGAACAAATCTACCTATGGGTACAAAATAAGTACAAAAAAAAAATGCTTTTTAAACATCTGGATTTTAATGGGACACACGCCAGGCTTTTATTTGTGGACTTTTCCTCCGCCTTTAATACAATCCAACCTCATATCTTAGTTGAAAGGCTCCTGCAACAATTTGATTTGAGCAATAATCTGGTGGGTTGGATTCTGGATTTCTTAACCAACAGGACCCAGAGAGTAAGGGTCAATGGTACATTGTCTGACCTAAAGTGCTCTTCTACTGGCTCTCCTCAGGGGTGTGTGTTGTCACCACTACTCTTCATCCTGTACACAGACATGTGTCGGAGCAGACATGACAACAGACACATTATAAAGTATGCTGATGACTCAGTTATTGTCAGTCTCCTCCAGGACGGTGAGAGTGGCCACGGCCCAGTAGTTGATGATTTTGTTCACTGGTGTGAGGATTCCTACCTGCAGCTGAATACGACAAAAACTAAAGACATGATTATTGACTTTAGGAGGAAAACTCCAAGGCACAAAGTCACCGTACTAAAAGGCCAGACCACCGAATGTGTACAATCCTACAAATATCTTGGGACGATTATTGATAGTAATTTAAACTTTTAAGAGAACTGTGAAAGGGTGTGCAAAAAGGGTCAGCAACATTTGCATTGCTTGAGAAAACTTGCACGCTTCCAAATTGACCGAACCATAATGACAATGTTTTATCGGGCTTTTATTGAATCTGTTTTATCCTTTTCTTTAGTGTCATGGTTTGGTCAGATAAAACTGAAACAGAGGAAATCCTTGGATCAGGTAGTTAGATGGTCCAGTCGTTTGCTTGGTGAGTCACAGCTGAGCCTGACATCCCTGTACACCAGACAAGTACAGAGGATGGCTACCTCCATTTTAAATGATGACTCCCACCCTTTGCACTGCAACTTTCAGCTTCTTCCCTCAAGACGGAGGTTTGCTGTCCCAAAAAGTAAAACCCAGTGCTACAAAAACAGCTTTGTTCCTGCTGCTGTCAAAGAGTTGAACAAGCTGTAACAATATATTGCACATAATTTAGGTACCTATTTATTAACTCCATTTTATATTTACTTATTTTTGTAGGATGTTACTTGGGTTCTAAATATTTTATTGGGTTTTAGACCTTTGAATTTTTAACCTCTTTGACTAGTTTTTAACTTTTAATATGACCCTTCTCTCTTACCTCTGGTTTTTCTCCCATCTCTTTGTCTTTTTATACCCTGATTGATGGAGCCTTGAGTATTTTTATCATGTTTATAGTCAGCTTCATGTGTGCCTGTGTTTGTGTCTATGTTGAATGTAATTTGTGGCTTGTAAATATGGATGTCACCAGACTGCAAAACAGATCTACCTATGGGTACAAATAAAGTAACCTGAACCTGAACCTGAACCTTAATCATGGCACACATCCACTGTAATTACACTGTACTTACGTTGTACCTATGACATATATATTTATGTTGTATTTCCATTGCAATTACATTGTACTTGCACCATTGTTATGTTTTAATTAGCAGCCCTTCACTAGACTGTTAATGACAGAGTAGCTCCTTCCAGCCTGATGAAACCAGTACAATAGCACCCAGATCTCCTCACCTTTGAACTTCACCTTAGCACAACCTGGATGTAGACCCACCCGCTGATCATTGTGTGTGAGTTTGGATAGCATTGGAGCAATTGCCTAGGAGGAGTCATGATTCCTTTGAAATGTGGACGGATGGACAGATGACCAAAGGGCACAACATTGCATTGGCTCCTTTGAGCTTCATCAGAATTTGCTAAAACTGTTTAAACCCCAGCTTTAAAGACCAAAATTTGTTCATTTATATGGGATAAATTGATTGATTCCAAATGTGGATTAGCTTTAACAGTATCCATCCAGCCCTCTTTTACAACTTATCTGGGCCCCAGCTGTCTTATGGACCATAACCAGGTCACCAGGCACTTCAATTCAATTCAATTCAATTCAATTCAATTCAACTTTATTTATATAGCGCCATTTCACAGCAACAGTCATCTCATAGCACTTTCAATTGTAGGGCAAACCCCCACAGTTGCAGAAAAACCCCAGCAATCAGGTGATCCCCTGTGAGCAAGCGCTTGGCGACGGTAGAGAGGAAAATCTCCCTTTTAACAGGAAGAAACCTCCAGCAGAACTAGGCTCAGGGAGGGGCAGTCATCTGCTGCAACTGGCTGGGGGGTGAGGGGATAGAGAAGATGAAAAGAACAGACATGTAGAGAGCAAACAGCACGATGGGGACTCAGTCTATGGGAGAGAACAAACAGATGTTAATGACCAGCATAAAATAAATATTTCATTGAGAGTGAAGAAAGGAGTGAAGCCCAGTGCATTATTGGAGGTCCCCCGGTTGTCTAAACCTATTAGCAGCATAACTAAGGGAGGGTTCAGAGACACATGATCCCTCCTTAATTGTAGGCTATATCAAAAAGGAAGGTTTTAATCCTATTCTTAAAAAAACTGAGATTGAGTCTGACTCCCGAATCCAGATTGGCAGCTGGTTCCACAGGAGAGGAGCTTGATAACTGAAGGCTCTGCCTCCCATTGTACTTGTAGAGATTCTAGGTATTACAAGTAATCCTGCATTTTGGGAGCGTAGTGCTCTATTAGGATAATATGGTAGTATCAGATCTTTTAAATAAAAAGGGGCCTGATTGTTTAGAGCTTTGTAAGTAAGAAGAAGGATTTTAAACTTAATTCTAAACTCTATGGGAAGCCATTGAAGGGAGGCCAGAACCGGAGAGATATGATCTCTCTTTCTAGTACCTGTTAAAACTCTTGCTGCAGCATTTTGGATCAACTGAAGACTTTTTAAAGATGTTTTAGGACAACCTGATATTAAAGAGTTACAATAATCTAATCTCGAACTAACAAAAGCGTGGATCAGTTTCTCAGCATCTCTCTGAGACAAGATGCTCCTAATCTTGGCAATATTACGCAAATGATAGAAGGCAGTCTTAGAAACAAATTTAATATGTGAATTGAAAGACAGATCTTGATCAAAAATAACTCCAAGGTTCCTCACAGAGCTATTAAGAGAAAGAGTAACTGCATCCAAACTAAAAGTTTGATTTGGAAAGGTATTTCTAAGGTTTTTTGGACCAACAAGAATGACTTCAGTCTTATCTGAATTTAATAGCAGGAAATTGCAAGTCATCCAAGCTTTGATTTCCTTAAGACAGCCATCTAACTTGGCTAATTGATTACTATTATCTGGCTTCATTGACAGATATAATTGTGTGTCATCTGCATAACAATGAAAATGTATACAGTGATTTCTAATAATGTTGCCTAACGGAAGCATATATAAACTAAAAAGAGTAGGGCCTAGCACAGATCCCTGTGGAACTCCATGACTGAGCTTTGAGTTGAAAGAAAACTCATTATTGACATGAACAAACTGGAACCTATCAGATAAATAAGATCTAAACCACTGCAACGAAGTTCCATTAAGTCCAACATAGTGTTCTAATCTATCAAATAGAATATTATGATCAGTAGTATCAAAAGTTGCACTAAGGTCTAAAAGGACAAAAACAGAAACAAGTCCATTATCAGATGGAATAAGGAGGTCATTAGTGACCTTCACTAAGGCTGTTTCAGCACTATGATGGATTCTAAACCCAGATTGAAACTCTTCAAGTAAACCATTTCCTTGCATGTGGTCAAATAATTGCGTTGCAACAACTCTTTCTAAGATTTTTGAAATGAAAGGGAGATTAGAGATTGGTCTATAGTTTGCTAAAACTCCTGGATCCAGCGTTGGCTTTTTGAGTAAGGGTTTAATTTACAGCCGTTTTAAAAGCCTGTGGTACATGGCCTAAAGTTAATGAAGAATTGATTATTTGAAGAATAAAGCTACCAATAAGTGGGAAGACTTCTTTAAATAACCTGGTAGGAATAGGGTCTAAAAGACAAGTTGAAGGCTTGGATGAGGAAATTATTTTGTCTAACTCTGAAAGGTCAATTGGAGTAAACTCATCCAAACAAATATCAATTGAAGGAGTTGTAGTAGTTACTGTATTTAAGTTAATGGTGGGAAGAATCTGATTGATTTTATCTCTGATAGATGAAATTTTATTACTGAAAAAGTTCATAAAGTCCTGACTAGTAAGCTCTAAGGGAATGCTAGGATTTACAGAGTCCTGACTCTTTGTCAGCCTGGCTATAGTGCTGAAAAGAAACCTAGGATTATTCTTGTTCTCTTCTATTAATGCAGAATAATAACTCGTTCTAGCTTTTCTAAGAGATTTTTTATAAATTAAAAGATGATTTCTCCAAGCTAAATAGATTTCATCTGAATTAGTGGAGCGCCATTTTCTTTCTAATTGACGAGTCTTCTGTTTTAAGCTACAAGTTTCTGTATTGAACCAAGGGGTTAGAAATCTCTGATTAGACTTTTTCTTTTTTAAAGGGGCCACCATGTCTAGAGTCTGATGCAGAGAAGCTGTAACACTATCTACCATGCTATCAATTACAGAAGTTCTGTTGTGTTGACACATGGCATAGAGGAAACAATCTGCATAAATTTGGTAACAACATCATCTGAGAGGCATCTACTGTAGTAATATTTTTCTTTAGGAGCCAAATAGTCAGAAATAGTCAAATCAAAGGTTAACAGACAATGGTCTGACAGTATAGGGTTAAGAGGAGACACTACCAGATTTTCTATTTCTATGCCATATGTCAGAACAAGGTCCAACGTATGGTGGAGATAATGGGTAGAATTTCCTACTTTCTGAGAAAACCCCATTGAGTCTAATATTGAATTAAATGCCATATTAAGGCAATCACTATCTGTATCTACATGTATATTAAAGTCCCCTACTATAATTATTCTATCTGATTTCAGCACTAAATCAGCTAACAATTTGGCAAATTCGGATAAAAACTCTGAGTAGGTTGATGGAGGACGATAAACTATGGCAAATAAAATTGAGTTTAGCCTAAAATTGCTAAAATGCCCAATACTGAGGACCAGGCCCTCAAAGGAATGATAACGTGTTTTTTGCTTTACATTAACTAGTAATTTGGAATGGTAAATTGTTGCTACTCCTCCTCCATGACCAGAACTTCTGGGATTTTGACAGTTTAAATAACCAGAGGAAGTTGATTCGTTTAAACCAACATAATCCTCTTGTCCTAGCCAAGTCTCTGTAAGGGATATTAAATCAATCTGATGATCAATTAACAGATCATGGACTAGCAGAGACTTGGGAGTTAGAGACCTAATATTTAACAAACCGCATTTAATTTTTAAATTATGAGGAGGAACAGAGGCCAAATCATTCAATTTAGAGGCTTCATGTTTAATTTGAGTTTTACCAACTTTTTGTTTAATCACTTTGGGATGCTTATATATTATATTTTTATTTGCTTTGGAGGGAGCAGACAATGATTCTCTGATAGGGAAGACAGGGGCTAAGCTGAGGGGTGGCGGATGAAGCGGAGCTGCAGAGAGGCATGTAAGACTGCGACTCTGCTTCCTGGTCCCAACTCTGAGTTGTCAATGTTTTGGAAATTTGGATAAAAATGATGCCAGATTGTTAGATAAAAGACATGCACCATCCAAAGTGGGATGGATGCCGTCTCGTTTAATTAGACCAGGTTTTCCCCAAAATGAGCTCCAATTGTCAATGTAGCCCACATTGTTTGCAGGACACCACACAGACAGCCAGAGGTTGAAGGATGACAAGCGACTAAACATGTCATCACTGATCAGATTGGGGAGGGGCCCAGAGAATACTACAGAGGCAGACATTGTTTTGGCAAAGTCACACACCGATTCCACGTTAAGTTTTGAGACTTCCGACTGCCGGAGTTGGACATCGTTAATGCCGGCATGTTTAACAATTGTGGAGTATTTACAGTTACTTTTAGCCAGCATTTTCAAATTTGACTCGATGTCGCCTGCTCTGGCCCCAGGAATGCATTTGACTATGGCCGCTGGAGTCTCTAGGTTCACGTTTCTGACTACAGAGTCACCAATGATCAGAGTTTTTTCCTCAGCGGGTGTGTCGCTGAGCGGGGAAAAACGATTAGAAACATGAACAGGTTGGTGGTTAACTGGGGCTTTGCAGCTAGGCTTCCTTCTCACCATCACCCACCCAGTCTCCTCGCTGCTGAGGAGGACTGGAGGACCGCTAGCAGGCCCTATGCTAGGGAGCTCCACTGCAGCTAAGGGACGTCCGTCAAGATTAACTGGCGCAGACGGTGTTTCAATGCAGCGGAGCCGGGATTCCAAATCAGACAACCTCACCTCGAGCGCCTCAAAAAGACAACATTTATTACATTTACCGTTATCACTAAAAGAGGCAGAGGTTTAGCTAAACATCTGACGGAGAGAGCACACCAGAGGAGAAGGGGAAGGAGAGCTAGTAGCCATAGCAAGAGGCTAACCCGAAGCTAACACAAACACCGATGAAAGGTGAACAGAAGGCTAAAGAGGGTGATTAGATGACACTGAATGCTCACACAGGTGCAAGAGGCTTGATAAACAGAAGTGAGAGCTAACGGTAGATGGAAAAAAGTGATTAAAATACAATTAAAGGCAAAATCCTCAGGAGAATGAGGAGAGCTAACCACAGAGCAAACCACAGACAGCCAGCAACTTGCCCTTGAGACCTGTTCACCCCAAAATGGTCAGGGTATACTGGGTCGTTGTAACCTTTTTATGGAGACCCAGTGGATCGCTCTTGGTCTGGCCCTCCACTCAGGACCGATTTGTGTTGGGAGACCCTACCAGGGGCAGATTGTCCCCAACAACATAGCTCTGGGGATTATTGCGGCACACAAACAGCATGTAAGGTGGAGGGGTTATATTTCATTAATAGAATATGTAAAAGTATTTGCTGGACTTGTGGAATCTGATCAGACCTAAATGAAACAGTCATTGTCGCCCCCGACAGACTGCTGTGATGGTGATGATGATGCCTTATTCATATCTACTGAATAAGCATCTGTTCTGGATGATAAAGACTGGCAGTTAATGAGCATCTTTTGATCTTTACATGTTTCCATCCTGCAGCAATCCAAGCCATCATAATTACACCCCCTCTGTCTGAGTCACAAAGCATCAGACCCAGGGAAGTCACATTCGCGCGGCTGACATAGAAATGTATTCTCACAAGGCTTTTATAAAAGAAGCTGAAGTGCCCATTTCTGAGTGACTCAAGAAGTTCTCTTTTTTTCCTGTAACCTTTCCTGTCTCCCAAAAATTAGATGAAAGTAGTTGGCATTTTATGTTCTTCCCTCCTCTCTCCTTGCTGCGTCACTGTCACATCACATCTGCCTGGGTTCATGACCAGAACTTTGCCCGACTCCCAGTGCAGGAGCTTCAGCATTTTTAATATGAGACTGAAAATGAAAGTTAATCATAGGCCTATTTTGCCTCATATGATTTATCGCTTTTAGTTTGATTAATGTCTCCAAAAATGAAGCGAGCAGACTGCAGTGGCTGCAGAACACTGTCTTAAAGTGTTCATCAGTTTATAGCAATGAGCACAAATGCAGTCCAGTATATTGTAACGTCGGGGCCATTTTAAGGGGGCCAGGGATTTCCCAGCATGCTTTGCCAGTTTGAAACGTTACTGTGTGTGTTAAATGTGTTATTTCTGGGTTATACTGCTGTGTCATTATAACTGCATTATAATGACCCAGCAGTGTTTAGCAGGATTAGGGCAAGATGTATCATGTGTGTGTAACCGTGATGTAAACAGAGGTCTGTGGGAATGACCTCCCCTCCACTCTGTAGCACAGGGCAAGTCGGGGGGTTGGGGTGTACAAAATAAATCTGGTTGATCAGAGCCATCTGCTCCATTGTCTTTTTGTGTGAACCCCTACAAACGTCACAATATGTTTGCACATTGGTAGCCTATTTTTCTTAACTTGAGTGCAAATAGTATCAAAAAAGAAAATTTGTGTTATGGTTGCTCTTGACTTTGCTCTTAAAATGGACATATTATGCCTTTTTTCAACATGTTGCACAGTTCCAAGGAAATACCTTTGTAAAATTTTACAGCGCCATTGTCTACTCAGATTAAACACCCTTCTTCAAAATGACACATTTTAATGCAAGTTTATTCAAATGTTAATGAGTCACAGTCAATCTTGCCCTCTCTCAGTTATCACTTCTGAAATCTATGGTTGAGGCTAATTTTAGCCCGCTAGCTCTGGTTGTCTAACACAGCCCGAGTTAACTAATGTAAAGTTGGCTAAATGTGAGAGGTTAAAGGCTCCAATAAATGTGTGGTCTGAGTGGTTGAGAGGTTAAGTCTGATCCCTGGTATATAATAAGCACAAAAACCACCCTGAATGAGAGAGTGGCTGGCTCTGCTAGCTGCAGCTGTCACTGGTGGAAGAGCTGACCCCTGGTCAGAGTATACAAACTAATATAGTGTCTAGAATGAGAGACCCTACATGTTCAAGTTTTGGCAGATGATCAAACTGGACTGTTGGAAAGGGTGCATGAATTATAGGTCGAAGATAACCTAGACCATCTACCAGTGTGATTACAGAGCCAACCTGGCCAAAATATTTTAAAAAAGCCAGAATAATGCCTGTAAAGGTGATACGTATATGATTGTCCATGGATTAATGAAAAAGCTATTGTCTGCTGGGGTCAGTAGAATATCTACAAACCCCAATTCTATTGAAGTTGAGACATTGTGCAAAACAGAATACAATGATTTGCAAATCCTCTTCAACCTATATTCAGTTGAATACATGACAAAGACAAGCTATTTAATGTTCAAACTGATCAATTTAATTTTTTTTTGTAAATATTCTGTCATAAGCTCCCCGTGCGCTTTTCCACAGTGCACGGAGGGGAAGGAAGAATGGATTTAAGTGCAGGGTTACACCAAACACACATTTATTAATACACAAATAGAGAGCCCCAAACGGTGAAAACATACAAAAAGACAACACACTTATATTGGGCGTTCCTGGGCCGGTAATCGTCCAGCGAACGCATGAGGGGAAGTAATTAACCACCGGAGCGTCCTGGAGCTAGCATCACTCAAAAGACGCTGGGAACCACGGCAGCAATGGAGGTGGCTAATACATTCCAGCACACATTCTAGCATTTAGCTTGTGGCTAGCGTGATTAGCAATCTTTTTTAAGTGTTTTCAACAACTTGAAACATCAGTATCTTTGTCTATGAGGTGTTAAACACATGGTAACCATATAACAGTGTCACAACTCCGATTGGTTTTTAAAGAACAATACATTAATACTAATAATAATATTATTACTAATTATAATTATAATTATACTAATTATAATTACTAGTATACTAATAACTAATAATATTAATCAATACATTCTTCTGCTGCACATCCACCAACCACAATGCTCCACACTGTGTCTATATACAGTATATATATATATATTAATATGTACATATGTATACTAGCTGCTCTTGTTTTTTCTTGCCTTCTGATTGTTGCTCTGAGTGTTGCTATCCCTGTGCTGTTGCAATCCTGGAATTTCCCCATTGTGGGACTAATAAAGGCTTATCTTATCTTATTAAGACATAATAGTCACAGTCAACATGGTGTTAGCATTAGCATTAGCATTTCTTACTGGAGTTCACAATGAGAGAGTCCACGAACAATAGCGGCTCAATCCCCTTAATGTTCACACAGATTCCAACCCTGACAAATAAACAACATGGCAACAGTTTGCCTACAGTGTAGGGTGTTCACTCGTAAGCTCTTAGTCTTCTCAGTGTTGATCTCTATTCCTGTCATTTTAGCAACAATATTTAGATTATCTGCCTTTGCTTGCATGTGTCCATGGGTGTGTGCATGTAGACTAATGTCATCTGTGAAGTCCAGATCCTCCAGCTTTTGGGTAAGGGTCCACTGGATACCCCTTGGCTGGTTCATTGCAGTTTTCATCACCCAGTTGATCACCAGCGTGAAGATCATGGGAGACAAGAGGCATCCTTGCCTGACACCTGTGTTGACAGTAAATGGAGGTGAGAAGTCAGTGTTGTGTATGATTCTGCAGTTGTTCTCCCTGTACAAGCTCTGAATAATACAGACAATCTTCTGGGGAATACCATAGTGTCTCAGGATTCTCCAGATGGTTGTTCTGTCCACCATGTCAAAAGCTCCTTTAAAATCAATAAAACTGACATATAGTGGAGAATGCCATTCTAGGGACTGTTCAGTGATGATCCAGAGCGTTGCTATCTGGTTTAAGATTGTCAGGGTCTGGGGAAAGGACCATACGGTCATTCCCACTCTTGAGGTTATTTCTGTTTCTTTGTTTTATGTCAAGGTCTGGGGGAAGGACCATACCATCATTCCCACTCTTGATGTTATTTCTGTTATATATACAGTATATGCTGTATATATATATATATATGTGGCCGACACACATTGTGGGCTCACGCTGCCACAGAGACAGGACTGAATGTGTATTGTGGGGTGTCACGTCTGCAAGGACTAAGGACTCGAATCTACAGGAGGTAACAAGGAAGTGTGAGATTTGTCTCTTTGTCCCACAGAAGACGCCCCGGAGGGTATTCCGGTTCATCAGGAAATGAGAGACAATGGTGAAGCTTCAAGGGGATGCTTTGTAACTGTATGTTGACTGAAGACACCATGTGACTTGAATTCTGATGCTGGAAATGTATAAAAGGGTGTTGAAGTATGATTCTTTCTCTTTCCTGCTTTGAGAATGCTAGAAGCTGCGTTCTGTCAAATAAAGCTGGTTTTATGACTGAAACTCAGCCTCGTTATTTGAGCATGCTTCTACATATATATATATATAGATAGATAGATAGATAGATAGATAGATAGATAGATAGATAGTGTAGTGTCTGAAATAACGAGAAGGCGAAGTGATGTTTATACAGTTTATTAACAAGAACTATAGCACATATAGGGAGACCCTACCGCGAGTACGGGAGTGTGGCAAGGAGACCGGAGGTCTTCTGCCTCAGGCTTTTATAGTACAGGTGGCGCCGCTTCCTATAGGTGGGGCCTCACCCCTCCCAGCCTAGGGCACCGTCATACTAATATATAATATTCCTATCCTACATCCCCCCCCCGAAAAAAAACTGCAACCACACTAATTACCCAACCAATAAATTTATACCTGAATCACACTCTAATACGGGGGAGCAGGCCTATCCATTCACACAACACTGGCTCAGCAGAACCCTCCGCTATTTAAATATAAGAGTCTCTGAAAGAAAAACGAGCCACTCACTGAACTAAAATAATCCCTCCTAAGCTAAACACATAGAAACTAAACACAGAAAATGTGGTACCCGTCCCATAAACCCACAGAATATAAGTAAACATGTTAACAGGGAACTCCCCAAAATAAAGACACACAAAAACCAGTTTCACACAATGGGCAATAACCATTCCATTCACACTCAGGCATTACAGCACCTTACACACACAACAGTCACACACACACTCACAACAGTGGTCTTGTGCCTATCAAATGACTCACCCTAACACAAAGGTAATTATGTCCCTAATGAGACCACCCACGGCCATAAAGACCAGCCTGTGAAAGGGGAATCACCTCAGCAACATGTGCTGGAAATAAAAGTTAAAATACAACACTTTACGACTTC
This sequence comes from Pholidichthys leucotaenia, assembly GCA_020510985.1. Classification (NCBI taxonomy): domain Eukaryota; kingdom Metazoa; phylum Chordata; class Actinopteri; order Cichliformes; family Pholidichthyidae; genus Pholidichthys; species Pholidichthys leucotaenia. The sequence goes on from CM035841.1 coordinate 340,604,783, forward strand.
CGGGCTGGGCACTATGGTGGTAGCAGCTTAACGCTGAAGCTCCCAGATCCCACCCGTGAAAATACCATGAAAATCAGATTTAACGAATTTATGGAAGAGTGAAAATCAAAAGACAAAGTCATTATGCCTAAAGGAAAACAGAAGAGCACATTTAAACAGAAGAGAACATTTACCAGGCCAAGACATGCATCAGCCGGAGAAATTGACCTCGAAGACAACAACCTCTCGGAAATGGAGGAGCAAAATGAGGCTAGCAACACGGCTAGCTTAAAAACGATACTTCAAGAATTAAGAGAATTTCGCCGAGTGTTGGGCTGAATTTTGTGAACTTAAAGACGAAATAAAAAGGACAAACAACAGAGTGGACCAGGCTGAGGACCGAATCATGGAAGCAGAGGAAAGAATAAAAGGGCTGGAAGAAACCACGCTGGAATTACTTAAATGACAGACAAGACTGGAGGCTAAGCTAACCGACCTGGAAGGAAGACTAAGAAGGGACAACATAAGAATTCATGGTCTGAAAGAAGGAGTCGAGGATGGTTTCACCACAATGGCTGCATGCGTGGAAACCATACTGAGTGAAAAGTTGGAAATTCCCCAATCCACTGACTTGAAGATAGAAAGGGCGCACTGTTCATTAGCCCCAAGGCCGTTGGCGGAAGCCCCCCCCCCCTTCCCCTGCAATCGGTGGTGGTGAAGTTTTCCAACTTCAGAACAAAAGAAGAGGTTTTGAGACTGGCTTGGCAGAAAAAAGGATTTATGCACCAAGAAAGAAAAGTTTTTGTGGAGCATGACTATGCCCCGGAGGTCCTTAAAAAACGTTGGGAATACAATGACGCTATAAAGGTTCTAAGAGAGAAGAAACTGCACTTTCAAACCCCATTCCCGGCGAAGCTGAGGGTTTTTTTTACGGGGAAGAGACGTGTCTCTACAACTCGGCGGAAGAAGCAACCAGGGATACAGCGAGAAGAGAGATCCCGGTACCGGTGTATAAACCCGCAGCAGACCCGATCGAAAGAATCAAGGCTCAAACGGGGTGCACACAGAGACCCTCAAAATCCACGGGCCAGCAGCGGGAAACCCAGCACCAGGGCTATAAGGAAAAACTGGACGCTTTCAGGAGGGAATAACGATATTTTTAGTCAATATGCACATCCAACCCTCCTCCTACAAGGTAATAAACATTAAAGGAGATGCAGAATCAGCAAATATGAGGTGGTAAAACATTTCATGGAACAGTCATAATATTAGAAACAAATAAGTCTTAAAAAAAAAAACTTGTTAAAATAGAAATGTGACAATGAACCACATGAACTCTCCACACTAACAAATATTGTATTACCGTGATTGTTTGCTGTGATGGTGGTGGGAGGTAGCGCATAATTTCATAGGGTATAGGCATAAAAAAAAAAATCTATACAAGTTCGGATTGGGATCTGAAAATCACGTTAAAAACATGGGACAACTTACAGGGGTAAGAGAGGGCTCTCAACACGTAACAAAATTTGAGGAATTTCCCTCAGAGCCAACACACCATCAAGGCTCCTCTAAGGTCGCTAAAAAGACCTCAGTTCAGGAAGATCTTTTGACAGTTTTATGTTTTAAAGTTTTATATACTATGTTCTTAATGTTTTTTATGTTCTTTATGCTCTTTCAGTTTTTGAGTAGCATAAAAGAGGGCCACTATACTATTATACTAAATAAGACAATACAATGGAGAAACGGGGTTCAACCAAAATAATCTCATATAATGTAAAAGGGATCCTGAATCCAGTTAAAAGATCCAAGATTCTAGGCAAAATGAAAAAAGACAAAGCAGGAATAATATTTTTACAGGAGACCCACCTAACAGACTTGGAACACACTAAACTTAATAGACAAGGGTTTAAACTGATCTCTTCATCTTCATATAAGTCAGGGAGGAGGAGAGGGGTAGCAACATTGATCTCAACCAAAATTATATTTGAAAAAAATCAGAACACAAAGATAAAGAAGGGAGATTTAGCATGGTACTTGGTCGGCTAGAGGGAGAAGATATCACCCTGCTGAATGTATATGCACCTCCAGGGACTAACTGGAAATTCTATGAAAATGTATTTGACCTAATGATAACTAAAGCCCAAGGTTTAGTGATATGTGGTGGAGACTTCAGTCTATGACTGAACCCATACTGGGATGCATCAGGTAATTCTCCACATCAAAATAACACTCAAAGTAGAAAAACTAGGATGCTACTAAATGAAATGGGAATCTGTGACGTGTGGAGGGAATTCAACCCCAGAGTAAAAGATTATACATTTTACTCAGCACCACATTCATCATATTCAAGGACTGACTATTTTTTTATGTTTAATAGAGACATTGGAAGAGTAAAAACATGTAAAATAGGACTGACGGATCTCTCTGACCACAGTCCGATCTATATGGACTTAAATAACCAAAAATACACAAATAATACATTTTCTTGGAGGTTAAATTCAAATGTGCTGAAAGGACCACTGAAAGATGAATTGGAATCAGATATTCTCAGATATTTGGAAGAAAATGATAATGGAGAAGTATCCCCTTTAATACTGTGGGACACATGCAAAGCTGTAATAAGGGGAAAGATTATTGCAAAACTGGCACTCCAAAAGAAATTGAGACAAGAAAAACTAATCACATTAGAGTCAGAACTTAAGAAACTAGAAAAAGAGCACAAAGACAACACTCATTCTAATGACTCGCTCAAAATTAAGGAAATAAAAAAAACAAATGAACGAGATCTACACAACAGAAATCCAGAAGAAACTTACATTTCTGAAACAAAAATATTATGAAACAGGTAGCAAATCGGCAAAATTACTAGCCTATAAATTGAGGAAACAACAAACGGAGAGAGCAATCTACAAAATCAGAGACCCAGTATCAAAGGAAATAAAAATTAGAATTCAGGAAATTCATAAAAGCTTCGAGAATTACTACAAGAACTTGTACTCCCTCAAAAAACACAGACACATCCAAAGCCTTCCTAAATACATTAAATCTTCCCCAACTTACTGAGTCACAAAATAAAAAACTATTGGCAGAAATACAACCTAAAGAATTAGAAAAAGCAATTATGAAACTTAAAGCTAACAAATCCCCAGGAGCAGATGGTTATACAGCAGAGTGGTACAAAACTTTTAGACAGCAACTATCTCCCCTCCTCCTGAAAACATTTAGCTATGTCCTCCACACAGGGGAAGTTCCCCCCTCCTGGAGAGAAGGAGTCATTGCAGTCATACCTAAACCTGAAAAGGATAAATTAGACTGCTCCAACTACAGACCAATGAGTGTGTTAAATCAGAACTGTAAACTTTTTACCGCTATCCTTGCCAAAAGGTTAGAAAATATACTGACAGACTTAATTCATTTGGACCAAACAGGTTTTATAAGACAAAGACAGACACAAGATAACATTAGACGCACTTTACACATAATTCATCACATAAAAAAATATAATTTAAATGCAGCCATACTGGGATTAGACGCTGAAAAAGCATTTGATTTGGTTGACTGGTCTTTCCTATGTAGAATCTTGTCCAGTTTCAATTTTCATAACAACTTCATTAGAACTATCCAGGCATTATATAAAAAACCAACAGCTAAAATAAGGATTAACGGTAAATTATCATCATCTTTTGAACTGGAAAGAGGATGTCGTCAGGGCTGCCCCTTGTCTCCACTGCTCTTTGCAATCTTCATAGAACCTCTGAGCCAATGGATAAGACAGAATCAAAAAATTCAAGGTATTACACTTGGTCAGTGTCACGCCGCGCCGCTCATCAGCGGCGCCACCTGCTCGCACACCTGCTCATCATCAGCGGCGAGGGATATAAGCCGCCTCGCCCTGAGCTTCGGCCTGAAGCCGTCAGACTTCTTCATGCATCGCTGTGAGTTCCTTCACCCTCAGCGGATTACACTGGTAAGAAGATCTTACCTCCTTTTCCTCCCAAGTCTGCTCCCCTGTGCACAGGTGGATTTCCCGGCGGCGGACAACGCCTCTCCGTCGCCTGTTCCTCGCTGCTGCACCGGGCTCTCCAGGTGGCTGTCTACCGGACCTCGTCCCTTGCTGTGCCAGTCATCTGTCCTATCCAAGTAAGCTCCTCTCTCGCTCATATATCTCCTGTATTGGTGTGTGCCCGTCACCCGTCTCCTTGTGCTTTTCCCATAGGGTTGTCCGGCTGTACGGTCTCCTGCCTCTGTGCCCGAAGCAGACGCCGCCACCAATACATTTACATCCCGCAGACACACATTCATACACTCCTGTTGTTAATAAACTATTTGAACTACTCTGAGCTTGTGTGTGTGCGTCTCCTGAGCCGTGCGTTATGTCAGTCAGAAGGAACATAAAATAGCACTCTTTGCTGATGACACTTTAATATACCTGGGGAAGCCGGACACCTCTTTTCCAGAACTAATCTCAGTTTTTTCAGAGTATGGAGAGTTATCGGGGTAAGAATTGAACATGCATAAAACCCAAATTTTAACATTCAACTATAACCCAAATCAATATTTATTAAGCAAATTCAAAACTAACTGGGAGATGGAATCTATGAAATATCTGGGGGTCAATATCCCGAAAAAACTCAACGAAATTATAACACTAAACTATGATCCACTGATGGCAAAAATAAAATCTGATCTAGCAAGATGGACTAGGATACCATTCTTGGGTACTGCACAAAGAATTGAAGCAGTCAAAATGAATATACTTCCACGTCTTCTATACCTTTTCCAAACAATACCGGTAGAACTTCCCAAAAAAACGTGGCAAGAACTGGACAGAAGGATCTCAAGATTCATATGGCAGGGCAAGAGACCAAGAATCAGGTATAGAACCCTACAGCTAAACAAAGACAAAGGTGGGCTCGCGCTGCCAGATATCAGGGACTATTTTAAAGCCGCGCAAATTAAAACTTTAGTAGAGATATGTAACCCATTCTACACTGCACAATGGAAGGAGATAGAATGCCAAATAATAAGTGACATTCCCCTACAGGCGATAATAGGGAACAATGCCTTACCTAAACATTTGAATAACACTAACCCGTGGATAGAGACCCCACTAAAAATTTGGTTTAAGATAGTCAGAGAGAATCAAACTAAAGAACCCTATCGATTATTGCAATGGATTTCCTATGATCAGGATTTTACTCCTAATAAAACAGACATAGTAATAATATTACGATTTTTTTAAAGGGCAAACTTTAAAAAGTTTAGAAGATTTGAAAAAACAAGGTCTAATAAATCAAGACCTTTACAGGTTCTTTCAGCTTAGACACCACATAAACAAAATACTTAAAACGGAGGATTTGGAAAGGGCCCAGTCAGGTGTTCTGAAGGTTTTCTTAATGGCATATAAAAGGATCCCAGGGATCAGATACATCTCTAAAACATGCCATGGTCTTCAAGATTTAAAAGGAGACAACACATCATATAAAAAGAGGGGAATTTCACTTTACAACTGGAAATATGGGAAAAACTAAATAAACAACAGTGGAAAAGTACCTCATCCCTGCCGTGGATAGAATTTGGATGGAAAAATTTGGTAAGATTTTTCAGAACACCTGCACAAAACAAATTTACTCATAAAGGATTGAATTGCTGGCGCTTGTGTGGTGAAAAGACTGCAAATCATTTTCATGTGTTTAGGGCAGCGCGGTGGCGGAGTGGTTAGCACTGCGACAGCATAGCAACTCACCCTTGGCCGGGAGATCCTGGGTTTGATCCCAGCCCCCGACCAACAGTGATCTGTGTGGAGTTTGCATGTTCTCCCCGTGTCTGCATGGGTTTACTCCAGGATTTCTCCGGTTTCCTCCCACATGCCAAAAACATGCAAGTTAGGTTAATTGGCATCAAACTGGGGATTCTAAATTGTCCTTAGGTATGACTGTGAGAGTGAATGGTTGTCTGTCTCTCTGTGTTGGCCCTGCGATGGACTGGCGATCTGTCCAGGGTGTACCCTGCCTCTCGCCCAAAGATGCTGGGATAGGCTCCAGCCCCGCCACGACCCGAAAAGGATTAAGCGGAAGAAGATGGATGGATAAACACATCATATATAAAAGAGAAATGGGAAAAAGAGGGGAATTTCACTTTACAACTGGAAATATGGGAAAAACTAAATAAACAACAGTGGAAAAGTACCTCATCCCTGCTGTGGAGAGAATTTGGATGGAAAAATTTGGTAAGATTTTTCAGAACACCTGCACAAAACAAATTTACTCATAAAGGATTGAACTGTTGGCGCTTGTGTGGTAAAAAGACTGCAAATCATTTTCATGTGTTTTGGTCATGCCCAGTTATCCACCAATATTGGACTAATGTACAGACAATATTGGGGAAAATATTCAAAGTAACAGTTCCCTTTTCTTTTGTAACTTTGTATTTGGGTTTACTACCGGAATCACTGGAAAGATGAGGAGAAAAATACTTATTCAATGTTTTAATATTGGCAAGTAAAAAAGCACTAACAAAAAAAATGGATGTTGAGAGATTGTCCTGCACCTGAAGATTGGATTAACGTGATTCAGGACATTTATTTGATGGAAAAGTTGACATTTGCACTGAGACAGGACATGGATGGGTTCTTGAACTTTTGGCAACCCTGGAACACATATGTGTCTTCCATCAGATCTAATCTTTGACAAACACCATTTCAATAATGGCACCTCTCTTTGTTCCAATGCTACTCATATGTTTTTTTTATTTTTCTTCTCTTTTGTTTTTTTTCAATTTTCTTTTCTTTCACTTAAAAAAAGGGTGTTGTAATAATTTTTTTTCAATCCTGTCAAAAAACAAAAAAGGGAATATGTGATGAAAATGTAGACAATGCAGTGCTGTAATGACATGTATACCCTTCACAAAAACTTAAATAAAAAAAAAAAACAACAACACTTTACAAGATGGTGATGACTGTACCTACATCCCCTGACCAAACAGTAACACGTATTCACAGGTCACCCTGCAGTAAACACACACCTCAAAACAGTTGTATTTCTTCTATTCTTTTTCTTTTTTTTTTTAAACAGAACAATTAACTACAAACCAGAACATTATAGATTTCATAATAGACCCACTGTTAGTCCCATGCATTCAACCCGGGTCTTTCAAAGCCCCCCCCCCCCCCCCCCCCCCCAGAGTGTCCGCCACTTCCAGAGCATCTCCACTTTGTTGCGATTGGAGACGGACTGCATCGACGCCCCACTGCACTCTGACGTCGCAGCTCGTTGGGATGCCTGTCAGACCCATCAGTCAGTTTTAAGTAGCCGTCGCCGCCGGACTGGACCACCTGGAGATTATCCTGTCCCACTGTTCCAATTCTGGAACTGTGCACCCGACCAAGCCGAGGCTCAACCCTAGCGTGCACCTCATCACCCTCGCCTAGGGGAGCACCCACTTGCTTCCTCCATATTCTGCACCGCGTTTTGGCTCTTTTATGACTCAGTTCGTGTCCCTCGCCTTGGTAAAGGGCACGGCTGGGGTCTGCGCTGTCTGGTGTTGCCCCGGACACCAGATGATGGTGCGTTGGAGCAGCATCAGTCACTACTGGCTCAACAGTGGTATCCCATTGACCACCGGAACCCGGCAACTCACGCTCTCTGGACCTTTCCACCTCCGCAGAGATCAAACCATGCCGTGCGGGTCTGTCCTCCGTTGGACCACAATCACTGGCATGGGATTCCCGCCTGGTCAGCACACTATGGTGCCGGTGGTGTCCCTCTTCACCCGGAACGGGCCACCTAAAGTCCCACACTTCTGTGCCACTTCCCACGTAAAACAAAACACCACCCGTCAGATCACTGCCTTCTTGAGACACTATAATGTCAAGGGGATCATTACCGTAATTGCAACATGCAGTGCCCGTTTTACTCACATTGTGGGAAAAACACCGTTTTACGCTTGCCGAGTTCAGAATGGAGGTTGCCGACTCCATGTCCGCCAACATCGGCACCGGTGTCCCGTCCATGTTAGGAGCGACAGCGTGGGCCACTGTAGACTTTCCACCATCCCTAGCAGACCTCCGTCCTTCCTTGTCGAAACTGCAGTAAAGTCTGGTGAGGTGATGGAACAGACCGCACCATCCACAATGCTCGCCCCTCGCCGTACACTCCCTGGCTCGAAAACGGTGCTTGCTGGATCCGCAGTCGTAGCCTTGTGGTGTCCCCGGGGTGGACTGTATGTTGACGATGGCCGTGTGCTCATCATTGCTACCCTCGTCCGAATCCAAAGCCAGAGTCGCCCCGTGTGCTCCGCTCTTCTGAGGAGCTTCTTCGCAGCTAATGTGCTCCGTCAGCTGCTCCGCTGCCTCGTTCTGTCGTGCTAGCTCCATGGCTGCTATCGCTGCTAGCTCACCAGTGCAAGTTAGCAGGCCTCTTGCTGGCAGGCCGGCCACATGTTCTGCTAGCTGGGCGCGGCCCAAGTCCTCCTCCAAAGTCCCAAGTCTGCACTCACCCGCCAGCCGTAGAAGGTCTGCCACAAACTGCCAAACTGTCCGGGTCGCTGGCTCCGCCGCTCAGCTTACATGCGCCGTGTTATGATGTTTCCAGTGGCGCGAAAGTAGTCCGCCATGAGCCTAGTCACCTGTCTGAATAGGTCACCTCCTCCTAAAGTGCTGAGGATCTTCTGGCCCCCCATACCCAGGCTATGGAAAAGGAGAGCCCTTGCACATGTCATGGTTAGGTCGCCGAGGTCCAACGCGAGTAGATAATTTCGTAAGGCCGCAAACCACCTGGCCCAAAGGACCAGCGGCTCTCTTGGAGCCTCCAAAACAGGTCGAAAGGTGGCTGCAGCTCTCTCCATCTCCAATTATCCTTGTCGCCAAATGTAGTGTCCGAAATAACGAGGAGGTGAGGTGACATTTATAGTTTTTTAGCAAGAACTATAGCACATATAGGGAGACCCTACCGCAAGTACGGGAGTGTGGCAAGGAGACCAGAGGTCTCCTGCCTCAGGCTTTTATAGTACAGGTGGTACCGCCTCCTATAGGCGGGGCCTCACCCCTCCCAGCCTAGGGCACCGCCATACTAATATATTATGTAATATTCCTATTCTACAGATAGATGGATGGACTTTATTGATCCCAAACTGGGAAACTGCAGTGTAACAGCAGCATGACAGTAGACAACCAAGCGACAGAAATACATGCATGACAGACAAAGGGATTACCCATGGAAAGTTAAACTAACACTACTATAAAAGCCTATATACATCATAGCTGAATATATGGTTACCTGTATAAACACATGAATCATACCTGCTGCACAATGCAGGACTATCGGAGCAGAGTGAAATGGGAGGTACCAGTTAGACTGTAAGGTGCAGTGTGGCAGCATGACCAGAATACAACATCATAGTGAGTTATTGTACAGTGAAATGGCATGAGGCAGGAAAGATTTCCTGTACCTGGCCGTTTGACAGCGAAGATGTAGTAGTCTACTGGAGAAAGTGTGCCACTGTCTGTCCAGTGTGTGGTGGAGGGGGTGATCAGGATTGTCTATGATGGATCGCAGTTTATTTAGTGTTCTCCTCTCAGGTTATTTCTGTTTCTTTGTGTTTCGCTGACAGAATGACACCACCTCTGTGAGGGATGTGTGGGCACAGGACTCAGGCGCAGGCAAAGATACAGTGCAGAAACAATAATTTATTAACCAGAACTTTAACACAAATAAACGGCAGCATGAGGGCTGCATAAGGTAACATAGTGATAACTGGCTGACAGGACTAGACTGGAAAAACTGACATTACTCACATACATGACCGACAGGAAGACATTCAATGACACCACATCAGACCAGGGAAAACACACACAATATGTAGACAGGGTGACGACTCAGAACAATACGGGACAGGTGAGCACAATCAGGAACACTGAAAACCAATAATGAATGACAGCTGACACATGAGGGTAAAAACAGATGACAGGAACGGGCGGGGCTGCACACACACACAATCACTGACAAAGACAGATATGAAACAGGATCACAGGGGAGAAATGACCATGATAAACATAATGTAAATAATGACTGATCTCAGATCACAACAGAACTCATAAGGACAATAATAAGAACAGTAACAACATGATCACAAGACTAGAACCAAAATACAAATAGCAAAAACAAAGAAACAGAAATAACCTCAAGAGTGGGAATGACTGTATGGTCCTTCTCCCAGACCCTGACAAAGATTACTCCTACCCCATTTCTCTTCCTATCTGCACCATGATAGAACAGTTTAAATCCACCTCCAACACTCCCAGCCTTGTTTCCCTTCCATCTGTTTTTTTGAACACACAGTATATCTACATTTCTTCTCTCCATCATATCAGCCAACTTTCTGCCTTTACCAGTCATAGTCCCGACATTTAACGTCCCTACTCTCACCTCCACACTTCTACCTTTCCTTTTCTCGCTCTCCTCCTAACTCACCTTCCCCCTCTCCTCCTCCTCAGTCTTCTACCAACAGCAGTCCAATTTCTACTTGCACCCTGTCGATTAACAGCACCAATGGCAGTCCTTGTTACCCCGGACCTCAACTGATCAGGTATGAAAGTCTCATTCGTCATGATCCGCATGTTTGATTTGACAGAGGTTTTACATCGGATGCCCTTCCTGACACAACCCTCCCCATTTACCCAGGCTTGAGACTGGCACTAGGAGTACACTGGCTTGTGCACCCCCTGTGGCTGGGTTTCTATGCTATACTGACAATAGCAAAATAAGACAAAACATTGCCAGAAAGCACGATTTATTTATTTATTTATTTGTATTTTGTATACTTTATTAATCTCCAGAGGGAAATTCAGGGCATCCACCTGGATGGATGCCACGGTACAGCGATAATCCCTTCACCATTCACACACACATTCACACCTAGGGCCACTTTAGAGTCTCCAGTTTACCTAACTTGCATGTTTTTGGCTTGTGGGAGGAAACTGGAGTACCCGGGTAAACCCACGCAGGCAGGGGGAGAATATGCAAACTCCACACAGAAGGGTCACTGATGTTCAGGGGGTGGAACTGATCCCCTGACCTTCTTACTGTGCTGCCACTATGCTAACCACCGAGCTGGCCATACCGTACAAGTGTGGATTAATAAACCGGCTGGGAAGACAGAAGTATCCCCATGAGTTTCCGAAGCCACACACTGACAAGGCAGCTAGTCTGGTTAGCTTAGCGGAGCAACCATGGTTTATTTGGCTATCCTCTGTATATTCTACTCATAACACTAGACATCTATCTCCCAATGCAATTAAAATGAGTGGATGTAAAGATGGTAGGGTGGTATTATCCCAGTGAGATCTGGTTGTTACGTCACAGATGGCGGTGACTACTTAAGGACATTTTATTGATACCTGTAAATGTTTTAATTTTGAGCTACCATTTTAAAGTGCAATTTTGACTTTGCAGAGTACATCCATCCATCCATCTATGCATCCATCCATTCATTTTCTACCACTTTTCAGGAGGTCTGGGCCACAGAGGCAGCAGCTCGAGCAGAGAAGCACAGACTTCCCTCTCCCCGGCCACCTGCTTCAGCTCTTCAAAGAGACTAAGGCATTCCCAGACCAGCTGGGACACATAGTCTTTCCAGCCTGTCCTGGGTCTGCCCCATGGTCTCCTCCCAGTGAGACGTGCCTGAAACACCTCAAGTGGAAGGGATCCAGGAGGCATCCTGATCAGATGCCCAAACCACCTTAGCTGGCTCCTTTTGATGTGGAGGAGCAGCGGCTTTACACTGAGTCTCTCCGCAATGACTGAGCTCCTCACCCTGTCTCTAAGGGTGAGACCAGCAATCCTATGGAGAAAGCTCATTTCAGTTTCTTGTATCTGCAATCTCATTCTTTTGGTCATTACCCAAAGCTCATGACCATTGGTGAAGGTAAGAATGTAGATTGACCGGTAAATTGACAGCTTTGCCTTAGAGCTCAGCTCCCTCTTCCCCACAACGGACCGGTACAATATCCACATCACTGCAGATGCTGCTCCGATCCATCTGTCAATCTCGTGCTCCACTCTCCCCTCACTTGTGAATAAGACCCCAAGATACTCCTCCACTTGGGGTAGGAGCTTGTCTCCAACCCGGAAAGGACAATCCACCCTTCTCTGGCTGACTTTGCAGAATATTTATTCATTTCACAGTAACTGAAATTTTGTTTACTTTTTATTTGCTTTTAACCCTCCTTTTTTCCCCTCTCCCCTTTCAAGTGTTTTTTGGTACTTGTCAAGCTGATGTTCTAAATAAGAAACTGTTAATGTTTTGCCCGATAAAATAACAGTACGATAAAATAAATAAAATATGTCTGAATAGATCACTGAATGAGACCTAGTGAGACCAAGTCAGATTGTGTTTTCTTCTGAGTTTTAGCATAGCCACTCCAGAAACCCAAATTCATACACAAAAGCACTGAAAAAAACAAACTCTTTATCATATGTCTCTTTAAATTATTGAAGTGTTTATCACTTCTCATTTTGTCTGAGTGATCAGATGACGCATCTGCCTTTACAGTAAGAGGGTTTCATAGATGGTCCCAGGATGAAATAAAGATGGCATCATTTAATCGAGCATTTCAATTACAAGCTGCCATTCAGTCTGTCTCTCTGGAGCTAAGACTGCAGCAAGGAGAGATAGAGCAGGTGGGGCAGATACAGTTGGACACACTATAGCATGACACTGTCCAAATGCTTCACTATCTAGAAAAAAAAATCAGTGTTGTGTAAGCTGTCTGAACTCTGGCCAAATACAATAACTATGCAATTAATACATAAACCTCTCTGTTTTAATCAAACCATGTTCCCTTTTACACTGATGTGTTTTCTTCTGAACATTCTACCAAATATTTTTATCTTTACACAGCAAGGTAAAAACAAACTCCCATGTAAATATAATGACCTCACTGGATAATCATTCAATGACTGTTGTATTTCTGTTAAATCTATCAGACAGGAGAACATTCAGCTCACTTATGAGCAACAACATACAGCAGGGGTGTCCAATCATGTGCCATGGAGGGCCAAAACCCTGCAGGTTTTCTCTTCTACCCAGTCTCTTCAGCAGGTGTTTTCACTGATCAGCAATCAGTGGGAAGAAGTTCAGTGAAATTTGCTGCTGAAGGCACTGGTTGGAGGTAAAGCCTGCAGGGTCTTGGCCCTCCATGGCACATGATTGGACACCCCTGACATACAGTAAGTGCTGTTATGCCTCGGTGCAATGGAGGCATACAGTAATCACTCAATGTGTCTGTGTGCAGTTGTGTGTATGTGTCAGGATCTGGCATAGTCTAGGGACCATGCTCACACTTTGAGTTTATTTTTGCTTTTCTCTGTGTTTTCCTTGCTTCAGCCCAGTTTGTATTTTAGAATTCTCTGTGTTTATCATTATTCATTATAGTCGGGTTATGTTCTTTATTCTGGTCTGGGGTTTGAGTTTAGTTTTGTATCATTCTCTGTTGTTATCATCATCATTTTTCATGGTCATGTATTCCCTGGTCCTGTATTCATGTTTCTTGTGTATCTTCCGTTCCTGTTTACCTTTTGTCTCAGCCCCTCATGTTTTTCTGTACCTGTTGCCATGCCCCGCTGTCCCTGATTGCCTCTGATTGTTCTCACCTGCTCTGTGTTGTCTTGATTGCCCCCTCATCTATTTATGCCAGTGTGAGTCTATGTCCAGTGCGGTGTCCTTGTCTCATGTCGGTGTGATTACACGCCCCTGTCCTATGTAGAATCTTGCCTGAAGTTAGATTCTTTGACGTGCCTAGTTTTCCGTTTTTGTTGCAGCCCACGCACTACTTTATTTTTTGTGTTGTCACAAATAAATCATGGTCTATCAAATTCGCCTCACATCTGGGTACCCCTCTTCCCTGCCCCAGAGGGACATCCTTGACAGTAGGACATTGTCAATACTGGACCCAGCGGGCGAAAAAAGGAGGAGAAAGAAGTGGAGTTGGGATGAGCTGAAGGTGGTGGCCATGATAAAGGAGATGGTGATCACAGCTCGGAACAGCTCCTCCTGACGGGATGAGATGCTTTGCTGGGGAGGAGTTGCCAACCTACTCGCTGCCAGACTGAGTGTGTGCCTCCACCCCCGGGTTCAGAACTCTCCCTCCCTCCACTACCACTGGTTCCCACCGTCTCTTCCTCGCCGGAGTCAGCCACCCTCCCGTCAACGTTATCTCCTGTGAAGTCCGCAGCACCACGGGTCCCTTGGGAGAGATCGGCCACCGAGAGAGAACAGTTTCAGGGATCTCGGTTGGCGTTCAGCGGGCCCAGGTGGATGGAAGGTTCCGAGAGATGCTGCTCCTCTCAACGCTTTACACCAATGTTGGCTGTGGCTCCTCCCCAGACAGCTCCAGCTGTTCCTGAAGTGTGCACCACAGCTCCAGCTTTCTTCATGATGCACACACCAGCTTCCACTTCACCTGTTTCACCAGAGTGGTTCGTTCTCATCATGCCTGCAGCTTCGGCTGAAGCATCGCCTGTCATCATGTCTGCTATTTCACTTGTCATCATGCCTGCAGCTTTGCCTGAAGTTTTGCTTGTCATCACATCCACAGTTTCACCTGTCGTCATGCCTCCAGTGCCGGCTGCACGTCATTTGGTGCCACCAGTCCTGGCTCCTCGTCATTCTCTGCACCAAGTCCAAGCTCCATGACGTGATCCAGCTCCTGTGTCCACATCAGATGCTCCACAGTGTTTGCCTGGTAGTCCAGTGGCAGCAGAGCAGGGAATAAGGCATATGCCATTTTTTCATTTTTTAACACCTAGTTATGAGAGGTCTTGCCTTGTTCCCAAGGAGGGAGCTCAGCGGCAGCCTTCAACCATTGCTGGGCTTCCCCCACCTGTCTCTGCTGTCAATTTTGCTGCTGCTTCAATACTGTATTTCCATCCTCACCTGCCTCTCCTCTCTCCTGAGCCCCACGCCGTAGGAGTTGACCTGCTGCAGGGAGCTGCGGGACCCCATCTGGCAGCTGGGATAGTGCTACAAACTCTGCCTTCGGTGGGATGGATGGGGAGACATAGTGTGGGAGGAGGCACACCAGTTGGTGGCATCCAACCCATATTTGAGGGTGGACATTCCAGCCTTCATCAGTGAATTCTTCCTCTTCGATGACTTCCAGCCGTTGCTCTCCACCTCACCTCCACATCGCTGACGTCTGCTCCTGACGCTGGTGTACCCCAGCCGTTAGCTCCAGAGGTCAGCGTGTTTTCATCGTATGTTCCAGAGGCCTCTGCTGCTGCCGTTCTTCCAGAAGCCACCGCATCTGCACCTCATCCTGAGGTTGTCACCCCAGCAGCAGGAGACCAGGAGTTAAGGCAATTACCTTTTCCCTTATTTTCAACAACAATCTTAGAAAAGACTTGCCTTGCTCCTCGTGGGGGGACCCAAGTGCAGATTACACCAGCTTTTGGGTCCTCCCCACCAGTCTCTGCTGCTGATGACTCTGGTGTTACCTCATTGACCTCCTGTTCTCATCCGAGGCGGCCATGTTGAGGATGGCGCCATTGGAGGACCACAATCCTCCTCAGCCACCCGTCATTCCAGAGGCCGGGGAGCCTCCACCTGCCATTCCAGAGGCCGGAGGGCCTCCACCATGTGTTCCAGAGGTCAGAGCGCTGCAGTTACTGTTTTCTGAGTCCAACGCCTCTGTGCTGAAGGCCCCTCAGGTACTGTCCCCAGAGCAAAAGGCTCCTGAGTTGTTAGCTCCAGAACAGGAGGCTCCTATGTAGTCTCCTGTGCAAAGAACTTCTATGTTATCTCCCATGTTGAGGGCTCCCAGGCTCAGTGCTTCTATGGCACCATTTCTCCATCTGGCGGCCCATGGACTTTGTTAGACCACCCGATGCGCCGTGTTCATCTGTCAGGTGGTCCATGGACTTGGGCAGGCCTCCTGACCCATTTCGTCTCGTGATCCGGTGGCTTAGGGACGCTGGAAGGCCACCCAATCTGCCCGGTGCTATGGGGTTCTTGGACTCCATTTGGTAAACACAAACTGTGTTTTGTTTTGGATTTTGTGGGGGGTAAGAGTTTGTTTTGGTCCGCCTGGCTTTGTACCCCCACCATCCACCCTGAGAGGGTCATTTTGTATTTGTTCGGGTCATCTGGTATTAGGGTTGTAACTAACGATTGTTTTGGTAGTCGACAAATTTAATGACTATTTTTTCGATTAGTCGACTAATCGCGATTATTTACTGCATGCCCACCAGCTCAGCTTCCTGCTGGCACAGTGCCTGTTCGGGGCTCTAGGTCACGTTTTACCTCACTTGTTTAAGCCTGCACACCTGTGAAAATCACTTTGTTGTCAGTCTCTGCCTTAACATAATGTAGCCTATTATAAAAAGTTCCCATAGCTAAATAAAATAATAATCCATCAAACATGAGTTGGAAACTTGAACTTGACAGCTTAATCAGAAGTGTTTGTAGCAACACAATTAAATAACACTGGTCAACACCAAATTTATTGTCTAATTTTTTTTTTAGCTGATTTAGGACAATTTTGATGTGCTGAATCCAAAAATCACATTGGTTTTGCTAAATCAGGTCAACTTTTTGAATTATGGCCACATGTTTTATATGTTTTTGTTTACATGTACGGGTGTTTTCGCTTTATATGATGCAAAATTCTTTTTTATGTCTTGAAATTCTCTGAATTTTGAACAATGATGACATAACATTCAATTTACATGTACTTACCTTTATATAAAGGTAAGTACATGCACAGTAGTAAGTAAGTACTAAGTAAGTACAGGTTTTTACTTGGCACCTGATCGAGAGAAACAGATGTCATTTTTTGATTCAGCGGTGCAAAATTGTTTTAGATCAGTTGAAAAAACACAGACAACTTACAAAAAAATTATTTTTGTAACTCTGTGTAATAGATGTTTAAGAGTAAAAACTCAAATAGCAGCTCTGCTGCTCAATAAAGGCTGTTGTAACAAATCATGTTACAAATCATGATATTCTAATTTACCGCGATGCACTAATATTCAGAATGAAGGCTAATATTGTGGTGACAATAATAGAGAATACGAAAAAGAGTAAGTTGCTCCTGTAATTCACCCATTTACTGCAGTTAACATTAGCCAGCATAATGGAAGCAGCTCAGCTGTCACCAACCATTGTTAAAGAAAGATTATTGTCCAACAGAAGGTAAACTATTTAAACAGCATGTACTAATAGTGTGATCAATTTTCTAAAGTTGAGACAGTGAAGTGCTAACGTTACTTGCTGACCTTACTGGTGCAGTCCACTGACAGGTAGCTGGAAATGGAGGAACTGAGAGGAGGAGGGAATGGATGCATGCTGTAGTACAGCTGTGATATGACCAGTGCTGGGTAAGTTAATAAAAAATAGTAACTAATTACAGTTACTAGTTACTTCTTTTCAAAAGCAACGGAGTTACTTTACCAATTACTGCATGATTAAAGTAACTAGGTACTTGGAAAAGTAACTTTCACATTACTTTTAAATGCATACTTAAATCACCTTGCACACAGAGCAAGATAATTTAATTAATGGATTACATTATGGGATTATTGATGTCAGACTGAAAACAGAGCTTTCAGAACATGTTCAGTCTCCTTTATTCTGCCTTGAGAGCTCTTATTGTGGGAAAAATCTGAAGAAAATCAACATGACATTGCCAGTAATTTCCTCATTTTGGAGTGAGAGTTGGCAACACTGCATAAAGCTGTCCATGTTTATTTTACCTTTATGATATGGATTTAATCTGATGTGCAGTGAGCCAAAGAAAATGTCTTTTATCCACAGTCCAAATGTCTGCTGTGAGAGAGAAATGATCCAGTCCCTCAAATTCCTTTTGGAGATCAAACTCCATTTTTGAATAATCTTTATCCAGGTAGCAAGTAAACGTGTTTTAATTTCAGTGGATCACAGTCTCAACTGTCTGATGGAAAGTGACTATTATCACATCTTCAGTCTGTAACGACATATCTGGCAATCAGGTTTAATTCTTGCTGGGTCACAAACTGCCCAGATGCCCGTGCTTGAAATCCAGCCATGGCTGTTGAGACAAGAATATTTCCACTTTACATCCAGCTGTGGCTGTTCAGATAGCGTAAATCCAGTAACATGGTGTTGTTATCATAGCTAGCCGTTACTTAACTTTGACTTAAGTTTGTTGGAGCTTTGTCGCTGTTTTCAAGTGCTTCTGAAGATTGCAGTAAGTCTCAACCGGGACTTAGCTTCCAATCCACCAGTATGCTTTTATCCTCAACCGCGACAAAGGAAAAATAATCTCTCTATTTCCGCAAAAACGAAGTAGCTTCATCTTTTCCTCCGCTCAGTAGTGAAGACTCGGCTCTCTGCAACAGGTCAAGTCAACTGACAGCTCGTCTCAGCTATGGTAGGGTCAGTTTGTATATTCATTTATTTGCACTAAAAATGTCTATCCATATTAATAAAACAATTAACAAGTGATGCATCTGATCAAATTTCAGTAACTGTAACACATTACTGAATTTTTAAACAGTAATTTCGTTACACAGCACGTTACTACAAAAATAGTGGCATTACATTATACTCCCAACATTGGATATGACAGCACTGCTTTACAGTCTACATTTAACTTGTTTCATTTATTAATTTTTGGTAAAATCCTCCCATTCTTTGGAAACTTTTGGCCTTCTCTGTGATTTTCTCTCTGTGTTGCTATGATGTGTTCCTCTTCTTCTTATTAATTAAACGATTTGTTGACAATAAAAAGCTGCGTTGACAAATTTTTATGATGGACGTTATTGACAATATTCACTAATTGTTTGAGCTCTATCTGGTATCTAACCCTTTTTTTTGTGGGGCGGGGGGGGGTTCTGTCAGGGTCTGGAGACCATGCCCATGCTTTGAGTTTATTTTTGCTTTTCTCTGTGTTTTCCTTACCTCAGCCCAGTTTGTATTTTGGAACTCTCTGTGTTTATTATTATTCATTACAGTCAGGTTATGTTCTTTATTCTGGTCTAGGGTTTGAGTTTAGTTTTGTATCATTATCTGCTATTATCATCATCATCATTTACCATGATCATGTATTCCCTGGTTCTGTGTTCATCTTTCTTGTGTATCCTCTGTTCATGTTTACCTTTTGTCTTAGCCCCTCATGTTTTTCTGTACCTGTTACCATGCCTTGCTGTCCCTGATTGCCCCGGATTGTTCTCACCTGCTCAGTGTTGTCTTGATTGCCTCATCTATTTATGCCAGTGTGAGTCGATGTCCAGTCCGGTGTCCTTGTCTCATGTCAGCATCGTTACACGCCCCTGTCCTGTGTTAGAATCTTTGTCATGCCTAGTTTTTCATTTTTTGTTGCAGCCCACATGCTGCTTTATTTTTTGTGTTCATTCATTCATTCATCTTCTTCTGCTTAATCCTTTTCGGGTGGCGGGGGGGTGGGGGGCTGGAGCCTATCCTAGCATCTTTGGGCAAGAGGCAGGGTACACCCTGGACAGATCGCCAGTCCATCGCAGGGCCAACACAGAGAGACAGACAACCATTCACTCTCACAGTCATACCTAAGGACAATTTAGAATCCCCAGTTTTGATGCCAGTTAACCTAACTTGCATGTTTTTGGCATGTGGGAGGAAACCAGAGAAATCCCGGAGTAAACCCACACAGATACGGGGAGAACATGCAAACTCCACACAGATCACTGTTGGTTGGGGGCTGGGATCGAACCCAGGATCCCCCGGCCAAGGGTTAGTTGCTGTGCTACCGCAGTGCTAACCACTACGCTATTTGTCACAAATAAATCATGGTCTATCAAATTCACCTTGCATCTGGGTCCTTTTCTTCCCTGCCCCGGAGGGGCATCCTTGACAAGTATGGTTGTGTGTGTGTACCGTATATGTTTGTCTGTTACCAGCCTTTCAGCTTACCTGGTCACAATTAAGAGGAACTAAAGGCTTGTGTCATTGTATCGCCATATTTTCTTGACTTTTAATTTGCCGGAATTTCAAGATAAAGCTTTGTTTTCAAAATAAACACAAATTTAACTCACCTTTTTTATCAATGCAGCCACGAAAAAAGGTATTGTAATAACTATCCAGGCCAGTAGAGGTCAGAGTGCCACTTTTTTACAGCCCCTCATGCTACCATGCCAAGGGGCACTGAGTCACAGCACCTTGATGCTTTCATTATGCCTCGGTGGAACAGAGGCATACAGTAATCAGTTAGTGCGTCTGTTTGTGGCTGTGTAAGTGTGTGTATCTGTCTGTCTGCCTCTCTGTTTCAGCTCGCCCGGTCAAAATTAAGTGGAACTAAAGGTCTATATCATTGTATCGTCATATTTTCTCGACTTTAATCTGCCAGAATTGCAAGATAAGGCTTTGTTTTCAAAATAAACACAAACTTAACTCACCATTTCTGTCTATGCAACCGTAAAAAAGGTATTGTAATAAATATGCTGGGCTAGTAGAGGTCAGAGTGCCACTTTTTTTTTACAGCCGCCCATGTACCATGCGACAGGCACCGAGGCACAGCACCTTGGTGCTTTTTATTATAACATTAATTATGAATATATTACATCTAATTGTCCTAGTTCTCTGGCCCTAATGTCATGTTTGTAGACACTATCACTGATTACTAATTTACTAGAACAAAGAACAAAGAAGAACAAAGGCAATTCTAATCTTACACATGGGGTGCTTTGTGTCCTATCAAGGCATTAATTGGTAAATTTTCAAACGATGTTATAAATGGAAATCCAGAATATATAGGATTATAGGGATTAACTGATTGTGCCCGTTGAAGAAAAGGTCTTGATTTTTTTTTATGGAGGCCTTGGAGATTTTAGCATACATGATTCAAGCATACTATGGTGTTACATACAGTATTATGTGTGGCTTAAACATACTGTACTTGACATAAGAAGACAGAGGAAGTGGTATAAGACAAAGAACAGTTGGTACCACAATTAGAGATGATCGTGTCTGATGAATGAATGGGATGTGATATTAATTTTGGCCCTATAGGTACAGCATTGTATGTATTTTTTCCTTACTTGATTCTGAAATATTTGCTGGATCAGAAAGGCATGTGGTTCTCAAAATGAGAAGACTAATTCCAAAGATTTGGCAGAAAAAAAGAATAAGTATGACAAACAATCAATGGTACAATGAATAATCAAGGTTTCAAAAAAAAAATGAGCAAAAACCTTGGTGATGGTGAAGAGAGGAATTTTTTTTTATTAATTTAAAATGAAGAAATCTCAGTGAAGATTTGTGGAACATTCTATTCTGAATTTTTTAATGAGACAGTGAAAAGAGTAGGAGAATATCAAGTTTCTTGCTTAAGATTTGCAATAATATATGTTCGAATATGTATAAGATAGTCAAAAGATAGTTCAACTAGAAAAGCACTCGGAGAGCGCAGACCTCCGCCAAGCGCCACAGTTCCCCCCATACAGTGTTTAACATCATAAATATTAATCCTACATTACACGGCGAACTGAAGTTTAAAAGGGTGCTTTATTCATCCTCCACGAGGCTCGCTCAGCGCTGTGGCAGCGTGCTGGAGCGAGCCATGTGTCTCAAAGTCAGCAACAAACAATGCGAGTGATCAAAAAGAGAGAGAGCAAGAGATATGCAGTCAACTTATATACCCAGCTCAGACAATGCATGCATGGCACATTAGCATCACAGTATACAGCAGGAAAGCATGGACATTTGCATTAGAGTCACACATATCAGGATTACTGGCCGAAAGAGGGAGGGAGGCGCATCTGCATAATGATCAGTCCATACCTCTCACTGTTCTGATAATTGCTCACGCTGAGCGCTCTGTCAGGCCCGTACGCTGTGGGGGTCACACTCGAGGTGTTCCTCCACACTCTCAATAATTTTTTTTCCCGTATATTTTTTTTTTCTTTTTGGCGTACAGAAATGGCAATACGCCCGTGTTTGCTAAAATTGGCTGGGTGTTACAATTCACCGCACAACCGCGTACAACCCACAGGCCAATGGGTTATGCGAGCGTTTTCATAGATCACTGAAAGCAGCACTCAGGGCTTCATTGACGGATGCAAATTGGGTAGACAGGCTGCCATGGGTTTTATATTGGGGTTGCGCTCCGCGCCGAAAGAGGATCTGGAAGCTTCCCCGGCAGAGCTGGTTTTTGCGCAGCCACTACAGCTGTGCAAAAACCTTATATTATAGAACCTGAAAAAAAAAAAAAAGAATCCTTTAAAAAATTCCTGGATCCAGACGGTGATCCGGATCACCACCAAAATCTAATCATCTGTAGGATACCACATTTCTGACAATCTGTGAAAATTTCATGAAAATCTGTCCATAACTTTGAGTTATCTTGCTAACAAACAGACAAACAGACAAACAAACAAACAGACAAACCAACGCTGATGATCACATAACCTCCTCCTCTTGGCGGAGGTTATAAAGTGGGTAGAATGACTGTGTAATCATTACTGTCCCCTCATAGCTATAAGGGCCTGGATTTAATTCAGCCAGTGGAGCTTTTCTGAATAGATGTAGTATGCTCTCTTCATGCTTGAGTGAGTTCACTCAGGATTTTCCAGCTTGAACTATTTGACCTTTGGGTGACCTTTACTATAATTTTAATTTCTAAAAAATGGAGACAGCACAAGCATTTTTATTGCACCAATCAGAACAAATGCAGCACAAATCAGTGCAAATTGTCAGCCACTACCTCCGGTAAGCAGGAGAAGGAGGACTCAGTGGTGCAGACAGTTCTCAAGAGAATCATATTTTATTCACAAGGAGTCAAAATAATTAACAGCATGGGGACTGATCACAAAACAAAGCCGATATGGCTATAAACACATGAGGGAAAACAGACCCACTGACAACGCAGACCGGAGGGAAATACCGACTATGACACCACAAAGAACAGAGAGCTAAAACTCACATATATAGGGGAACAGGTAATTGACAAACACGGGACAGGTGGAGACAATCAAGAGCTAAATGGTATCACGTGAGGAAACTGGTTAGAGACAGGGAAAACATGAAGAGCTGGGAACAATAGGCAAACAAATACATACACTAGACCCAGGACCAGACAGGGGGCGGACGAAGGACAAAACCAAGGACTGAGGAAACACGACAACAGAGAATGATGCAGGATATCACACAAGACCAGGGACCACAAAAGACAATAATTAACAACAGAGACCAACACATGGGAACTAGGGAAACACAGAAGGCAATAATGAATAATGAAATAATGAAAATAATAATGACAAGGAAAAACACAGTGAACTCAAAATGAACAAACAGCGTGGACAAGGTCTAAACCCATGTCCAGATTACGCTCCCTCTAAGGGCGGGGTCCAGACGCCCCAGAAACAAAACAAAGAATTACTGTAAACCGGGAGGGAGGAGGGGGCACAGGCACAGTGGGAAGAATCAGACACAGAAAGACACAAGGAAAAAGGAAAAATGTCTATTGGATGATTGATCAGGGTCCCAAAGTCCATAGACCCCTGAAAACACAATGGGTTGGGGGCCTACCAGAGTTCAGGGACCCCCAGACCGGAGAGCCGGCCGGGTGGGAGGGCCAAGCAGAGTCCAAGTGCCCCCACCCGGAGGAACACAGTGAGTTTGGTCACCTTCCAGAGTCCATAGATTATGAGACGAAAGAGCACGACATGTCGGGTGGCCTCCCAAAGTCCATGGACCACCAAACCAAAGAGCACGGTGAGTCCAGTGGCCTACCAGAGTTTATAAGCCACCAGACAGAGGAGCAAGGGGTGTCGGGTAGCCCCCCAAAATCCATGGGCCACCAGACAGAGGAACAAGGTGCTGCAGGAACACAGAGCTCGGAAGACAGCAGGGGAGCTCCAAACACAGGAGGTAACAACATGGAAACACTTACCTCAGGGGATGACAACATGGAAACTTTAAACTCAGGAGATGACAACATGGAAACTTTCAGCTCTGGAGATGACAAGATAGAAACTTTAAACTCAAGAGATGAAAACATGGAAACTAAACTCTGGAAATAACAATAAGGGAGCTTTAAACCCAAGAGATAACAACATAGGAGCTTTTTGCACTGAAGAAAATAACATAGGAACATTTTACTCTGGAGATAACATAGAAGCTTTAACCTCAGGAGATAACATAAAAACCTTTTGCTCTGAAGACCATGACAGGAGCTTTGTGCTTTGGAGAAAACAACATAAGAGCTTTTAACTCAGGAGAAAACAACACAGGAGCCGTAAACTCAGAAGATAACAACACAGGAGCCTTTTGCACAGGAGATAACACAGGAGCATTTTGCTCTGGAGACAACAACATAGGAGCTTTTTGCTCTGAAGGTAACATAGGAGCTTTAACCTCAGAAGATAATATAGGAGCCTTTGCTCAGGAAATAACAACACAGGGGCCTTTTGCCCTGGATAAAACAATATAGGAGCCTTTTGGCTCTGGGGACAGTACATGAGGGGTTTTCAGTGCAGGGGCTGACAGCAGCTGAGTGGCGGCGACCTCAGACGGCGACAGTGGAGCGGACTGCTTGGGTGGCCATGGTGGAGCATCGACCATGGAGACAGACTGCAACTGGGGAGCAGCGACTACGGAGAGAGCTGTAGCTGTAGCATGCACCCTGGAGACAGCTGGAGCCATAGCGTGCACCTCAGAGACAGCTGGAGCAGCAGTGTACACCTCGGAGACAGCTGGAGAAGCAGCATGCACCTCGGAGACAGCTGGAGCTGTAGTGTGCACCATGGGGACTGCTGGAGCTGTGGCATGCACCATGGAGACTACTGGAGCTTGTACGTGCACCTCAGGGAGAACAAGGGTTGGAACGTGCACCACAGGGATAAATGGAGTAGAAGTGTGCTCCTCCATCCCCAGTGCAGCCACCTCGGATGGGGAAGAAGAAACACATGTGGGGTTCACATCCACACCACCACCACCAGCAGAAAGGCTTGGCGGGGAGAGCTCAGGAGCAGATGGAAGCTGCAACTGGGTCTCTTGAATGAATGAATGAATGAATGAATTTATTTCGGATAGTACAGTACAGGTTAAAAGAAACTGAATAATATAACAACAAGGTCAAATTAGACAAAGACTCCTCTTATTATACAATTCCACGTAAGTTATCCGAAATGGGTGATGGCTGAAGCCGCAATCTTCACAAGGAGCAAGCCCTCTCTAATATTGATGTTATAAAAACAAAGAAAAGGATTTGTCTTAACTCCTGCTCTTCTGCTGGCGAGGACCTTGGCATGGAAACAGCAGCTGGCGAGACCCCAGGAGTGATGGCTGCTGCTGGTGGTGTGTTGACCTCTGGAGATGCTGCTGGAGTGGGCATGGGAACCAGCATAGCAGATGTGGGAGCTGGCACTGCAACTGCCGTGGGAGCCAGTGAATTACTTCATGCAGCGGGGTGATCACCTGACAAGGAGCTGCTGTGAAGCAGCAAAGAGCTGACACAGGATGAGAAGCTGTGGCTAAAGCTGGAGAACTGGGAGCTGTGCCGGAGGACCGAGGAGCAGACGGAGAGGAGCACTGGAGAGAGGCGGGCTGAATGGCTGACGTAGAGGCTGGCTTGAGAACAGGAGAGCGGTGAGGAGCAGGTTTGGACAAGGGAGGAGTGCTCTCTACAGTCCACGGAGCATCCATTGAAGGTTCGGCATGGAGATCAGACGTCCCTCCAGCTGGGGAAAGCTCCACAGGCTGGGACATGACTTGATTGTCCCTGCCTTGGCACCCAGGCAAACAAGACCCTCCTCTGGTGTGCAGGCAGTGCAAGCGTCCTCAGTCAAGTCCATAATTAATTGAGCTGTGCATAGCTCATCAGCATTCAGTTCAAAAACAGAAAAATGAATGTTTGCTGAGTCCAATATTGGTGGTGTCATCCTGTCAGTCACTACCTCCAGTAAGCAGGAGAAGGAGGACTCAGTAGTGCAGACAGTTCTCAAGAGAATCATATTTTATTCACAAGGAGTCAAAATAATTAACAGCACAGGGGCTGATCATGAAACAAAGCTGATACGGCTATAAACACATGAGGGAAAACAGACTCACTGACAATGGATACCGGAGGGAAATACTGACTATGACACCACAAAGAACAGAGAACTAAGAATCACATATATAGGGGAGCAGGTAATTAACAAACACAGGACAGATGGAGACAATCAAGGGCTAAATGGTATCACATGAGGAAACTGGCTAGAGATAGGGAACATGAAGGGCTGGGAACAATAGGTAAACTAATATACACACTAGACCCAGGACGAGACAGTGGGTGGATGAAGGACAAAACCAAGGACTGAGGAAACACGATGACAACAGAGAATGATGCAGGATATCACACAAGACCAGGGACCACAGAAGACAATAATAAACAACAGAGACCAACCCATGGTAACTCGGGAAACACAGAAGGCAAGAATGAAAATAATAATGACAAGGGAAAACACAGAGAACCCAAAATGAACAAAAGGCGTGGACAAGGTCTAAACCCGTGTCCAGAGCTTGACACAAATGTAGCATACTGTTTGTTTCTGAATGAACTGAGCTGTGACTTCAGATGACCTTTATTATCATTGTTGATATCTCAAAAACAGATTCAGCACAAATGATTCTTTAAATGGCACAAATCAGCATAAATGTTGCACTAAATCACTGGCACTGTTTTTGTTTAAATCAAACAAAGTCGCTGAGATCTTTGACCCCTAGGTGATCTAAATTATAATTGTTAAAATCTTAAAAATGGAGACTGTACAAACAGTATTTTTTCTGCACAAATCAACACAAACTAGTATTAACCAATGGCACTACTTTTCATGATTTCATGAAATGGGCTGAGCCATCTTCACTAATACCCCAGGGGGTCCTTGAGAGAACATTCAGGGGTCCTCGAGAAATTGTCTAATGTCACTTCTTAATTGATCAAAAGTTTGCAAATAATTTGCTGTCATTGTGCATGGCAGTGTACAGTATATGCAATAATAATGGCTACCTCTTCTTCTTGTTCCTGTTCTCCTTCATGTGTTTTACAGAGGCTAATGACTTTGTTAAGACATGCTAGAGGTCACGGTGACTAGATGAAAAACATCAATGGGTAAATATTTGAAGAGGAAGGATTCAGACTCTGAACTAGGCCCTTACTGATGGAGCAGGTGCCATGCATTGTATAGTTATTTAATGTTCATGGTGTTTATTGTTGGCACTCTTATTTGTGTAGCACGGGGTGGTGGCTCCACCTTCCGGTTCCGCCAACCCCGTGAGTATAAGAGGGGCTGTGGGTAGAGGGGCGGTCTCTTCCACCTTACCTCTGCCAGCGGCTGCATGTACGGTCAGGTGCACTGAGATTCATTGTTATAATAAAGAAGTGTTCAGCTCCACTCCTGGCATCATCCTTGTTTACAAGTTACGACATAACATTTGGCGACGAGAAGTAAACACACGGAGGTGTGTGGAACACCTATTTGGCCATTCTTGGAGCTCCCGGGGGAACCGCCTGTACCGTGGCCTCAGTGGTACGAGGCTTTTCAAACATACATGGTGGTGTTGGACCTGGGACAAATGGATAAACTGAGGGCTTGTGCGTTGTTAGTACACAACCTGGGAATGGAGGGACAGAGAATTTTGGGCACGTTTGGAGACGTGGACAATTACGAACAAGTGGTCAAGTTGATGGCCCGCCATTTTAGTGCGCCGGGTAATGTCATCGTCAGACGGATTAAGTTCAGACAGCGTCGCCAACAGGTAGGCGAACCAATCCAGCGGTTCGTATCGGACTTAAAGCAGTTAGCCGCTGAGTGCTGGTTTAGGCCGTTGGAGGAGGAAATTGATAGAAAAATTCCATATTATTATCCAGATTATTTTTATATTATTCTTATATTATTCCATGACTTTTCTATTACACGTCTGATGTTTATATGTGCACTACATGTAAAATAATTTCATATATTCCTCTATATTATTCTTCCATATTTTATGTCTGATGGTGCGTTTTTGTGAGCATCCATCCATCCATCCATCCATCTTCTACCGCTTTTCCGGAGGTCCGGGTCGCGGAGGCAGCAATTCAAGCAGAGAAGCCCAGACTTCCCTCTCCCCCGCCACCTGCTCCAGCTCTTCAGAGAGGATACCAAGGCGTTCCCAGACCAGCTGGGAGACATAGTCTCTCCACCGTGTCCTGGGTCTGCCCCGGGGTCTCCTCCCAGTGGGACGTGCCTGAAACACCTCAAGTGGGAGGCGTCCAGGAGGCATCCTAATCAGATGCCCATACCACCTCAACTGACTCCTTTCAATGTGGAGGAGCAGCGGTTCTACTCTGAGCCTCTCCCGGATGACTGAGCTCCTCACCCTATCTCTGAGGGTGAGTCCAGCAATCCTACGGAGAAAGCTCATTTCAGCTGCTTGTATCCGCGATCTCATTCTTTCGGTCATTACCCAAAGCTCGTGACCATAGGTGAGAGTAGGAACGTAGATTGACTGGTAAATCGACAGCTTTGCCTTAGAACTCAGCTCCCTCTTCACCACAACAGACCGGTACAACGTCTGCATCACTGCAGATGCTGCTCCAATCTGTCTGTCAATCTCTCGCTCCATTTTCCCCTCACTCGTGAACAAGACCCCAAGATACTTAAACTCCTCCACTTGGGGCAGGAGCCTGTCTCCAACCCAGAGAGGACAATCCACCTTTTTCCGGCTGAGGATCATGGACTCAGACTTGGAGGTGCTGATTCTCAGTTTTTGTTTTTGTGAGCAATGTTTTTGTGAGCAATCATTCTCTATTTGTGGCCTTCATGTCCCAGAGTCTGGGTGGATATGCGTGTGAATGCATGTAAGGGCAGGTCAGCAGAGACGTAAAGGATGACCCAGACTACACTGATAATTTCTGTTTTTTATTGACTTGCTCTGCTAAGTTTCTGTGACCGAGGAATGTGTTAAAACTCCCAGTTCATGAAGATTAGATTTATAGACACTTTGACTGTCTCCAGAGATGCCCCAAGGACGTCTCCTTCTTTGTTTATCTATCCTGAGGGCTATAAAAATACCAAGCTCGGAATGTATGGTTAGAGAGGTGTGCATGAAAGGCTCTAGGGCAGTTCGATGTACACTCGCTCCTGGCCAAAAATAAATGGCTCATAACTCAGAATCCGCCTAATGATTTTTTGACTCAGTCTCATTTAATTCAATTTTATTCTAACAGAAATGGTTCACGACCAGTTGGCGGAACGCACCAACTGTGCTGCGGTCCGCTCTAAGCTGCTCTTATTCCCAGGTGAGTTGACGCTGACTAGGGCTGTCGAGCTGGTACTACAGCTGCAAGCAGCGGACAAGCTAACTTGGGAGCTAATCGAGTGCCTTTCACTGGGAAATTCAAGATCCCCCATGGCTGTGCAGGTAGTGGACCTGGATAGTGATGGGAGCATCGAGGGTGACATGGAGGAGGCCAATGCTACACGGATGAGGTCTGTCCCGGGGAAGCTCAGGTGTATGGGTTGTGGGACCACGAAGCACCGCTATAAAGCTAGAGAGTGTATGGCAAGAGGGAAGCGCTGTGGAAAATGTGGCCGTCTACACCACTTCGCGAGAGTATGCCAGTCAACAGAACAGGAGAGCCTGTGCAGGAATTCAACTCCCCCCGCTCCAACAGTGATACACATGATGTTTCCAAGTACCTGTGGGCGCACACACTGCACAGTAGTTCTGAATGGAGTTCTGGTGCCGATGCTGGTTGAAATGGGAGCAGGGAGTTTTGTGCTGAATTGGGCTATGGTTAGAGAATGTTTTCCCCACTACAGGATTGGAGGTGTCTCAGCGCCACTTTGCGGTTATAGAGGAAGACGGTTGGTCACGATGGGTACTGTCAAACTGACGGCTCAGTACAAATCGGTGGAGATGGCCGATGTGGAGTTTGTCGTGACAGCCTATGGCTCTAACATCATGGGCTGCAACCTGTTTTATGGCCTTGGATTTTCCATCAAGAATGGTGCTGGGGAAGAGTGGTCAGGCTGCGGACTGTGGGACCAACCAGTTCCGAGAGTTAGGGATGATGCTGTGTGGGATGAGCAGTTGCTGGGCAATCTGGAAAGTGGACAGGCCGTGTCGCGCTCAAGGTCGCCACAGGAGGGCCCCGGTGTCAGTGTCCGAGCTGCCCTGGATGTGGGTGCCAGGAGGCACAGGGGGAAAATCTGTGGCGGTGAGCGATGCCCAAACGATGGTCTCAGGCGTTCCCGGAGCACGGCTGTGGAGGACTGGTGAACACCGGACCACAGGGGCAGGGTCAGCAGTGGATCTACAAGCGGTCGAAGCAGAACTGAGTGGCACTGGAGGAGCGCGTACCAGGCGGAAACACCGCAGGCCGTGCAAGGCCCCACTTGGAGTCACGGACTGCATTTGGGCTTGGTCGGAGGCGAGGTCCAGGCGGGTGAGGGAAAAGCGGAAGATGGAGCAATACCAGGGTTGGCTGCAGGAGACGGACGTGCAGCATGATGGTTATCTTCTGCTGTCAGATGGCTTGTGGCGTCATCCTAATGAGCTACGGTGTGCCCCGAGGAAGGCAGAAAGGCACAGCCCCAGATGGTTGGAGCGCTCGGAGGTGTGGAGAAGAAGACGCTTCGGGATTGAGGCGACCAGCTGTGGTCTGGGAAGCAGACTGCCTCCAGGGGCAGATTGATGGTGATGGGTTGGGGGGGGCACCGGTCACCCTCACTGAGTCATGGGCGTGTTGTTAAATTAAATTAAAATTAAATTAAATTAAATTAAATTAAATCACCCTTTATTGTCATTCAACTGTACAACCAATCATGTACAGTAGAACGAGATTGTGCTTTACCTATCTACTGTGTTAATGACACACACCCCAAGTGTAGAATCAGAGGGCCGCTGCCATGCAAGGCGCCACCACAAATTTCCCTCCTCCATTCCATTTTTGCTGAGCACCAAGCTGGATGGCAGGAAGTTCCACTTTTATATGGTCTTCGGCATGACCCGGCCGGGATTTGAACCCCTGCCTCCCGGGTGTGGGGCGGATGCTAGTTGAACTAAGCAAAGAAGTTGAACTACTCACAAAGAACTAACTGTTCTTTGTGTTCTTGTTGGTGGTTATTTTTCTGTATTTATAGTTCTGGGATTGTTTCATCTGTGATGGACTGGCGATCTGTCCAGGGCGTACCCTGCCTCTCGTCCAAAGATGCTGGGACAGGCTCCAGCCTCCGACCTGAAAAGGATTAAGCGATAGAAGATGGATGGATTGTTTTATTTTACATAGGAGACACGGCAGTAGTTTTTAACTGGACTGTTATATAGCATAGGCGGTAGAATAACCCTCCTCGCCGTGTGGGGGGGGTAGGACGGCAGTCTACCTGTCCCCCCTTAATTTTAGTTCTTTTGGTGTGAATGTCATAAACCCTTTTTTTGGTGATTTTGGTTTAATTATGTTTAGCAGATGATTCGAGTTCTAAATTGGTGTGGGCTGATTGTATGTGTGTTTTGAATTTTTCTACGGCGAGGGGGGGGGTTATTATGTAGTTATTTAATGTTCATAGTCTTTACTGTTGGAGCTTTTATTTGTGTAGCACGGGGTGGTGGCTCCACCTTCCAGTTCCACCAATCCCGTGAGTATAAGAGGGGCTGCGGGTAGAGGGGTGGTCTCTTCCACCTTACCTCTGCCAGCAGCTGCATGTACGGTCAGGTGCACTGAGATTCAACGTTATACTAAAGAAGTGTTGAGCTCAACTCCTAGCGTCATCCTTGTATACAAGTTACAACATAACACCATGGTCTGGTGCAAAGCCTTTGTTAACAAAATGAAAGAGAGACACCCAGATGTTGTTATGCACTGTTTTTTGCATTGCAAGGTTCTCTTTGCCAAGATTTTACCAGCAGACCTAGCTCCTGTGTTGTATGATGTCATGTGGATGGTAATTTTTATAAAAACAAGACCTCTGAAAAGCCACATATCTTCATCTTTATATGAGTGAGTGGCACATAAAACCATATTGATCAGAGGTCCGTGGCACAGCAAAGCACTGGCCCATTTTGACTGATGAGAGGTGTGATGACATAAAGCTGCCTGCAAGTGATGAGTAGGGTACAAGACTGGAATACCTGACAGATATATTTCAGCATGTGAATTTAGTGAACACACAAATGTAAGACAAAGATGAAAACCTACTTACTAACTAACCTGCACTTATATAGCGCTTTTCTAGTCACAAAGACCACTCAAAGCGCTTTCACTAGTACTAACCCTCTATTCTAAGGGCCTATAGGAAACAGATATCTAGGGACAATTTAGAACAACCAATTAACCTAACATGCATGTCTTTGGATTGTGGGAGGAAACCGGAGCCCCCGGAGTAAACCCATGCAGCACAGGGAGAACATGCAAACTCCACACAGAAAGGTTCCAACCCCTGCCAGCCTGGGGATTCGAACCAGGAACCTTCTAGCTGTAAGGCAACAGTGCTAACCACTGCACCACCGTGCTTCCCTTACAAACACAGACAAAGTAAATTGATTTCATGCAAAGGTACAACTGTGGCAAAACATCTGGAAAGTGCCAACCTTGACATGTTCCTGCAGGATATCAGCTTTGTGTTTATCTAAACATCCCCAAGTTTCATATTGAGTATAAACTCATTACAAGACTAAATTTTCACTACATATGCTGCAATAGTGTAATGTATCATTTTGTAACATTTTGGTCAGTGGAGTTCCTCAAGATTTTTTCCAATGTAAAAAGGGTTCCTTGGCTCAAAAAAGGCTGAAAAACATGAGTTTAATCACTGAAAAATATTAAGGATCATGTTCTTTATTATTGTGTGAACGCTGTGAATTGCGTGAATGCTGTGAAGCATTCACACATTGTTATCTACTCACTTTTCTTGTATATAAACTTTTCAAAACTTTAGACTAACTCGTTCCACAGTTTTTGTGCTAAATACTTGATTTTGGTATCAAAACGTTCAGCTTTTTCTGGCGATGTATGCTTGTATTTTTCTTCTTCCGAACTTTTATACTTTTTGTAAAAATTACGATTTTTTTGGCTTTTAAATCCCATTCATTCTTATGGGAAACTTTGGCAAATTCTGCTTTTTCTGCTTCTGAAGTTACAGAATTTTGAAGTTACAGAAACCATTCTGCCTTTATTTTGTTTCCGCAAGTGTCAGCTACTTAACTTCCATTCAGCTTTTCAATAGAGTGATAGCATCTCTAAATGTGGCGGAATTGACAGACATGTGGTGGACTTGACTAATCAAATCTAAAAGAAGAAGAAGGGTGAAGGTAGGAAGCGAGAAAGAGGATGTTTGGAGTTCGGTGGAGTCTAAAAGAAGCAAACGTACACGTAAAGAAATTCAATCAAGAGCGTTATCAAATGCTGAGGAATCAGAAGATGAACTACCCCGGAATAAACAGAAGGAGTGCAATCATTAAACTTAGGAAGGGCCATCATTTCATGAGTGGAACCCAATTAAGCTCACAAATGCAATTAATGGGTTGCTTGGAGAAGTTTTAAATGCAAGAATTCTTCGTAGTGGTTCCTTACTAGTTACATGTGAAGACAGTGTTCAACAAGGAAAAGCAATCAGAGTCAGTAAGATGGAGGGGAAAAATGTGCAGTGCTCAGTATTGGAAGGAAATAAGGCAATGAGAGGAGTGATATCGGGCATTTCAACGGCTGTCTCAACTGATGAAATAATGAAAAACTTAACTGGAGCAAAAGTGACAGAGGTACAAAGATTGAAAACTTTTAGAAATGGTGAAAAATGTGATAGTCTGTTGGTAATGTTAAAATTTGATGAAACAAGACTGCTAAGTAAGGTGTATATTGGCTATATGAGCTATGAAATCAAACTTTACATTCCTCCTCCACTGAGATGTTTCAAATGTCAAAAGTTTGGTCATGTAGCAGCGATATGCAAAGGTAGCCAACGATGTTCCAGATGCTCCGGTGAACATGAATATGCTAAGTGTGAAAGAGGAGCCAAATTAAAGTGCTGTAATTGCGATGGTGAACCTCTGCATATCGAGATTGTGAAGCCAGCAAAAGAGCAGCAGAAATTCAGCAGGTAAAAGTCTTCCAGGGATTAACATATGCAGAAGCTGCAAAAAAGGTGCCAGCTAAAAAAGTGAGAGTGGACTCCAACAGGGAAAGTGTGCAGGCTTGCAGTGCATGCAGCAGAATTAAGGAAGATTCTCTGGTTATGAAGGAAAAAATTTTTGTCTTATTTGTGGTAGATGTGATAAACTGCACTGCGCAGACTTCCAAGAAAACAGAAAAAAAAAAATCAAAATCACTGTGAAAGCAGCAGAAAACTATCTTGGCATTAAGGGGCTACATTGGGAAGCAGTTGAGGACTTATTAAGTGGGGGACCTTTAAGTTCACAGACATCATGGGCTGGTGGATCAACCGCCAATCAAGTCTAAATGAAGAAGAAGAATAATGAGATGAGACGCAGATACGGACTACAGCTCCTGACCAGATAGAGTTATGATGTGGAGTGAGGTGCGTGGCGGTGATGCACCTGGGCTGGTTACTAGCAGCCAATCAAGTCTAAAAGAAGAAGAACACGAAGACGATTGTTCAGAACTCTTTATAAGAACTCCTTATACAAAGATATAGAGTGATGACAATCAAGTCAGTGGCAGTAATGCACCTGTAAACTTGCTGCCAACCGTCAATCAAATCTAAAAGAAGAAGAAGAAGAAGCAGCTTTTCGATAACTTTAATGGTTTTTGAAATATTTGCATCTAAAGTCAGGTAGGTTTTTCTGCAAAAATCACTGTTTAACATTGAAGTCAATGGTACGGGCTGCTGGCAGAGTGTGTGATGTCATCGCTACAGTGTGAAGCATTTACAAAATATTTCTGGATAAATCGCAATTGTGGCCACAATTTTCACTCTACTGACTTCATTTTTTTCCAAAAACTTAGCCACAGATGTCCTGACGCTCACAAACTTTTCGTCTGAGCCATAACATCTGTAGTTTTGTCTCCAGAAG
The DNA here is from genome assembly GCA_020510985.1 of Pholidichthys leucotaenia. Classification (NCBI taxonomy): domain Eukaryota; kingdom Metazoa; phylum Chordata; class Actinopteri; order Cichliformes; family Pholidichthyidae; genus Pholidichthys; species Pholidichthys leucotaenia. Next base: position 340,639,760 of record CM035841.1, read on the forward strand.
CACTGAAGAGGAGAAAAACTGGTGAATCCTGCCATACCTATGAATGGGACAGAAAAATGTTGATCCAAAATTTTTCACAGTTTTTAACTCGCGAGTGTGAGTACAGTTTTGCGTTCCGGAGCATAAAATTTACATCACTACATAGCTCAGAGTCTCAGGATTCTCACGGTCCCAAAATTATATCTGTCAGTCTTACGGTTTCTGTTCTATTCATGGTTGTTCGAGGGGTGGGCTTCAAGGTTTTGCCTGCATTATTAATGGGATCCTCTGACCGGATGAATCCGGATTTATCCAGAGCTTTCTCACCCCAACTGTTGTGTGTGTTGCTATGGTAACCCACCACATGCGCTGAGACAGCTGCGTAAATTGTTTTATTTATAATCCAACAACCAGTTGCCATGATGACATGAAATTTTCTGAGGTTTATCACAGTGTATGGATGATCCGAAATATAATTCACGTTTACCAATCCATTACTGCTGTTGCCATGGCAATGCCTTCCTTGCCATCAACTTCGTGATTTTGTTTGGAGAGTTACAAAAATTGTGGAGTCACAAAAATTGGAACATATGTTAAGGTGACCGCCCTCTGTAGTCCGATATGTGTCTTGAAGATGTACCTACTATTTTATTGTGTCCATGGCGATGGCCTAATTTTGATGCTTCGCCATTTTCCATGTTACAGCTGTATCACAGACAGCGAATTTCCGATTTTCCCCCCAAAATTTTTTATCATGGATAGTGATTGGACCTTTGACAGAACTATGAAGTTACTTTTTATCTTGGGGTTCTGAATTTTTCTTTAAAAAATGCTAATTTTTTCCCCCCATTATGGCAACTACAGTTTTCCCATCACTCTATAAAAGCAAGAAATCTCTGTGTGTCTGTGTGTGTGTCTGTCACGTTTATAGGACATCATAGGACGGCCTATGAGCTCTGCCTGAACATCATAGGATGTCCTATGAACTCAGGCATCATAGGATGACTCGCAATGCCTATGTGATGGCACATAGACAAATGTGTCTTTATGATGTCATATACATCAAGCCCACGGCACATAGACAAATGTGTCTATGAACTCAGGCATCATAGGACGACTCACGATGCCCATATGACGGCACATAGACAAATGTGTCTATGATGTGATATACATCAAGCCTGCCTTCATGTCTTTATGATGTCATATACAGTGACAGACATCAGGCAACATGTCTTTATGATGCCATATACATCAAGGTTGCCTTCATGTCTTTATGATGTCATATACAGTGAGTCCATGCCGGAAAGCCTCTTTTTGCTAAGATCTATTTTCATGATCCTGTCCATGAACTGGAATTACGACGCACCTATCCCTCAACCAGTGGTCTCAACGAAGAAGAAGAAGAAGAAGAAGAAGAAGAAGAAGATCCACCAGATGGAGAGCAATAGAATGACAACAACTGCTGTACATCGCACCCATCTGAGACAGGAGGACACCCTTCACCAGCATAGGGTACGACAGACTTTAAAGCACATTTCTAGGACATCATAGGACACGCTATGATCTCTGCCTCATCATCATAGCGCATCCTATGAACTCAGGCATCATAGGACGACTCGCCATGCCTACATGACGGCAAATGTGTAACCTTGACGAATGCCAGTCTACACTACAAATGTGTAAAATGCCAAGCAAAGCGCTGATTTTCTCCGGGTGCTCTGGTTTCTTGGTTTCTACGGACATGCATGGGCCTTCCTGAACAGGGTCGAAAGCCACTTTTTCAGGATCGTGCCCATGAACTGGAATTACGACGCACGTATCCCTCAACCAGGTAAGCAACATAACACAGAACAGTGACAGGCAGGAGAAGAAGTAACAAGCAGGGGCAAACAGCCCCAGATGACAAGGCATGGTTACAGAAAATGCGATGGTCGGGGCTGCACAGATAATCACACACAGGGGATAGGACATCATAGGATGGCCTATGATGTCTGCCTGATGTCCTGTGATGATCCTATGATGTGTCATAGGACTCGCGATGCCGTCATAAAGATATGCGATGCCATCATAAAGATATGTCTATGTGATGGCACATAGAGCACATGACTCCCTACAAGACATATACACTACCGTTCAAAAGTTTGGGGTCACCCAGACAATTATTTTGTGTTTTCCATGAAAAGTCACACTTATTTACCACCATGAGTTGTAAAATGAATAGAAAATAAAGTCAAGACATTGACAAGGTTAGAAATAATGATTTGTATTTGAAATAATAATTTTTTCCTTCAAACTTTGCTTTCGTCAAAGAATCCTCCATTTGCAGCAATTACAGCACTGCAGGCCTAACATGATTGTACAAGGGTTTTCTAATCATCCATTAGCCTTCTGACGCAATGAGCAAACACATTGTACCATTAGAACACTGGAGTGATAGTTGCTGGAAATGAGCCTCTATACACCTATCTAGATATTGCACCAAAAACCAGACATTTGCAGCTAGAATAGTCATTTACCACATTAGCAATGTATAGAGTGTATTTCTGATTAGTTTAAAGTTATCTTCATTGAAAAAAAGTGCTTTTCTTTCAAAAATAAGGAAATTTCTAAGTGACCCCAAACTTTTGAACGGTAGTGTATATAGACACAGGTAAGCAACATAACACAGAACAGTGACAGGCAGGAGAAGAAGTAACAAGCAGGGGCAAATAGCCCCAGATGGCAGGGCATATTTTGCGTGATTTTTATGTTTTGCTGCATACAAAAGCCGTCACATGTGATTGCCACTCAGTGCTGTGTTGCTATAGCAACTGTCCTGTAACTGGCAAGAATTCTGTTCCAATGCATCCCCTCTATGGGCATGCACGGGTTTCTACGGGCATGCACTAATTAAAATCAATGTAAATTAAGATTTGCATAGAAACCAATGTAAAAAATCACACTGAGTATAATATCATTGATGGAGCAGGATTTAAAGGGTGGCCTTCTGGGGCTAGGACTCATTAACAGAACATGTACATAGTAAGGAACTGTTTCCATGATGACTGGCATGCGTTGACGGCGTGCTTGCCATACAAAACGTGACAGTTACAGCTCAGACAAACCTTGTCGGATTTGGACCAAATTTTGCACAATGGATTCTAATTCCACTCTTAACATGTCTATATATTAATATTCAAGAAATATTCACAGTGGCCCCTAGTGGTGACATGAGATACTGCACAAAAGTGTTTGAAATTTCACTCAAAGACCAGTGAGCCACAATGACATGAAATTTTCAGAGGTTTATCACAGTACACTGGATGACCCTCAGTGGAAGTCAAATTTCTCCTGTTATTACCGCTGTTGCCATGGTAATGCATTTATCGCCATTCAATCCATTTTTTACATTCAAGGGCTACGAAAGTCACGGCTTCATGAAAATTGGAACATAAGTCATGTGGACAGCTCTCTATAGTCCTATATGGGTCTTGAACATGTATCTATTACATAACTGTTTCCATGACGACGGACTACTTTTGAAGCTTGGCCATAAAATACTTGACAGTTGTATCTCAGATATGCAGTTTCTGATTTGCACCAATTTTTTTTTTTTTTATCATGGGCAATAATCCTGCTGCCAATGATAATATGCAAATTGATCTTCCCTCAGGTTCCAAATTTTTTGTCAAAAATTACGAACTTTCTCTCCCCTATTATATTCAGTGAGTTGTTCATTGAAAGCAATGGAAATTTAGAAATTTTCTTCCAAAATTTGTAAATTTTTCTCATAAATTTGCAGCTTTTTTCTCATAATTTTTTTTTCTTCAAAATTTGCAAACTTTCTGTCATAAATTTGTACCTTTTTTCCTCGAAATTTTGGAACTTTAGCTTTTAACTTTTTTTAAAATCTGTCTTGCCTGGTTAAATAAAGGTTTAAAAAGATTTTTTTTAAAAAGCTTCTTTCTTCTAAATTTCCTACTTTTTCTTGTGAAATTACGACTTTTTTCTGGTAAATCTGCAATTTTTCCCCGTTGTAAATTTTCTGCTTTTTTTCAGAAATTTTCATTTTTTTTTCTCTGAAGATTATATTTTTAAGTATAATTTCTTTACTTTTTTCTGTTAAATTTACAACTTTTTCTTGTGAATTTGCAGCTTTTTCCTCATTATTTTGCAACTTTAGAAGCTTGGGATCAGTCCGCCAAGGTCTCCGCCTTTGACCGCCACCTAATCCACATAGCACCGGACCCGGACCAGTTTACATGTGTTTTGTGGACTTGGAGAAGGCGTTTGACCGCGTCCCTCGTGGATTTTTGTGGGGGGTGCTTCGGGAGTATGGGGTATCGGGCTTGTTGTTACGAGCTATTCAGTCTCTGTACCACCGTTGTGAGAGTTTGGTTCGTATTGCCAACACTCGGTCGGAGTCATTCCCAGTGAGAGTTGGACTCCGCCAGGGCTGCCCTTTGTCACCGATCCTGTTCATAATTTTTATGGACAGGATTTCTAGGCGCAGCCAGGGAATGGAGGGTGTCATGCTTGGTGACCACAGGATCTCATCTCTGTTGTTTGCAGATGATGTTGTCCTGTTGGCTTCATCCAGCAATGACCTACAGCTCTTGCTGGGACGGTTTGCCGCTGAGTGTGAAGCGGCTGGGATGAGAATCAGCACCTCCAAGTCCGAGTCCATGGTCCTCAGCCGGAAAAAGGTGGATTGTCCTCTCCGGGTTGGGGACAGGCTCCTGCCCCAAGTGGAGGAGTTTAAGTATCTTGGGGTCTTGTTCACGAGTGAGGGGAAAATGGAGCGAGAGATCGACAGACGGATTGGAGCAGCATCTGCAGTGATGCGGACGTTGTACCGGTCTGTTGTGGTGAAGAGGGAGCTTAGTTCTAAGGCAAAGCTGTCGATTTACCAGTCAATCTACGTTCCTACTCTCACCTATGGTCACGAGCTTTGGGTAATGACCGAAAGAACGAGATTGCAGATACAAGCGGCTGAAATGCGCTTTCTCCGTAGGATTGCTGGACTCACCCTCAGAGATAGGGTGAGGAGCTCAGTCATCCGGGAGAGGCTCAGAGTAGAACCGCTGCTCCTCCACATTGAAAGGAGTCAGAATCAGAATCAGAATTCGATTTATTGCCATTGTTCATGTAGTACACAAACTAGGAATTTGTCTTGGTGCCATGCTGCAACATTAAAAACATGATGAGATAAAGAGATAAACTAAAAAACTAAAGGACTAAAAACGTGCAATAAGTGTAGAAAAATAAGTAATAATAATAATAATAGTAATAATGAGTAATACTAGTCAAGGCAGTTTTAAATAAATTAGCAAGTAGCAGATAATATGGGGTACCACAGTGCAGTTGATAATGCAACAGAAAAACAGTGATGAATTCATGAGTCTGGTTGAGCTGCTGTACACAGTGCAAGAGAGACAATAAGTCACTTAATGTTCAGCAGTCTGATGGCAGAGGGGAAAAAGCTATTCATGTGCCGGGAGGTTTTAGTCCGAATGGACCGAAGTCTTCTACCTGAGGGGAGGGGGGCAAACAGTACGTGACCAGGGTGTGAAGGATCGGCTATGATCCGGCCAGCACGCCTCCGGGTCCTGGAGATGTACAGGTTCTGGAGAGATGGGAGCTTGCAGCCGATCACCTTCTCAGCAGTGCGCACGACGCGCTGCAGCCTTAGTCTGTCCCTGGTAGTGGCTCCTGCATACCACACAGTTATGGAGGAGGTGAGGATGGACTCGATGATGGCCGTGTAGAACTGCACTAACATCTTGGTGGGTAGCTTGAGCTTCCTCAGCTGCCGCAGAAAGAACATCCTCTGCTGGGCCTTTTTGATGAGGGAGCTGATGGTTGGCTCCCATTTGAGGTCCCGGGTGATGGTGGTGCCCAAGAAGCGGAAGGAATCTGCAGTGGTGATGGGAGAGCCTGTGATGGTGAGGGGGGGGCAGGGGGGTTGTGACTTTCCTGTCAGTTGAGTCAGTTGAGGTGGTATGGGCATCTGATTAGGATGCCTCCTGGACGCCTCCCACTTGAGGTGTTTCAGGCACGTCCCACTGGGAGGAGACCCCGGGGCAGACCCAGGACTCGGTGGAGAGACTATGTCTCCCAGCTGGTCTGGGAACGCCTTGGTATCCCCTTTGAAGAGCTGGAGCAGGTGGCTGGGGAGAGGGAAGTCTGGGCTTCTCTGCTTGAACTGCTGCCTCCGCGACCCGGACCTCCGGAAAAGCGGTAGAAGATGGATGGATGGATTTTGCAACTTTGTTGTTTTAAATTTACAACTTTTTTCTAATAAATTTGCAACTTTTTTTTTTCTTATAGTTTTGCAACTTTTTCTTCTTAATTTGCAACTTTATGGGCAGTGCGGTGGCGTAGCACTGCGGCAGCACAGCAACTCACCCTTGGCCGGGGGATCCTGGGTTCGATCCCAGCCCCCAACCAACAGTGATCTGTGTGGAGTTTGCATGTTCTCCCCGTGTCTGCGTGGATTTACTCGGGGATTTCTCCGGTTTCCTCCCACATGCCAAAAACATGCAAGTTAGGTTAATTGGCATCAAAATTGGGGATTCTAAATTGTCCTTAGGTATGACTGTGAGAGTGAATGGCTGTCTGTCTCTCTGTGTTGGCCCTGTGATGGACTGGCGATCTGTCCAGGGTGGACCGTGCCTCTTGCCCAAAGATGCTGGGATAGGCTCCAGCTCCCCCACGACCCGAAAAGGATTAAGCGGAAGAAGATGGATGGATGGATGGATGGATGGATTTGCAATTTTATATGATTACGTTAATATACCCTTTCAACTAGCATTTTTTAGGTTTTAAGCTTATAGTTAGCATAATTATGTTAAATTCAGGCAACACTAAGCTACGTCTACATATATACTTTTAAAGTTATTTTATTCCAGCATATTTCCGCATTTTTAAGCATTTCAGGAATGCATTTTCAGCTAGCAGCATTCACACCGCGTTTCCGCTCGGAAATGCTAATTTTTCTAGTTTTATTTAAAATGTTTTTAGTGAATTTGAATTTCTTTACTGATTTATTGAGCAATTCAGATGTTATCTGTTTCTCTCTCTGATGGGAACTGATGCTATTTTTTTTTTTTGAGCAAGTATTAAATTGGACCTTTTCACCCAATAAGCCAATTCATTCAGTTTGCATCATAATAATCACGTGATGAAGTCAGTTTTAGCAGCCTGTCCACCTGAACATGCCACGAGCAGCAGCGCCTCATGACGTTTCAATTTGAACTCGGGCAAAAGCAAATAAATCTGTGGCGTGGTGGCGCGTCCACAGGAAGACACCCTGAAACTCCCTCTCTCTCTCTCTCTCTCTCTCTCCCAGCATCCTATAGGCTAATCAGGTGGTAGTTTCAATCTATCCTCCTCCAGAAGAGGAAACGCAACAGTCGGCGCTCGCCAGGGCTGGTTGTTTTTGTCCGCTGCCATGATGGGAATTTCGGATATCGCGTGCCTTCTCGTCCCGCTGGCGGTGCTGGCCGGGTCCACCTTCCAGACCGAAGTGAGCAGCGTCAAGGAGGCGGAAAAACCGGGGAATTTCATGGAAGACGAGCAGTGGCTGTCCACCATTTCACAGTACAGCCGCAAGATCAAGCACTGGAATCGCTTCAGAGACGTAAGTGTCGATTGGGGGACGCGCGCTTCTGCCGTGCGGGAGACGCGCCGAAGGAGCAAATACGCAAGGCAGAAATTGACGGAGTTATTAGAGACTTTCTCAGCGCGATAATCGACTTCAACTTGGTGCAGGTGTTGTTAACGCCCGCCTTGCTGCTGAGTCGATCGTAAATATGCTTCAAAATGTAAAAAAAAAATAAAAAAAATCTGAGGTTAGTCATGCATGTGTGTTAGATTTAAAGTATTTACGAGGAACATGGTTTATTCATTTTTACGTTAAATTACGTGCTAGTTTCTGTATTTTGTTCCGAAACATTAAACGCGGCTAATATCCCACAATTTCCATCACAATGAACCTGCACCTACACACGCATCCCTGTATTGCTCTTCTTCCCACTTTTAGTGCATTAGGTCATTTTGCTGATTATAACCTACATATTCGTCCCACTTACACCTCACTACAACCCCCCCGTTTCATCCCACTACAGCCCCATTGCTGGTCACCGCTGATGTGTGTGCAGACATGTCTCCAGAGAGTTCTGAATCGGGAGAATTGAAGCAATTAGAGCAGAGAGGATGTTATTGAGTATTTTCACCTCCTGGAAAGACTACACAGGCTGCAGAGATTGATTGGAGGCTGTAGGGCACGGTGATATATTGTTGAGTGTCTGGATGTGTGGCCTTAGTTTTGCCTGGCTTGGACATGTGAAATGGTTAGTAATGATCCCTGCAGGATTTGGACAGAAGTGCAGTTGGATTGTCTTCCATGTGACTGCTTTTTGATTGTGTTGTAATTGATTCAGCAGCACTTGATAGGCATCATCACTGGGTCTGATGAGGGGTTTGTTTCAAGCATCGATCCATGAACAATGGCGTATCTTGTTGGGTGGAGAACAATGAGACTTTTGAAATGATAACCTTCCCAGAGAAAACATCTTGTATTTGCTGAAGGAAAAAAGCAAATGCGTGTGAAAACTGGCAGCTGCTCCTTCTTGGGATAGATTTAGTCCGACTGCGATTGCCTAAAGAGTATGTCCTCTGGAAATGTACTTGGGGAAGTAATGAAATTGTGGGCATGGGAAGATTAAGCGAGAATTATTGTGGGATTATAACCCAATGGATGCTGCTCCATATTTACACAGCTTTGATTCAGAAATGTTAGTTACAGCCGGATTGCCGCCGTCAATTTGACTCATCAGGGAAAATGAAACTCCTTCCAGGAAGAGTGACTAAAAATACAAACACAACTGCAGAGCATCCCAGTATAAAAACAGATTTTCTAAGAGTTTGTGGTCTAGTATAAAGACGCCGTGCGCTTGGCCCTTCCTCTTTTCCCCCAGTTTAACATCAAAGCTGCAGTGCATCACAAACACCCTCTTACATCTCTTGTATCTCTTTCATGATCAGTGTTCCCAAGGGTGATTGTGTGTGTGTGTGTGTGTGTGTGTGTGTGTGTGTGTGTGTGCAGGCATACAGACATGTGGTTGTGTTTCTAAATCTGCAAGTGCACATGTTTTTTTTTTTTAACTGCATCCTGTTTGTGAGTGGGTTAAAGAGTGGTGGTGTCTTTGGCGATGATGGTGATGATGACAGGAGCAGCATCAGAGGAGCGAACTGCTGAACCTCCCGAGGGAATCGCCAATAGAAACGGCTTTGATTCCAGCCCGCTGCCGTAGCAACAGCAGCCCCTGTGTTGAGATGGAGCATGCATCACTGGGAATTTGACGACTCCATCCACTTACCAGTCCTCCTTCAGGCTGGCTGGAGGAATGAGTGGAAGCATACTTTATGAGGGTTTCTCCATATTAAATGCCATTAGTTTACAGTGAATGTAATGAGCCTTTAATTGTGTTAGTCTTTGAGTGGGGGTGGGGGGGGGGATAAAGCCAGAGCTGCTCAGTCTCTGGGAATTATTTGCTTGATGTATTAATGACACAGTTGTAGGTATTCAGAAAGCACCAATTAGTGTTGACTTGCACCGCCTTTTGAGAGCTGAATGCTTAATAGTAATCTAACGCTGGAAAGCAATAATCAAAGCTGTGACACATGAAAGATGAACTCCTCCATCAGACGCAAACAGATGCACACAAACTCCCCTCACACACACACACACACACACACACACACACACACACACACAGCGTTACATAGGCTGCAGAGAGTACAGTGTAAATATTTTATATTTATTCTTTTACTGGATGTTGAAAGCAGAATTGGGATAAGAGGCTCTTTCATTTCCAATAACAACGCGGGCTTTTCAATCTATCCGAAGCAAATAGATTTAACAGATACAGTCACAAATAATAGAATGGGATACCTTCAGTCCTTTAATCTGACAGGTGCACTCACCATTTCATTCCACTAATGCACCAAATCCTGGGGGAAAAAAGGGATAAACAAGGGAACGGGAGGCGACAATCATGATAACGGAATAGAGATTTATTATTTTTAACCCAAACACTGACATCTTTGGATATTTGCTTGTTCAGTTTCCATGAAAACATTCATACAATTATTTCCTACTTGCTCTGCTGTCATAATTATGGAAATTAATCAATAAATACGGCAGATGGGCTGACGTTTATAGAGCTATTTTCTTCCTGACGGTGGAAAGTGCTTGTAATCTAAACTCACTGAGGACAGTTTGAGGTTTTGAAATACACTTCGCCATCAAGGCTAAAGAAGGTGAGGATCAAACCATGATATCCTGAACGGTCATCAACCACAACCAAACTACTGTTATTTGAAGACGGGGACATGTACAGACATTTTGAGAGGCTGTTGCTCTAACCTGAAACAAGAGCAATGATACAAGGGGGGAAAATGTGAATTTATAAGGCAAATGTAGTTTATTCATGAGGAAAAAAATTGCAAATTTATGATAAAAGAGAGAAACTTTTACACTATCAATCACTGTAAATGTATGGGGAAAATGGGAAATGTATTTAAAACATTCACTAAATTCACGAGAAAAAGTAATGCATTTGCAAGAAAAAATCTCTTAATTTGTTTTTAAATTGTCAATGAAAAAGACATGAGGGAAAAATATTGACAAAAAGTCACAAAGTTCACAAAATTGGAGGGGCAGCTCAGACAAAAATGGTAAATGGGCTGTTGCCCAGGCAACAATAGAACATACCTGTGCACTTCCTTGTTTGACGCTATAAACAGAAACTTATCATTTAAGGTCCCATATTGTGCATTTTTCAGGGATAAAGCTTTGCCATCTTCAGGGACTTGTACGCTTATGTGTTTTTAAGAACCAAAAACAATTTGTTGTTTTACAGCTCATCAAAAAAGCTGTCTGTAAATTCCTGTCTGAAGCGGTTAGTTTTCAGTATTATCAATGAGGCTGTAATCTGATTGGGTAAAGGTTTTTGAGTGGGCCAGACATAAGTAAGAAGGCAGTCAGGGTGTGTTTGTTTTGTTAGCTTACAGCAGTGGTTTTCAACCTTTTTTGAGCCGAGGGGCCCTTTTTACATTGAAAAAATCTCAGGGAACCCCACCATCCACAAATGTAGCAAAATGACACATTGTAGTCTGTTACAGCATATGTAATGACAGTTTCGTCTTCTGATTAGTTTATACTCACTCAGTGTGAAACTTGGGTCTGTTTAAATGCATACAAAGTTGCTCCATCAGTATAGAACCTCCTGCAGTTTTTCTCACTGAAATTGTCCTTACTGAAGATATTCTGATGGGACCTGGAAAATTTCCTCTCCTGTTGTTTTTTGTGGTAATTCTTTGCAAAACAGGAAAACTTCTCTTCTGCCGTCTCCATTCACAAAACGCACATGGGCCAAGAGTTGTGTGTGTCCACTTATGTCTGTAGATTCAACAAGTTGCAACAGAATTTTCCCGCTGATGCGTATCTTTTCCAAAACAATCTTCCTCATTATCTGCAGACATGTCATCAATGAGTCTGGCAATTATTTTATCGGAGAGAGCAGCTATAGCTATTTCTTTAACTGCATCAGGGCTGAGCAGCTCATTCACCGTAGCTTTGCAGGTAGGTAGAATTAATGTCTCTGCTGCAGTATGTGGCTTTTTATTCCCCTTTGGTCTTCACCCAAAGTTGTCCCCCTTTGGTCTTCAACTGGGAGGGGGGCGGGGGGGATTATGTTATGGAGCAGTCCGTCCGTCTGTTTGTCCTCCTTCTGTCCGTCTGGCCCACTTTTGTGAAATCAAGTCCTCCTATGGTTTTGTTCAGATTGTTTTGAAACTTGGTACCAGTGTTTGATGTACAGTACACTAATGATGCGCTTATTGCAATTTCACTCTGACTTTGAGGTCAAGGTCAGAGTTAAGTTTTTCCCTAAATCTTGTAAACGCAATAACTACTGAAAGAAATGATGTGGGCTTTTCAAATCAATATAGTAGTTGTATCTAAGACACATCTTGGACAACTTACACCCTGACCTGACTATGGGTTTGGGGTCAGAAGGTCAAAGGTCAAGGTTAACATTCCCTATGCCCAAGTACTGTACAACGAGCAAAGCTAGGGTCACTAAACATGGTACCCAGGTTCACCCTGTGACCCTGAAGGGTGACTATGGATTTGGGATCACAAGGTCAAAGGTCAACATCAAAATGGCATATAAATGATATCTCAACAACAAAGAAAGCTATGGTCACCAAACCTGGTACACAGGTTCACTCTGAGACCATGACCTCTGACTATGGGTCTGGGGTCAAAAGGTAGAAGGTCAAGGTTAGCCCTCCCTTTGCCCTCTTACTATAGAATGTGTAAAGCTCTCTAGGGTCACCAAACTTGCTACACAGGTTCACCTCGGAATCTTACTCTACAACTATTGGTTGCATACTTTGTTGTATATTCATGGATGATGGGTTTGTCATAATTTTGTTCTGCCACATATTGAAAAGCTGAAAACTGCTTTCCATCAGTAAGTATTTGGATCTTCAAAGAAAACGGAGGTGGGGGATATTGTACTCGCCTCAGAGTGCTCTTGTTTTCATCTTGTCACCATTATCTCCAGCACATCTTAACAAGGTCATTAATCTCCATAAAATGCATGAAGAGGAAGAAGAATCAACAACCATTATTATTGCTTCATAGTGCCACCTACTGACATGGAAGAGCCACTACAGGCAGCCATACACAATAATGGCAGATTATTTGTAATTTTTTTTGTGCAATTAATATGTGAAATCAGGCAATTTACGAGGACTCTTTTTCTCTCAAGGACCTCCTGGGGTCCGAGGAACACTGGTTGAAAAATGTGAACTTAGTGAAATGAAGGTGGAGGGACTAGTTTGTGACATAAAACCCAGAAAGTGCAATCCATTAGCTTCTTTAAGAGCTTAACGAAATAAAGACAGTGTGTGTATTTCATTGTGAAGTGGGCGTTGTAATAATGGTATACATTCGACTCATGACTGTATCAGGTTAAATTCCACAAACCACAATTTTGCACAATGAGGCCTTTAAAAGTGCAACTGTCAGGGCAAAAGAAATAAAACAGTGCTCATAGACAGAATCGGATCGTTTAGTCTAAACACAGATTTAACAAAAATAGACTGATTTAAAAAACATTTTAAGGAAATCCAGAGAATCTTTTACTTGGACAGTTAGATGCTAGTGGAAATCTTGTTATCAGTTAAAGCATCATCTCTTCATTATCAAATAAAACAGCTGCTCTAATTTGGTTTGTGTGTTAAAAGCAAGTTAGCAGTAAATGTCAATTTCTTGCTTTGCTTGCTGTGAAAATTACACTCTCAACAAAGTGATCAAGCTGTAAAGTAATTTTGATTATTACAGTTAATCTTGCTCAGATGGCTAAAAAAAAACAGTTAATCACATTTAACAATATTTATATCAAGGGCTTAGTGTTTTTGAGTTTATTTTTTTAGTTGTTTTCTGTTTTTCTCCCCGCCCATCCTGCACTGTCTGTTCCTGGTAAAATCCTTATCTTAAATATGCACCTGGCTACTGAAAGGCAGCTCTGGACCACCCAGCAGCAGCCCTGCCTCCACCTGTTATCCATTCACTCCATTTTTAATGAACAGAAAATGCTCTTCCCGCACCAAAACATCAGATCCCATGTCGATGTCGGTGAATTAAATATGCAGAAAGGTGGAGGCTCTTGCGGCAGGTTCTGACTGTGCTTATTAAGATGTGATGTGTTTTTTGCTCCACTTGAAAATATTCCAGAAACCCTTTATGGGAAAGTCTGCTCTGACTTGCTGCTTTGTACTCACCTGCCTAGTTTTGGTTTCTTATATGCAGCAGTTTGTAACTTGTTTTCAATGTGGATGCACCCTTCAGAGCTCCTTTATCATCACTGTAACATACAAAAAAAGTCACTGAAGATAATGGCATCTGTACTACTGGAGCCAAATTATCCATTAAAAGAGTATCCAGATGAGCAGTAAATTATCACCACTAGCTTTTGACCTCCGTCTGGCTTTCCTATCGTACACACTCTCTAATGTTAAAATAGACTGCTACTGATGCATCAATGCTATGAATGATGATAACCACTTATCAGAAATCCATTAGTCTATCTAGTCGTGCTTTGTTCTGGCATGAGTCGCCTTTTATCATCCTCCAGATTCTCCATGAGGCTGTAGGCATCCAAAGCTCTGAGGCACTGCAGACGGAGTGCATCTTGATCCCCTCCAACTGTTCTGAGAGGGGTGGTCCTCTTGTTCCAGGTTTAGATGGAGCCCTGGTGTGCTGCAGGATGTCTTGGCTGGGTACCAGAGGCCTAGGTGGGCTGTAATTGAGTAGAAAAAAAGAAGAAATAGTCTTTCATCATGACTGGCTACAGCTGCTACCCACAGCAGTACAATAGCAACAGCTGAAGAGCACAAGCTCGAAGGCAGATTTGTGGACACCGAAGGTTGATGAAATTCGAATTTCTCAAAAGGTACCATTGTTTACAAAATTAAATAGGAAGTCTCCCGACAGTGTGAGCAGTAACTGCCTACAAAGACACATAAGTCTCCGTTTTTCTCTTTCCTCAACAATGCCAAAACATTCCTGCCTGTGAGCATTTTGCAGGCGTGATTTCTCAGTGACCTGCTTCCAAGTTAGCTGCACCTGGGAGTCCGTGTGCCAAATAGATTGCTGTGGGTTGCTGCAGAGAACACCTGACATCCAGAAATCAGCTTGTAATGAGCTCTTTGTGGGATATTTTCAGTGCCCTCTAGTTAGAAAACATACAGTGAAAGGTCCCAGTTATTATCAGTGTGAGAATTGCTGGTAACGGTACCTGAGTGTATTTATGTTGTAATATGTTGGTATGAAAGGAATACAACTGAATTATTTATAGTAAAAGCTGTTGGACTGGACTTCCGGTTATGGCTGCCACGTAAGACGGACGTGTCTCACTCTGCTCTGCTCTTGGAGAAAAAAAATCGGCAAATAACTCTCTCATTTGGGACAGAACGTATTCCAGCGTTTGGGCGAGGATATGTCGGCGAAGCCTAAGGCTGGAAAACCAGGTAAAGGAAAAAGCGAGCCGCCGAAACAGTCCAAATTAACGGACTTTCAGGTCTGTGACGCAGCAAATAAAACTCCATATATGGCGGAGGAGGCTGGCAACGGTGCGATGTCTGCGGGGGGAGGCGCAGATGCGCTGATGGCTGCCATGAGTTCAATGAGAGCGGACTTTTCCTCTAGATTTGATGGGATTATGACAGCGTTGGAAGGAATAAGAAAGGAATTGGGTGACTGTGTAGAACGAACGGCGCAGATGGAGCTCCGTCTCGCTAGTGCTGAAGATGACGTCACCCGTCTTCAATTAAAGGTGCGCACTTTGGGGAAAAAAAAATAAATCTCTGGAAAATAATATTTTGGATTTGGAATCTCGGTCGAGACAGAATAACTTGAGGCTGGTGGGTCTTCCAGAGGAATCAGAAGGTCGGGACGTATGTTCCTTTCTGGAAAAGTGGATTCCGGAGGTGCTGGGCAGCGAGGAGTTGCAATCAGCAGTGGTTCTGGAAAATGCACATCGTATTGGCCCACGGAGAGATAAGGGACCGCCGAGGACCTTAATTATGAAGTTTCTTAGCAACAGAGACAGGATGAAGATCTTCAACGCTGCACGAGCTAAAGGAGAGATTAAACACCAGGACCAGCAGGTGCGGTTCTACCCAGATTTGGCCACAGGAATCCAGCAATTGAGGAAGCAGTTTGATCCCATACGTAAGGAGCTGCGCAACCTTGGGATTCGTCATGGTGTAATCTATCTTGCGAGACTGCTGACCACGTATGAGGGCAGAACCCACATCTTCAAGACCCCAGAGGAGGCGCAGGAGTTCATCAAGAAGATCAAAGAAGAAGAAGAGACTGGTGGGAGCTAAGCATGAACAAAATATAAGGTAGAATAATTAAGCATTTGCACAGGCATCTGACTGACTTGAAGTAAATAGTAAGTTTACAAAATATAGATTGTATTATATATTAAAAAAACAAAACAAAAACAAAACAAACAAAAAAACTATGATGTACAAAGTTGTTAAAAATTTTGGAGTTAAGTTGGAAAACTACAGAGGAGAGTTAAGGTTACGTTATTAAAAGCAGTAGAGTTAGGGTGATTGGGAGGATGAAGAAGGAGTGGCTTAGGCTGTTCCCCGTGGGTGTGGAACGGTCGATGGCTATATCGGGAGACAGAATTTTTCTTTTGATTTTGGGGGGTTTGCCACAAGTGTGGGAAGGGGAAATTTGTTTGTGTGTAGTTTGTAGGATGAATGTTCAACCACTCATGTTTTTGCTTCTCTGTATGAGCATGTTTACACTGCAAGGTAATCCCAAACTCTCTATTGATCATAAACCAAAGTGTTAATCTTAATTTAACTTCATGGAATTGCAGAGGTCTACAAAATTTAAAAAAACTTAAACAAGTTATGAATAAAATAAAAGACATGGGTTCAAAAATTGTGTTTTTACAAGAAACTCATCTAATAGAGGAGGATGTTAAAAGAATTAGGAGTAGATGGCAAGGAAGTGTATTCACCTCTTCATTTTCATCCCGAGCCAGGGGAGTTATGACTCTCATACATAAATCAGTTCCTTTTCAAGTGAAAAATGTAATTGGAGACAAATTTGGAAGATATGTAATCATTCAAGGTTCTTTGCTATTAGAAAATATAAATCTTGTGAACTTATATGGTCCCAATATAGATGATCAGAAGTTCTTTGCTAATTTATTTCTTATCTTATCATCACTTACAGGGCAACATATAATAGCAGGGGATTTTAATTGTACATTGAATCCAGGTATAGATAGATCAACAGGACTGGATTGTACGCACATTGGATGTAGGATGACTATTAATCATTTTATGAAAGAATTGAGATTGTTAGATATATGGAGAGAAATGAAACCACAAGTTAAAGCCTATTCTTGTTATTCCAGTACCTACAAGACATTCTCATGTATTGATTATTTTTTGATTTCCACAGAATTAAGGTCCAAGATTCAAAACTGCTTTTATGATAACATCGTGATCTCTGATCATGCACCCTGTTGTCTAATATATGTAGATAAAAAATTGACAAAGGAATCAGGTAGATGGCAATTTCAGCATAAATGGCTTCAGGATGAGGAATTTGTCAAGTATATAGAAAAACAGATAGACGAGTTCTTTGACATCAATACTACACAAACATCAGCATGTGTAAAGTGGGAGGCTTTCAAAGCTTTTATTAGGGGACATATTATTAGTTATACAGGATCAAAATCTAAGAAGACTCGAGAGGAGAGGGCTAAATTGGAACATAAAATAAAAAGTCTTCAGGAAAAAGTGTATGCAGGAAGTGACCCAAGGTTGGAGAATGAATTACTGATTTTGAGAGCTGAATACGACAAAAAAGCAGCGAATAGAGCTGCCTCGAGTCTTCTAAGATTGAAACAATCTTTTTATGAACAAGGTGAAAAATCAGGAAAATTATTAGCATGGCAGATTAAACAATTAGAAATTAAAACACCAATTACCAGTATTATAAGTAACGGACAGGTAGTTATAGATCCTTTAGAAATTAATAGAGCCTTTAGAGATTACTATGAAAAATTATATGATACCAAAAATGAACCTGATTTAACAAAACTAAATGGGTTTTTGAACAAACTATCTATACCGTGTATTCCAAATGAAAACAGGGAGATATTGGAGTCTAAAATTAGTCAAGAAGAAGTTGGGCTAGCCATTGATAATATGAAATCAGGAAAAAGTGCAGGACCAGATGGTCTTCCAGTTGACCTTTATAAAAAATTTAAGAATAAATTAATAAAACCTTTTTTGGAAATGGTTTTAGAAGCATTTCAAAATAATAATTTACCATCATACATAAATAATGCCTTAATTATACTGCTGCCAAAACCAGGTAAGCCCTCTAATAAATGTGAAAATATGAGACCAATAAGCCTATTAAACGCCGACCTTAAGATAATCTGTAAAATTTTAGCAAGACGAATACAAGAAATTTTACCAAATATTATTAATCGAGATCAGAATGGCTTTATAAAGGGTAGACAAGGCTTCCATAATGTAAGAAGACTATTTAATATTATTTATTTTAATAAAGAAGCACCGGATACAGCTCTCCTATCACTGGACGCCGAAAAGGCCTTTGATAGAGTTGAATGGCCCTTTCTTTTTGAAGTCCTACAAAGGTTTGGACTTGGAAATAATTTCATAAAATGGGTTCAAATAATATACAATAATGCTACAGCAGAAATCCTAACAAATAACAATATTTCAAAACCAATAAAAATCAATAGAGGATGTCGACAAGGCTGTCCACTTTCACCTTTACTGTTTACTATGGCAATTGAACCTTTAGCGATATGTTTACATTCACAAATATATGGAATTAAAGTTGGACCAACAGAACATAAAATCTCCCTGTACGCCGATGACATAATTTTGTTTATGTCGAATCTAAAAAAATCAATTCCAACCTTGTTGAATTTAATAAAGAATTTTGGGGAAATATCAGGATATAAAATAAATAAAACTAAATCTTCAATATTAATGCTAAATGAGACCCAGAGAAATTACCCAGCCCCTGAGGTAAATCAATTCAATGTTGTAAATCAGTTTAAATATTTAGGAATCCAAATTGTGCCTAAGCTAGAATCAGTCGCCAGTGTCAACTATGAAGCCTTAATGTCAGATATCAATGAGTTAACTCAGAGATGGATGTCACTACCAATGTCGATGATCGGGAGAATCAATATACTTAAAAGTAATATTTTACCTAAAATACTTTATTTATTTCAATACATTCCCTTATCACCACCTTTAGATCTATTCTCAAGAATAAAAAAAGAGTTAGTGGAATTTATATGGAACAACAGGAGGGCTAGATTACGTTTGTCTTTATTATATTTACCATTTGATCGTGGAGGTCTGAAATGTCCAAATTTTATGTTGTATTATTGGTCGGCACAACTGAGGTCTATGACATATTATTTTTCATCAAATGATCTCCCTCACTGGACTGAAATGGAATCATACAATTTACCTTTACCTCTTCCCATATTCATATACTCAGATTCGGCAAAAAAATTACAAAAACAAGTTAAAAATCCATTTGTAAAGCATATGATCAAAATATGGTGTGAAGCTAAAAACTATTTAAAAGAACCACAGTTATTGTCACAATTTAGTCCAATATGGGGTAATCAATATTTTAAACCAGGGAGAGCGGACGCTGGATTTAAAGTATGGAATTTAAAAGGGATACAAAAGATTCAGGATTTATATTTGCCATGTGCAGATAACATAATGTCTTTTGAAGAGCTGAGGATCAAATTTAATCTCAATAGAACACATTTTTTTAAATATCTTCAACTTAGAAACTTTATTCGATCAAATCAAAATAAAGCTCTCACTCGACCTATTTATTCATCCTTGGAAAAAATGATGATGAAAGATAGTAAAAGAAAGGGTATTATTTCAGAGTTTTATAACTCATTGACACTATCTTCAAGTGAAAATTCACTGAAAAGATTAAACTACTGGAAAGAAGATCTGCAAACTGAAATTTCAGAGGAACAATGGGAATTGGCTTGTACAGAAGCTCAAACCAAATCAATAAATGCACGCCTTAAATTGATACATTTCAAATGGTTAATGCGGATGTATGTTACACCGGAGGAGTTAAATAGATATAACAAAAATATACCAGATACATGCACAAAATGCATGGAAAGTAAAGGAACTCTATTTCATTGTTTATGGGAATGTAGATTAATAAGAATGTTTTGGGAAGAGGTGAGGGTAACAATTGAAAAAATAATCTCAAAACAAATCATATTGAATCCTAAACTGTTTTTGTTGGGTCTGTACCCAGAAAAGCATAATTTTAATAAAAGTGAAAGAACATTCATAGACCTCAGTTTGCTTAATGCCAAAAAATGTATTGCACTATTATGGAAAAAGACTCATAGACCAGATGTGACTCAGTGGTTAAGACAGATGTTAACAAACCTTCCATTAGAAAGAATAACATATATACTGAAATCAAAGGAAATTGTGTTTGAGAATATATGGAGACCTTTTATTGATTATGTAAAAAATTTAAACATAACTCTTGAAGAAGAAGGTGAATGATGTGTGTGGACCTTGTAAATTCCAAACTGGTGAACATAATATGTATACTTATGTATTGGATTGTCTAGACTAAACAGAGGAGCATTGTTGAAGACTTGATTTTGTTGGTGGTTGTTGGTGTTTTTAGTGCATTTTTTTTTTTGTAGTACTTTAGTGTTAGTGTTTGATTGTTTGTATCATGTTTGTTAAAAAAAAAAAAAAGGTTCAATAAAGATATTGTGGAAAAAGAAAAAAAAAAAAAAAAAGCTGTTGGACTGACATAGGAAGGATTTTACTGTTTGAGTGTATATACCTTTAACTCGTCAAACTGGATTCAACTCTGCCCTCCCTCTGACATTGCTAGCATTGACTGGCTAGTTCCTAGACTTTAGCTTGGATGTAGTGCAACTATGGACCATGTGCAGCAATGCCACCTGGTCACAGGTCAAGCTGTTATCATGGCCATATAGAGAGCCTAAGTTATGTCCCCTCTACTTCCGCACATGGGACCTTAAATTGGAAAAATTCTCCATTGAAGTGAATGGCAAGAGAGAAATTATCTTTTGATTCCGACTGAATTGTGCCACAAATTACACATATGATGTTTGTCAATTAAAAAGATAATTTTCCACATAATTAAAGTTGTTGGTTGTTGTATAATAAGAGTAACATTTAGTTTTTGTGACTCAGCTTAGCGGACTACATCCGTTATTGTCTTGGACTATACATGTCACCAAACATGATTATGGCGGTTCCCATCTCAAAGCTTACCTCTTGTTGTCTGACCGATAAAATAAGCATCCAAAGAGGAGAAAAACAAAATGTATTGTTTTGTATTTTGAGAGCTGCAGCCAATCCAGACGACTGTTATCTACTTCCCCCTGGGCGCACTTTGAAAATGATGATGTAAGTTACGTGAATTTGTGTTTGTAGTCTTTTAATTTATGTATTTTCACAACCTTATACCTTAACAGTTAGACAGCAACCTCCACCATTATTTACATAGACAATTATATTTTAACTTGACAAACATCATATGTGTAACTCACGGCAAAATGTGATCGGGATCAAAAGATAATTTCGCTCTTGCCATTCACTTCAATGGAGATCTTTTCCGATATAAGGTCCCATATGCGGAAGTAGATGGGGCAGAACTTGGGTTCTCTATTACAGCATATGTAATAACAATTTAGTCTTGCAATGAGTTTATACTCACTCAGTGTTGACAGTGGCTCAGGCCCTAATAAATAGGTTGCATTAACCATAGCTAAACTGCTCTTACATTCATAAGGCAGTGTTTTCAGGACTGTTCAGATGTTTTAAGAAAAACCTTTATAATTTTCAAAACAATGGGCTATATGTAGTCTGCAGTACCAACTTTACTCTCATCTGCTTGTTACCATTCTCTCCTAAATTTGTTTTATGTTCTCATTTTTAAAACATCTTTTCCTGAAGGTACATTGTTTTTAAAATTTAAATAAAAAATGAGAAATTTCCATTATTGGGAATTTGACTTCATCCTTGGCCACCCTGTTGTTGGAAATGAGAAACCACCAGTTTTAGTAGGCCAACATTTTGAAATAGCAGGTATCAAACTAGTTATAAATGTAATTATAACCTTCAGCTGGGAGGAAAATTATGAATTTGAATTTTAATAATCAACTGATTATTGATTATTAAAACAATTATCTTAATTTTAATCTGGTGCTGCTTCTGATTTCTTCACCTTTTCCGAATAAAAACACAAGGTAAGAGGCTTTAGGTAAAAAGTTACAATTCTGCATGAAAAAAGTCACAAATTTGTCATCAAAAGCGTTAATATAATTTATAGAAAAGAGCAATCCAAATTAGCCAGATCAGCAGTTAAACTAATGCTAGGAGGCCTGTTGGTCAATTGATCAATGCTTACCGACTGCCTAGCTAAGTTAATGCTAACAGAGCTCAATGTGGCATCATGGCAAAAATAAAACAAAATAAGCCATATTGGCACGAGTTATTGACTGTAGATTAGTGAACCAGGTGGAAACAGTGATGTTTATTAGGGTGACTGAAATCTAAAGAAAACTAGAAAAGCACTCAGAGAGCGCATACCTCCGCCAAGGCTCCCTCCAAAATGTAATGGGTTCGTGCATAGGCCACGAGCCAGTTCTGGTGAAAATTGCATTGAAGTCTATCCACTAGTTTTGGAGGATTCTTGCTAACACAGTGTGAGAAGAAAAGAGCCTTGGTGGAGGTATGCATTCTCAGATCATCACCAAAATGTAATGGCTTCCTCGGTAGCCCAATAATCACCCCTGGTGAAAATTTCATCCAAATCCATCCAGTAGTTTTTGTGTAATCCTGCTGTACAACTACAAACAAGGTCCTTGGTGGAGGTATGCATTCTCAGATCATCACCCAAATTAAATGGGTTCATCCTTGGCCCAAGGGCTACCTCTGGTGAAATCTTCATCAAAATCTACCCAGTAGTTTTTACGTAATCCTGCTAACAGGCAGACAAACAGGCAAACCACCCCGATTACATTACCTCCTTGGCGCTGGTAATAATAATGTAAACCACGCTTGGTAAGCTAACTTGTTAGCTTATCAAGCGTGGTGTATATTATTAATAAGTTAGTAAGTTTAATAAGTTAAGTTATATTATTAATAAGTTAGTAAGCTAACTTGTTAGCTTACTGTTGTCTACATGATTGATAGCTAGGCTAGCCAATAATAGAGCAGCTGGTGGTATGCGCTAGGATGGCCTTATTATGGAAGTGGCTTCCTGTGGCAAATCAGGAACAGTCAATTTTGCTTTTTGGAGTGAAAAACAATATAAAGGCTGTGAGTTAGTTAAAGAGAAGTGAGCGTTTTGATATTTTTTTTTTTCACAAGACCAATCCACCTTATTTCCAAGGGTGCTGCTGTAGAAACGATTAAGATAAGCCTTTATTAGTCCCACAATGGGGAAATTCCAGGATTGCAACAGCACAGGGATAGCAACACTCAAAGCAACAATCAGAAGGCAAGAGAAAAAAACAAGAGCAGCAAGTATACATATGTACATATAAATATATATATATATAGACACACAGTGCGGAGCATTGTAGCTAGATGGGATAGATATATAAACATATAAACACAGTGCGGAGCATTGTAGCTGGATGGAATAATATGTAGATATATAAACACACAGTGCGGAGCATTGTAGCTAGATGGAATAGATATATGAATATATAAACACACAGTGCGGAGCATTGTAGCTAGATGGAATAAATATGTAAATATATAAACACACAGTGCGGAGCATTGTAGTTAGATGGAATGAAACAGCACAACTGTCTACTTAGTTATCCTACATGGTATGATTATGTACCCATACATATTCTCACCCTCCATAGCAACTGGTATTTTCCTAGTTGTATGCCGGAGGGGACCATTGTGTAAGTCTATTGCGTCTTTTGCATTCAATACTATTAGGTTGTCACGTCTTTTTGCTATCTCTGCGAGCAGCCCTGCTTGGGTTGTACAGTCTGACAGCCGTAGGTAGGAAGGACCTGCGAAACCTCTCGGTTGTGCACCTAGGATGATGTAGTCTGCTGCTAAATGAGCTCCTCAGTGCTTTCAGTATGTCCTGCATAGGGTGGAACTCGGACTCCAGCAGAGATGACAGTTTAGCCACCATCCTTCTCTCTCCTATCTCCTCCACTGGGTCAAGGCGCTGCCCCAGGACAGAGCTAGCTTTCTTGATCAGTTTGTTCAGTCTCTTCCTATCGGCTGCTGTAATGCCACTGCCCCAGCAGACCACTCCAAAAGTGATGGCTGATGCCACCACTGTGTCATAGAATGTCTTCAGCAGCGCCCCTTGTACACCAAAAGACCTGAGTCTCCTCAGTAGGAACAGCCTGCACTGTCCCTTCTTGTAGAGTGCGTCAGTATTGTGTGACCAGTCTAGTTTATTGTTCAGATGAACACCCAGGTACTTATAGGATGTCACCATCTCGATGTCTGTTCCCTGTATATTTACTGGTGCTGTGAGGGATTGTCCTTGCCTGCGGCAGTCCACCACCAGCTCCTTAGTTTTCCTCGCGTTGATCTGGTGGCAGTTCCGATGGCACCAGTCCACGAAGTCCTGGATAAGCCCTCTGTACTCGATCGCAGAGTCATCTGAGAACTTCTGTAGATGGCAGTGTGTTGTGTTGTGTGAGAAGTCCGCAGTATAAAGGGTGAACAGGAAGGGAGCCAAAACCGTTCCCTGGGGGGTCCCCGTGCTACCGATGATCGTGTCGGACACACAGTCCCGGGTTCTCACAAACTGAGGCCGGTTTGTGAGGTAGTCCAGGATCCATGATGACAGGTGCTGGTCCACCCCTGCGCACAGCAGCTTGTCCTTCAGGATCATCGGTTGGATGGTGTTGAAAGCACTGGAGAAGTCAAAGAACATGATCCTCACCGCATTCCCGGGCTTCTCCAGGTGGGACAGAGAACGGTGAAGGAGGAAGATCACCGCATCCTCCACCCCAATGCCATGCTGGTAGGCGAACTGGAGTGGATCCATCGCTAGTCCCACCAGGGGGCGGAGGTGAGCAAGGAGCAGTCTCTCCAGGGTCTTCATCATGTGGGACGTCAAGGCCACTGGTCTGTAGCTGTTCAGATCTTTGGGGTGGGAAGTCTTTGGTACAGGTACCACACAAGATGTTTTCCACAGCTGTGGTATCCTCCCCAGCTTCAGGCTCAGATTGAAGATGTGCTCCACAATCCCACACAGCTGGTCTGCACAGGACTTGAGGAGCTTTGCGCTGATGCTGTCCGGTCCCGACGCCTTCCTCGCCTTGATCTTCCTCAGCTCCGTCCTCACCTGGGTCTTAGTGAGGGTCAGGTTGGGGGGCTGTGTGTTGGGAGTGGGGGGGTGTTGGTGGAGTGGGGAGTGGGCAGCAGGACTTGATGTCTTTAGAGGCAGCAGTGGTTGTTGTGCAGTCAGAGGGGAGGGCGGTTGGTCAAACCTATTGAAAAACAGATTCAGATTGTTCGCCCACTCCCTACCCCCCGTGGCCTGGGGGGAGGTATTCTGGAGCCCAGAGATGGTTTTAAGGTTTCTCCAGACCCCGCTGATGTCGCTCTGTTGCAGCTTGTCCTCCATCTTCTTCCTGAAGCTGTCCTTGCCTTCTCTGATCTTTCTCCTCAGCTCCCTCTGTACGGACTTCAGCATCTCCCTGTTCCCCGACCTGAAGATCCTCTTCTTCTCTCTCAGAAGTGTTTTTATCTCAGGGTTGATCCAGGGTTTGTTGTTTGAGCAACACCGTATGGTCTTGGTGGGAACGGTGTTGTCCACACAGAAGCTGATGTAGTCCGTGATGGTGTGAGTGAGGCCATCAATGTCCTCACCATGTGGATCGCAGAGCTGCTCCCAGGCGGTGGTTTCAAAACAGCCCTTTAGAGTGTCCATTGCCTCCTCAGACCATAACTTCACTGTGCGCATGGCCGGAGGTTGTCTGTGCACTAGGGGTTTGTACACCGGCCGGAGATGAACCAAGTTGTGATCCGATCTCCCGAGTGGGGGGGAGTTGTGATGAGGTGTACGCCTCCTTAGTGTTTGCGTAGATTAAGTCCAGTGTTTTATTGTCTCTAGTGTGGCATGTGACATACTGGGTAAATGTGGGTAGAATGGGAGACAGTGAAACATGGTTGAAATCGCCTGAGATGAGGAGAAGAGCATCTGGGTGTTCTGTCTGCAGCCTGCCAGTTACTGAATGGATGACGTCACGCGCTGTCCCAGCGTTCGCCGTCGGATTTGCATAAACAACAATGCAGATCACGTGTGAGTATTCCCTCGGGAGATATGTAGGCCGCATGCTAACAACTAGCAACTCAATGTCTTTGCTGCAGTGTCGTTGTTTAACAGTGATATGTCCCAGTCTGCACCAGTTGTTGTTAACATACATTATCACTCCACCGCCCCTTGCTTTGCCACTGTCTGATGTTCGGTCTGCCCGTATCGCGTGGAAACCCTCCAGTTCAATGTTAGCATCTGCTGCTAATTCGGTTAGCCAAGACTCTGTGAATAGATACAGACTACACTCCCGGTATATGCTATTGTAGCGGGAGATAGCCGCTAGCTTATCTACCTTTCCCAGTAACAATCGTACATTCCCCATGACAACGGATGGAAGGGTGGGTCTGTACCTTATATTTCTTGTCTTCCGCCTTACTCCAGCCTGGCACCCACGGCATTTTTGCCTCAGTTCTCCCGGTATGTCGAGTTTTTCCATTAGCACCGGGTGGCGGTTGAGTGCTAGCAGCTCTTCCCTGCTGTACAGTCTCCTGCTATAAACAGTGGCTCCGTCCACCGGCTCGGGAGACATTTGGGGCGATCTGTGTGTCCGTGATATAAATGGAGTGAAAGGTGTGCCGGATCAGAGAGTTGTCACCGGATCAAAAGAGAGAGGAAGGAATAAAAAGACTCAGAATTGAGCCGCTGTTGCAAAAGGCAGCCGACTCGTGTGGCGCCGGAAGTTAATTCGATTATGGGCGCAACTTCCAGTTTTGGCTGAAATGGTGTTAAATCAGTCAGCAAGAGTACATTAGTAGGGCATTTAAAATAGCATTTTTAAAAGTGTTTTAAATTTGTTTTAATGTATAGTTCACATACCTGTTTTGCAGTCAAGTGGCAGATAATCTCAGCACTTGTAGTTTTTGTATTTTTGAATGTTTTTGCATAGTTCTGGTACTTGCTGCTGTTCGTGGTGTGAGGCTCCTAAACCTCAGCTAAATCTGTGCTGGCTTCAACAGCAATGCATAGATCATGCAGTGAAAACTCAAAAGGACTGTTGGTGTGATCGGTGGTACGGACACAACAGCACCAGGCATGTTTTCACTTGTATGAATGTCACAGATCTGACGTTTATATATGCCACCAGATGCAAGGCTGCATGAAGTAAAATAATAAATAAAAAAAAATAGTAACAGTTTGCTTTCTAAGCTTAACAATTTAAGAAAGATATCAAATAGGTGTTTTTTTGCATTTGTTGCATTGTGTTGGAACGATATGGACTTGATATTGGGAGCTTCAACATGCATTAATTTTTAAATCATCACAAAATATCCACCTTATTCCTGGGGGCACCGCTGTAGGAATGATTATGGGCGGAGCTTCTGGTTTCGGCTGAGGTAGTGTTAAATCAGTCAGTGAGAGTGGAGTAGCAGGGGCATTTAAAATAGCGTTTTTAAAAGTTTTTTAAATTCATTTTAATGTATAGTTCACATATGTGTTTTGCACTCAAGTGGCAGCTAATTTCAGCACTTGTAGTTTTTGTATTTTTTGAATGTTTGGCGTAGTTTTGGTACTTGTTGCTGGTGTTCGTGGTTGTGCCATAGACTGTATAAATGGAAGTTTCTCACCAGCAATGCGTAGATGATGCACTGAATATGAAAAAGGGCTGTTCATGTGATCGGTGGTACAAACACAGGACAGACACAAGAGCACGTCAGATATGTTTTCACTTGTATGAATGTCACAGATCTGACGTTTATGCGTTATATATGTCACCAGAATGAAGGCTGCATGAAGTAAAATAATAAAAAAAAAATAGTAACAATTTGCTTCCTAAGGCTTAACGATTTAAGAAAGATATCAGTTTCGTTTTTTTTTTTTTGTTTTTTTTTTTATTTGCATTTGTTGCACTGTCTTGGAACAATATGGACTTCAGCATGCATTAATTTTTAAATTATCACAAAATATAGGACAATAAAATTCTGAACAATTGTCAGAAAATCTCTGTACATGTTAAGTTAAATAACAAGCATTCATGGCATGACAGCAGCATGAGCATTTTAATTTTGGGGTAGAACAAACGGCTGCAGCTGTCTGTTTTACCCCGATATTAAAACAGCCAAGCATGGTGTTGTGGTTCTTTGTGGCTCTGACTAGATTCTACATCTGCTTTGAGGTAAATTTGATTATGTCCAACATCTTTTAACAAAATACAGCCGACTTTACAGTGGAGTGCAGTGGAGACATTGATATGTGACCCGTGCTGGCAAAATGAGTTGGAATGCGCACTGGGTAATTACAAGCTACAGGCACGAGAAGTCATAAATCATGACTCTTTGTTTGCTAGCGGCAAGTCTCGAGAAATCCCCCTTCAGTGCCTTGTATCATTGTAAAGCTTGGAACTCTTACTTTCTAAAAATACACGTTTTTGCGGAAGACTTAACTCAGGACTGATCGAACCCAAGTTTTCAAACCAGCCAAAATATAAACAAAATCAGCTTGTTGCTGGTCCGTTTTTGCGCAATTTCTACAAATTAAATATCATTTCGAAGGTCTTTCAATACAGAATATGAAAATAACGTTACCTCAGTTTTGAAAATTTCCTCAGTGAGACTCATTTTGCCAGCACGGGTCACATATCTCAGAACTTTTATTTGTTTACAGTGTTAGCATCTTAGCAGCGGTGCTAACAAATGGAGCTACTGTCTGCCAGGCCACTTTTTAAGGTCTTCTTCCTATCCCTAGATAGTCGCGAGAAGTGGTATGATTATATTACTGTTTTTGAGGCGCAAAAGACCGTGTTCCCGCATTTCTGATGCCGAAGTCATTGTTTTTTTAACAAGGAAAAGTGTCCCATTTCAGTGACAACCATAAGCTCTAAACTAGTACCGGAAGTTGCACCCATAATTCACGCAATGCATCATGGGGCCTAGGAATAAGGTGGATAGATCCATAAAATTTTGAACAATTGTCAGAAAAGGTCTGTACATGCTAAGTTAAATAACTAGCATTCACGGCATGAGAGCAGCACGAGCATTTTAATTTTGGGGTAAAACAAACGGCTGCAGCTGTCTGTATTTACTCCGACATTAAAACACCCAAGCATGGTGTTGTGGTTCTTTATGGCTCTGACTAGATTCTATGTCTGCTCTGAGGTAAATTTGATTATGTCCAACATATTTTAACAAAATGCAACCGACTTTATTGCGGTGGAAACATTGATATACTGTATCTCAGAGCTTTTATTTATTTACAGCATTAGCATCTTAGCAGCGGAGCTAACTAACAGAGCTACTGTCTGCCAGGCCACTTTTTAAGGTCATCTTCTCATCCCTTGATAGTCGTGGGAAGTGGTTTGATTATATTGTGGTCTATATTAATCATATCGCATATTAGGGGGAGCACACCGTCTCGTAAACCCCTTTCCTCCAGCCTTAACCCTGTTGGTCCAGACAGGAGTGCGCGCACGTCCGCGTCACTACCTTGCTCCTCTGCCATGGCTGCATAATCTATTCCCTGCGCAGTGGTCTATATTAATCATATATTCCATAACCAACATATGTTTAAGCATGTGAGAATGTTTGGTGATTACATATGTAAGGCGACTTCACACCTCAGAACAGGACAAAGAGTCTCAACCGCCAGTGAAGATCAAAGAGCATCCGAGGCACTGCGGTCGAGACCGGATGGGTTGCCCTGACCCCCCCAGGGCCAGGCGGAGGAGTACGAAGACAATGGGGGGATTAAGATAATGAGGGATGTCAGCTTTTGATATGCATGTCTTTTGTTATGTGCGAGTATAAGTTCGTAGAGCCGAAGGTGTTCGCTCTCTTTCCTTCTTCTGCTACTGCACCTAGATGAGACTTGTTAGAGGAGCTGATAATAAACTTTGGTTTATATATCACATCGCCTCGTTCTTTCAAGCTCTTCTACACTGGTGACCCCTGACGCGAGTATGGACCAGAGGCGTTCCCCCGCGATCGACTCATCTGTGGCGACCCAGGCAGACGCCGGCGCCCACGCAGACAGGGGAACAGATGGACGACGTTCCCCCTCAGCAGAAGTGATAGAGAGGGCTCAACCGAGCACCAGCGCCGCTGAGAGAGCCGAAGCAAGGCACTCTCACCCTGCGGACACATCAATGACGGTCCACGCAAACACCGTCACTGTCAAGCTGCCGGACTTCTGGCAGGAAGACCCCGCCTCGTGGTTTCAGCAAGCTGAAGCCCAGTTTACACTGGCGGGCATCACGGCTGACGATACGAAGTTCTATCACATCGTCGCCAAACTCGACGCCGCCACTTCGAGGTGTGTGCAGAGCATTATCCAGCGGCCGCCGGCCCAAAACAAATATAAAGTACTGAAAGCAACCATCGTGGCAAATTACGTCCCCTCAGCCGAAGAGAGAGCCGAGAGGATCCTGGCGGTCTACGGCCACAGAGGATGCAGACCCAAGGCCCTCATGGAGGACTTGCTGCAGCTTAAAGAAGAGGACAATGACAACTTCCTCTTCCAATTCATATTCCTCAGTATGCTGCCGCCACACATGAGAGGGACGCTTGCCAACATGCGATGCAGCACCCAGCAAGACTTTAGCGTGCTGGCTCACGAAGCTCAACGGCTCGTCAACGCCTGCAAGGAGCAGACACCCGCAGCAGCATCTGCAGACTTCAACGCTGATGCCCAGAGCCACGGGGAGCCACAAACCACCGAGCAGAACCAGCCCGCGGTGACAGCGACACGGCCAAAACGTAACAGACGGAGCGGCGTTTGTTATTACCACCACCGCTTCGCCGAGAAGGCTCACAAATGCGTTCCCCCCTGCAAATTCATGATTTCGGGAAACGCCAAAGCCGAGAGCCGTTAACAGCAGCGGTTCTCGGCGAAAAAAGCAAGCTGTTATATGTGACGGACGGACACACCGGCAAGCAGTTCCTTATTGACACGGGAGCTCAATTAAGTTTTGTCATGCCCTCCCAAGCAGATCGGGCCATGGGCACCCGGGGCAATGGAGCGGTGGCAGCCAACGGCTCCAGCATCAACACTTTTGGCAAAAAGAGCCTGCACCTCCGCATCCACGGCCGCAACTACAGATGGACATTTGTTGTAGCGGCGGTGAGTTTTAACTTGTTGGGCGCAGATTTTTTGTGTGCACATGGGTTATTAGTTGATCTAGCGAACAGACGCTTGGTTAATGCACTGTCCTTTGCTTCTATTCCCTGCGCAGCTCGAGTTTCTCCACCACCCGTGCAGGCCAGCGTCACCACAGCAGGAGGTAAGTTTGATCAACTCCTCACCCAATTTCCAGCACTCACAATTCCCAAATTCTCAGCCACAGTGGCTAAACACGGGGTCGAACACTTTATTCCCACAATGGGCCCACCCATATTTGCCAAAGCTCGGCGCTTAGACGCGACCAAGCTCGCCATAGCTCGGGACAAGTTTACTACCCTTGAAAAATTAGGCATTGTCAGACGCTCGAAAAGCCCCTGGGCGTCACCACTTCACATGGTCCCGAAATCCGACGGTTCTTGGAGACCGTGCGGCGATTACCGCAGATTAAACAATGCAACAGCGCATGACCGCTACCCAATTCCTCACATTCAGGATTTTTCACTGCATCTGGCGGGTGCGCGCATTTTTTCAAAAATAGACCTGGTCCGCGGTTATCATCAAGTCCCAGTTCGAGCGGAGGACATCCCTAAAACAGCTGTAATAACCCCTTTCGTCCTTTTTGAATTTTTGCGGATGCCTTTCGGCCTCAAAGGCGCCGCCCAAACTTTTCAGCGGATGATGGACGCAGTATTACGCGACCTTCCTTTTGTTTTCGTCTACCTCGACGATATGCTGGTAGCCAGCTCGTCTGAGGAAGAACACGAGCAGCACCTCACTATGGTTTTTCAGAGGCTAGAAGAGCACGGGTTAATAATCAATCCAGCCAAATGCAAATTCGGCGTGTCACAAATTGATTTTTTAGGACACAGAGTTTCTCTGAAGGGGGCAGTCCCACTGCCAGACAAAGTTCACGCGATAAAAAGTTTCCCACGGCCACAAACGGTCAAATCGCTGCAAGAATTTTTAGGAATGGTTAATTTTTACAACCGTTTCCTCCCCCACGCAGCCCCTATATGACGCGCTCAGAAAACAAAAAGCTTCCAACGCGGTCGAATGGATCCCGGAGCGCGAACGCGCCTTCGCGGAAGTAAAAAGTGCCCTAGCTAATGCCACATTGTTGGTTCACCCCGATCCCGCGGCCCGCATTGCGCTAACCACAGACGCTTCGGACCTGGCCATAGGGGCAGTTGTAGAACAACACGTCAGCGGAATCTGGCAACCTTTGGCATCCTTCAGCAAATCGCTAAACCAAACTGAGCATAAATACAGCACTTTTGACAGGGAGCTGCTAGCGCTTCATTTATCCATCCGCCACTTCCAGTTCTGGTTAGAAGGGTGGCGTTTCACGGCTTTTGTAGACCACAAACCGCTCACCTTTGCGATGGCTAAAATTTCCGAACCGTGGTCAGGCAGGCAACAAAGACAGCTGGCTGCGATTTCAGAGTTCACCACAGACATTCGACACGTGGCAGGCAAACTTAACGTGGTAGCAGACTGCCTCTCTCGCGCTGTGACATCGCCACAGCGCGAGGAGACAGATTATACTACCGCAGCCGCAGAGCTTTTCACCAACACGGACACATACGCAGCACCAATCCATGCAGGGATAGATTATGCAGCCATGGCGGAGGAGCAAAGTAGTGACACAGACGTGCGCGCACTCCTGTCTGGACCAACAGGGTTAAGGCTGGAGGAAAGGGGTTTACGAGACGGTGTGCCCCCCCTAATATGCGATATCTCAACCGGCCGACCTCGCCCGTTAGTCCCAGCTGCATGGCGCCTCCATATTTTCGACTCGATTCACTCCCTCGCGCACCCAGGTGTGCTTGCTTCGGTTAAAATGGTCGCCGAAAAGTTTGTGTGGCCTGGCCTGCGCAAAAACGTAAAAGAATGGGCAAAAACTTGCATTTCTTGTCAGCGCGCCAAAATACACAAACACACAAAAGCCCCTCTGGAGCCTTTTCCAATCCCTGCTAGAAGGTTCGACCACGTTCATGTTGACCTCATGGGGTCGCTACCTTCCTCCCAAGGTTTCACACATCTGTTAACAATGATAGACCGCACCATGCGCTGGCCAGAGGCAGTCCCTCTGGCGTCAACCACAGCGGAGGAAGTCGCTCGCGTTTTTTTGACAAACTGGGTGGCACGTTTCGGCGTCCCATCGGACATCACGTCCGATAGGGGGCCTCAATTTGTCTCAGAGCTTTGGTCAGCCATGGCCAGCAGCTTAGGGGCGACAATTCACCGCACCATCGCTTATCACCCTCAGGCTAATGGGTTATGCGAGCGTTTTCACAGATCTTTAAAGGCCGCCCTCAGAGCCTCACTAACGGATACAAATTGGGTAAATAAACTTCCCTGGGTTTTATTGGGGTTGCGTGCTGCGGCCAAAGAGGATCTAGACGCCTCTCCAGCAGAATTAGTTTTTGCACAACCTCTCAGGCTCCCGGGTGAATTTTTACCAGAGAACCCAGACCCAGGGCATCTCCCTGCCCCGAGGTTTTTAGGCAGCAACGGACCGGACTCTCTCCCCGGACCGGCACATCACTCTTTTCCACGGGTTTTTGTCCCACAAGCTTTAAAGAACGCTGAATTCGTTTTTGTTAGGCATGAAGCTTTAAAACCAACTTTCCGCCCACCATACGATGGGCCATTCAGAGTGCTGGAACCTGGTGATCAACACTTTGTGCTTGATTTTGGGGATAGAAAAGAAACAGTCAGCATTGACAGACTTAAACCTGCACGGTTGGCGAGAGCACCTCGGCGGGGTAGACCCCCCCAAGAGAAAAGACTCAGCCCCCCCTGCAGGGAACAAATAATCACTCTCCTTCCCAAGCTGCAGATTCCTTACAGGAAGGTCCCAGCAGGACGCCCAAGCGGACCCACAGCAGATTCGGGAGAAGATTAAAACCCAGACGGCACAGAGACTGATGCAAACTACTCAACAGTTGTTCACTAATTGTGCTGTAACAGTTTAGGACTGCCTTGTGATTTTACTATGCTGTTATGATTACCACTGAACTCTCTTAGGAGCATGGCTGCTGGAAAGTTTCTTCTGTGGCAAGAGGCGTAGCAGTTAGTATGTCATAATAATTATCTTAAACTGTGAATTTTTCTATTGTCCTTTTCTTAGTCGTTTGGGGAGGGCTGTGGTCTATATTAATCATATATTCCATAACCAGCATATATTTAAGCATGTGAGAATGTTTGGTGATTACATATGTAAGGCGACTTCACACCTCAGAACAGGACAAAGAGTCTCAACCGCCAGTGAAGATCAAAGAGCATCCGAAGCACTGCGGTGGAGACCGGATGGGTTGCCCTGACTCCCCCCCCCCAGGGCCAGGCAGAGGAGTACGAAGACAATGGGGGGATTAAGATAATGAGGGATGTCAGCTTTTGATATGCATGTCTTTTGTTATGTGCGAGTATAAGTTCGTAGAGCCGAAGATGTTCGCTCTCTTTCCTTCTTCTGCTGCTGCACCTAGATGAGACTTGTTAGAGGAGCTGATAATTAACTTTGGTTTATATATCACATCGCCTCGTTCTTTCAAGCTCTTCTACAATATGATTATATTACTCTTTGAAGTGCAAAAGGCCGTGTTCCCACATTTTTGATGCCAAAGTCATTGTTTTTTAACAAGGAAAATGTCCCATTTCTGTGACAACCCCATTTTCTAAACTAGTACCAGAAGTTGCGCCCATAATTCACACAATGCAGCATGGGGGCTAGGATTAAGGTGGATAGATGCTTTTCAGAAGGTAAAAACCTACAAAAACACTAATTTTCAGTCAATGACCCGTTAAAGGGGTAAAAATGAATTATCTTCTCAGTAATTTTATGATGCTGTAAAAAAAAAAAAAAAAGCCTAGAAAAGATGTTTTTAAATTTTTGGAGTATACAACCTGTTTATGTATTAGTCAATAAATTTGCATTAGCTTACCTGCCATGTGTTGAGGATAGCACTTTATGTTTGACTGGTGTTTGTTCAGGACTGTATTAACTGCAGCACATTATTAAAAGCAATCAAAAATAAAGAAAACGAGGTAAAGAGTAAACTGGGTTTGCCTGCATGAATATAAATAAACATTTTGCATTTCTAGATAATTGGTGTCACTTACACATAGTAGTGAACCAAATCAGCATTTCACGTGTGGCATAACAAAAAACCACACAATAGAGTAATTATTTTGAGCCGTTTTGGAGGACCAGAAAAAAAGTTCTGTAAGGGGAAATTTGTTTCGTAGATGGGTGATAGCACAAAGTGTCAAATAAATAAATTTAAAAAATCAAATCTGCAATATAGGTAGCAATTACACTCGTTTAAAGCTAGGAGTTCAGTGACTTTTTAGCCCATGGGATAAATGAGAATTTCTATCTATCACCCCCCCCCCCCACACACACACACACACACACACACACACACACACAAACCTCCAGCCTGTGGAAATGATTTCAAATTTCCCACAGAGAGAATAAAGCGAATTTGCCTGAATTAACTGAGATTTCATTATGACAAGAGCAAATGGTTGACAGGGAAACCTGATGATGATTTTTACTAGCTTTTTTTTAGCAATATTGTTAAATCTATTTTTATTCTGACCATTCAAATTTAAAAACCAGCATATTAGTGAAAGAGACTGACTCCATTAGAGACGCATTAGCATGAATGAACCAGCCAACTGAATCTGTCAGTTACCAGATAGAAATGAGAAATTTCCATTATCCTCTGAAATCAGTGGACAGTGTTTTTTTTTTTAATTTTCTGACAGTGCAGTAAAGAAAGAAGATGCAGACGGATGCATACAGTATATTTGTAATTTATTTAGAAAACAAAACGGCTTTTAAAGCTGTTTTATAAACCTTGTGAATGAAGCAGCATCAGATCTGCCCACAAGACGATGCAGGTTTTTCTTTTTTTTTCTGTTGTGATCTGGTTGTGACTCTTTTTTTATTTCACTCTTTTTTTTTTTTTTTTTTTCCAGTCCAATCATGGGGTGTTTCCAACCCTTCGTATTACCTTTACCTTGGCTCCTTCATTCGTTTTTCATTGTGTGAGTCTGAAACCTGGTGTTTCAGCAAAGGTGTGAAAGCGCTCGCTCCTTATACCAGACCCTCATGTGTGAGTTGTAGGTTGCTTTCTTAATCCCCATGGGGTGTTGAACAGTGCAAGGGTAGATTTTATTTTTAGATAGTGAGCACACAGCTGGCATGAGTGCACAGAGACTTTGTGGACAAAGTTTGATTTTTTTGTAACCATATAGCATTCTGTATTTGCTTGCACATGTGCATGGTGTTCAGTTTTCAAAACTGTATTTTTCATCCTGTACCTTTGAGTGTCTTTCCAGTTAAATGGAAAAAGCAATTTACATAATTGGGGGCAATTTTCTGTCAAAGTTCGGATTTGACCTTTTATCCATCCCTCACTTGCTTTGCCTTTCTAATATCACTTAAGGAGTGTGAAGAGAGACTTGAGCCTTCCTTTATGAGAAGTGGAGT
This sequence comes from Pholidichthys leucotaenia, assembly GCA_020510985.1. Classification (NCBI taxonomy): domain Eukaryota; kingdom Metazoa; phylum Chordata; class Actinopteri; order Cichliformes; family Pholidichthyidae; genus Pholidichthys; species Pholidichthys leucotaenia. The sequence continues at coordinate 340,676,287 of CM035841.1, forward strand.
TCTTCTGTATAATGCATAATGTCTATATTCATTGGGTATCACACCATTTAGTGCAGACGTGAATGTAATCCACCACTCTCAATGTGACAGGCTACTTATATAACACCGGTAATGAGAAGTCTCTCTGTTACTTTAGCAAGCAAGAAACGGAAAAGTAGGAATGAGAAAGTTAAGCAAAGAAAATGTCAGTAATTGATTTTAACAGTTGGTCCTTTCCTTCCTAGTCCATCGAGAGTACAAAGTGTTATTGTCATGTGAGCGTTTGCCCCTCCGGGGCAAAGGAGGAGTGGATCCACTTGCCAGACAAATCTGGTAAACCATGATTTATTATGAAAAATGGAAAATAAACACTGCATGTGGGCAGAAATGAAATACAATAACAAACCAGACAACATGGAGTGAAAAACAGCAACAGTAAATCCAAACAGTGTGGTGAAGACAAACGTGATGTTAACATAAGGACACAGCAAAAGACACGGACTGAAGGGGAGCAATCAAGACAAAACAGAACAGGTGAGCACCATCAAGGCCATCAGGCGGCACAGGACGGGCTGAGCTGCACAAACACAGGGGATATACACCAAACATGATAAATGAGTAAAAAGGGAACATAAAGCGTGGACAGGGGCTGCAGCCCTGTCGAGACCACTACAGTACCCCCTCTTTTAGGGTCAGTTCCCAGACGACCCTAGAGTAACACCCACAAGAGAAAAGGAAAAAAAAGAAAACCCAAACCCTAACAAGGTGGGTGGTGGGGGGAAAAGGCCAGGCGGGCAAAAACAAACTCCCTCTCTAAGCAAAGTCCAACACAAAAAAAACAGTCTGTGGGGGCAACCCAAAGTCCAAGGCCCAAAAACAAGACAAGGTGGGTCGGTTGGTCTCCCAAAGTCCCGGGACCACTGGATCAGAGAACAAGGTGGGTCAGGGGGCCTATCCAAGTCCATGAGACCCCAGACTGAGGAGCAGGGTGGATCCGACGACCTCCCAGAGTCTCTAGGCCACCAGAACATGGAATAAAGACGGTTCAGGGGACCTGCCTGAGTCCTCAGGCCCCCAAATCAGGAAACATGACGCGCTAGGCAGATATGGAGATGCACCAACCCCAGGTGTTGATGATTTAAGTGTGCTGACCCCTGGATGAGACGGCTGGGGCACGCTGATCCCTGGATGAAATGGCTGGGGTGCACTGATCCCTGGATGTGATGGGTAGGGAGCGCTGACCTCTGGATGAGACGGCTAGGGAGCGCTGACCTCTGGATGAGATGGCTGGGGAACGCTGACTCCTGGATGATATGGCTAGGGAACGCTGACTCCTGGATGAGATGGCTACGGCGTGCTGACCCCTGGATGAGATGGCTGGGGCGCGCTGACCTCTGCATGAGATGGCTGGAGAGCACTGGTCTCTGACGCTTCGGCTGGAGGTCCACCAACCTCTGGGGTGATGGGTGGAGATCCACCGACCTCTGGGGTGATGTGTGGAACATGGTCCTCCTGCGACTCCTTCCCTGACACAGCCACCTCAAACAGGGAAGAAAGGGAGGGGGCGAGTGAGGCGTCACCACAATCACCAGGAGCTAGGCAAGACTTAACTAATATTGTTGTTAAAAAGGTAAAGAAAAGTGGACTTCCGGTTATGGCTGCCACGTAGGACGGACGTGTCTCGCTCTGCTCTGCTCCTGGAGAAAAAAATCGGCAAATAACTCTCTCATTTGGGACAGAACGTATCCCAGCATTTGGGCGAGGATATGTCGGCGAAGCCTAAGGCTGGAAAACCAGGAAAAGGAAAAAGCGAGCCGCCGAAACAGTCCAAATTAACGGACTTTCAGGTCTGTGACGCAGCAAACAAGGCTCCATATATGGCGGAGGAAGCTGGCGGCGGTGCGATTTCTGCGGGGAATGGCGCAGATGCGCTGATGGCTGCCATGAGTTCAATGAGAGCGGACTTTTCCTCTAGATTTGATGGGATTATGACAGCGCTGGAAGGAATAAGAAAGGAATTGGGTGACTGTGTAGAACGAACGGCGCAGATGGAGCTCCGTCTCGCTAGTGCTGAAGATGACGTCACCCGTCTTCAATTAAAGGTGCGCACTTTGGAAAAAAAAAATAAATCTCTGGAAGATAATATTTTGGATTTGGAATCTCGGTCGAGACAGAATAATTTGAGGCTGGTGGGTCTTCCAGAGGAATCAGAAGGTCGGGACGTATGTTCCTTTCTGGAAAAGTGGATTCCGGAGGTGCTGGGCAGCGAGGAGTTGCAATCAGCAGTGGTTCTGGAAAAAGCACATCGTATTGGCCCACGGAGAGATAAGGGACCGCCGAGGACCTTAATTATGAAGTTTCTTAGCAACAGAGACAGGATGAAGATCTTCAACGCTGCACGTGCTAAAGGAGAGAATAAACACCAGGACCAGCAGGTGCGGTTCTACCCAGATTTGGCCACAGGAATCCAGCAATTGAGGAAGCAGTTTGATCCCGTACGTAAGGAGCTGCGCAACCTTGGGATTCGTCATGGTGTAATCTATCCTGCGAGACTGCTGACCACGTATGAGGGCAGAACCCACATCTTCAAGACCCCAGAGGAGGCGCAGGAGTTCATCAAGAAGATCAAAAAAGAAGAAGAGACTGGTGGGAGCTAAGCATGAACAAAATATAAGGTAGAATAATTAAGCATTTGCACAGGCATCTGACTGACTTGAAGTAAATAGTAAGTTTACAAAATATAGATTGTATTATATATTAAAAAAACAAAACAAAAACAAAACAAACAAACAAAAAAAAAAACTATGATGTACAAAGTTGTTAAAAATTTTGGAGTTAAGTTGGAAAACTACAGAGGAGAGTTAATGTTACGTCATTAAAAGCAGTAGAGTTAGGGTGATTGGGAGGATGAAGAAGGAGTGGCTTAGGCTGTTCCCCGTGGGTGTGGAACGGTCGATGGCTATATCGGGAGACAGAATTTTTCTTTTGATTTTGGGGGGTTTGCCACAAGTGTGGGAAGGGGAAATTTGTTTGTGTGTAGTTTGTAGGATGAATGTTCAACCACTCATGTTTTTGCTTCTCTGTATGAGCATGTTTACACTGCAAGGTAATCCCAAACTCTCTATTGATCATGGACCAAAGTGTTAACCTTAATTTAACTTCATGGAATTGCAGAGGTCTACAAAATTTAAAAAAACTTAAACAAGTTATGAATAAAATAAAGGACATGGGTTCAAGAATTGTGTTTTTACAAGAAACTCATCTGATAGAGGAGGATGTTAAAAGAATTAGGAGTAGATGGCAGGGAAGTGTATTCACCTCTTCATTTTCATCCCGAGCCAGGGGAGTTATGACTCTCATACATAAATCAGTTCCTTTTCAAGTGAAAAATGTAATTGGAGACAAATTTGGAAGATATGTAATCATTCAAGGTTCTTTGCTATTAGAAAATATAAATCTTGTGAATTTATATGGTCCCAATATAGATGATCAGAAGTTCTTTGCTAATTTATTTCTCATCTTATCATCACTTACAGGGCAACATATAATAGCAGGGGATTTTAATTGTACATTGAATCCAGGTGTGGATAGATCAACAGGACTGGATTGTACGCACATTGGATGTAGGATGACTATTAATCATTTTATGAAAGAATTGAGATTGTTAGATATATGGAGAGAAATGAAACCACAAGTTAAAGCCTATTCTTGTTATTCCAGTACCTACAAGACATTCTCACGTATTGATTATTTTTTGATTTCCACAGAATTAAGATCCAAGATTCAAAACTGCTTTTATGATAACATCGTGATCTCTGATCATGCACCCTGTTGTCTAATATATGTAGATAAAAAATTGACAAAGGAATCAGGTAGATGGCAATTTCAGCATAAATGGCTTCAGGATGAGGAATTTGTCAAGTATATAGAAAAACAGATAGACGAGTTCTTTGACATCAATACTACACAAACATCAGCATGTGTAAAGTGGGAGGCTTTCAAAGCTTTTATTAGGGGACATATTATTAGTTATACAGGATCAAAATCTAAGAAGACTCGAGAGGAGAGAGCTAAATTGGAACATAAAATAAAAAATCTTCAGGAAAAAGTGTATGCAGGAAGTGACCCAAGGTTGGAGAATGAATTACTGATTTTGAGAGCTGAATACGACAAAAAATCAGCGAATAGAGCTGCCTCGAGTCTTCTAAGATTGAAACAATCTTTTTATGAACAAGGTGAAAAATCAGGAAAATTATTAGCATGGCAGATTAAACAATTGGAAATTAAAACACCAATTACCAGTATTATAAGTAATGGACAGGTAGTTATAGATCCTTTAGAAATTAATAGAGCCTTTAGAGATTACTATGAAAAATTATATGATACCAAAAATGAACCTGATTTAACAAAACTAAATGGGTTTTTGAAAGAACTATCTATACCGTGTATTCCAAATGAAAACAGGGAGATATTGGAGTCTAAAATTAGTCAAGAAGAAGTTGGGCTAGCCATTGATAATATGAAATCAGGAAAAAGTGCAGGACCAGATGGTCTTCCAGTTGACCTTTATAAAAAATTTAAGAATAAATTAATAAAACCTTTTTTGGAAATGGTTTTAGAAGCATTTCAAAATAATAATTTACCATCATACATAAATAATGCCTTAATTATACTGCTGCCAAAACCAGGTAAGCCCTCTAATAAATGTGAAAATATGAGACCAATAAGCCTATTAAACGCCGACCTTAAGATAATCTGTAAAATTTTAGCAAGACGAATACAAGAAATTTTACCAAATATTATTAATCGAGATCAGAATGGCTTTATAAAGGGTAGACAAGGCTTCCATAATGTAAGAAGACTATTTAATATTATTTATTTTAATAAAGAAGCACCGGATACAGCTCTCCTATCATTGGACGCCGAAAAGGCCTTTGATAGAGTTGAATGGCCCTTTCTTTTTGAAGTCCTACAAAGGTTTGGACTTGGAAATAATTTCATAAAATGGGTTCAAATAATATACAATAATGCTACAGCAGAAATCCTAACAAATAACAATATTTCAAAACCAATAAAAATCAATAGAGGATGTCGACAAGGCTGTCCACTTTCACCTTTACTGTTTACTATGGCAATTGAACCTTTAGCGATAGCGATACGTTTACATTCACAAATATATGGAATTAAAGTTGGACCAACAGAACATAAAATCTCCCTGTATGCCGATGACATAATTTTGTTTATGTCGAATCTAAAAAAATCAATTCCAACCTTGTTGAATTTAATAAAGAATTTTGGGGAAATATCAGGATATAAAATAAATAAAACTAAATCTTCAATATTAATGCTAAATGAGACCCAGAGAAATTACCCAGCCCCTGAGGTAAATCAATTCAATGTTGTAAATCAGTTTAAATATTTAGGAATCCAAATTATGCCTAAGCTAGAATCAGTCGCCAGTGTCAACTATGAAGCCTTAATGTCAGATATCAATGAGTTAACTCAGAGATGGATGTCACTACCAATGTCGATGATCGGGAGAATCAATATACTTAAAAGTAATATTTTACCTAAAATACTTTATTTATTTCAATACATTCCCTTATCACCACCTTTAGATCTATTCTCAAGAATAAAAAAAAAGTTAGTGGAATTTATATGGAACAACAGGAGGGCTAGATTACGTTTGTCTTTATTATATTTACCATTTGATCGTGGAGGTCTGAAATGTCCAAATTTTATGTTGTATTATTGGTCGGCACAACTGAGGTCTATGACATATTATTTTTCATCAAATGATCTCCCTCACTGGACTGAAATGGAATCATACAATTTACCTTTACCTCTTCCCATATTCATATACTCAGATTCGGCAAAAAAATTACAAAAACAAGTTAAAAATCCATTTGTAAAGCATATGATCAAAATATGGTGTGAAGCTAAAAACTATTTAAAAGAACCACAGTTATTGTCACAATTTAGTCCAATATGGGGTAATCAATATTTTAAACCAGGGAGAGCGGACGCTGTATTTAAAGTATGGAATTTAAAAGGGATACAAAAGATTCAGGATTTATATTTGCCATGTGCAGACAACATAATGTCTTTTGAAGAGCTGAGGATCAAATTTAATCTCAATAGAACACATTTTTTTAAATATCTTCAACTTAGAAACTTTATTCGATCAAATCAAAATAAAGCTCTCACTCGACCTATTTATTCAACCTTGGAAAAAATGATGATGAAAGATAGTAAAAGAAAGGGTATTATTTCAGAGTTTTATAACTCACTGACACTATCTTCAAGTGAAAATTCACTGAAAAGATTAAACTACTGGAAAGAAGATCTGCAAATTGAAATTTCAGAGGAACAATGGGAATTGGCTTGTACAGAAGCTCAAACCAAATCAATAAATGCACGCCTTAAATTGATACATTTCAAATGGTTAATGCGGATGTATGTTACACCGGAGGAGTTAAATAGATATAACAAAAATATACCAGATACATGCACAAAATGCATGGAAAGTAAAGGAACCCTATTTCATTGTTTATGGGAATGTAGATTAATAAGAATGTTTTGGGAAGAGGTGAGGGTAACAATTGAAAAAATAATCTCAAAACAAATCATATTGAATCCTAAACTGTTTTTGTTGGGTCTGTACCCAGAAAAGCATAATTTTAATAAAAGTGAAAGAACATTCATAGACCTCAGTTTGCTTAATGCCAAAAAATGTATTGCACTATTATGGAAAAAGACTCATAGACCAGATGTGACTCAGTGGTTAAGACAGATGTTAACAAACCTTCCATTAGAAAGAATAACATATATACTAAAATCAAAGGAAATTGTGTTTGAGAATATATGGAGACCTTTTATTGATTATGTAAAAAATTTAAACATAACTCTTGAAGAAGAAGGTGAATGATGTGTGTGGACCTTGTAAATTCCAAACTGGTGAACATAATATGTATACTTATGTGTTGGATTGTCTAGACTAAACAGAGGAGCATTGTTGAAGACTTGATTTTGTTGGTGGTTGTTGGTGTTTTTAGTGCATTTTTTTTTTTGTAGTACTTTAGTGTTAGTGTTTGATTGTTTGTATCATGTTTGTTAAAAAAAAAAAAAAAAGGTTCAATAAAGATATTGTGGAAAAAAAAAAAAAGGTAAAGAAAAGTACATGCCTGAGCTCCTGGTCCACTGCTGCTGGGGTGACCACCTCTGGATGAGCCCCAGGAACCGGAGCATGCACCTCGGGCAGAACAGGAACATGCTTCTCAGGAACAGCGGGAGCTGTGGTGCGCGCCTTAGGGACAGCGGGAGCTGTTGTGCGCACCTCGGGGACAGCGGGAGCACACCACAAGCAGCTGGGGCTGGTACTGGAGCAGGGAGGCGCTGTGGAGTAGGTACTGGGGCTAGGAGGTGCCGTGCAGCAGGCACTGGAGCTGGGTGGTGCTGTGGAGCAGGTACAGGAGCTGTGGTAAATGCAGATGAGGCTTGGGCCCCCGTGCAGCAGAAGTGGAAGCCAGCACTGCAGCTGGGAGCCGGCATAACAACAGTTCAGGGGGCCAGCATAACTGAGCTCCGTGGGGCTGCAGTGGCGCGAGGAGGGGAAAAGGCTGGAGCTGAGGCTCGAGCAAAAAGTGCTGGAGGGGTCGAGGGGATGCTTATTTGTTGGCACAGTCTCCAGTGTTGCTGACAAACCCCTCTGTTGCCTGTGGTGTGGCTGTGAGGCTGGTGAGTGGCGAAGACAAGAGGAGACTGGAGTCAGGGGATGGTGTGTCGTCGGCACAAACTCCGGTGTCTCAATTAAATTCCTCACCAGCCCGCGATATGTCCAACAGAGGTTAGAGATGGTGGCCAGTAGTTCCGCCACTTTGGGGCAGTTCCACAGACTGGGATGCACCTCCACTATCCCAGTCGCGGTGTCCAGGCTCTCCAGGGCTTTCTCCAGAGTGCGGTAGATGCGAGCTTCTGAGACAAAGTCCTGGATAAACTGGGCTGCCCAAAGCTCATCCACATTGGGACCACCGGCTGCCAACCTCCTTCTGCCTGCTGAGTCCAGGTATGCTGGCATACTGCTCCTACCAGACTCGCCTGCTGGGTCCATAACTGGCTGCGTCCTTCTGTCATGTGAGTGTTTGCCCCTCAGGGGCAAAGAAGGAAAGGACCCACTCGCCAGGCGAATCTGGTAAACCGTGATTTATTATGAAAAATGGAATATAGACACTGCACGTTGGCAGAAATTAAATACAATAACAAACCAGGCAAAAGACAAACATGATGTTAACATAAGGATGCAGCAAAGGACACAGACTGAAAATGCACATGTATAGAGAGGGGAGCAATCAAGACAAAACAGAACAAGTGCACACCATCAAGGCTATCAGGCGGCACAGGATGGGCGGGGCTGAACAAACACAGAGCGGGTATACACCAAACATGATAAATGAGTAAAAAGGGAACATAAAGCGTGGACAGGGGCTGAAGCCCTATCCAGACCACTACAGTTCTCTTACGACAACTGAAGTCATTTCAAGCATAGGTGTAATTTATGGGGGGGTTAGAGGGGTTATAACCCCCCCAATAATCAAATCCAGCCAATATAACCCCCCCAATAATCATATCAAATCAAATCAACCTTTGTTGTCATGTTGCTGTACATACAACTGTAGTGCAGGCAAGATGAAATTACGTTTCTGTAGGCATCCATATAAGTAAAAAGAACATAATTTAAGACACACTCACACACACCTTCACCCCCCACCCCCACTCCAACACAGCCATTCACACATCCCTGAGACATACTTGAAACTAACTAGAACTAGATACATATAATATACATAATGTTCATAAGGTGCAGTAGTATGTATGAAAGATTCCGCATCAACTGTTCAGCATCCTAACAGCTTGTGGAAGGAAGCTGTTAATCAGTCTGGTGGTTCTGCCTCTGATGCTCCGGAATCGTTTGCCAGATGGCAGCAGTTCAAAGTGTTTATGCAGAGGGTGAGAGTGATCCTTGACAATGTTCAGTGCCCTGCTCCTACAACAGTTCTGAAAAAGTTCTTGGATAGAGGGAAGGGAAACTCCAATTACCCTCTCAGCTCCCTTAACTATCCTCTGCAGGGCTTTTTTGTTTGACATACTGCAGCTGGAGTACCATGTTGCAATGCAGTACGTCAGAACACTCTCCACCACACCTCTGTAGAAGGTCCTGAGGATGCAGATGGGGAGAGAGGCCTGTTTGAGTTTCCTCAAGAAATGCAGTCTCTGCTGGGCCCGCTTCCTGATCCCCAAGGAATTCTTGCTCCAGGTCAGGTCCTGCGAGATCTGCACTCCGAGGAACTTGATGTTCTTCACTCTCACCACCAAACGGCCGCTGATGCTGAGAGGGACGTGTTCAGGCCGTGACCACTGGAAGTCGATAATCATCTCCTTTGTTTTGTCCACGTTGAGCACCAGATTGTTCTCCCTGCACCAGCCCTCCAGGTCTCTAACTTCTTCCCTGTACATTGATTCCTCATCCCTCTGAATAAATCTCACCACTGTGGTGTCATCCGCAAACTTAATAATCTGGTTCCCCTCGTGTCTGGATACACAGTCATGTGTTAGAAGTGTAAACAACAGTGGACTGAGTACGCAGCCTTGAGGGGATCCGGTGCTCAGCGTGATAGTTGGAGATGTTGTTTCCAACACGGACAGACTGAGGTCTCTCGGTCAGGAAGTCCAGGATCCAGAGACATGTGGCAGTGTTCAGACCGAGAAGGAGTAATTTCTCCATCAGTCTCTGGGGAATAATGGTGTTGAATGCTGAACTGAAATCAATGTACTGGAGTCTGGCGTAGGTGTCTTTCTGATACAGGTGGATGATGACAGAGTGCAGGGTGGTGACTATAGCATCCTCCGTGGAGCGATTTGAACGATACGCAAACTGGAGCGGGTCATGTGAAGCAGGGAGGCAGGCTGTGATGTGTGGTTTGACAAGCCGTTCAAAACACTTCATCACAATTGGTGTCAGTGCAACAGGACGATAGTCATTCAGACAGGACACAACTGGTTTCTTTGCCACCGGTACTATGGTAGAGGTCTTAAAGCATCTGGGAACGATGGCCTGGCTCAGGGAGATGTTATAAATGTCAGTCAGGACATCCGCCAACTCGCTTGCGCAGACTCGGAGCCCACGTCCCGGGATGTTGTCCGGACCTGCAGCCTTACATGGGTTGACCCTAATTAGGGTCCTCCGTGTGTCCGCTGCATTGATGATGATAGCTGGCCCAACAGATGGTGGAGATGGGCCAGCCTTCCCTCTGATTGTCGGGTTTGATGCTTCAAAACGTGCAAAGAAGTTGTTGAGCCTTTCTGGAAGCAAAGCGTCATCATCATCGACCCCCTGCCTAGACTTACAATTCGTCAGCGCCCGAACTCCCTGTCACATCCGTTTGGTGTTCCTTGTGTCACAGAGGTGTCCCTGGATTTTCTCCGCATAGGCGCGTTTCGCCGTCTTAATTCCCTTTGAGAGCGCAGACCTAGCTGAGCGGAGGGCAATCCTGTCTTTCGCTCTGAAGGCTGCATCTCTGGCTGTGAGCAGCGAGCGCACCTCTGCAGTCATCCAGGGTTTATAGTTGCGCCGTGCAGTGAAAGTCTTCACTATAGTGACATCCTCTGTGCACTTCGCGATGTAGCTGGTGACCGTTTCAGCGTACCCCTCCACATCAATCCTGTCTCCCTGGATAATTAATAAAAAATATGTACAACTCAATCAAGTATGATGAAGTTGTCGTTTTTTCATTTGCAAGCAACAAAAAGTAACATTTCTAATAGACGATGTATCCCCCCTGCTGCAGACTTGGTATTGCCTAACTGTTGCTTGCGCCTTCACTGAGTTTGAGTCGGTTGTAAGGACGGCAGGTGAGGATGCTGTTATGTAATGCATTCAGCTCAGTGAGAGAACATGAATCGAGCTCCACAAAGGCAACAAACCATTTTAAATTGGTTGAACTTGTCAAACAAAAGGGCCAAACCCTCTGTCCAAAACGAGGTAAATATCACATTTACTGTAGCTTGTGAATTGTTGTGTGAAGTTAACTGGTTGCTAGTTTGCTAATAGGAGTTACACCACAGAATAAATGTGCTGCCTGGTAGGATTTAGCTGATCTGAGAAATGATTAGCTTTTCTCATGCAAATTTAGTCTTTACATTGTATTAATCATTCATGAAATGTGATCAGAATGGATTTGTTCGTCAACTGTTAGAGTGAAATTTATGTGTTTCAGTATTCATCAAAATGTTAGCAGCTCCGAACATTTATCAAGTACAAACAGAATCTACTCCAACCGCCAGCCCTTAAATATGAATGCCTTTAAATATTGCTTGTCATGTCCACAAAATTCAAGTTAACCTTAAACTGTTCTGTATTTGTAAAATGTCATGATTTTGATCATTATAAAATTCAATTAAAAAACAAGTTTCACCACATTTGATTACAGACTAAGTCAATCTGAAGCCTATTCTTAAATATCCACGTTAAGACGTTGATTATTTTCCCTGCGGATCATTTTCAGATCTTCTATCCTCTGTTAAAATACCACAACTGCACAACAGAGTATCTAAACAAATATATACAGTAAGAAATAAACACCAAATAGATGAATGAAAGACTAGATGCATTTCATATTCATAAACTTTTTATAAACTTTTTTTACATGTTAAAATGAGTTCAAAAGCATTACAGTACAGCATCACTGACTTATTTATTTAATTAGTGAGCTTATAATCACATTTCTAGTTTTCTGTTCCCATTTTATTGAATCACAAGACAGCATTACACAAATTAGGCAGTGACCAAACACTGAGATATTGATGGCTTATTCTCACTGTGTAGTGATTTAGCTCCTAGTATGATTCATCACCTTAACACTGTATCGTTTGAGTTTGTTGGTGTTTAAGGCTCCATTTGCAATAAAGGGAGCGCTAAAAAAAATAAATTGCTAACTAAAAAGTTGCAATGCTTCTTTCAGCATTTTTGCAGCATTTGTCACCTCTTCCAGCCTGTTGCTTTTCCTGTCAAGCAGGGGTCTCTGCAGAACGCTGCGCTGCACCTAGAGAAAGCATATTACAAAACCACTTAAAGTTAGAGCTGTCCTCACTACCAACTTTTTGGGCTCCAAATATTCTGTCCAATCTTTTTTTCTCCCTTAATAAACTTCATCAGTGTTTAATGTAGCACTGTGAGGTTTCTAATGTCACTTTTTCGTGTGTGCAACTTTCTGTCATAGTTTTACAGCTTTTCTTGTAAATCAGAGACATTTTTTCTCTTGTAAATTTGCCTACTTTTTGTATAAATATGCAGCATTTCCCCCATGTTGTTTTCCCCCTAAATTCAGTTTCTCACAAAAATGTAGGATTTTTCTTAAATTTATCATGGAAAATGAGCCTTTTTCCTAACATCCATCCATCCATCCATCTTCTTCCGCGTAATCCTTATTTGCAAAAAATTTCAGATTATTTTTTTTTAAAATAATTTTTTGACTATCATCAAGTTGCTACTTTTTTCTTGTGAATTTATCCTATTTTCTCCTAAACTTGCACATTTTTTTTTTCTGGTAAATTTGGTAAAGGTAAATTTGTTATTTTCCTTTTATGAGGGGAGGGGGGGAAATACCTGAATCCTAAATTTGAAAACTGAATGCCATTGTAAAAAATTAAATGTCTAGATAATGAATCCAGAGTAAGTTTTTAATACCAGGATGATTTTGTCACAAATTTCACAGATTTATTTTCATTTAATGAGTGAAACATAACACACCTATGGTGTGGTGTGCTATGTTCATAATGCCTCTGCAGGCAGGATAACTGTTACTTTTGTCATAGTCTAGCTGACTAAATTGCACATAATGTCCTTAGTTCATTTACTTAGTAAAAAATAGCTACACAGTGGTAAGCCTTATCTACACTCAGCAGCTGCATTAACCTCAATTCTGTGGCTAGAATGATGAACACATAGAGTGATGTGTGGAGTATATTAGGCGGTGGATGCTGTAGAGTGACGATATAGAGTGAGGTGCGTGGCGGTAATGCACCTGTAAGCTGGTTGCCATCCGCCAATCAAATCTAAAAGAAGAAGAATGATGAACATGGTATCAAAATAAACTAGACGACCTAATGCATCTCCTGATAGCGCTGTTAAGATATTATTAAGAGGGAAGGGAGGGGGGGCATTTTACATCGTTCCAAATTTTTTGCGTGGGAAATTCTTGCATGAATTACAGCTTCCAAAATTGTCGGTGAAGTACCTCTCTTAAACCATTTGAACATTAATTGAACTTATTTTACAGTCATGTGAAAAAATTTGGACACCCCTTTAAATATTCAGTTCTTTATTAAGAAATGTTCATGTATCTGTGTCTTACCTTGTTTTTGTTTTTATTTGCATTTTTTTTTAAAATTTATTTCAGCCATTGTAAGTGGGAATGAATGGGGGGGTCCTAATTTATTCCTCACTATTTGTTTGGAATAACATTTTACAGAAAATCTGAAAAAAATCTAATTCAATTTCACTCTATAAATTCAAGAAATCTGTGTGTGTGTGTGTGTGTGTGTGTCTGTCTGTCTGTCTGTCTGTGTGTCACGATCATAGGGCATCATAGGACGGCCTATGATGTGCCTATGATGTCCCTATGATGTCTGCATCATAGGACATCAAGCCTGGCTTCATGTCTTTATGATGTCATACAGTGATGGCTGCCTTACAGTGTATGATATGATGCTGTCCTTGATGTCTTTATGATGTCAGATACAGTGAATGTCAGCACTTACGATGTCGTCATATAGACAAAAGGACCATGCCGTCATATACGCAACAGGACACAGCTCTTTAAACCACACCCATTCGAAGCAGTAAATCTGGAAATCTTAAAAAAATATCACTCGATAAATTCAAGAAATCTCTGTCTGTGTGCAAATCTGGAAATCTTACACCCGTTCCAAGCAGTACATCATCGCTATGCCATCATCCAAGATCATAGCACATAGAACATCTTCAAAGACCAAACGCAGGCATGACTCACGATCGTAGCACTCGCTATGACATCATCAAAGATCAGAGGACTCACTAAGACACCATCAAAAATCAAAGGCAGGCATGACTGAGTGCTGACTTGCTTACACCCTTGCTTACACCTCCTTTCTACGGGCATGCAGAAATACTTGGTTTCTATGGGTATGCACGGGTATGTACTAGTAGTGTTAAAAAAACACACAGGCTTATACAGGGTGTCCTAATTTTTTTCACATAACTATGTCAGGAGCAAGAATGTGAAAGTGACAGCAGCAGTGATAACAAAGAGGGAGAGAGGGAAGAGAGAGGTGGCCCAGGTGACCAGAGGGAGAGTGAGGCAGCACAAAGGATCAGTGAGAGCGATGCAGCGCAGGAGGCACAAGTGACCAGGTGACAATAAAAAATGAACTTTGCGCCTAGTGAATTTTAGACTTGTCCTCATAAGTGACATTTTCTTTTTGTTCATGTGATTTCCTCACAGAGAGATACAGAGTGAGGACAGCAGTCAGGCAAATCCATTCTGTTATTACCACTGTATAGTGATTTAGCTAAGAGTCAGGCTAAGGTTCATCCTAGTGACTTGTCTGTCAGTGCAGGGATCAGTGCTATGAGAAATCAGTGCTTTTCACATCACTAAAATGTAACTGCATTTAGTGATGTGGGATGATGGGAGTTGTTGTCCGCTAGTCGTTTAAACAAAAACTAAATATTACTCTGCTATTATATGACAGCCGGCAACTTTAATTATATGGAAAGTTATCTTTTAAATTGACAAACGTCATATGGGTAATTCATTGCAAAATTTGATCGGGATCAAAAGATAATGTTGCACTTGCCATTCATTTCAATAGAGATTTTTTTTTTTTTTTTCCAATTTAAGGTCCAGTATACAGAACTGGAGGGGGCGTGACTTAGGCTCTCTATACGGGCAGAGATCCCCCCCCCCCCCATGTTTGACACAAAGTTACGTGCTTGATTTCAAGTGTAGACCAAGACAACATACTGCACTCTGCTTCCTGGGAGGAAAAGCCCGGGGGGAATGGGGTGAGGTGGAATGGACCAGGAGGAAAAGAAAGGGCCTGATACCATTATAGATTAGTAAAATATTCTGATTTCAGCTGTAAACTAGAATGTCAGTCACCATAGATGCAGAACCTCTCTCTTGTCTTTCATAAAATATGAGAGGACACAGCCTCAACCTCATTGCAAATTATATTTTCAAAATTGGCAAACTTTAATTTTTGCAAATCAAACAATAAACATGTAAATAGTTTTGCAGCTGTTTCTTTCATGGGCTGCCTCTGGCAGACAGTAAATGACTCCTTATGGCAGGTACGGTGTAGGGCACAAAAGGATTTATTACACCCACAAGATGATGAAGACGGACTGAGCTGTCAAACACACTCTGACAGAGAACTGAGCGATAACTGGTGCCGGAGGAGCAACCCGTCTCTCGACTAAGCGACAAACAATGTTCCAGCACCAGGCAGCAGGAGAGGACAACTAATAAAGGCAGCTGGTGATTGCTAAACACAAAACAACGGGGACTAGTCAGAGGCTGAACAGAAACATACGTGAGCGGCTAAAGGTAAGAGAAACATTCACAAGTAAAAGCTGGTGCTGGAAAACGGAGAACATAAATAATGTAAATGATAACAGGAAAACAATAATGGTGCAAATGGTTCAAAAGCAACAAAGCATGCGCAAGTTGTCCAGATCATGAGTTTCTTTTTCTCTGCAAACAGTTGTACATTTTCAGATTTTTAAAATAAGCAATTTGCAACAGGGATTGAATAATTTTGAGTCCAACTGTACTTAACGGAAGGATATATGTCAGTGACTTACTCTATGCCCATGTTTGCTTTCCAGGCTTATAACCTTTTGACTTTGATATTTGACCTTTCAGCTATAAAACCATAGGGCTGGGTGATAAACTGATTTTAAATCAAAATTAATTTTTTTTGGTTTGGACATTGTCAGAAAAATATTGTGAAAATCATTTTCCTCAGGCACAAAAGTAAATTTGGTAGCCTCAAGCTCTAATTCCCTGCCCCACCCTTAAGTTTTTTTTTTTTTTTTTCATTCATTCATTCGGTCATCTTCTTCTGCTTAATCCTTTTCAAGTTTTTTTTTTTTTTTATAAAAGGTAATTGTTTATTAATCAGAAATGTGTGGATTCCTCTAAATTTGATCAAACCTTTATTATAAAAAAAAAATGTTTGGGTTGGTGAAAATCAGGTTTACTCCCCCCCCCCCCCCAATAGGGAACTAGAAGGCACACAGAGAGTGCATACCTCCCCCCAAGGCTCCATCCATCCCTTCCTCCCTCCATTCGTCTGCCCCGTCCCTCTGTACCTCTGTTCTTCCGCATATTGCAAGATAGGGTCGTGGTGGAGATACGCACTCATGGATCACCTCCAAAATCTAATGGGTTCATCCATAGCTCAAGGACCACCTCTGGTGAAAATTTCATCAAAATCCATCCAGTAATTTTTGTGTAACACTGCTGCACAAAAAACAAAGGCCTTGGTGGTGGTATGCCCTCTTGGATTACCTCCAAAACCTAATGGGTTCATCCTTAGGCCAAGAGCCACCTCTGGTGAAAATGTCATCAAAATCCATTGATTGGTTTTTGTGTAATCCTGCTAACAGACAGACAGACAAACCACCCTGATTACATTACCTCCTCGGCAGAAGTAATAAAGTGACTACAGACCAAAAGAGATTTTGTACTCTTATAGCCGTGTAACCTTGACCTTTGGACCTCGGAAAACATAGCCACAGGTGCAAGTCCCAATGAAAATCTGAACGCATCCTGGGTTTTGCTAGGAGCACAATAAAAATGTTCCTATAACAAGCATGCAGGAAGAAATTGTTGGCTGTGTTTTGAAGTGGTGCATTTAATTTTAATGCCTCTCTTTTGGTACAGAGACAGTACTTCTGTTTTTCAGTTCTCTCTGATACTTTCCTGCTCTTACTTTGATGCGACAACAGTATCCACTCACCAGCTGTCATTTATTCTGCAGTGGAATTGCAATTTTCTGTTTTATCCTTTGAACCTAAAAGTCAGGAAAAAAAAAAACAACAGAAGGATAATTAACATTCTTCAAAACAAAAAGAAAAACAGATTTTGGCCTAAAGAGCTCTAGTGCTCCATCATTACTTCACTTGGAAGAAAACTAGAAGCAGAAAAAAATTACAAGACTTTTTATTAGTGTGAATGTTTGTTTTTTTTCCTCCAAGTCATTTCAGGGCTTCCGTATTGCTACTTTTGCCTCTATTTTTATTATTGATCCAGTTCCTCCCAAAAATACTAACCTCTCCTTCACTTTAAGCTTGTCTAGCGTCCCTTACATAAGCTTCTCTTATTTCTCCTGTAAGCGCATTGGCCTCCCAGCATGTTAGGCTCAGCATCTGCTTTGCAGTTGTAACTTGGAGCTTTGTGATGCCTGCAGGAGCACAAATCAGCATTTCTCATGTCCCGTAGTCCAACATGCGCACAAACATGTAGAGTGGGAATATTTTTGAGGGCCCTTGTTTTAACCTCAGGCGTGTTACATGGATCCATAAATAAAAGCTGAGAATCACACCAGCTCTGAGTGAGTCCTTGAGTCTTTAGGTGGGAGGAGGGGATACTGGCGTGCTATATGTAGCATTATTATATGTATTAAGACTGCCTAGAGGTTGTTAGGGCAACCCCAGGGCTATATAAGGATTTTATTTTATGAGATTTGGAGCTCATTTAATATTGTGCTGCACACATATCCAACAGCTGTTATTTTCACTCAGTGCTTCCACATAATCCTCATTTTATGAATAAGTCTTGAAAAGAGTATGTTTTTTGCTTGCGCTTTTTGAGCACTTTATCCACCGAGAGTCCTTGTTGAGCTACTTGAAACTAAACTTACGATGTTTTGCTGCTTGATGAGCAGCTACTTTAAATCTTGTAAGTGTCCATTATAATAATAGGGACTTATCTTTGATAAAAGCTTCTTGTATCTGCCTAAAAAAAAAAACCTCTTGTCTCTCCTGAAATAAAGTGGAGTCTTTTGGAGTAGAATCTGTGGGTGTATGGCTTGTCCAACTGTAAGATCTGTAGGAGGACCATATCTCATTTGCAGCCAAAAGGTGCTAATGTGATGGCACAGCGTCCGTCTGTACACCTTTCATGGGAGTTGCTGCTATTCCTAGGCAGTTGCCCCAATTTCACAGTGATCCTCAGGTGGGTCTGCGTCCAGGCTGAGCCCAAGGTCAAAGTCAACGGTCAGGAGATCTGAACAGTCTCGGGGTGGTTTCATCAGGCCGGAATGGGCTATTCCATTACTGATGGTTTGGTTGTGATCTTCTGATATAATCATGGCCATACTTCTTAACCTGAATTTCTGTTTATTATTGAAAAGGGAGCTACAGCAGTGTTTTTCAGCCAGGGCTCCTTGTAACGTTCAGGTTCTGTGGAAAATTGTCTAATTTCACTTCTTATTTGGTCTAAACAATTGCAAATAATTTGTGGTTGATGTGCATTGATTTCTGTAGTCACCCATGCACAATGGTAAATTATTGTAATTTTTTTTGGATCAATTAACAATTGGAATTAGACAGTTTCCCATAAAAACCTGAATGCCGACCCCTGGTTGGAAAACGCTGGCCTCCAGCATGCAGCTCAGAATTTGCCCATAATTAGTGGCTTTCTATAGTTTTGACCAAAAAGAATTACGAGAAAAATGTTTATACAGATTTCCAAGAAACTTGCATATTTATGAGAATAAAATTTAAATGTATGACACAAAATATTTAAATTTAAGAGAAATTTGTCAAAAATGTATAAGATTTACAAGAACAACACTGCAAAATTAAGAGAAATATGCAAGAAAGTTACAAATGTATAATAAATTGGCTATTTAAATATACATACCGTGGATATAAAAAGTCTACACACCTCCGTTCAAATGCCAGGGCTCTGTGGTGTAAAAAAATGAGACCAAGATAAATAATTTCAAAACTTTTTCAACCATTAATGTGACCTATAACCTGTATAACCCAATTGAAAAACAAACTGAAATCTTTTAAGGGGAAAAAATTAAAAAAAAAACCAAAAAAAAACAACCTTGGAATAACCTGGTTGTATAAATATGCACACCCTTAAACTAATACTTTGTTGCAGGACCTTTGGCTTTTATTACAGCACTCAGTCTTTTTGGGTAGGAGTCTATCAGCGTGGCACATCTTGATGTGGCAATATTTGCTCACTCTTCTTTGCAAAAACGCTCCAGATCTGTCAGACTGCGAGGGCATCTCCTGTGCACAGCTGTCTTCAGATCACCCCACAGATGTTTGATCGGATTCAGGGCTGGACTCTGGCAGGGCCATTCCAAAGCCTTAATCTTCTTCTGGTGAAGTCATTCTTTTGTTGATTTGGATGTGTGCTTTGGGTCATTGTCATGCCGAAAGATGACGTTCCTCTTCATCTTCAGCTTTCTAGCAGAAGCCTGAAGGTTTTGTGCCAACACTGACTGGTATTTGGAACTGTTCATAATTCCCTTCACCTTGACTAAGGCCCCAGTTCCAGCTGAAGAAAAAGAGCCCCAAAGCATGATGCTGCCACCATCCTGCTTGACTGTAGGTATGGTGTTCTTTTGGTGACGAGCAGTGTTGTGACTGCCCCAAATATACCCTTTGGATTTATGGCCAAAAAGTTCAACCTTGGTTTCATCGGACCATAACACATTTTCCCATGTGTGTTTGGGAGATTTCAAATGTGTTTTTGGAAAATGTAGCCGGGTAGAAAAACAATAATCTTTATTACAATAAATGTGCAAGGTAATGTGCAAAGATGATTCTCTCGAGGATCTGGCAACCCTGTGAGGAGAGAGCAAAGGGACAGGTAAGTATAACTGACGAACAGTATGATGAAGTTTTAATGCTAGTTTTTGTGCTTACACTTCCACAGGAGAGAGTGGCAGGGAGCAGATGAAGGACCTCCACACAGGGTGAGCAGGTTGCCAGGGGGAGAATTGCAGAGGTGCTGCAGGGGAGTTTCCAGTTGGTTATTGGAAACAGGCTGGCTAGGCCTGAGTGCTGGGGAGTGAGAATGAAGAGCAGTTGTGACAAACGGTGATACGTCGACTTACTTGGGGGGTGGGGTATGCACAGTCCAAGAACATCCAAATCCAATCCGTAAAGCTATTTCCTGAATCCAGAGGTAGGTAGGGGCCAGAGCACGGCAGGCTAGATCAAAGCAAGAAGATAATTCTAGCACAGCAGACAGTCTCAGGGTCTAGAGCAAGAAAAAGATCAAAAGCACGGCAAGGCAGAACAATACAATGATGCTGAGCTCAGACAGGATACAGGCTTGTGTGCAGGTTAACGTCACCAGGCAGAGTGAGGGGATTTAAAGGGCCTCTCTGATTGGCAGCAGGTGGTGAACAAGGCTGCAGGGAGTGAGCCTAATCAGAGGGAGAGAGGGAGGCAGAGTACACATAGAAACCATTACAGTGCTACCCCCTCAATGGATGCCTCCTGGCGTCACCCTAGGCTTGTCGGGGTGGTGTTCATAGAAGGTCCTGACAAGAGTATCGCCCATGATGAATGACCTGAGGATCCACGATCTCTCCTCAGGACCATAGCCCTTCCAATCCACCAGGAACTGTATGCCACAACCTCGGTGACGAGCATCGATGATACGGTTGACGGTGTAAACCAGTCCTCCATCGACCATCTTGGGTGGTGGTGGGGGTTTGGATGGTGGGCAGAGGGAGTTGGCAAACACCGGCTTGACCTGAGAAGTGTGGAAAGTGGGGTTAATGTGGAGTGAGGGAGGAAGGCTGAGCCGAACAGAAACAGGATTCACAATGGCAGAGATTTTGAATGGGCCAACAAAATGAGGATACACCTTCTTGCAGTCAGATTTCAAAAGAAAGGTCTTAGTAGACACCCACACCTTGTCGCCAACAGAATAGGCGGGAGCAGGAGTCCTCCTCTGGTTGGTGCATTTGGTATTCTCCTCCCTTGATCGGAGCAGTGCTGCCTTGGTATCTTGCCAGAAGTGGCGACATCTGGCCATGTGGTCGGCAATGTTGGGGACGGCAATTTCTTTCTCCGTGATGGACAGGGGGGAGAGGATATACTCCAGTGACACCTCAAAGGGGGAAACACCAGTGGCAGCAGACGTGGCAGTGTTGTGTGTGTACTCTATCCAGAGCAGATAGGTACTCCTCGACGCAGAGTCGGCTGTCATGACGCACTGTAGGAATGCCTCCAGCTCCTGGTTGGCCCACTCGCCCTGCCCATTGGATTGTGGATGGTAACCAGAGGACAAACTGACCGTGGCCCTGATGGGTTTGCAGAATGCCCTCCACACCTGCGAGGTGAACTGGGGCCCACAGTCCGAGACAGTGTCACCTGGGATACCATATAGCCTGACGACATGGTTGGTGAGCATGTTGGCTGCCTCCAAGGCTGATGGTAACTTGCGCAGGGGGACAAAGTGGGCCACCTTGGAAAACCTGTTCATGATTGTCAGGATAACTGTGAAGCCATTTGAAGGTGGTAATCCGGTGATGGAGTCCAGTGCAATGTTGGACCAGGAGCAGCTGGGGATGGGAAGGGGCTGGAGAAGGCTGGCGGGGGGGGTTGTCAGGGATTTGTCAGCGGAGCACTGTGGGCAGGCCTCGATGTATTCCCATACATCACGGTCCATGGTCGGCCACCAAAACATGCAGCGAAGGGAGGACAGGGTCCTGCTACCCCTGGATGGCAAGGAAACTTAGTTGCATGAAGCCAGTGAATGACTCCCCCCGTAACAGCAGCAGGCACGAACATGCGACCGGGTGATCCACCCCCAGGACCCGGGTCAGTGATCTGAGCCTCTCTCACCCTTCGTTTGATGTCCCAATTGAGGGTACCTACAGTTGCAGAACTCAGGATAATAGTCTCCTCACCAGGGGGTGCCAAGTCAGGAGCAAACAGTCTGGAGAGTGCGTCAGCCTTTGTGTTCTTAGAACCTGATCTGTAGGTAAGGGTGAAGGAAAAGCGGCTAAAATAGAACGCTCACCTGGCTTGGTGTAAACTGAGACATTTGGCTGTTCTAATATATTCTAAGTTCTTATGGTCAGTCCAGACCAGGAACGGCTGCACAGAACCCTCAAGCCAAGGGTGCCACTCTTCCAGTGCCAACTTGACTGCCAACAGCTCTTGGTCACTGATGTTGTAGTTTCTTTCAGCGGGGAGAGAGGTCTAGAGAAAAACACACAAGGGTGGATTTTATTGTCAGTGACTGAGCACTGGGAGAGGATTGCCCCTACCCCAATATCTGAGGCATCCACCTCCACAATGAACTGCCGTGCAGGGTCGGGCTGAGTAAAGATGGGTCTCTCTGTGAATTTGGCCTTGACTAGGGAGAAGGCTGCATCGGCTTTGTCAGACTAAATCAAAGGCTGCTTGGTCAATGTCAAATGGGTAAGGGGGGAGACAACAATACTGTAATTTCTCATGAACCTGAGGTAGAAGTTGGCAAATCCCAAAAACTGCTGGAGGAGGGTGTAGGACAATCAATAATTGCCTGAATCTTTTTGTGGTCTGGTTTAATCCGGCCATCAGAAATTATGAATCCCAGAAAAGAGGTTGTGGTGGTGTGAAACTCACATTTTTCAGCCTTACAAATAGCTGGTTCTCTGAGAGCCACTGAAGCACCCTCCACATGTGGATCTTGTGTTCTGCCAGAGTACGAGAGAAAATCAAGATGTCATCAAAGTATACAAATACAAAAGTACCTAGAAAGTCCTGCAGGATATCATTAATAAGGTGTTTAAATACCACTGGGGCGGTGGTGAGGCCAAAAGGCATGACCAAGTATTTGAAATGGCCGGTAGGGGTATGGAATCCCATCTTTCATTCATCTCCCTCGTGGATTTGAACCAGCTGGTATACATTTCTGAGATCCAGTTTAGTGTAGATGGTGGAACCCTGAAGCTGATCAGAGACAGTATTAATAAGAGGCAATGCATACTTGTCCTTGATCGTAATATTATTGAGCTTCCGGAAGGCGATGCATGGGCGGAGTGTGCCATCCTTCTTACCGACGAAGAAGAACCCTGCCCCCGCTACAGATGATGAAGGGCGAATAATACCAACACTCAGGGACTCTTTAATATACTTAATCATGGCCTCCCTCTCAGGGGCTGATAAGTTGTACAGGCAACCGGAGGGCAGTCGTGCCCCCTGCTGGAGCTCAATGGCACAATCATACGGACGATGTGGGGGAAGAGATGGAGCTTTGGTTTTGCTAAACACACGGCCCAGGTCATAATAAATGGAGGATTTGTTGGCCAAATCATGGGCGTCTACAGTGAAGGAAGGAATGGGGATGTGTGATGAACAGGCAGCAGATTGGAGGCAGGCAGACATGCAAAAGGGGCTCAGGACCCAATAGTCCCCTTACACCAGTCAGTGGTTGGGTTGTGGAGTCTTAACCATGAGTAGTCTAAAACTATGGGCGAGGTGGAAACCGGGAGGATAAAGAATTCTAGGTGTTCACAATGATTCCCAGAGGACAACATGGCTATAGGCACAGTTTGCTTAGAAACCTGATACGTGTGTTGGCCAAACAGGGTGACTGCACCTATGGGCTCCTGTAGCCTTTTACAGGGGATTTTTAATTGGGTTGCCAGAGTCTCTGAAATAAAGCTTTGTTCAGCCCCAGAATCAATCGGAGCTATGCTGACATGCTCAGTGTGATTGAGCAACAGTCGTATGGGTAAGGTGAAACATGTTCACAGGGTCCAGATGCATTGCCTGCTAGTCCCCCTACTGCGACTAGTGGGCGGTGTGTTTTCCCTTCACAGAACATTGTGCAGCCGAGTGACCCTCTTGCCCACAATAGAGACACAAACCCGCCTTGCGACGTCGCTGCAGTTCAGCTTTGAAGAGTTTGGAGCAGCCTATGGCCATAGGTTCCGGTGAGTCGGGTAGTGGGAGGGAGAGGAGCTGTGAGTGGGGCGGTGAAGAACAAGCTAGGGGCTGAGAGCCGGACTGTTGTTCCCTCGAGCATTCCCATAGCTTATTGTCCAATTTAATGATGAGAGAGAGATGAGCGCATCAAGTGATTTGGGTTCATCCCGAAGGCAAGTGAGCTTATTGTGGAGAGTGGAATTAAGGCTATGGGTGAACTCTGAGCGTAACATGACGTTATCCCAGCCTGCAGAGGCAGCGAGAACTCGGAAATCAGTGGAGTGCTCGGCTGCTGATCTAGCCCACTGGCGAATAGTTATGAGCCGGGAGGAAGCTTCCCTTCCCACTCCGAATGGTCAAACACGAGGGTGAACTCTTCTGTGAAACGGTTGTAGGTGTTGGCGTTATAATTTGGCCCCTGGATAATGGCTTGGACCCACGAAAGAGCGCGATTGTTGAAGCCCGGTTAAATACGTACTGTAAGCAATCTGACTGCAGTCGGAGGGGAAATCATCTGGGATGCAGTCAAACACGAGCTTGCATTGCAAAAGGAACAAGCTCTCCCCCCCCAAACAATAACTGAAGAAAAACAATAATCTTTATTACAATAAATGTGCAAGCTAATGTGCAAAGATGATTCTCTCGAGGATCTGGCAAGCCTATGTGGAGAGAGCAGAGGGACAGGTAAGTATAACTGATGAACAGTATGATGAAATTTTAATGTTAGTTTTTGTGCTTACACTTCCACAGGGAAGAGTGGCTGGGAGCAGGTGAAGGACCTCCACGCTGGGTGAGCAGGTTGCCAGGGGGGGAGAGGTGCAGAGGTGCTGCAGGGGAGTTTCCAGTTGGTTGTTGGAGGCAGTCTGGCCAGGCCTGAGTGCTGGGGAGTGAGAGTGAAGAGCAGCCATGACAAACGGTGGTATGTCTACTTACTTGGGGGGGGGGGGGGAGTATGCACAATCCGAGAACATCCAAATCCAATCCGTAAAGCTATTTCCGGAATCCAGAGGCAGGCAGGCGTCAGCATGGCAGGCTAGTTCAAACCAGGCAGATAATTCCAACACAGCAGGCAGTTTCAGGATCCTAGGGCATGCAAAAGATCAAAAGCACGGTAAGGCAGAACAATACAATGATGCTGAGCTCAGACAGGATACAGGCTTGTGTGCAGGTTAATGTCACCAGGCAGAGTGAGGGGAGAGTGCCCTATTTAAAGGGCCTCTCTGATTGGCAGCAGGTGGTGAGCAAGGCTGCAGGGGGTGAGTCTAATCAGAGGGAGAGAGGGAGGTGGAGTACACAGAAACCATTACAAAAGCACCTATGAAGGAAAAAAAAACTCACTAACCAATAATGTTAACAGACCAGTTTATAGCTATACCTCAGTTGTTTTACCTTCATTTTAAGGTTCAGATAATATTGTGTGCCTCCATGAAAATTGGTACAAAAATTGCTGAAAATGTTTTTTTCCATAGTAGAGGCTGCTGATCCCCATACTAAATGAACATAACATTTTATCCTGAGCTGCTCTCCTTCAGAAAATACCACCAGAATCACTCAGAAAAATATTATCTAGAGTTGGAAGTATTTCAATATTGCTTTGAAGATGGTAAGTCAGAAGTCAGAATTAACTTTATTGTCCCTCATGGGAAATTTGTCTTGGATGACAGTGCTACATGATGCTGCATTCACTTTCAGATGCAATTTAAAACACACAATCAGCAATGATTATAGACAAGAATTAACAGCTAAAAAATAATAATTGATAGATGTACTTTATTGATCCCAAACTGGGAAATTACAGTGTAACATCAGCGTGACAGTAGATGACCAAATGACAGAAACACACACAGCATAATAGACAAAGGGATTACCCATGGAAAGTAAAACTGCTAAAAACATATACATCATAGATGAATAGATGGTGACCCATATAGGTACATGAATCATACCCGCTGTACAATGTAGGACTATCAGGTGCAGGGTGAAATGTGAGGCACAAATTAGACTGTAAGATGCAGTATGGTAGCATAGTTCTAACCAGAATACAACATTAGAGTGAGTTATTGTACAGTGAAATGGCATGTGGCAGGAAAGATTTCCTGTACCTAACCGTTCGGCAACAAAGTTGTAACAGTCTGCTGGAAAGTGCTCCGCTGTCTGTCCAGTGTGTGGTGGAGGGGGTGATCAGGATTGTCCATGATGGATCCCATTTCATTTAGTGTCCTCCTCTCCACAACTGTCTCAAAAGTCTCAGCCTGATACCAATCACAGAGCCAGCCCTCTTGATACTCTTGTCAAGTCTGTTGGTGTCGCTGGCCCTGATACTGCTACCCCAACAGACAGCAGCAAAGAAGATGGCACTGGCAACAATGGTCTGGTAGAAAAGCTCCAGCATCCCGTTGCACACGTTGAAGGATCTCAGCTCCCTCAGGAAGTGGAGTCTGCTCATCCTCTTCTTGTATGCAGCATCAGTGTTAGATTTCCAGTCCGTTGTTGATCATGACAGCCAGGTATTTGTAGTCCTCAACTACCTCCACCACCACCACCACCACCCCCCCAAAAAAAAAAAAAAAATCTGCAATGGGTGTGAAGGCGTCCTCTTCTTCCTGAAGTCAGTCACCATCTCTCTGGTCTTGCTGACGTTCAGCCTCAGGTGATTCTGCTCGGTCCACTCCACAGATCTGTCTACCAGTGCCCTGTACTCCCCCTCCTCTCCCCCTCTTATACACCCAATCCACCTAATGAATCATATTCCACAACAAAAACAATAAAATAGCCTCAGATCAATAAATAATTTGAACAATAAAAACCTAGAAAACTAAAGACCAAGATTAGAAATAATGATTGTAAGAACAGACCTAAACATTAAGAGTAGCTAAAATGGGGCTCATGTCCTGTTCAGCAGAGCAAGTTCCTTATTTAACAGAGCCATGGATGTCGGGACAAAAGAGAGCTTACAGCCGTTAGTTTTGTCTCTGATTGCTCTATGGCATCTCCCTGAAGGTAACGGCTCATAATCAGGGTAAAGGATATGGGATGAGTCCTTTAAAATTCTGGGGGCCTGATTAATAAAAAGTCCTCAAAATGAGATGAATAAACAGGTCAACAGATCACTGCTGTATTAGCTTCATAACTGCATCAGCATTGTCGTAACAGTTCTGAACCAGACTGAAATTTTGTTGAAAATATTCACAGCATTATGGGCTGCTGTCGTTAAACTGGTATTACCTTACAAGTCAATGTGTTTAAAGGCCATAGAGAGGTCATAAAGTTAAGTGGAGCTCGTCATCATATGTCTGTAAAACAGGACAATGATGCATCAGGAAGAATTTTTTGAAAGCTGTTGCATAGCAATAGAGTTATCCCTTCACTACTGAAACTGACTGCAGAAACGATATTTGTAAAGTTCACAATATCTGTCTTTATAGGAACAATATACAGTGGTGTGAAAAAGTGTTTGCCCCTTCCTGTTTTCTCAATTTTTTTGTATGTTTATCACACTTAAATGTTTCAGATGATCAAACAAATTTAAATATTAGACAAAGATAACACAAGTAAACACAAAATGCAGTTTTGAAATGAAGGTGTTTATTATTAAGGGTAAAAAAAAAATCCAAACCTACATGGCCCTCTGTGAAAAAGTGATTGCCCCCCATGTTAAAACATAAATTAACTGTGGTTTATCACATCTTTGGAAAGCTGAGTTCAATTTCTCGAGCCACACCCAGGCCGGATTACTGCCACACCTGTTCTCAATCAAGAAATCACTTAAATAGGACCTGCCTGACAAAGTGAAGTAGACCAAAAGATCCTCAAAAGCTAGACATCATGCTGTGGTCCAAAGAAATTTAGGAACAAATGAGAAACAAAGTACCGTAAAACGGGGCTATAAGGGACGGCGGGGTAATAAGGGACACTTTTTTTTTTTTGAATTTTCCTTAAATATAACGGCGACAAATTTCTTAAAACTAATATCTATCTACAGGAAAGACAATAACAACACAACTCAGCGTCCTGCTCAAAATAAAAAAAAGCAGAATTACATTTAAAACATTTCCCAGAAAAGTGTCCCTTATTACCCCGCCGTCCCTTATAGCCCCGTTTTACGGTAATTGAGATCTATCAGTCTGGAAAAGGTTATAAAGCCATTTCTAAAGCTTTGGGACTCCAACGAACCACAGTGAGAGCCATTATCCACAAATGGCGAAAACATGGAAGAGCAGTGAACCTTTTCAGGAGTGGCCGGCCGACCAAAATTACCCCAAGAGCGCAGTGACAACTCATCCAAGAGGTCACAAAAAACCCCACAACATCCAAAGAACTGCAGGCCTCACTTGCCTCAGCTAAGGTCAGTGTTCATGACTCCACCATCAGAAAGAGACTGGGCAAAAATGGCCTGCATGGCAGAGTTCCAAGATGAAAACCACAGCTGAGCAAAAAGAACATAAAAGCTTGTCTCAGTTTTGCCAGAAAACATCTTGATGATACCCGAGACTTCTGGGAGAATACTCTGTGGACTGACGAGACAAAAGTTGAACTTTCTGGAAGGTGTGTGTCCCATTACATCCGGTGTAAAAGTAACAGAGCATTTCAGAAAAGAAACATCATACCAGCAGTAAAATATGGAGGTGGTAGTGTGATGGTCTGGGGCTGTTTTGCTGCTTCAGGACCTGGAAGACTTGCTGTGGTAAATAGAACCATGAATTCTGCTGTCTACCAAAAAATCATGAAGGAGAATGTCTGGCCATCTGTTTGTGACCTCAAGCTGAAGTGCACTTGTGTTCTGCAGCAGGGCAATGATCCAAAACACACCAGCAAGTCCACCTCTGAATGGCTTAAGAAAAACAAAATGAAGACTTTGGAGTGGCCTAGTCAAAGTCCTGACTTGAATGCGATTGAGATGCTGTGGCATGACCTTTAAAAGGCGATTCATGCTCGAAAACCCTCCAATGTGGCTGAATTACATCAATTCTGCAAAGATGAGTGGGCCAAAATTCCTTCACAGCACTGTAAAAGACTCATTGCCAGTCATCACAAACGCTTGATTGCAGTTGTTGCGGCTAAGGGTGGCCCAGCCAGTTATTAGATTTAAGGAGCGATCACTTTTACACACAGGGCTATGTAGGTTTGGATTTTTCCCCCTTAATAGTAAACACCTTCATTTAAAAACGGCATTTTGTGTTTACTTGAGTTATCTTTGTGTAATATTTAAATTTGTTTGATGATCTGAAACATTTAAGTGTGACAACCATACAAGACAATGAGAAATCAGGAAGGGGGCAAACACTTTTTCACACCACTGTATTTATTGGGAGTGTGTTTTGAGTTGGCTTTAACAGCATGCATGTGAATATGAGAATTGCTTAAAAAAAAAGAAACATGTCCTTATGCTTATATGGGTTATGCTTGTACACTTTCTGGCCATTTTAATAGGTACACCTGTGCAATTAGTTAATAAAAATATCAGTAAATCACATGGTAACAACTCACTGCATTCAAGCATGAAGACAAGGTGCTTAAGCTTGAATAGATCATCAAAATAGGGAAGAAAGGTGAATTAAATTGCTTGAAAAAGGCATGGTTGGTGCGAGACTGGCTGGTCCGACTATTTCAGAAACTGCTGATCTACTAAGATTTTCACACACCAACATCTATCATGTTTACAGAGAATGGCCTGAAAAAGAGAAAATATCCACTGAGCAGCAGTTGTCCTGGCCAAATAAATGCCTTGTTGATGCCAGAGGTCAGAGGAGAATGGCCATACTAATTCAAGCTCGAAAGGCAACAGTAATCACTCACTACATATATAGCATTAAGATGAAAATATAACAAAACTAGAAAAGCATTCAGAGTGCATACCTCCGCCAAGGCTCCTTCCATCCCTCTTGGATCACCTCCAAAATGTAATGGGCTTGTGTGTAGGCCTTGAGCCACTTCTGGCGAAAATTGCATCAGTCTGTCTATTAGTTTTGGAGTATTGTTGCTAACACACTGTGAGAAGATAAGAGCCTTGGCTGAGGTATGCATTCTCAGATCATCACCAAAAATGTAATGGGTTCGTCTGTAGCTCAAGAACCACCTCTTGTGAAAATTTCATCCAAATCCATTCAGTAGTTTTGGAGTATTGTTGCTGACATTGTGTGAGAAGATAAGAGCCTTGGCGGAGGTATGCATTCTCAGATCCTCACCAAAATATAATAGGTTCCTCTCTAGTGCCAAGAAGCACCTCTGGTGAAAATTTCATCTAAATCTATCCAGTAGTTTTTGTGTAATCCTGCTGCACAAATACAAACAAAGCCCTTGGTGGAGGTATGCACTATCATGAAACGGAGCACGGGGGGAGCACCGGGTGCACGCTTCAGGTTTATCCATTATGGTTTGTACTTTTTCATCTCTGTTTATTTTGTATGGTTTGTTGTATTTTTGGTATTTGAGTTTGTCCTTTTTGTTTCTGTGCTTAGTTTCCTGTTATTTTATCTTAGTGTGGTTATTAGATGTATTTCTGTGTTATCGTTTATTCCAATTTATTTTCCTGTTTAGAATTGTCCTTATCTCAGTTCTCCCTTTGCAACCTCAGTTTTCATTAGTATTGCTTTGAGTACTTCTTGGGTTTTGTATTCCTTCTTGTTTTTGTCTTGGCAGTTATTTTCTCATTGTGTATTTTGGTCTGTTCGTGTTTTAGTATTATAGTCCGTTACCTTTTCGTTTTCCTGTGCTTTTACTTTCGGTCATCTGTTGCTATTATTTCTCTCGGTGTGACAGTTGTCTGTGTTTACTTCCGGGTGTCTGCTCTGTTGGTGGGCCGTCACACCTGTCATTAATTTGACCTCATTATTCTTCACTCATGTACCCACACCTGATTGTCATTTGGTTTCTCCCTACCTGTCTATTTAAGGACGCCTGCTTGAGTCACTCCTCGCAGTGTCCTTCTCAATGTCCAGATGGGAATCCCCCATCTCTCTCCTCGTATTTTGGTATTCAAGGGTAACCCCCGTCTATCTGGCGTTCCTATACGCCTCAGTGTTCATGCTGTTCATCTTTTTGTATCCTGCCTTTGTCATGAGTGCTGTGTTTAGTTATTTTGTGTTTTCTTATTAAATTTGCAAACTCACAGCCTGCATTTGGTGCCATCAGTCTGCCCTTGAAAGGGCAATTTATGACATGCACTCTCAGATCATCACCAAAATCTAATCATCTGTTCCTCATGCCATTACACACCTTTCCTGAAAATTTCATTAAAATCCGTTCATAACTTTTTGAGTTATGTTGGTACCAGGCAAACCAACAAACCAATCAACCATCGCTACCGAAAACATTACCTCCTCCCTTGGTGGCTGTAATAAGAGAGAATGAAGTGAGATATATTATCAGCTGTGGATTAGTGAACCAGGTGGAAACAGTGATGTCTGTTAGGGTGACTGAAATTTAAAGAAAATATCAATATAAGCACGAGCTTTCTAGTGCCATTGTTAGCTCTTAAACTTACGCCTTTGGCTCCCTTGCCATCTACATGACAGACAGGTAGTTTGGCCAATAATAGAGCAGTGGGCAGGTATCAAGGCTAGTGATGTTTATCTTTTAGTGACGTTTCCCATTTCTTGACATACAGGAAAATGGCTGGAAGAGTCTAAATGGCTTCTTATAGAGAAAAATGAGATAAAGACTGCATGCATTTTAAGAGAAGTGAGGGTTTAGCTCTTGTTTGACAATCACAATTGATGCATTTCAGAAGGCTAAAACCTACAAAAACATAATTTTTTAGTTAATGACCCCCTGTGGAAATTTGTGTGTGTTTGTGTGGGAGAGGAGGGGTGACCTATGTGAAATGTTTCATTGGGGAATGAACATATCACATATTTGTTGTTTGTTGCCAGATTTGATATTTTACATGATCTGCATTTTGAAGAAAAAAAAAATAGGATTTTATTGAAGAAAAATCAAGGGAAAATCACACAAACAACCAGCGCCTTGGTTTGAAACTTGAAAAGTAATTTTTTTTTTTTTTTTTTTTTTTGTTACTTATTTGTACCCGTAGGTAGACTTGGTTTGCAGTCTGGTGACAAGCCACCGGTTGCTGGTCGCTGCGTGCGCGAGCGCCCTAAACCTACATGTTTTTGGTGTGCGGGAGGAAACCGGAGAAATCCCGGAGTAAACCCGCGCAACACGGGGAGAACATGCAAACTCCACACAGCTCACTGTTGGTCGGGGGCTGGGATCGAACCCACGATCTCATGATCCCCGCGATCCCCCGGCCGAGGGTAAAACTGTGCTGTCACAGTGCTAAACCACTGCGCCACCGTGCAGCCCATAATGACCTGCTTTATTCTCAAGTAACAGACTCAATGAATTCATAACTGCCTTACAGTTATAGGCTGTGAGCTCCCTTGATGTTTGCGCTTTTGCAGAAGCTCTGAGGCATTTCACCTCTCTATAAAAAAGGTGTTGGTCAATTTCATACATAAAAGCCAGAGATTAGGTTCAGTGTGGGCGGCAAGCATATTATTATTTGGGAAAACTGTATGGCCCATGGTACTCTCTGGTGCAGAGCGTGCATAGTAGTTCTGTGAGGTTTGATGAATCCGGTGAAGGCTTATATTAGCAGAAATTGTGAGAAAAGGTCAACAGGCCTTCATCCGGCATGTACAGATCTCTGCAGGAGAGTTACTATGTCCTCTGTTACTGATGAGGCAGCGGTGCACTCTGCATTCGCTGTGACCAAACCCCTTGGGATGTTCACAGTGAGCAAAGTGCGTCTGACAGCTGACATCTACCCAGAAACACCTATCAGTCACTTGCGTGATTTGTCAGTCACACAGACACATTCATTTTAGCCACTTTGTTTTTCTTTCCCAATCAAGCTATCAAGCACAATCCTTCCCTAACACTACACAGTTCCTCTTGAGTTGAACCCAATTTTGTCAGTAGACAGGCTCACTGATGTTGTGATTTCGCCAAACACAGACGTGAGGCATTGTGATCTGTCGATCAGTATTGCGGCTCAGCAGCCGGGTGAGCATTGTGCCATGTTTGATGTGGAGGGTGAGCTTCCCCTTGCTCCGTTTAACAAGAGGAGATCTTTCTGATGTTATCAGTCACATCACAGAGCTCCTGGATGCAGCCAGGTGTTTTCAGCTCTCACTTCACTTCCTCTAATCACTTCCATGTAAAAGCCAGCAGCGTTCTTGTTGTGAATCATATCCCGGTGATGTAATTTCTCAGCTGTGTGCCAAACTTGTCACCTTGTTCTATGTTTGACGCTTACTTTCCCTGAACACTCAAGAGAATTTATTTTCCCCCTGAATACATTTTCAGCAGCCTCTCTCTTCTATAAAAACCATCGATTTCCAGTCCTGTCAGCGCAGCAGGACGGTTTCCTCATCAGTCCTGGCAGAAGAACAAATACAGAGAGGCTGCTAAATAATGCAGGAGCTGAAGCATCAATAGGGGAGACATGGGAGGCTTCAGATTTATGGAAAGGCTGTAAACCTATTGAAGTCTAAGCCTGCTAATGCCTTGACTCCATCAGGCCCAACAAGGTTTAACTACATAACCAGCAATCATTTATGAAGCTCATCTTGGAGCATCGAGTTAAGATTGAAACGCAAGGCAGTTTACTAGAAGTGATTTTGCTTTCATTGGGGAGCTCAGCGTTGCAGTGAGGCAAAGAGGAGCACAGCAGCAGCGGTGCAGTTTGGTCGATTTCATCTAACAAGCGACGTCCTCAGCAGTGATGAAAATATTTACCTCTCTGAAATAAAGCTGTGAGGGTCATAGAAGAGGATGGTCCCAGCTCCCACCAGGGCTGCTTATTTCAAGTGTTGTGTCGGGATTTATTGCGTTTCAGGGAGCAGCTTGGCACGCTCTCCCCATACAGTAAATGTTTACGGCGATGAGTAAGTCATCGCTAAGGAGGGGTGGCGGTCGGTTGTAAATATTTTGAAATGACTCATGTTTATTATTTTAGATGTAGCAATGTGCTTCATGCATTTTTACCTCTGCACCATCTCCAGAAGGAATTGTTTGTATATAAAAACAGATCTGATCATGAATGAATCAAGTGTATTTACACCTTCAGGAAGTTTGAAGTTTTGGGACATTTTTAAATTAATTTCTAATTAAAGGACCCGACGGAACAATTTCTTCATTAGTTTCTCATATTGTCTCATGGGGCTATTTTCTGACAGTGTTCAGTTTTCTTGATCTTTTTCTCAGTTGTGTGCTGAAGTCTTGGTCCAAAATTTTTTATTCTTTTAGCAAAGTTTTAATGGCAATCCATGCTGATTTCCCTTTGCCTTTGTTATGATATAACCAGAAAATACAGAGAAAACAAACATTTCAGGAAAAAGAAATGGCTTCTCTTGGCTAAGTTGGTTTACCTTTCGTGTTACCTCTCCTTACATTTACTGTAGCATTACAAACTAAATACAGCAGGTGAAATAATTGTTGAACATGTCACCATTTTTCTCTGTAAATATATTTCTAAAGGTGCTATTGACATGAAATTTTCAACAGATGTTGATAACAACCTTGCTAATCTATACATAGAAAGAAATAGATTTCCATAAATTAAGTTTTATGTAATAATGTGAAATGACACGGGAAAAAAAGTCTTGAACGCATGAAGAAAGGGAGGTGAAAAGGGCACAGAAAGCCAAAACACCAGCTGAAATTTGTCAGTAATTACAAAGCAGTCCTCATTGCCACCTTATAGTGTGGAGGGATTTTGAGTGCTCAGTGATCCTATGTTGTCAGTGCCAACTTGCCCCTGGTTGGGGCTTTCAAGGCAAACTGGTCCTGGGTAAAGGGCCAGACTCAGAGTGGTCCAGTAGATCCCTATGAAAAAAATTTACATCAATGACCCAGTGTACCTAAAGGAGACACATGGGTCTGCCCTTCAGTGGCCCACCACTTGCAGGAGTTATGGGGATGATGGTGCTGTGTGAACCGGGTAGCAGTCTGGGCTACTCTTTTTGGACTACTGCCCCCCACCACCACCACGATCCGGATCCCTGAATAAGTGGCAGAAGATGGATGGATGGATGATACATACTCGTTTGAATCTTGATAATACACAGTATATTAGGCTAAACTTTCAGTCACATCATTTCATTCAAACTGCCAAAGGTCACAGAATTTAATGGCCCAAAAACATCATAATTTTGCATCAACAAGGCCACTCTCTAACAGAAAAAAAATGGATGCTCAGTGGTTTTCAAACTGTCATAAAGCAGTAGCAACCAAGTCCAAAAAGGAGAGCAAAGAAATCTTTCAAAACTGGATGAGAAGTTTTTGAGTTTCTTTTTATACAATGCTCTCAAAAGATGGGATGTATTATGGAATAAAGATGTCTGTCCGTCCATCCATATGAGTTTGTTTAGTGTACTCCTCCTACGGTTTTCATTTCATTTTTATTTCACATGCTGTTTGTACTTGTATTGAAGATGTGCATATTACAAGGATTTTGTTTTTGGATCATTTTTGATAAAATATCAATAATGGCTGTGGATGAGTGTATAATGCACAGTGTGCAGTGCGCTTGTTTAAAATGTTCTATGTTGTGTCTTGAACTCTTGTGCGCTTTTCCACAGCGCACGGAGGAGGGGAAAAAGGACGAGGATTTAAACGCTGGGTTACACCACACACGCATTTATTGAGTTCCACACACTGATAGACAGTTACAGTGTCCACAAATCACAAAGGCTCAGGAGTCCTCTAGGACGCTCAACAGTCAGAGGTGAGAATACTGGGGAAAACACACACACAGATTCTACTCACATGACTGGAGCCTGTCCAAGTAAGTCCGAAAGCACCGAGTGACACAGTCCTTTAGACGAAACCGCATACGATGCACAAAGACCGTTGATGAAGTACAATGACCCAGCAATGCATGACTGGAAAAAGGCTCCTTAAATACATGCATTGCTGGAGCCACAAATTGATCACACCTGGGTGAGGAGCGGGGAGATATCACACTGGAGTGGGAACAGCTGGCAGTAATAGAAAGGGGGCGTGATCCGACTGGCAGACAGTTGGACAGCGCTCACTCCAGCGTGAGCCCAAGAGGCTGCCTCACCGCTGCCGGCCAGACAGCAGTGGCTATGGGTATGGCAGACTACACAGAAATACATATTAACATACATACAACGTGGCACGTACCCACAGAGAGGCCAGAACCATGCCGGGGGAAACCAAGCTGGCTCGGTTCCTGACAGAGCCCCCCCCTTTAAGGGGTGGATTACCAGACACCCAAATAACCCCCCCCCCCCCCAACAGGAACAAACAACACAAACCCGGGTGGGAGGTAGGGGGAACAGGAAAGGTTGGAACACAACTCCCCGCCCAAGGACCGCAATTAACCCCCCCCCCCCCCCAAGTCCACGGGCATTGGAGCTCAGGAGGCTGCCCAGAGTCTCAGGCCCAGCAGAAGGTCCGGTGGATGGAATCCGGTGGTCTGCTGGAACACATGTGCCACCAGACCCGGGGAGTCAATCCTTCCGGCGGCTAGCAAGCATTGTTCATCCACCAGGGCCGGCGGGATGAGGCAGGAGGCAGTCTGCCTACCGGGAAGCTCGCAGGTGGGTGACCGGACCAAAGGGAGTGAACCCCCATGGCATAGGACCGGGAGGAGAAGGGGACCCTGCTGTCCTCATGGTGATCCGCAGCGCCCTCGATGATCCCGGCTTGGGAACCAGCTGCACCCACGATGGGCCCCAACCGGGCCGGCTCTGCTGCACTCACGATGGACCCCAACCGGGCCAGCTCTGCTGCACCCGCGATGGACTCCAGCGAGAGCCTTGCAGCACCTGCGGTGACCTCCCGCTGAGGCTCTGCAGCACCTGCAGTGACCTCCGGCTGAGGCGCTGCATCACCCGCGGTAACCCCCGACTGGGCCAATGCTGTACCCATGGTGACCCCCGACTGGGCTGATGCTGCACCCACGGTGGACCCCAACCTGGAGCATGGTGTCCATGATGGGTCTGGGCAGGAGTGCAGCACCCACATCAGGCTAATCCTGGGGTGCAGCACCCACAAGGGTCCAAAGCCTGACCGCTGCACCCACGGCGATGCGGCCTGCGGAGGAGACCACGCAACGATCTCAGACCTCAGAGGAGCTGGACCCACGATGTCATCAGGCGGTGAGACCAGCTCCACAAGGACCCCTGAAGATGGTTGTTCCTCTCCGGCAACCCTAGAACATGGCTCAGGAGTGAGAGAAGAAACAGGGTCGTTACGGTCACCGGTGGCGGTGGAGCCCGACGAGGGAAGTTCAGACGCAGCTGTGCGCTGTGCCTGACTCTCCTCACCTAGAGCCAGACAAGATCTCTCTAAAATTATCATATGAAAAACAAGAGTGAACACTTGCCTGAGCTCGAGCTCCACTGCTGTCCAGGACTCCCGGCGATCCCGGCGACAAACACTCAGGCCCGGCCTCCAAGAGGTCCAGCTCAGGCTCCCACTCCGCTGCAACTTCCTCCACAGCAGGCGAGATGGTCACAACAGTCCTAGTTTCCCCCTGCATTGGCTCCAATGCTGGAAATTCATCTGGCGTGGTTGCAGGGGAACCTCTCCATGCTGGCTCCGGGAAGGAATCATCCGAAGCCACTGGCTCCTCCACCGTCTGATGGCCCTGACCTTGGGCCAACAGCCCCTCAGGGAGAATTAGAGGAGACACGGAGAGGGGGAGAAATGAATTAATTTTTGCAGCTGGAGGAGAGGACCCAGCGGACTGCTTAAACTGGGCCTCTCCCTCAGGAGACGGGCAAGATTCAATACTATTAGACGGAGTAGAAAGAAAAAATACTTGCCTGTCATCCCGGTCATTGGTAGCAGCTGCAGGCGGCAGACAGTCATCCCTCTCCGTGTCAGCGGTAATGTGGACCCCTCTGCAGACTGGTGGAGGAGCCGTCTCCATGACGACGGAGGTGGGAGTGGCCGGGGTGAGTTCAGTGGACCTCACGACAGTAATCGCTGCAGACGAGGAAGGCTTCTCCCAGTGTCTCCTAGGATGACGTCAAGAGCTGGGTGCTGGAGCTGGAGGAGCCAGGATGGGAGTGGGCATCTCGCTCTGGCGGGAGGCAGGAGGAATGGAGCCCCGGGAGTGCTTGACCGTCGACACGAGTTCGGTCTTCCTAGGGGATTTCCTCACCCCTTCGCCGCACCCACGATGCAGCGCTGCCAACCGGTTAATCCTCTCCATTCCCTCGGCATGCCGAGTGAGCTGAGGGCAGCGCTGGACCTCTGCCTCCGCCAGACCTACGTACCAGAGAATGTCCTCCGGGGTAGAATATACGCTGGTCGATGCGATGAGCCTGTCAAATGTCCATTAACCTTTGAGTGTGTGTGGTGCAGAACTGCGACATACTCCCTAGTGGTCAAGAGTGGTAAATATTTTTTGTCAATAAAATAGTTCAGATTTCCAAGGCTATAACTTGAAAGTGGTAAGAGATAATGACTTACTGTCAAATAGAAAGATGTAAAATATGATCCAGAGTTTCAGATAGGAATAAATTTGCGCATCTAATTTGCATAATGTCACGGCACTTCTTTAAATTCCATAACTCAGTCAAAACTGGATTTTGGACGTATTGACACAAAAAATGGTTCAGTCTTTTGACACCGTTTTTTTTGTACAGAGGTACCTCATCATCTTATCTTCAAAGTATATGAACAAGAAATCAGTACATTTAAAAACCCCCCAGAAATTTCTCACTTACTCTTGACAAAGTGTGAGTGAGAAGGCAAGCGCAGTGCCGCACTCTGCTACTAGGGGCATGAAAATTCTCTCACTCAAAGGGTTAATGCCCTGCAACATTCCCATCCCAAGCTTAAAGAATAGCTGCGGGGCGCCGAATCCATGGCGAACTCCAGCACAGCTCAGTCCCCCAAAAATAATACAAAAGAAGGAAGGGGAAAAGGATGTGTGGGTGTACCCGCTAAATCCTTTTATTCCGGCTGGGTCATTCTGTCATGAACTCCTCGTGCGCTTTTCCACAGTGCACAGAGGACGCTGGGTTACACCACACACTCATTTATTGAGTTCCACACACTGATAGACAGTTACAGTGTCCACAAATCACAAAGGCTCAGGAGTCCTCTAGGACGCTCAACAGTCAGAGGTGAGAATACCGGGGAAAACACACACACAGATTCTACTCAAATGACTGGAGCCTATCCAAGTAAGTGCGAAAGCACCGAGTGATACAGTCCTTTAGACGAGACCTCATACAATGCACAAAGACCGTTGATGAAGTACAGTGACCCAGCAATGCTTGACTGGAAAAAGCCTCCTTAAAGGCCAAATGTCACGTAACAGGGTACTTTAAATATCTTGAAACTAGATATAAAAGGGAACCGATCCGTTCGGGTCTTGGTGCATATGCTTCAGTAACAACGGAATATTCGTTAATTTAAAACTGCCGCGCTTGGCCTGACACGGCCCCTGGAATCGCCTGGGGAAGAAGGCGGAAGTGACGAAATCGATTGTACCCTAGTTTGATGCTTGGGGTATTTCAATTGATTGTTTATATGGAGACTGGAAGGTTGAAGTGAGCAACAAGAAAGAAAAAATTGGATATTTCACCCATACCTTAAAACGGGACTATCAGGGACAGCTGGGTAATGAGGGACACTTCTCTGGGAAATGTTTTCATACCTGTCAAGTGACACGTTTTCGCCGTACTTCAACACCGTAAAAAGCAGCTATAAGGAACGGTGGAGCAACAAGGCACACCTCTCTGGGATCTCTGTCTGTTCCGCAACCGCTGCACAGCTCAACGTGTTAAACCATTGTCCTAATGACTTCTCATGGTAGTGAGAATAGCTCACGCTGAGCGATCAGCCCGCCCAGACAATTAAACTAATGAGTGACTCCACACTTCGAACAGTAGTGAGAATAGCTGACGCTGAGCGATCAGCCCGCCCCGACAATTAAACTAATGAGTGACTCCACACTTCGAACAGTAGTGAGAATAGCTCCCGCTGAGCGATCAGCCCGCCCCAGCTGTGAGTGATCACACACAGGAGTGCTCCTCAAGACACTCAGTTTTTTTTCCAGTATATTTTTTCTTTTGGGCGTACAGAAATGGCAATACGCCCGTTTTTGCTAAAATTGCATTTTCCCCGTATTTTCCTTAAAATATTTGACAATAACAACACGAACTACATTTAAAACATTTCCCAGAAAAGTGTCCCAAACCACTCTGCCGTCTCCCACAGCCGCGCTTGGCACCAAAATACGGCGAAAACGTCTCCCTTGACAGGTATGCGCCTCCATTTTCATATTGATCTGGTCAATTTCTTGACAGCAGCGGCTCTCCTCCACTGTAATAATAATGGCTTCCAAAAAATCAATATTTATGGGGCGCCCTCGACAGACCCCCTCCGGCTTCGCATTTCTGGAGGCGATTAATATCCAGTTCAATGACATTTTCCACTGGTTCTGCTCTCTGGTCATCGTTGGAACTGTTGTCATCAGACAAAGCATCTGATTCCGTCTCGGACGGCTCGAACCGGTAAGGTTCTATGCCTCTGTCACTGTCTGAACCACTGACAAAAAAAAAAGACAAAAAAAAAAGACTAAACTAATTTGTTCACAATCGCTGTCACTTTCCGTCATGATTGTCCAATGTTGATAAGTGTGAATGTGGATAGGCAGGGCAGCCAGGGTACAACTGGTGATGTCAAAAACATGGGCGTGGTCTGGACTGGCTGTCACAAGCCAGCAAGCAGGGTGGGGCCTTCACCTGGTGTATTTTGTGCAATTATGTAAATACAGGTGGGTGATATGGTCTCCGGTATGAATATTTGGTTTAAGCTATGTGTATTTTATCTAAATTCGTTGTCATTTAGAAAAAAAAATTACGTGACATTTGGCCTTTAAGTGCACGTATTGCTGGATCCACAAATTGATCACACCTGGACGAGGAGCGGGGAGATGTCACACAGGAGTGGAAACAGCTGGCAGTAAGAGAGGGGGCGTGATCCGACCAGCAGACAGTTAGACAGCGCTCACTCCAGCGTGAGCCCAAGAGGCTGCCTCACCGCTGTCGGCCAGACAGCAGTGGCTATGGGTACGGCAGAGTACACAGAAATACATATTAACATACACACAACATGGCACGTACCCACAGAGAGGCCAGGACCGAGCCGGAGGAAACCAAGCCGACTCAGTTCCTGACATGTTGTACATTTTCCAGGGATTAATTTTAAGTTTTGACACCTTCAAGGATATGTTATGTAGTTTTAAAGACCAGAACAACTTATTTGCTGTTTTAAACCTCACCAGTTAAGATCTCTGTAAAGCTCTGTCCTAAACAATCGGTTTTCAGCCTGCTAATTAATATCAATTAGCCCATAATCTGATTGGTTAAATGTTTTGTGAGTAGTCCAGTCACAAGTAACAGGGCAGTCAGGTGAAGATTGTCGGCACGTAACATCATATTATAGAAGAAAGTGCAGTCCACTCATTTTAACATTTCTTTTTTTTTCATTGTAAAGTGAGGGTTTCCATATTTTACAGTACGTGTGACCCATGGTCATATTTTAAAATGTGAAAACCGACAAAAAAAAAAAAAGACCATTATGGGCCCTTTAAGGGATTAAAAAAGCTCCACTGAGTTCCGGCTCAGTAACGACAGCTTCATTTAGATGCAAAAAACAACACTGCTAATGCAGTGAAATAATATATGGAGAAGAAAACAGCTGATTAAACACTGACAGTCATGAACTGGCTTTCACTGAGCCCAGACCTGATTATTATTGGTTCAGTATCACTTGGTCAAAGACAGAACTAAAACAGCCTGAATCTAAAGATTGGTTGATTGTATATGGTAAATTTATTATTGTGCTGTACATATAAGTACAGTGCTGTGAAAAAGTATATGCCTCCTTCCTGATTTCTTACATTTTTGCACATTTGTCACACTTAAATGTTTCAGATCATCAAACAAATTTTAATATTAGACAAAGGTAACCCAAGTAAATATAAAATGCAGTTTTTAAATGATGATTTCATTTATTAAGGGATAAAGCTATCCAGACCTACCTGGCCTTGTGTGAAAGAGTAATTGCCCCTAAACCTAATAACTGGTTGTGCCACCCTTGGCAGCAAGAACTGCAATCAAGCATTTGCAATAACTGGCAATGAGTCTCTTACAACACTAGTGAGGAATTTTGGCCCACTCTTCTTTGCAGAATTGTTTTAATTCAGGCACACTGAAAGGGTTTTGAGCATGAACAGCCTATTTAAGGTCATGCCACGGCATCTCAATCAAATTTAAGGCCAGACTTTGACTAGGCCACTCCAAAACCTTGATTGTTTTTTTTAAAGCCATTCATTCCTGCTGCATAAGTGCACTTGAGCTTGAAGTCACAAACTGATGGCCAGATATTCTCCTTCAGGATTTTCTGGTAGAGAACAGAATTCATGGTTGCATCAATTATGACAAGTCGTCCAGGACCTGAAGCAGCAAAGCAACCCCAGACCATCACACTACCACCACCATGTTTGGTGAATTGTTGGTATGATAAGATTAGATAAGCCTTTATTAGTCCCACAGTGGGGGAATTCCAGGATTGCAACAGCACAGAGATAGCAACACTCAGAGCAATAATTAAGAAGATACGAAAAATATAAATAAGAGCAGTGGATATACATACGTACACATTAATGTATAAATATATATACAAAGTGTGGAGCATTGTAGCAAGATGGAATAAACAGCATAACCGTCTACTTAGTTATCCTACATAGTATGAATATGTACCCATACATATTGTCACCCTCCGTAGCGACTGATATTGTCCTAGTTGTATACTGGAGGGGACCATTTGTGTAAGTCTGTTGCATCTTTTGCATTCAATACTACTAGGTCGTCACGTTTTTTCTGCTATCTCTGCGAGCAGCCCTGCTTAGGTTATACAGTCTGACAGCCGTAGGTAGGAAGGACCTGCGAAACCTCTCGGTTGCGCACCTAGGATGATGTAGTCTACTGCTAAATGAGCTCCTCAGTGCGTTCAATATGTCCTGCATAGGGTGGGACTCGGACTCCAGCACAGATGACCGTTTAGTCACCATCCTTCTCTCTCCTATCTCCTCTACTGGGTCAAGGCGATTCCCCAGGACAGAGCTAGATTTCTTGATCAGTTTGTTTAGTCTTTTCCTATCGGCTGCTGTAATGCCGTTGCCCCAGCAGACCACTCCAAAAGTGATGGCTGATGCCACCACTGTGTCGTAGAATGTCTTCAGCAGCGCCCCTTGTACACCAAAAGACCTGAGCCTCCTCAGTAGGAACAGCCTGCGCTGTCCCTTCTTGTAGAGTGCATCGGTATTGTGTGACCAGTCTAGTTTATTGTTCAGATGAACACCAAGGTACTTGTAGGATGTCACCATCTCAATGTCTGTTCCCTGTATGTTTACTGGTGCTGTGAGGGGTTGTCCTTGCCTGCGGCAGTCCACCACCAGCTCCTTAGTTTTCCTCGCGTTGATCTGGAGGCAGTTCCGATGGCACCAGTCCACGAAGTCCTGGATAAGTCCTCTGTACTCAGCTTCATCTCCGTTGGAGATGAGGCCGATGATCGCAGAGTCGTCAGAGAACTTCTGTAGATGGCAGTGTGTTGTGTTGTGTGAGAAGTCCGCAGTATAAAGGGTGAACAGGAAGGGAGCCAAAACTGTTCCCTGGGGGGCCCCCGTGCTGCCGATGATCGTTTCGGACACACAACCCTGGGTTCTCACAAACTGTGGCCGGTTAGTGAGGTAGTCCAGGATCCATGATGACAGGTGCTGGTCCACCCCTGCACACAGCAGCTTGTCCTTCAGGATCATTGGTTGAATGGTGTTGAAAGCACTGGAGAAGTCAAAGAACATGATCCTCACCGCATTCCCGGGCTTCTCCAGGTGGGACAGAGAACGGTGAAGGAGGAAGATCACCACATCCACCACCCCAATGCCATGCTGGTAGGCGAACTGGAGTGGATCCATCGCTGGTCCCACCAGGGGGCAGAGGTGAGCAAGGAGCAGTCTCTCCAGGGTCTTCATCATGTGAGACGTCAGGGCCACTGGTCTGTAGCTATTCAGATCTTTGGGGTGGGAAGTCTTTGGTACAGGTACCACACAAGATGTTTTCCACAACTGTGGTACTCTCCCCAGCTTCAGGCTCATGTTGAAGATATGCTCCACAATCCCACACAGCTGGTCTGCACAGGACTTGAGGAGCTTTGCGCTGATGTTCTTTTTCTGAAGTGCTGTGTTAGTTTTGACAGATGTAACGGGACACACTCCTTCCGAAAAGCTCAACTTTTCTCTTGTCAGTCCACAGAATATTTTACCAAAGGTCTTGGGGATCATCAAGATGTTTTTTGACAAATGGTGTTCATTTATATTGTAGAGGGTAAAGGGGAAGGATGTGGAG
Organism: Pholidichthys leucotaenia; assembly: GCA_020510985.1. Taxonomy (NCBI): domain Eukaryota; kingdom Metazoa; phylum Chordata; class Actinopteri; order Cichliformes; family Pholidichthyidae; genus Pholidichthys; species Pholidichthys leucotaenia. The sequence goes on from CM035841.1 coordinate 340,720,672, forward strand.
GCGAGGCACGAGCGTAGGACGACACAGAATCTTTATTAACCCTCTAACATACAGTATATGTACAGCCTATGACCCCAGCTTTGACCGCTGTCTTCTGGTCTCAGTGCGCCGGATTATTCTTTCTTTCCTCAGGGGGCGCATCACTTAACAGTCCAGTCTGATTACCCCTGGGCTCTTTTTTCCTTAGGTCCATTGTTCTGCTTTCTGGGTGTGAGGGACAATCCCCCACACACTGTATATTGTGTCCACCACACAGCCCCCCCCCCCCGAACACCCAGAAGGGTCTGTAACCCCCCGGTCCTTTGGGCTCAAGTCGGCGCCAGTGGCGGCTAGGGGGGGGGTGGGGTGTCACCGCTTCAAGTTCCCACACGTTGAATGGCCGAGGTTCGTGGGCACATGGGGTCTGGTGCGCGTCGTGCTGACGGAACAAAGCTGGCAATAGGCAGGCTTTTGGGACAAAAGTGAGGGAAAAACGATGTGGAGGGGGAGGTGGGGGAAAACAATGGAGTACAGGCCTGGGATGTTAAAAGCGTCTGGGCTGTGCAGAAATTGAGTGCAGATCAGCCTCAGGTGAGAGACTGTTCCGGTAAACCCTCCGGTGAGCTGCAGTGGCTGTGAAAAAAATAAGTCTGTCAACTCCTCCTCGTGCGGGCCCGGTCCTGCAAGGATCTGGGGAAGGCGAACGGCCCAATTCCCCAAGGGTGCATCGTGGCTGTGAAAAAAACTTAAGCTGTGTCAGGGAAACTGGCAATCTTGCTTTAGGTGCAGGGGCAGTCCTAAAGGCTCCGGAGAAAGCATTCGGCTTAATTCCCCGTTGATGCGCAGTGGCTAAGAAACAAATACAAGTCCTGTGGGCGAGGCTGCCTGGCTGCTTTAGGTGCGATGCCCAAAGGATCCGAGGATGGCGATCGGCCGTGTCCCCCGGGAATGTGCAGTGGCTGAGGACAATGTATAAGTTCTTGAAGCCAGTTGGTTCCTGGTGCATGGCACGCACATTTGTGGCCACGTAGCTTTAAGTTGTGCTGACCTCGTAATCCTGCAGCATGCGCACAGCGCTTCTGTGCGCCGAAACACCGCTGTCAGGAGGTGAAGCCAGGGTTGGGGAGCTTGATTCAAACAATGCGGACGGCACTGCTCTTCCCCTTTCAGGCCGTTTCTGTGGTGTGCTCGTCTCGCTGATCCTGGTGCATCTCGGTCCCCGCGCTGCTTGCTACCTCCAGCCCTTGAGGTCACCCTTGTGGAGAGAGGAAGAGGTGCACACGCTCCAGTGTGGGTGAAAAGGATGCAGGCAATCCCTGGTACTCCGGAGTTCACAGCACGGTGAAAGGGAGTAGACGGTCCATCTCACTTCGGGTCACCAATGTAGAGGGTAAAAGGGAAGGATGTGGAGGCGAGGCACAAGCGTAGGACGACACAGAATCTTTATTAACCCTCTAACATATATGTACAGCCTATGGTCCCCTGTAGAAGCCTTTCCAACTCTCTGCATTCCGCTTTTATAGCTTTAATAATCATACATAGAGAGCTGGGCTGGTACATTATTCATGTGTGTGTACAAAGGCATTGTGTGACACATAAACATATTCATGCCCATATTCACGCTTTGACTGCTGTCTTGTGGTCTCAACAGCGCCGGGTTATTCTTTCTTTCCTCAGGGGATGCATCACTTTACAGTCCAGTCTGATTACCCCCGGGTTCTTTCTCCTTAGGTCCATTGTTCTACTTTCTGGGTGTGAGGGATAATCCCCCACACACTGTATATTGTGTCCACCACACTATAATGCTTTTTACTCAGCTCTAGATGACCAAAGCACTTTACAGAGCCTGCTATCCTCCCATTCACGTACTGATGGTGGTTGAGTTGCCATGCACAGGCACTGGCCTGACCCACCACAAGCAACTTGGGGTTCAGTGTTTTACTCAAGGACACTTTGACATGCAGACTGCAGAGAAAGCGGGAACCGAACCACTGACCCTCTGATTAGCAGTCAGCCACACTATACCTGCAGCACAGCCGCCCCATAGTGTGACAAATGTGTGACAAGCCTTTGTGTTCTTTTTGGTCAGCAGTGGTTTTTGCCTTGGAACTCTTCCATGGATGTCATTTTTGTCCAGTCTCTTTCTTATTGTTGAATCATGTACCAGTGTCCAAGTAAGGCCTGCAGTTCTTTAGATATTGTTCTGGGTTTTTGTTTCTCACTTGTTCTTGAGTTTCTTTAGATCATGGCATGGTGATCTTTTAGTCTACTTGACTTTGTCAGACAGGTTCTATTTAAGTGATTTCTTGATTCAACAGGTCCGGCAGTAATCAGGCTTGGGTGTGGCTAGTGAAATTGAAGTCAGCTTTCCAAAAATGGGGTTAATCAAAGTTCATTCATGATGCAACAAGGGAGGCAATTACTTTTTCACATAGGGCCAGGTAGGTTTGGATAGCTTTTTTTCCCCTTCATAAATGAAATCATCATTTAAAAAATGCATTTTGTATTTACTCGGGTTGTGTTTGTCTAATATTAAAATTTGTTTGAAACATAAGGAATCAAGAAGGGGGCAAACACTTTTTCACAGCACTGGTATATGGCCTGTTCACATGGGCTTCCAAGAAATGAAAAGGCACAAAAAGTCAGAATCAAAGCAGAATTATGTCATTTTTTCCAGGTGAAACTGTCCTGTTAATCCGAATTTCTCCATATTTAGCACATCAGTCCATAGTCCTATTATTTGACATTTTCACCTTTTCAAACCCAGAATCCATCCCATGTCAACTTGAACAGCCAAAATGGGAGCAAACCTTTTGATGCCCTACAAAGAAGAACTCTGGGAAATGCTGAAGTCTGCTGTAGCATACCAGAAGATTACTTAAGGAAACTTAAGTGCAGTGACAGTCTCCCCGAAAGTGTAAGGGAAGGTCATGCTAACTAAGTGCCACTTTAGCCTCACTGCTTGGTGGAAATTAGAAAAACTTGTATAGGTTAAAGTGGCACTTATTTAGTGTGACCGCCGCTTCAACCCAAAAAGTTATTTATGGATTTTAATGAAATGTTCAGGAGGGGTTAGAAATGTACCAGGGATCAGATTTTCAGCCTGATTCAGCTCACCATCTGAATTTTGGAAGTTTTTTAAAAGCTTCTTATAGAAAAAATGAATGCAGTACCTTGTCAGATATTTTGCTGGTTACCATTAGAGGGTGCTTGGTGGAGGTTTGTGCTCCCAGGGTGCATTCTAGTTTCTCTTTCTGTTTCTGGTTTTGTATTACTACATACAAGATCACACAAAGACCAGACCAAAACCAGAGTGTACCAAGAAAAAAGGGCCAAGACTTAAAGCTGAAAGACCACGATGAGACTTAGACATACATTTAGTTGTGTCCCAATTCACCTCTTTGCCCTACTCCTCTATTTTGCGCATAACGGAGGGGTAGGGTGAAGGGGTTATTTGGGACACCCCCATACAGTGGTCTCAGTCTCAGTTTGTTCTCTACCTGTCATGGTCTTGGTCTTCACTCAATCGTGAGTGTTGGTCCTTTCATGGTTTTGGGCTGGTCTTGGTGTGAGCCTGATTCCAGCAGTGCTACATAGACATTTCTTCCTGGTTGAATCCTAATAAAGAGAGAAAATGTGTAGAATTTGATGTTTATGGCTATAGTTTGATGTTGCAACAGAATGTTTTTCTCATTAAAACAAAACCTGTCAGATCCCATTTCCTCTTTACAGTCTCTCACCTGCTGTCAGTGTGCATTTGCAGCATCACAGAATTTCAAGGTATATTAGAACAAATTGCATGTCGAAATTATATATAAAAAAGGCTTCTCAAGCAGCTGTTTAAGTGGAAATTCTCATCAAGGAATAAATTGTTTTTTTCAAAATTTTCTGACTCCGTTTAACTTCACGTACCTGGAGTCTACAGAACAGTTGTCACTCCTACCATTTAATATCGGCTGCAGTCCAACGGCTGTCAGTTGTGTCAACGGGCAAAGTAAGATAAAAATGTTCTGAATGTAGTGCACGCATGGACATTTGTAGACTTTTAAAGAAACTAAAATCCTGATAATACCTTATTTCTGTTGACTGTCTGCAGCAGTGTTGTTACTGGTCTCTGGGCCAGTTTGCATTTGTACTCTACCGCATTCACAGGAGTGCAGCAACAAAGTTTGGGGTCTAGGTCAACAATGAACCCCCAAAATAAATATTGAATTCAATTCAATATGATTTAAAAATAAAGTTTGTTTCTAGCTTTAAAAGCGTTGGTTTTCAATGTGTTTTCAATATGTGAATACATGTCTATAAAACCAGAGTAGCCTGCTGCACATTAATTTTTCAACAAGTAGCTCTCACGACTGTGATGTTTGCAGATGACATTGTGATCTGTAGTGAGAGTAGGGAACAGGTGGAAGAGAACCTGGAGAGGTGGGCGTGTGCTCTGGATAGAAGAGGAATGAAAGTCAGTAGAAGCAAGACAGAATACATGAGTGTGAATGAGAGGGAGACAGGTGTAATGGTGAGGATGCAAAGAGTAGAGGTAGTGAAGGTAGATGAGTTTAAATACCTGGGGTCACCCATCCAAAGCAATGGACAATGCACCAGAGAGGTGAAGAAGAGCGTGCGGGCAGGGTGGAGTGGGTGGTGGTGAGTGTCAGGGGTGATTTGTGAGAGAAGGATAGCAGCTAGAGTGAAAGGGAAGATTTGCAAGACGGTAGTGAGACCTGCTATGATATATGGTTTGGAGACAGTGGCACTGACAAAAAGACAGAAGGCGGAGCTAGAGGTGGCAGAGTTGAAGATGTTAAGCTTCTCACTGGGAGTGACTAGGAGGGACAGGTTTAGAAATGAATATATCAGAGGGACAGCTCAGGTTGAGCAGTTTGGAGACAAAGTAAGAGAGGCAAGGCTGAGATGGTTTGGGCATGTGCAGAGGAGGAATGTGGATATATTGGACAAAGGATGTTGAAGATGGAGCTGCCAGGCAGGAGGAAAAGAGGAAGACCACAGAGAGGAGTCATGGATGTAGTGAAGGAGGACGTGGAGATGGTTGCTGTTTCATAGGAAGATGCAAGGGATAGAATGAGATGGAGGCAGATGATCCGCTGTAGCGACTCCTAAGGGGAAAAGCGAAGAAGCTCTCGGGTGTAAAAAGGGTGGAGAACCCTGGACTAAAAAAATAAGTATAGATGGTCATTAGAACTTTGCAAAAACAATATTAGTGGTCACCAAAGACTTTAGCACAGGAACACGTACTAATTATAACTTCACATAATGTACTGCAGACTATTTTGAATTGCCTTATTGAGTTGATCCCAGTTAAAATGTCTCTGCTTAGTTTCAACCTGGAAAGTTTTTGCGTTATATTAACTCTTGATAACCAGTACACTGCTGGGGAAAAGTGACACTAGTTTGGAAAGAAGCTAATCAAGAACTTCTTAACAGTACATCTAAATAAATAACCAGAGTAGGGTTGTATTCAAGTATTGTATATTTCTCTGCATCAGTTAAACGTATCCGGAGTCTTACCATTTGTGCAGCCTGATTTGAATACATTTCTGTTGTAAAAATCTTATTTCAACTGACTGTTTTAGTGATTAATGCTACACTGAAATTCTTGCAATCTGCTGCTTTAAGATTAACATATCAAGTCCTTATTGTGCCTCCCAATGTCACTGAATACAGCTCAATTTTCAGTATCTAAAATTACACTTTTCTTCTTCACTAATGCTGCCTCTTTTCTCTTCTTTTGCTGTCCTTTCACCAGGAGGTAGAGGTCAGTTCTCTTTGCTTCTTCTTTATCGCTCCTCTCGCCACCTTTGTATGACGTCTTCTCCATTTATGACTCATTTCGCTGTCTTTTTTTGTGTCTTTATCTTCCCTCTCCACCCATCTTCCCCCTTCCTTTTTTCCATCTCCTTCAACTTTCTCATTTTAATTAGAGCGATTAATGTCGTAATTAAATGTGGGGGAAAGGCAGCGCACTTAAAAGGCGTCTCACCCCTGATGCCATATGTGTCACATATAGTCAGAGGGTGTAGAAATGTTCAGCTCATCTCCATACTAAATGTACAGCCATGGCACATAGTCTCTCATCTTCGGTGTGACACTTAAGCTAATTAGCATGCCCATGTACACATTCTAATCAGTGCCCAGTGATGATGTAGACTGCATTACTGCATTACTTCTCCTCTGTGGTGTTCATACTGTATGCATGCTGTCAACAGCTCTTTGTGAATTACATGGCTCCTCATTCTGCAGCTGCTAATAAAGGATTTTCTTCATGTTTCTGCAGGATGATTATGTACGTACCTGGGATGAAAATCAAGGCTCTGACAGTAAGTCTCATCTCTTACTCGATTTGTGGTTAGTTAAATCCCTGAAAGCCACTAAATGTATTCCAATTGGATGGAATATGGGTGGGCAATATAAGCTGCGGCTTCAGCCATCACCCATTTCGGATAACTCACGTGGAATTGTATAGTAGAAGGAGTCTTTGTCTAATTTGACCTTGTTGTTATACAGTTTCTTTTAACCTGTAATGTACTATCCGAAATAAATTCATTCATTCATTCATTCATTCATGTGTTTAATGAAAGGAAATGGCTGTGCTGATTATGGAATGATTGTGCCTATATGAAAAATACTTGACTAGGCAAACTGCCTGAGAAAGTGAGTGGATAAGATTGTGTTCCTCGATTGTTATTGTTCATTTTGAAAATGAAAGATAAATTAGTTTCCCACTCATGTTTAGTTTGTATTCAAATTGAGATCGTCATTCCTTCTGTTTTTATCTGTCACAGGCTCCTCACATCTCATAGTATACAGTATAAGTTTTTAGTTTCCAGAGGTTAAACACCATTTTACCTGTAATTGATTATTTTTGCATAATTAAAATATTATTCTACGACTTTGCTATTATCCAATAAAGATGTTTGGTGTAGTTAATAAAGGACTACAAGCCAGGCCAGCAGGCCAACCCAGCCACAGGGGGTGCACAAGCTATTGTACTCCTAGTGCCGGTCCCAAGCACAGGTAAATGGGGAGGGTTGTGTCAGGAAGGGCATCCAGCGTAAAACCTTTGCCAAATCAAATATATGGATCATGACCAATGAGACTTCCATTCCTGATAGGTTGAGGCCTGGGTTAAAAACGACTGCCACCAGTGCTGTTAACTGACAGGGTGCCGGTGGAAATTGGGCTACTGTTGGTCGAAGCTCAAGGAGGAGGTGAGGGGGAAGGTGTGTTAGGAGGGAGAGAGAGAAAAGGAAAGGTAGAAGTGTGGAGGTGAGCGTAGGGACTATGACTGGTTGAAGGAGGACATGGAGAGGGTTGGTGTTACAGAGGAAGATGCAAGGGATAGCGTGAGATGGAGGCAAATGATCCACTGTGGTGACCCCTAAAGGGAGCAGCCTTTAGGGGTAATAATAATAATAATAAAGCAACCTTTAGGGAGTAATAATAATAATAAAGGTCTACAAGGATTACAAAACGGAACCTAAAAGAATAAATAAAAATGTTACAACTTGATCACTGATCAGTATTATTTGGATTTAGTTATGACAGGAATCAAAGATGTCTTTTTTTGTCACCAAAAAGCTACCTGGAGTTGACAGTGAAAGGGTCAGGTTGATCGTTCAAATTGGGTATACCTCAAGGACTGGTCTCAGGGCCCCTCCCATTTACTCTGTGTATTATTATCTTTCTGTTTCTGTCACAGTGCAGAGTTTCCAGTCAGTGGCAAAAAAAAAAGAAAAAACCCTTAGTGGGGGCGAATCTTATGTAGAATGAACATTTTAGGAGTTGTTTGATTTGTTTATTGCAGACATCTGCTAGTTTGTACATTTTGCCAGTAAACCTAATTTTCAGTGGGGAGTGAATGATTTTGATTGCAACTGTAAATAAAATCATGATATTCTCACTGTGCGCACCCTTAATGCTATAAGTTTGCCTTTTTGCTTCCTGTTTTCCTGAAACACAAATGCCATATCAACACTACTACATGCAATTCAAAACAAAAATCTGTAGTTAAAACAAAGTAATTAAATGTCCAGAAACAAGTGAAATTACCAAACAATTTTTATCAGCCCAACATCAAAGTATATTCATGTCTTAAACTGTGCAAACTGAATCCAAACCAAAACATTTTTTACTGAAAACAAAATTTACTGCTCTCAGTCTCTGTATCAAGCATGCATGTTAATGTGTAAAATATTTATTTCTTTTCTCAGTATGGGGCAGCTTTACTAACATGCTGCACCATCACAAAACCCTGTTTTGGCATTAAAAAACTACCGTTGAGATTGACTAAAGGGCACGGGGAAAAATTTGCGGTGGAAAGGCGTGGACTATGTTCATTTTGCGCCTGGCCTCATTGCATATGTATTTGTGGGAATTGTCATGTCAAAGTGCAAAATTTGAGGGAGGGGAGTTTTTAAATGACTGGTGCAAGGTGAGTTATTAAGGTTTTTCAGTTGTCAGTCTCCTGCTAAATGCGCCACGATTTTGCACCCCAAAAAAGTTTGTCTAAATTCATCTGCGCCTCACATGATAGCGATCATTGGTGCTGAGACACCGCCAAGAATCGAGGGCACGTGGCAGAAGCTTCTCTCTGCCTGGGACTTTATTTGGCATGACAGAACAGGTTATATGAATATCAGCGGTCTCACAGAGATCGGTGTTATGCTGAATTTGACATCAGCCGGCAGGTTTTTTTTAAATTTCATTTGTTTATACTGTATATAGCCTACTATATGAATTTGTATCCATAAAATAGGATACAATAGGAGCCCTTATACCCACAGTGGACATAAAGATGGTGTCAGCCGATAATGACTCTTTTTTTCTTTTCTGCAGAGGTTAGACTGGGATCTGGAGTTTTCCTCAGCTTCCCCTTGGTCTTGAAGCAAAATCTTCCACATTGTCAATTTTCTTCGTTTTTTTTTTCTCTATCCATATTTCTATATTTACAGTATTTCTTTTTGCTGTGCATAAAACGGTAATTCAGTTCCCTCTTCTCTCCATTTCTCTCTCCCAATTCAGGATACACAATATAGGAGGAAAACAACAATGACATTATTAACAAAAACTGAGCACAGATCCATAGAAACGTCCCCAGAATTTGCAACATCGTAACTCAATGGCATTTGTAAAAAGTTGTGAACTGGGAGACCTGTAGATTTTGCTAAAACAAAGTTATTTACATAATAAAACCCCAGGGGCTCCATCAGAACATCTTGATGGTTCTAGTGTTAATAATATAAACATGTTGGTCAATAATCAGTTTATTCATGAGTAGTCCTCAATTTATACATATTAAACAAAGCAGTCTGCCATGTGAAATGAAAATCAAAATTTTGATATACTGTATGACGAACAAATATAAACTATTTTATTGGGGTTTGCGCTTAAACAAAAGCTTTAAAAAAGCTTTAAAAAAAATCTTTAAAAACCTATATTATGCTCCACCACACTGGCTGTGCCTTTGTTGATGACCCGCTTCCTCGGGTGTGCCTGTGTGCAATTTTGTCGGGCTCTTTGGTGGATGGGTGGGCATTATTGAAATGAAGTGAATGCATCTGTGTTCATAATTTTGCGTATTATAGTAGATCACTGGCAAAAATTGGCCACTCCCTTAGGCGCTCTGTCTAATTTGCGCACTCGCTAATTTGCACTGCCTTAGTAAATCTGCCCCTATGTGTCATTCTGCATTCATAATTGAAACATAAACTCATGAGTAAAGACCAAATAGGAAAAAATGGTGATTTATCTGTCTGGGATGCATGCTGATGTAGGGAAAGAAGAGCCAGGAGATTTATTGAAACTGAATGTCATTACACGGCTGCACTGTAACATGTAGACAGGATCTGTGGTCTGCATCTGAACTGTGACACTTTCTAGGCCATCGGCAGTTCATCATGTTGGACGGCGTTGCTTCTGTGTTGTTTGTATTCTGGGGATCAGTCGCTCGCTGTCCACACTTACAGCAGTTAAAGGATGTTAGTGCTCTGTTTCATCTGCTCAAATGCATCTGATGTGCCTCCCCGAGGAAATGCTAAACATTGGCTCGACATCAACCCATCACTACTTTGTTCTGCTTCCTCCTCTTTCTGCACTCAGGCAGTAGCCTCGGGTTGAGGCTTAGAAGCCAAATCCTCCTCCTCTACTCCTGTGGCAACTCAAACCTTAATTGCGCCTCTGCCAGTTGAAGTCCTGACATGGAGTCATGTCCTCAGCAATTGTCGCTTGATTTACAGCTTAAATTAAGTCAACTGAATGGCGGAGTCCATTAGCGGAATTTCCAAGGACTTAATGAAGGACTAATTATGGTTTCCTATGAAAGGTAAAAGGGAGACATAAAAGCGTGAGAAGACAGTGAGTCACAGGGATGGACGCTAATGTTCCCTGATTTAGTGTGGAGACACTGACATCAGCATCCTTCCTGCCATCTACTGCAGCGAGGTGATGGGGAAATTGTGAACTAGGGACAGAGAAAGTTGGCAGGTGTAGAAGAGTACGAGAGGACGTGAATGGTGAAAGTTAAAATCAACATGTGTCATGTTCTATTCAGTTAGTAGCTTTACTGTGGAAGGACCCATTATGAGCTATTTTTGGACAAAAATATATTTTGGCCTCAAAACATATTTAGGCCAAAACTGAAGGTACAAGAGGACAGTTGTAAACCGGCTCATCAGCATTAGTAACATGTTTTTTCCTCTTAAATATGGTAACTTTTTTTTAGATTTGCAAACTCCTGGTAAGAGGAAGCATTTTTTTTTCCACAATGAAAGTTTGTACTTTACAGGTTAGTGAGTTTGATTAAGAACAGATTTTGCTCAGTCGGCTAAATATTATAAAATTTTGAATTGTTCTAAAATAGTTTCTACTACATTAGATCACTTTACATGAATTCATAGAGTCATGGCGCAATATTTTAATCACCAAAACTAATCTGGCAGAGCTTCAATTTGGCATTGATTGTCAAGAATCCCTCCCACTTTTCTGCTACGATCAGAATCAGAATCTTTACTGTCATAATTACAGCAAAACAACTGTTACACCATGTCATGAAATTCTTACTGCTACATAACTCTCTTCACATAACAATAAAAAAAGTAAGTAAAATAAGCAAAACTAGACAGTTTTTGTGGGGGGCACCGCTGACTAGCACAAACAAAAGTCAGAATCTAGGAAACTAGAGGTTGGGGTGGAGCAATGACGGGTTGGTTTGGTGTTCAGGAGTCTGATGACCTGTGGATAGAAGCTGTTTGATAGCCTGGATGTACGGGACTGCACATCCCTGTAGTGACTTCCTGATGGCAGGAGTGAGAACAGACCTCCTGATGACCCTGGTGGTGCACCTAGATGTCAGTGAGCAATGGGAAGGCTGTTTCAGAGATGGATTGTGCAGTTTTTGTTACACACTGGAGAGCCTTCCTGTCCTGAGTGGTGCAGCCACCGGGCCACGCTGACGGAGCTAAGGATGACACTCCCAACTGTACATCTGTAGAAGATGCCAAGGATTTTGGTTGGAATCCCAAATTTCCTTAGCCTCCTTAGGAAGTGCAGACTCTGCTGTACTAGATTCTTTATGAGTTGGTTGCAGCTGAGAGACCAGGTGAGATCCTTGCTGATGTGAGTTCTGGGAATTTAAAGGTTTTCAACCTCTCTACGTCTGACCCACTGACAATTATGTTTTGTGGATGGAAATAAATTAACACAACTCTGTGGCTGATAACATAACTCCATTTAAGCAATATTACACGAGAGGAAGTACGATATCAATGAATATATTATACGTATCACACTCGTAGTTAGTATATTCATGATACCGTAATGACCTCAAGTGTAATATTGCTTTTATACAACAATTCTGGCAAGCACAATTTATTAAATGACAGCAATACTGGACAAAATATTATGATTTGTTTGTTTAACCAGTTATTTTGTGCAGCTGAGAAAAAATAGTCCTTTCTAAATGTAGCTAGTAACTGCTGCTAAACATCTCAATCAGCATAAAGACATCTATTGTCATTTCACACATGTAAACTAGGGGTGTAAGAGTACGCTAACATCACATTTTGGTACGTACCCTGATTTTAAGGTCATAGTTTGGTTCATTTTCGGTACAGTAAGGAAACAAAATGCAAAACATAAAACTGACATGGTTCTAGTGACCCGCAAAGCAGACACGACTCAAGGCAGATACAATTAACCTTTTATTGGATGTTTATAGTGGACGTGAGTGGGTGCGTGTATGCGGGGTTATGTACGTGTAGTGTAAGCAGGCGAATCAGCTGGGGCGAGCAGAGCACCATGCGACCTGGCAACCCTGGGAAGAGACAGAGGGGCGTTAATTACAGTTTTAGGCCTGGAAGGCACTTCTGATGGAATAGTGCTTACTGTCTGAGATGGTGGAGAGTTGCCCAGGTTAGCGCTGAAGCTGCAGCCAGGAGGATAGTGCCCGCCGGTAGCCGGAGAGCTGAATGCCGGTGTGGGAGGCAGATGAATCCGCCACCAGGGAGAGAGGGGGGTCCGCTGCCACAGATCTCCGCCTGTGCACAGGGGAAGCTGACAGGGTGAGAAGGAATAGTAGTGGCTTACTTGGTCGTTGGGTGATCCGGGAGGCGCAGGCCCGGACGGAGGGTAGAGATGGCTTGGAAGCCGACGTAGAAGCACACAACGAGGCTGGGAGGCTCGAAGGTTGGCGTAGCAGGTTTCTAGGTAGAGAAACAGACGACTCCGCGCCAAGCACTGGACCTAATGGTATAAATTGGCAGAGGAAGATGGCAGGCAGGTGCGTACACAGGTGTAACAGATTGGCGGCCATGACAAAAACTGCTTATCTTTTGTATATGCTGGAACACCTTTGACAAAAAACCCCTGCAAACTCCCAGCAGTAAATTCTCCAATAAATAAAATGTATACAATAAAGCAAATAAATTCTCTTTTTAGCAAATGAACGATGCAGACAAGTGCAACAATAGAAGTTTGAATAGTCTGAATTATTCTTTTGTTTTTAGGAAATTAAAGTTTCTTATTGCCTGAAGCAGTGTTTAAGACCAGGGTCCTCTAGTATGTTCAGGTTTCTATGGGAAATTAATTATCTAATTTCACTTGTTAACTGGTCAATAATTTGTCATTGTTGTATATACTGTAGATTTTGAAGGCACCCATGCACAACAATAGCAAATTATTTGCAATGTTTTTGGACAATTAAGAACTTAAATAATGTCCCACAAAAATCTGAACATACCAGGGCATCCCTGAAAAACACTGGTCTCAGCGGCAGCATTAACAGATTTAGCTTTTTCTTAAAAGGATGGTATTATTTTCTGGCTGAAGTGGGCACGACAAGGAACTTCATACCGGGGCTCAGTTACCTTCAGCATGTGTTTAAACCTGGTGGTCTTAACAACTGAATATGGCCTTAGATCCGCTGCTATAAAAACACCAATGGCATTTGTTATTGCTTTGGCTTGATCTGAAAAGCCCTAGAGAGGCTGTCTAAATGCCACTGGAAGCTGCGCTTGTACCACACTAGATTTTTTTTTTTGTGCTACACTTTTGCGTGGTGCCATTTCAGATGAGTTAACAGGGTAAATATACTGCCAAAGGCATATCCAGTGCTGTTTTTGTCTTATTCACTTACCCTGATCCATCTTCAAGCTCTAGCTTCTCTGTACAGGGCTGAGCTGTTTGTTTACAAGTCCGGCGTGAGGCAGTTTACACTTCATGTCTGTCACTCAACATGGTCCATGTGGAACCTCGGTATGCCTCTGCACCGAACTACAGGTTCTGTACCGAAAAATTTGAATACAAATACAAAAACCGTTACACCCCTAATGCACATTAAATATTGTCAAATGCAAAATTCATTGTTTATTAATACATACCGGTCACCTGTTGAGTCGATACCAAAAAGGCCCAGATCAAAATGTAGCCAATGTGTTGCTAGTTAGTATGTTAGCGATTTGGCTTTAGCACACTTCGCTCACTTTTTCTTGGCATTTTCAGATGAAATAAAGAGTCCATCACCACAAAGGTATTGGGATTTGTTAATCGAGACAATAAATCCAACTCAAGCTATTTCATGTCTGTTTAAAAAAATAGGCAGTGCTCGAGTTGGATTTATAATAACATTTATACAAGGGCAGATGTAAACAGTTTTATTTTTTTCAAAAGGGTGGGACTTCCAGGTTATGGATGTATAATTTCTTGTCAAACAGAGCCTCACTGTGGAAATTAAAGTATCAAAACAGTATTGCAGTTCTCAGAGAGTTGATAGTAAATTACTGTTAGTTATTAACGGTTACATGAACACCTTTGAAGTGGAGTGAAACGTTGGAATACAATTATCATGGATTTTAGTAGCTCCTGAAATCCCTATTGGCTAATGAAATTGCTCGGTTGGAACTAACTGTTGTATAATAAAAAATTATTCCAAAAATTTAATTCTGTGAAGATAGCTCAATGGATAGGGAAGATTCAGGTTTCACTGCATACTGTCAATTCTGGTGGGACTTGTATTAAGGTGCAATGCAGTGTGAGCAGCATAGAAAGCAGCTACAGCTTACTATTTTTGCTTCCCTGGGAAATATTGTGGAATTTAACTGATTAAAAATGTTGTCAATGAACTTAATCCTGGGTTTTGCTGAGTCATCCCATGTTGATGTTAAATAATGGCCCATCTGTTGCCTGGTTTCACAGACAACCCAACTGTCACAGATTTACTTCACAAGTTGCAATTTGTTTATATCTTTAATGAAATTTAAGGAAGTTTAAAATGCTTGCCCTGGGTTACAGAGGAGTAGCACTTCACTACTTTGATTTCATACAACATAACCCCCCCCCCCCTTTCATCCATCTATTTCCTTTCTCTCATTTTGACATGAGTGTGCTATCTCCCTCCATTGATCTGCTTTCCTTTATGAGAAGCTTAATGAAGCGAAGGAGTGAAAAGAAGAGATTTGTCCCTCTGAGACATCACTAAATCAGTGCGATGTCTTCACTCGGAAGCTCTGAGCCCGCAGGCCTCATTTCTCAGCTCAGACTGCTGCTCTGCTGTGCAGGAGGAAGATGGCGCTTTTCCAAATGTC
Source organism: Pholidichthys leucotaenia (assembly GCA_020510985.1). Taxonomy (NCBI): domain Eukaryota; kingdom Metazoa; phylum Chordata; class Actinopteri; order Cichliformes; family Pholidichthyidae; genus Pholidichthys; species Pholidichthys leucotaenia. The sequence goes on from CM035841.1 coordinate 340,735,746, forward strand.
AACACGCAGAGAGTCAACGCCACAAACAGAGGTGGAAATTTGCGTGCTGAAACCAGAGTGGCTGACTCAAATTTGTTTGATGCTGCAATCGAGGACGACATGCAAACGAGCAAAACACATGCAAATTGAAGCAGTCTTTCCATCAGCTTGGCAGCCTAGAACACAGCAAATGCACACAACATAGAAAAAGTGCTGCAAATAGCAGTCCTGACAACAGCATATGTACTCTTTTTCACTAACTTGTACTGTACTCCATAGTTTCATTGCAGAATACGTTTTAAGCTTACTTGAGTACATTTATGAAGAAGTACATTTGATTGTATTCTTTTACTTTTAAAACTAAAATAAAATTTTATGGTAAAACTGAAATTTGACTTTCTTCAGCAGAAAATATTTTGTGTTGATGCGAATATTCATGAAAATTTTTTTGCTTATTGCTGTTTTTTTGTTTCTTTATATGATTTAATAGTAGATGAAGCATATGGATACTTGAAAGTTTTTGAATGAAAAATGGCAGCTGTCCATGAAAAAAGTCACACAATTATTACAAAAAATATATAAGAAAAAAGTGCAAAATTTATTTGAAAAAATGCAAATTTTATGAGGATAGAATTGCAATTTTATGGAAAAAAGACACATTACAAGAAAAATACCACAAAGCTATGAAAAAAATCCAAAACTAGTAATGTAATAAAAAAAACTTTAAGAGGCAAAAAACTTTGTAAGAGTATAGTAAATTTACAACAGAAAAGGCATAAATTGTTGAGAATAAAGTAGTTACAGCTTTCTGCTCATAATCAGTACCACTACTAACAATTCTAGAAAGTTTAATAGTCACAAATATATTCCCTTGTTTTGTGAGCTAACTGCAGCAAGTTTCTGCATTTGGTTGTCTTTTTTTTTGTATCTATGTAATCAAATGTAGATATTTTCTTTTGTTTCAGTGCATTGATCTCTCACAGCTACCACAGGGAGAGCCATTTGCGCCTCACTCTAAAAACTGCACTGCAAGCAAACGAGTGTAATTTGAGCTTGTAAGAGTAACATGCACGTACACGGACATACCTGCACATACAGCTTAAAAAAACCAACTCTTTTTAAATAAACACTTTTAAGGGTGCATTGGATTTCCAGGTGCCAATATTTGGCAGACAGTTCGAGCCTGAATAGAGACATGAATAGACACTTTCTGGTGAATCGGTGGTTTCAGATCAATTGCAGACAGCAGCAGATATTAGAACATGCTGAGTCCACACTTCACAAGGTCCAGAGTTTAATACCTTTTGAGGCTATTGATGGATATTGGGCAGCTCACACACACAAAACCGGTACCAAATGTTTTGTTACTGCTTTAACTTGGATGTATGCCCACCAGCATGAAACAAGGTCAAAAAAATTTTCATCTGCATTGTTTTTTGGGGTGAGGGTTAACTTTTGCAGGGACCCCCACTGTCTGTATTTTGCCTCCCAAGGGGATCTTAACTTCCATTTTTAACATTTCACAATTATACTTTTTCTCACCAAGTCTTGTCTTTGAAACATGAATTTATCCCTGGAATAAATCATTAATACTAACTAAATTTCTCTTATCTACACATTATTGTTAGAGCATTCCCTCACTAGTGCCAGATTACTTGCTTTCCATGCAAAGTGGAATTGTCATGTGTGTGCATATATGCGCACACACACAAATGAATAAATGTGAGCCCAAGGTGCAGGTGAAGTTACGTGTTTTATTGACAAATGAAAAATAACATACAGTGTCTATGAAATAGTCCAAGGATGAATAATATGGGAAGATGACCGGCTACAAACTCTAATGGCAAACCCCCACGTGCTCCCAGAGCAGAGCTGGCAGCGGAGAGAACAGGGCTGAAAATAACAGGAAGGAAGACTTCCATAAATGTCGGCGTGGCACAGCTCTGGGAGAAACAACACTTAACAGTCCAAGGAGAAACCATAGGTGAGTGAGCCTGATCATCCAAGGAAGACTGATGCCAGCGCACTGATCATTTCCCCTGGCACCCAGAAATATCCCCGGAAACTAACGAGCGGCAAGTGGAAACAGGTGCGCAGCATCAGAGTGAGTGAATGAGTGTGTGTGTGTGTGTGTGTGTGTGTGTGTGTGTGTGTATCCCAGGTGATGGCAATATGCTGATAGGTGCCTGGCAGAGAGAGAATCAGAATCAGCTTTATTGCCAAGTATATTTACAAGTAAACATACGAGGAATTTGACTTAACATTGGGTGCGCACGTTAGGCGCATCCAATGACGCGGCAGCCATGCAAGGCGCCTGTCATACAGTGAGGGTAAAGAGGGGAAGGGGGGGGAGGAAAACACAATAGGCAGAGAGAAAAAACATAGTTATCAGAATAACGCTCGTATAAGCTCATATAAAGCTCAAATGAGCCAAATTTTGATTACACAGAAAAAAAACCCTCTATGCACAATTAGCAGACAATAGATCACACATTAACAAAGCAGGAGAATTGAGAGAGTCAGTGTATGTATATTTGTGTCAGTTTACGTGTATCAGTCATTCATGTAATGTTGAATGCAGTGTAATGTAGGTGTGTCATTGCTAGTGAACAGCAGAGGGCACCCTCTGGCAACGGATAGATATTATTCAGTCATGTGTTCTATAGTCCAGACACATGATAACGCTGTCCTTGGAGCTCTGTCTGCTGAAACAACAACAATTGTCGAATGTTTGGGTTAGCCACTTCCCCAGCCTTATCTTCATCGAGGAGGAATGTAAACAGGGGCACCAAAACACAAGGTCAAATCTGCACAGTGCACTCAGAGAATAGAATTTCCCTCTCTTCAATTCTGTGCTTCATAATTTCATACAGGCTTGAGTCATGCTTTAGATCATTCTCTGGAGAGCACTCAGATGTTATCCACCTACCGAAACATAGGTAAACATGTCCAAGAGAGTCCGTTCTCTCTTCAATGCATGCCAGGTGGTAAATTCCATGTTAATCCTATTTGCCGCTGACAGTCAGTGCTCCCCCCAGCTGGACGAATTGTTGAATTTGTTGAGGGAGCTACGTCGGGGTCCGCATTTGATTAGCTCACCCAAATATAATTTCGATACACCAGGAACTCCAGGGCCAAACAGAAAATCCTGTGATCATTTCAATCTTCAGTCGAATCACACAGACACATGAATTCCAATGCCATGAGTCTTCCTTGGGTTCCCCCTGACCCGAACTTTTTCTTTTAAAGTGGTGACAATCGCATATAAGCCGCTTTTCCAAATCCATAATTTCCATTTGGATTAAGATTCAGCCAGAAGAAGAGCGAAAGACAGACATCGCAAGCAGGGAATAGTGCCAGTAGAGGGCTGTAGCTGAGGACTGACAGAGAAACCAATAATCTACCAGTTGGAAAAGATAACAGCAATCAGAGGCCAGCCACAGGTCATGAAACAGGGCAGGAAATGTCAGCCCCATACATGTCAGAGCTCCCCCCTCCCCAAGGGGTGGATACCAGACACCCACCATACCATCAAAACAAAACAACCTCCACCACCCCAGAACCTCTCACAGCTAACCAGGGCGGGAGGTGGGGGAAACAGGTCAGGAGGGAATAAACCAGTGGAAAAGACAATAATGCAACACAGAAAATTACCCAACCCCAAGTAAGATTAACCCTCCCCAACCCAAGAGTCCCCAAGTTCTGGGAGCTGGCCAAAGTCCCAAGGCCCACGAACGACCGTAAGTTCAGGGGGTCGGCCAAAGTCCCAGAGCACACGAACGGCCATTAGTTCAGGGGGCCGGCCAAAGTCCCAGAGCTCACCAACAGCCATTAGTTCAGGGGGCCGGCCAAAGTCCCAGGGCCAGCAGGCGGCCTGCAGAACGGCATCAGGTGGCCTGCCAGAGAGAAAGGGCCACCTGACCCAGCAACCCAGTCCTTCGGGCGACCGGCCTGCATCGAGGAGGCAGCCTACCCACCAGGAGGCTTAAAGGTGGGTGGCTGGACCTGGGAAGGGAAACCCTAGCAGCTACTGGTGGCAGGACCTGGTGAACCATGGTGGAGCCTGGCGGAGGAGGAAGGGACACCCCGAGGGCCTCTGGAAGGGAGGAAGAGACCTCGGTGTCCCCAAGCTGGCCGGCTGCACCCTCGGTGGTCCTGGCTTGGGACTGGAGCTCGGCTGCACCTGCGGTGGGCCCGGGCTTAACCATGGATGCACCCGCAATGGTCCCGTCCTGGGACAACGTTGCACCAATGGTGGCCCCTTCCTGGGACCTCATTGCTCCCGCAGTGAGCCCCGACTGGGCCTGTGTTGCACCCACGGTGGACCCCGACCGAGCCATAGTTGCCACACTGGAACCCGGCTGGGCCCCTGCTGCACCCTCGGGGGGGGACCTGGCTGGGCCAACGCTGCACCCTCGGTGGACCTCGGGCTGAGGCACAGTGTCCATGGCGGATCAAGGCTGGAGCGTAGCACCCATGTGGGACTGATGCTGTGGCGCGGCACCCATGAAGGTCCCCGGCCAGGACACAGCACCCAGGCTGAGGCGGAACCCAAACTCCGGCCTCCGGCAGACAGGGAGCTGAATCCCGGTCGACCTCACTGGGCACCGTAGCAGCCACGGTCACCTCCAGTGGTGAGCCTGGATCCTCGGACTCGTCTGGTGACATGGATCTCTCTCTGGCGACCCTAGAAGAGGACTTGAACAGAGAAGTGGAAGGGTCAGGGTTGCCAGCAGTGGCGGAGCCCGGCAAGGCGAGCTCAGGTGCAGCATGCAGCTGCATCTGGCTCTCCTCACCTAGATCAAGGCAAGATTGCTCTAGAACAGACAGTAGGAAAAACAAATGAGAACACTTGCCTTAGCTCGAGCTCCACCGCTGTCCAGGACTCCGACAATCTGGGTGATGTATTCACGGACTCGGCCTCCTGGCAGTACAGCTCGGGCTGCCGCAGCAGGCGTGATGGTCATAGCAGTCTTGACCTCCTCCAGAGAAGGTTCCAACGCAGGCGACCCTCCCGGCGTGGATTCTGGAGGTGGAGTCTCACGTTGCACTGGACCCCGAGTGACTGAAGCCAGGGGACGCTCCTTCGTCGGCACAGGCTCCAGGTTGGTCACAGCGCCCTCTCTCTGGCCACGGTGGCTCTGCGGGGCTGGGGTAGAGTCTTTCTGCTCTACGGGCTCCTCCTTCGTCTGGAGCCCCAGGGTCAGTGGACGCTCAGAGGTGAAAGGAGGAGATATGGAGAGGGTTGGTGAGATGACAGTGACTGCAGCAGGTGGAGAGGCCTCTGGGGACTGCACACCCAGAGACACTCTACCAGGGATCAGGCAAGAATTTTCAACAATTTTAGAAACAAAAGGCTGGCTGATGATGTCTCCTGCTGCAGCTGGCGAGGTGTAGCTCCTCGCATTGGCTGTGGAGGGGCTAGACTCCTCCATCGACTGTGGAGAAGCCTCCCAGAACAGCGCTGGAGAGGAAATGGCGGCCACCAATCTCTCCTCCTCCAGGCGGCGATCAATCTCCACCAGCAAAGTCAGTCTGTGTTTCTCCCACCCTCCTGGAGAATGAGTGGGACCGAGCTCTGGAGACGAGGGCGGGGCTGGAGCGGGAGAGCTGAAGGAGGAGGAATGCCTTTCTCGGCGTGAACGCCTCTTATCAAGCGCTGCTCCGTCGCTGGCAATTCCCTCCCAGGCTCCTCTCTACGCAGCGCGAGGATGAAATGGAGAATGTCCGCAGACTCAGGGAAAAACAACAGGTCCGAACATTCCTGTAATACCTCTGCTGCGGTCTCCTGAGCGGCTCGAAAAGCCTCAGAGGAATACTGCCTCTGCGTCTGAAAAAAGGCATCCTCCAAACGCGCCAATCTGTGCAGCTCCGCATCGCTCCAGTGGTTCATCATGGCTCCAGCAGCAGGTAGGAAAAAACACACAAAAGATGAAAAAAGACGACATGCACTTCACCGCTAGGCTCTTTGTTTTGGCGTCGGCATACTGTCATGTGTGTGCATATATGCGCACACACACAAATGAATAAATGCAAGCCCGAGGTGCAGGTGAAGTTATAGTTAGGCCCAAAAATATTTGGACAATGACACAAGTTTTGTTATTTTAGCTGTTTACGAAAACATATTCAGGATACAATTATATAATCAATATGGGCTTAAAGTGCAGACTCTCAGCTGTAATTTGAGAGTATTCATATCCAAATTGGAGCAAGGGTTTAGGAATTACAGCTCTTTAATATGTAGCCGCCTCTTTTTCAAGGGACTAAAAGTAATTGGACGATTGACTTAGAAGGCTGCAAAAAAAAAAAAAACAAGGCTGCATGGGTTCTTCCCTCGTTAACCTGTCATCAATTAAGCAGTTAAAAGGTCTGGAGTTGATTCCAGGTGTGGCGTTTGCATTTGGAAGCTGTTGCTGTGAACACACAACATGTGGTCAAAGGAGCTTTCAATGGAGGTGAAACAGACCATCCTGAGGCTGAAAGAAAAGAAGAAATCCATCAGAGAGATGGCAGAAATGTTAGGAGTGGCCAAATCAACAGTTGGTACATTCTGAGAAAAAAAGAGTGCACTGGTGAGCTTGGGAACTCAAAAAGGCCTGGACGTCCAAGGAAGACAACAGTGGTGGATGATCGCAGAATCCTTTCCATGGTGAAGAACAACCCCTTCACAACATCCACTCAAGTGAAGAACACTCTCCAGGAAGTAGGTGTATCAGTATCTAAGTCTACCATAAAGAGAAGACTTCATGAGAGTAAATACAAAGGATTCACCACAAGGTGCAAACCATTAATCAGCCTCAAAAATAGAAAGGCCAGAATTGACTTTGCCAAAAAACACCTGAAGAAGCCAGCCCAGTTCTGGAACAGCATTCTTTGGACAGATGAGACTAAGATCAACCTGTACCAGAATGATGGGAAGAAGAAAGTCTGGAGAAGAATTGGAACAGCTCATGATCCAAAGCACACCACATCTTCTGTAAAACATGGTGGAGGCAGTGTGATGGCATGGGCATGCATGGCTTCCAATGGCACCGGGTCACTTGTGTTTATTGATGATGTGACAAAAGACAGAAGCAGCCGGATGAATTATGAAGTGTATTGACTTGCTGCTCAGATTCAGCCAAATGCAGTAAAGTTGATCGGACAGCGCTTCACAGTACAGATGGACAATGATCCAAAACATACTGCAAAAGCAACCCAGGAGTTTTTTAAAGCAAAGAAGTGGAATATTCTGCAATGGCCGAGTCAATCACCAGATCTCAACCCAATCGAGCATGTATTTCACTTGCTCAAGACAAAACTTAAGGCAGAAAGACCCACAAACAAGCAACAACTGAAGACAGCTGCAGTAAAGGCCTGGCAAAGCATCACAAAGGAGGAAACCCAGCGTTTGGTGATGTCCATGGGTTCCAGACTTCAGGCAGTCATTGCCTGCAAAGGATTCTCAACAAATATTGAAAAGTAACATTTTACTTAGGGTTATGTTTATTTGTCCAATTACTTTTGAGCCCCTGAAATGAGGAGCGTTTGTATAAAAATAGCTACAATTCCTACATGTTTAATCATATATTTTTGTTCAACCCCTTGAATTAAACATTAAAGTCTGCACTTCAATTCCGTTGTAGTTATTTCATTTCAAATCCAATGTGGTGGCATGCAGAGCCCAAATCATGAAGACTGTGTCACTGTCCAAATATTTCTGGGCCTAACTGTACGTGTTTTATTGACAAGTGTAAAATAGCATACAGTGTCCGTGAAATAGTCCAAGGATGAATAATATGGGAAGATGACCGGCTACAAACTCTAATGGCAAGCCCCCACGCGCTCCCAGAGCAGAACTGGCAGCGGAGAGAACAGGGATGAAAATAATAGGAAGGAAGACTTGCATAAATGTCGGTGTGGCACAACTTTGGGAGAAACAACACTTAGCAGTCCAAGGAGAAACCATAGGTGAGCGAGCCTGATCATCCAAGGAAGACTGATGCCAGCGCACTGATCATTTCCCCTGCCACCCAGAAATATCCCCGGAGACTAACGAGCGGCAAGTGGAAACAGGTGCGCGGCATCAGAGTGAGTGAATGAGTATGCATGTGTCTGTGTGGGGAACCCAGGTGATGGCAATACGCTGATAGGTGCCTGGCAGAGAGAGGAAGGCTGTAGCTGAGGACTGACAGAGGAACCAATAATCTGCCAGTTGGAAAAGATAACAGCAATCAGAGGCCAGCCACAGGTCATGAAACGGGGCAGGAAACGACAACCCCATACATGACAGAAATGGCCTTCTGCGTTTCAGGGGCTGTACACACGACAACGTTTTTACCCCAAACTGGGGAAGTTTGTCTATAATTTAGCAGTCTGTGCATATGACACCGGGTATTTGAAGGTATGAAAGTGTAGAGATTTGAAACCAGTCTTCATGATGGAGAAGTTTTATCGGCACCATTTCTCTGCATCCGTGTGCACAGAAATAAACAGCAACGGTATGTTGCAGCCACAATTTACAATAGATTTCAGCCAGTCCCACCCACCAAGAAGCTTGTATTTCTCACGGAAAAATGAGCTCCATGATTAAACTTGAGGCTTGATTGTTCTTGTAGTTAGGATTAGGTAAAAAAAAAAAAGGGCTCTTAACAGTACATGTAAAACTTTCTCTTTTTTTTTTACACAATAGATGCAGCTTTATAAAGAAAAATAAATCATAAAAATGTATAACCAGGGAGGATTTACAGACTGAATTACATCCCTAAAATGTCGCTCACCTTTTCTGAATGATGAAAAAAATCGCTGTGGAGCAGTTGATGTTTTAAATTCAGTTTTGTGCTGCTGCTCAGCCAGCCGACATATCATTAGGGCTGCAACGATTAGTCGACGTCATCAACAACGTCGATCAGAAAAATTTGTCAATGCAGACTTCTTAATTGTCGACAAATCTTTTAATTTTAAAGTTTATATGCATGTCGCGGAAATGCTCAGTGTAACCGTTCCAGTGAAGAAGAGGAGCTCATCATGGCAACACAGAGAGAAAATAACAGAGAAGAAGAGGCCAAAACTTTCCAAAGTATGGGAGCATTTTACCAAAAATAAACAAAGTACAGGAACAGGAAAATAAACAAATTTAACACGTTAAATACAAACTCTATAAAGCAAAGTTGTCGTTATCACAGCAGCACTACAGTGATGCATCCATCTGCCTCCCCCTACTCCCTCCGCGCTGTCCGCCAGCTCGGCAGCCTGTCAGTGGGTCTCTGCTGCTCTCCGCCCCGGTGACGAATGATTGAAGTTGGGCCACTTATAAACACCGCACTGGTAAGGTTAGCGAGTTTTAGTGAATAAAGTTAGTGCCTCCTGTTTTCAATGACCAACTGTGTCAGCTTAAGAAAACTGATTAAACTGTTAGTGTGTGCTGTTTATTTTTGCCTGTCAGACAATAATCTCTCTTCGATGATGGTCGCTGACGGCTGAGCTGTTTCAGTTATGCTGGCTAATGTGCAAAGGGCACTAAATTAGTCAATAGCAGGAGTAGCTTACCCTTTTATCTTCCCTCTTTTTGTCATGGCAATATCAACACTAATTCCGAATATTGGTGCATCTCAGTAAATTACAGTACTATGATTTGTAGTTTTGTTTATTAAAAACTGTATCCATAATCATCAAAAATAAATTAAAAGGCTTAAATATTTCACTGTATGTGTAGTGAAGGCTCACATTCCTGCTCTCTCTCTCAGTTCTCTACGTGCCGTCTGGCACTTGAGGCGACTGCAAGGAAGCGCCATCTATCTCTGTCAGCCACTATCTGTGGGGCAGTCTTCAGACTCAGGCCTCTGTTCCTAAGTTCCTTCTCCATTGTCCTACGCCAGGTCTCCTTTGGCCGTCCTCTGTTCCTTATGCCTTGAGGTGTCCATCGTAGTGCTGTTCTGGGTATAGCCATGGTTGGCATTTGGCATACATGGCCCATCCATCTCCATCGTCTTCTCTGGATGTTCTCAGAGATCGGGGTAGTGTTAGTTCTGCTGTAAAGCTCTTCATTTGATATTGTATTGGGCCAAAAGATTTTAAGGATTTTACGGAGGCATTTGGTTTGGAAGACATCAAGTTTTCTTTCAATAGTGGTGGATGTCTTCCAACATTCCGATCCATATAAGAGGATACTAAGTACATTGCTTTTAAAGATTCTTATCTTAGTATGGATGCTGAAGTTGGTTGTTTTCCAGACAGATCTGAGCATGGCAAAAGCTTAGTTTGCCTTGCTGATTCTGGTGTTAATTTCCGCAGAGCAATCACCATCCGCTGTGATTTTACTGCTGAGGCAGGTAAACTCCCAAATGTCTAATAGACTGTTGTTGACTATGAAGATGGGATCTTGTGTTCTGGTATTCATTTTGAGGACCTGTTTTTTTGGTGTTGACTTTGAGGCCTACTAAACTTGCTGATGTTTTTAGTGAGTGAGTCTTTTCCTGTGCATCCTTGTGCCTGCTAGATAGCAATGCTATGTCAGCTGCATAATCTAAATCTTCTAAAACTGAGGCTAGGGTCCAGTGTATTCCTCTCTTGTTTCCTTGCATTGTTTTCCTCATTACCCAGTCTCTTGCTAGGGAGAATAATATTAGGGACAGGATGCATCGTTGTTTCACGCCTGTGTTAACTCGGAAGGGTTCTGTGAGCTTGTTATCATGGATGACTTTGCATTTGAAGTTGTCATACAGTTGATGATGTTGACCAGTTTCTGTGGGTTACCATAATGGTGAAGAATTTTCTAAAGATGGTCCCTGCGGAGGCTGTCAAAAGCCTTTTCAAAGTCAGTAAAGACTGTAAAGAGTTGCATTCCATTCGTGAGACTGTTCAAAGATTTGCCAGAGGGTAAAAATATAGTCAATCCAGGATCTTGCTTGTCTAAAACTGGCTTGTTCTTGACGTACTATATTTTCAATTGCAGTTGTGATTCTTTGAAGTATAATGTGACCAAATACTGTATCTTGCTCGTAAGGGAGAGTAAGGTAACACCTCTCCAGTTATTACAATTTGTAAGGTCGCCTCTTTTTGGAATTTTTTTTTTCTCCACAATATCTTTATTGAACCTTTTTTTTTTTAAACAAACATGATACAAACAATCAAACACTAACACTAAAGTACTACAAAAAAAAAATGCACTAAAAAACACCAACAACCACCAACAAAATCAAATCTTCAACAATGCTCCTCTGTTTAGTCTAGACAATCCAACACATAAGTATACATATTATGTTCACCAGTTTGGAATTTACAAGGTCCGCACATATCATTCACCTTCTTCTTCAAGAGTTATGTTTAAATTTTTTACATAATCAATAAAAGGTCTCCATATATTCTCAAACGCAATTTCCTTTGATTTCAGTATATATGTTATTCTTTCTAATGGAAGGTTTGTTAACATCTGTCTTAACCACTGAGTCACATCTGGTCTATAAGTCTTTTTCCATAATAGTGCAATACATTTTTTGGCATTAAGCAAACTGAGGTCTATGAATGTTCTTTCACTTTTATTAAAATTATGCTTTTCTGGGTACAGACCCAACAAAAACAGTTTAGGATTCAATATGATTTGTTTTGAGATTATTTTTTCAATTGTTACCCTCACCTCTTCCCAAAACATTCTTATTAATCTACATTCCCATACACAATGAAATAGAGTTCCTTTACTTTCCATACATTTTGTGCACGTATCTGGTATATTTTTGTTATATCTATTTAACTCCTCCGGTGTAACATACATCCGCATTAACCATTTGAAGTGTATCAATTTAAGGCGTACATTTATTGATTTGGTTTGAGCTTCTGTACAAGCCAATTCCCATTGTTCCTCTGGAATTTCAGTTTGCAGATCTTCTTTCCAGTAGTTTAATCTTTTCAGTGAATTTTCACTTGAAAATAGTGTCAATGAGTTATAAAACTCTGAAATAATACCCTTTCTTTTACTATCTTTCATCAACATTTTTTCCAAGGATGAATAGATAGGTCGAGTGAGAGCTTTATTTTGATTTGATCGAATAAAGTTTCTAAGTTGAAGATATTTAAAAAAATGTGTTCTATTGAGATTAAATTTGATCCTCAACTCTTCAAAAGACATTATGTTTTCTGCACATGGCAAATATAAATCCTGAATCTTTTGTATCCCTTTTAAATTCCATACTTTAAATACAGCGTCCGCTCTCCCTGGTTTAAAATATTGATTACCCCATATTGGACTAAATTGTGACAATAACTGTGGTTCTTTTAAATAGTTTTTAGCTTCACACCATATTTTGATCATATGCTTTACAAATGGATTTTTAACTTGTTTTTGTAATTTTTTTGCCGAATCTGAGTATATGAATATGGGAAGAGGTAAAGGTAAATTGTATGATTCCATTTCAGTCCAGTGAGGGAGATCATTTGATGAAAAATAATATGTCATAGACCTCAGTTGTGCCGACCAATAATACAACATAAAATTTGGACATTTCAGACCTCCACGATCAAATGGTAAATATAATAAAGACAGACGTAATCTAGCCCTCCTGTTGTTCCATATAAATTCCACTAACTTTTTTTTAATTCTTGAGAATAAATCTAAAGGTGGTGGTAAGGGAATGTTTTGAAATAAATAAAGTATTTTAGGTAAGATATTACTTTTAAGTATATTAATTCTCCCGATCATCGACATTGGTAGTGACATCCATCTCTGAAGTAACTCATCAATATCTGTCATTAAGGCTTCATAATTGACACTGGCGACTGATTCTAGCTTAGGCACAATTTGGATTCCTAAATATTTGAACTGATTTACAACATTGAATTGATTTACCTCAGGGGCTGGGTAATTTCTCTGGGTCTCATTTAGCATTAATATTGAAGATTTAGTTTTATTTATTTTGTATCCTGATATTTCCCCAAAATTCTTTATTAAATTCAACAAGGTCGGAATTGATTTTTTAAGATTCGACATAAACAAAATTATGTCATCGGCATACAGGGAGATTTTATGTTCTGTTGGTCCAACTTTAATTCCATATATTTGTGACTGTAGACGTATCGCCATCGCTAAAGGTTCAATTGCCATAGTAAACAGTAAAGGTGAAAGTGGACAGCCTTGTCGACATCCTCTATTGATTTTTATTGATTTTGAAATATTGTTATTTGTTAGAATTTCTGCAGTAGCATTATTATATATTATCTGAACCCATTTTATAAAATTATTTCCAAGTCCAAACCTTTGTAAGACTTCAAAAAGAAAGGGCCATTCAACTCTATCAAAGGCTTTTTTCGGCATCCAGTGATAAGAGAGCTGTATCCGGTGCTTCTTTATTAGAATAAATAATATTAAATAGTCTTCTTACATTATGGAAGCCTTGTCTTCCCTTTATAAAGCCATTCTGATCTCGATTAATAATATTTGGTAAAATTTCTTGTATTCGTCTTGCTAAAATTTTACAAATTATCTTAAGGTCGGCATTTAATAGGCTTATTGGTCTCATATTTTCACATTTATTAGAGGGCTTACCTGGTTTTGGCAACAGTATAATTAAGGCATTATTCATATATGATGGTAAATTACTATTTTGAAATGCTTCTAAAACCATTTCCAAAAAAGGTTTTGTTAATTTATTCTTAAATTTTTTATAAAGGTCAACTGGAAGACCATCTGGTCCTGCACTTTTTCCTGATTTCATATTATCAATGGCTAGTCCAACTTCTTCTTGACTAATTTTAGACTCCAGTATCTCCCTATTTTCATTTGGAATACACGGTATAAATAGTTCATTCAAAAACCCATGTAGTTTTGTTAAGTCAGATTCATTTTTGGTATCATATAATTTTTCATAGTAATCTCTAAAGGCTCTATTAATTTCTGAAGGATCTATAACTACCTGTCCGTTACTTATAATACTGGTAATTGGTGTTTTAGATTCTAATTGTTTAATCTGCCATGCCAATAACTTTCCTGATTTTTCACCTTGTTCATAAAAAGATTGTTTCAATCTTAGAAGACTCGAGGCAGCTCTATTCGCTGATTTTTTGTCATATTCAGCTCTCAAAATCAGTAATTCGTTCTCCAACCTTGGATCTCTTCCTGCATATACTCTTTCTTGAAGAATTTTTATTTTATGTTCCAATTGGACTCTCTCCTCTCGAGTCTTCTTAGATTTTGAACCTGTATAACTAATAATATGTCCCCTAATAAAAGCTTTGAAAGCCTCCCACTTTACACATGCTGATGTTTGTGTAGTATTGATATCAAAGAACTCATCTATCTGTTTTTCTATATACTTAACAAATTCCTCATCCTGAAGCCATTTATGCTGAAATTGCCATCTACCTGGTTCCTTTGTCAATTTCTTATCTACATACATTAGACAGCAGGGTGCATGATCAGAGATCACGATGTTATCATAAAAACAGTTTTGAATCTTGGACCTTAATTCTGTAGAGATCAAAAAATAATCTATACGTGAGAATGTCTTGTAGGTATTGGAATAACAAGAGTATGCTTTAACTTGTGGTTTCATTTCTCTCCATATATCTATCAATTTCAATTCTTTCATAAAATGATTAATGGTCATCCTACATCCATTGTGCGTACAGTCCAGTCCTGTTGATCTATCTATACTGGGATTCAATGTACAATTAAAATCCCCTGCTATTATATGTTGCCCTGTAAGTGATGATAAGATAAGAAATAAATTGGCAAAGAACTTTTGATCATCTATATTGGGACCATATAAGTTCACCAAATTTATGTTTTCTAATAGCAAAGATCCTTGAATGATTACATATCTTCCAAATTTGTCTCCAATTACATTTTTCACTTGAAATGGGACTGATTTATGTATGAGAGTCATAACTCCCCTGGCTCGGGATGAAAATGATGAGGTGAAAACATTTCCTTGCCATCTACTCCTAATTCTTTTTACATCTTGCTCTATTAGATGAGTTTCTTGTAAAAACACAATTTTTGAACCCATGTCTTTTATTTTATTCATAACTTGTTTAAGTTTTTTTAAATTTTGTAGACCTCTGCAATTCCATGAAGTTAAATTAAGATTAACGCTTTGATTTATAATCAATAGGGAGTTTGGGATTACCTTGCAGTGTAAACTTGCTCAAACAGAAAAGCAAAAAAATGAGTGGTTGAACATTCATCCTACAAACTACACACAAACAAATTCCCCCTTCCCACATTTGTGGCAATCCCCCCAAAAGCAAAAGAAAAATTCCGTCTCCCGATATAGCCATCGACCGTTCCACACCCACGAGGAACAGCCAAAGCCACTCCTTCTTCATCCTCTCAATCACCCTAACTCTACTGCTTTTAATAACGTAACATTAACTCTCTTCTGTAATTTTCCAATTTAACTCCAAATTTTTTTTTTAGCAATTTTGTGCTTTTTTTTTTTTTTAATATGTAATACATTCTATATTTTGTAATCTTGTTATATGCTTCTAATCAGTTAAATGCTCAAATATTCTACCCTATATTCTGTTCATGCTTAGCTCCCACCAGTCTCTTCCTGGATCTTCTTGATGAGCTCCTGCGCCTCCTCGGGGGTCTTGAAGATGCGTGTTCTGCCCTCATATGTGACCAGAAGTCTTGCAGGGTGAATCACTCCATGACGAATCTCAAGGTTGCGCAGTTCTTTGCGGATGGGGTCAAACTGCTTCCTTAATTGTTGGATTCCTGAGGCCAGATCTGGGTAGAACCGCACCTGCTGATCTTGGTATTTAATTTCTCCTTTGGCCCGCACCGCGTTGGAGATCGTCATCCTGTCTCTGTAGCTGAGAAACTTCATAATTAGCGTCCTCGGTGCTGCCTTGTTACCTCTCGGTGGGCCAATTCGGTGGGAGCTTTCCAAGACGACTGATGATTTTAGCTCCGCGTTGTTCAGCGCCTCCGGGATCCACCCCTCCAAAAAGGAGCATGAATCACGACCTTCGGCTCCCTCCGGTAGACCCACCAGCCTCAGGTTGTTCCTTCTGGACCGAGATTCCAAGTCCAGAACGCTATTTTCCAGATCTTTATTTTTTTTTTTCAAAGTGCGCACCTTTATTTGAAGTCCGCTAATTTCATCCTCCGCACTTGAAACACGAAGCTCCGCCTGCGTCACTCGCTCCACGCAGTCTCCCAACTCCTTTCTCATTGCATCCAACGCTGCCATAATCCCATCAAGTTTAGCGGAAAAGTCTGCTCTCATTGAGCTAATGGCAGCCAGCACTGCACCTGTGCCGCCATCGTCAGCAGCAGCAGTTACCGCACCACCGCTAGTTTCATCCGCCATATCCGCAGCTTTTTCTACTGCGCCACAAACTTTAAAGTCCGTTAATTTGGACTGCTTCGGCGATTCAATTTTTCCCCCTCCTGATTTCCCAGCCTTAGTCTTCACCGGCATATCCTCACCCAAACGCTGGGAAAAGTTCTGTTCCAAATGAGAGAGTTATTTGCCGAATTTTTATTTCCAAGGGTAGAGCAGAGTGATACGTGTCCTTCTAGGCGGCCGCCATAACCGGAAGTCCTCTTTTTGGAATTTTAATGATAATTCCTGTTTTCCAGTTCTCTGGTACTGTTTCAGAGTCCCAGATGTTCTGTAAAATTGTCTGTATTATCTGTGGTATTTCCTGCTCTTCTGCCTTTAGCATTTCTGCACAGACTCCATCCTCCCCAGCTGCTTTGCAGTTCTTTAGTTTGCTGATAGCAACCTTGATCTCTTCCAGTGTCATGTTACTTAGGTTGATATCCAGGTCTTCCATTGCCCCAGGGATGTCTGCAAGCACTGGTGGGTCTGGACGGTTCAGGACACTTTCAAAGTGTTGTCTCCATCTTTCCAGCTTTTCTTCTTGTTTGGTAATAGATATACCATCTTCAGCTTTGACTGATAGGTCACAGTGTTTACAGAAATCTCCTTTCAACTTTCTTGTGATATGATATACTGTTTTCATGTCCTTTTGCTCTGATGCCATCTCTGCCTCATCTGCAAGTCTTTTCATATATTGTCTCTTGTCTTTTCTTGCTGCCATTTTTGCTTCTTTGTCTTTTATTCTATACTGGGCAGAAATTATTCCCTTGCATTTTGTAGATTTGGTATCTAGCAGTTTTTTCTTGATATTCCTTCCTTCTTCAATAATATTCAGCATATCTTTTGTTATCCACTGTCTTGACATTTTTTCTATAGCCCAGTATCTTCTCTCCTGTTAACTTAATTGCTTTGTTGAAACTGTCAATAGTAAGTGCAGCTTCATCTTGCAGTGTGCTAAAGCGGTTCTGTAGAGTCAGTCTAAATTTCTGTTTGATAACAGGGTCTTTTAGTTTGTTGACATTGAGACACTGACTTCTTTTCTTGCCTACTTTTGCCTTTCGGAGTTTAAGTTTTATCTTTGCTACTAGCAGGTTGTGATCGCCGCCAATGTCAGCATTGCGCATCACGTGTACGTCTTGTAAAGATCGCTGCCACTTCCTGTTGATAATAGTATGATTAGTCTTGCTCTGGGTTCTACCATCTGGCGATGTCCATGTAAGCTTGTGAATGGTCTTATGTGGGAAAAGGGTGCCGCCGATGACTAGATCATTACTCTCGCAGGTGTTGATGAGTCTCTGTCCATTGTTGGTCATCTCACCTTGTCCATATTTTTCCATCATTCGTTCTCTACCTGTGTTGTTACTTCCAACTCTGGCATTAAAATCACCAATCAAGAGGAGGACATCATAGTTAGGAATCTTATCTAATGTAGCCTGTAAGCTGTAAAAGTCAATCTTTTCTTCCTCTTTTGCTGCTTCAATGGGTGGATATCCTACTACTACTGATAGCTTGGTGTACGTAGAGTTCATTCTCACAAAAGGCAGTCTTTCATTGATGGGTTCCCATTGTAATATAGAGTTTGCATTGCTCTTGTTAATAAGGAGTGCTATGCTTTCGTGATGTTCATTGTCTTGTCTACCTGACCAGATGATGACTTCCCTGGTAGCAAGTCTTTGTTTTCCACTTCCATTCCATCTTGCTTCTGTCATTCCAAGAATGGTGAACTTGTACTGATTCATTTCTTTCAGTACATGAGCTAGTTTTCTTGTCTGGTATATTGTTCAAACATTCCAGCATCCCACTCTGATGTAAAATTTTGGTGCTAAGAGATTTGCTGTCAGGGTGGGGATTTCCTCTTGGCTTTGGTCTCCATCCGTCATAAGTCCAGTTGCCTGGACTGCATCCCTCCTGGCACCAGTTGTAGATTGCGTCTTCCTTGTTGTCGTTTCTATTACAAAAATATTTTTTATGGGACCGGATTGTTAGCCCAGAGCCCAACCCCCCAACCTTGAGGGCCAGGGTGCCCCTTTTGTCTGGCCTCTACCCCACACAGACCTGTTCGGCTTGGTAGAACCTGCCAGGAGCGCAAGCCTCCCACCGGCATAGCTCTGGGGGTTGACAAGGCACGCAAGCTGTCCCACCACGACAAGGTGAAAAGCACCATCAGGACAGTTGCATTCCTGCACTGTAACTTAAAGCATTTGTAAACTGTTAGTTTGGTCCAGAAGTTTTTTTTTTTTTTATTTTAATTTTTTATTTTTTTATTATGTGTACTTTATTGATATACATGTCCTTGGCATCCATGATGAATACAGGGTAACAGGATCAGAAAGTTGTGGCAAGAAAAAAAAAACAGATGGCAAATAAAAAAACAAGAAAGAAACTCAGAATTGAGCCGCTGCTGCAAAAAGGCAGCCGACTCATGTGGTGCCGGAAGATGAGATTAATAGACTACCAAAATAATAGTTAGTTGCAGCCCTACACATCATACCATTTTTTCTTACTTGAAATGCTTTTGTATAAGTTGACTTAAGGCTCCTTATCAAATATTCAAACCAGCTGTCAGTAAGTCAGATTTTTTTATTGCCCGCGATTACACAGATATTTTTTATTTCTTTTATGACTCCCTCATTCTTTCAACTTAAAAAAACAAATATAAATATTTTTGCAGGGGGAATCTAGTGTTTATAATTGTGGTTTTATAATCCAAAGTAAAACTTCCATTTGTCATTGGTTAGTTACAACAGCAGTTTTCACACCTTTGGTGGATTCATGTGCATGGTTGCTTACAAACGTGCCGTGTGCACGCAGATGTTTCTCTCCAGGTCTAAACGAAAATGTTGTCGTGTGTACAAGGCCTCAGTCAGCGGGGGGCCTGCATTGGCCCACACTCACGTTGTTTGTTGTCATGAACCCTACCGTGCGCCTCTCCATTGCGCACGGCGAGGGTGAAAGGACGAGGATTTTACGCGCAAGGTTTTCACCGCACACACATTTATTGAACACAAAAAGTGACAAACAGTTCCAAGTCATAAATTCCACTGCGGCTTAAGGAGTCCTCCAGGACGTTTAACAGTCTATAGGTGAGGACCACCGGGGAAAACACGCACAGATAATACTCACAGGACTGGAGCTGTCGGAGTAGTCCAACTAAAGCACCGAGTGAAACCAGTCCTTCAATGACGTGACTGTCATACGGCGAACAACAACCGTATGTAAAGTGCAATGACCCAGCAATGCATGAAGGCTCCTTAAGTACACGCATTGCTGGAGATGGTAAGATTGGTCGCACCTGGGCGAGGAGCGGGGAGATGGCAAACAGGAGTGGGAACAGCTGACAGTAATAAGAGAGGGGGCATGGTCGGACCGGCAGACAGTCAGACAGCGCTCACACCAGCATGAGCCAAAGGGGCTGCCTCACCGCTGCTGGCCAGAAACCGGTGGCTATGGGTAAGGCAAGGCACAGAACACATAATATGCACATACAGTGGGGAAAAAAGTATTTAGTCAGCCACCAATTGTGCAAGTTCTCCCACTTAAAAGATCAGAGAGGTCTCCAATTTTCATCATAGGTATACCTCAACTATGAGAGACAAAATGAGAAAAAAAAATCCAGAAAATAACATTGAAGGATTTTTAATGAATTAATTGGTAAATTCCTCGGTAAAATAAGTATTTGGTCAATAACAAAAGTTCATCTCATTACTTTGTTATATACCCTTTGTTGGCAATGACAGAGGTCAAACGTTTTCTGTAAGTCTTCACAAGGTTTTCACACACTGTTGCTGGTATTTCGGCCCATTCCTCCATGCAGATCTCCTCTAGAACAGTGATGTTTTGGGGCTGTCGCTGGGCAACACGGACTTTCAACTCCCTCCAAAGATTTTCTATGTGGTTGAGATCTGGAGACTGGCTAGGCCACTCCAGGACCTTGAAATGCTTCTTACGAAGCCACTCCTTCATTGCCTGGGCAGTATGTTTGGGATCATTGTCATGCTGAAAGACCCAGCCACGTTTCATCTTCAATGCCCTTGCTGATGGAAGGGGATTTTCACTCAAAATCTCACGATACATGGCCCCATTCATTCTTTCCTTTACACGGATCAGTCGTCCTGGTCCCTTTGCAGTAAAACAGCCCCAAAGTATAATGTTTTCACCCCCATGCTTCACAGTAGGTATGGTGTTCTTTCTCCTCCAAACACGACAAGTTGAGTTTTTACAATAAAGTTCTATTTTGGTTTCATCTGACCATATGACATTCTCCCAATCCTCTTCTGGATCATCCAACTGCTCTCTAGCAAACTTCAGACGGGCCTGGACATGTACTGGCTTAAGCAGGGGGACATGTCTGGCACTGCAGGATTTGAGTCCCTGGCGGCGTAGTGTGTTACTGATGTAGCCTTTGTTACTTTGGTCCCAGCTCTCTGCAGGTCATTCACTAGGTCCCCCCGTGTGGTTCTGGGATTTTTGCTCACCGTTCTCGTGATCATTTTGACCTCACGGGGTGAGAGCTTGCGTGGAGCCCCAGATCGAGGGAGATTATCAGTGGTCTTGTATGTCTTCCATTTTCTAATAATTGCTCCCACAGTTGATTTCTTCACACCAAGCTGCTTACCTATTGCAGATTCAGTCTTCCTAGCCTGGTGCAGGTCTACAATTTTGTTTCTGGTGTCCTTTGACAGCTCTTTGGTCTTGGCCATAGTGGAGTTTGGAGTCTGACTGTTTAAGGTTGTGGACAGGTGTCTTTTATACTGATAATGAGTTCAAACAGGTGCCATTAATACAGGTAACGAGTGGAGGACAGAGGAGCCTCTTAAAGAAGAAGTTACAGGTCTGTGAGAGCCAGAAATCTTGCTTGTTTGTAGGTGACCAAATACTTATTTTCCAAAGGAATTTACCAATTAATTCATTAAAAATCCTTCAATGTGATTTTCTGGATTTTTTTTTTTCTCATTTTGTCTCTCATAGTTGAGGTATACCTATGATGAAAATTGGAGACCTCTCTGATCTTTTAAGTGGGAGAACTTGCACAATTGGTGGCTGACTAAATACTTTTTTGCCCCACTGTACATAGTGGCATCTAAACCCACATAGAGATCAGGACCGAGCTGGGGGAAACCAAGCTGGCTTGGCTCCTGACAGAGCCCCCCCCCCCTTTAAGGGGTGGATTCCCAGACACCCAAGGTAACATCCCAGACCCCCCCCTCCAACCCCAACAGGAACAAACAACACGAACCCGGGTGGGAGGTAGGGGGAACAGGAAAGGAGGGAACACAATACCTCGCCCAGGGTCCACAATTAACACCACCAAGTCCACGGGCGTTGGGGCTGAGGAGGCTGCCCAGAGTCCCAAGCCCAGCAGGTCAGGTGGATGGAGTCCGGCGGCCTGCCGGAAAACATGGGCCACCTGACCCGGGGAGTGAGTCACTCCGGCCGTCGGCCACCACCGTTAAGCCACCGAGACCGGAGCGGTGGAGCAGGAGGCGGCTTGCCCACCGGGAGGCTCCCTGGTGGATGTCCAGACCGTAGGATGGTGACCTCCACAGCGTCAGACAGGGACAATGAAGAGGCCACGGCATTCTCGAGCTGACCCGCAGCACCCGTGGTGGACTCCAACTGGGCCTCCGCTGCACCCACAGTGGACCTCGACCGGGCCTTCACTGCACTCGCGGTGGCTCCTGACTGGAGCTCTTCAGCACTCGTGGTGGCTCCTGGTTGAAGCCCTGCAGCACCCTCGGTGGTCCCGGCTTGGGCCACAGCAGCAACCGCGGTGGCTCCCGATTGGAGCTCTGCAGCATCTGTGGTGGACCCCGCGCTGGAGCATGGCATCCATAACAGGTCTGTGCCGGAGCACAGCACCCATGGTGGGCTAACCCTGGGGTGCAGCCCCCATGAGGGTCCTAAGCCAGCACGCTGCACCCACGGTGACACAGCCTGCGGAGGGGACCACACAACGACCTCCAACATCAGGGTAGCTAGACCCGTGACGTCATCCGGTGGTGAGACCGGTTTCATGAGGACCCCTGGGGATGGTAGTTCCTCTCCAGCGACCCTAGAGGATAACTCAGGAGCGGGAGAAGAAACAAGGTTATTAGGGTCGCCGGCAGCGGCAGAGCCCGGTGAAGGAAGTTCAGATGCAGCTGTGCGCTACACCTGACTCTCCTCACCTAGAGCCAGACAAGATCTCTCTAATACTGTTATCAGAAAAACAAGAGAGAAAACTTGCCTGAGCTTGAGCTCCACCACTGCCCAGGACTCCATCGATCCTGATGATGAACACTCAGGCCCGGCCTCGAGGAGGTCCAGCTCAGGCTCCCAATCTGCTGCGGACGCCTCCGCAGCTGGCGAGATGGTGATAGCAGTCCCTTCATTCCCCTGCAGCGGCTCCAACGCAGGGGATTCCACCGGCGTGGCCACAGGGAAACACCTCTGTGCTGGCTCCGGAGCGGGATCCTCCAAAGCCACTGGCTCCTCCACCGTCCGACGGCTCTGATCCTGGACCGACAGACACTCAGGAGAAAATGGAGGAGACACAGAGGGGGTAGGGAAAGAGTTATAGGCTGCAGCTAGAGGAGGGAGCCCAGTGGACTGCTATAACTGGGTCCCTCTCCCGGGAGACAGACAAGGCTTTTTATTATCAAAATGAATGAGAAAACACTTGCCCGTCATCCTGGTCTTTGATGTCAACTGCTGCAGCTGGCAGGGTGTCATCCCTCTCTGTGTCCACGGTGATTTGGCCCTCTTCAACGGGCGAAGGAGGAGCCATCTTCATAGCAACGGAGGTGGGCATTCCCAAGGCGGCCCCATCTAACCTCGCAGCAGCTGGAAGGATGATGGCAGCTGATGGAGGAGAAGGTCTCTCCTGGCGCTTCCACGCGGGGCGACGCTGTCCCTTGTTTACTGGTGCCGACCGTGCTGGAGCGGGAGGAGGGTCGGGCAAAGCATCACAGAGGATGACGGTCTGCAGATTACTGGACCTCCGTCTCAACACCGTGGGAAACGCCAAACTAAGGAAAGAGCGTTGGAGTGAGCAGACTGTGGAGAGCAGGTCAGCAAACTGTGGGTAGTTCCATAACCCGGGATGCGCCTCCAGGATCCCTACTGCTCCATCCAGGCATTCCAGCATCTTCTTAGGTCCCCGGGCGGTGAGGGCTTCATCCACAAAGCTCCAGATGAACTTGGCGGCCCATCCCTCCTCCACCGTGGGAAACCCCGCTGCTGTTCCTCCTCTACCTCGGCAAGACCGGGGCATGATGCTCTACAGAAACGGGTATGTCCAGAAAAACAGTTCACAAAGGGGAAAGTGTGATGTGTGGGTGTACCCGCCAAATCCTTTTTTCTGGCTGAGTCATTCTGTCATGAACCCTCCCGTGCGCCTCTCCATTGCACACAGCAAGGGGT
This sequence comes from Pholidichthys leucotaenia, assembly GCA_020510985.1. Classification (NCBI taxonomy): domain Eukaryota; kingdom Metazoa; phylum Chordata; class Actinopteri; order Cichliformes; family Pholidichthyidae; genus Pholidichthys; species Pholidichthys leucotaenia. The sequence continues at coordinate 340,759,430 of CM035841.1, forward strand.
GAAAAGACGAGGATTTACAAGCAGGGTTTTCACCACTCCACATTTATTAAACACAAAAAGTGACAAAAAGTTCCAAGTCATAAATTCCACTGCAGCTTAAGGAGCCCTCCAGGACGCTCAACAGTCTATAGGTGAGGACCACTGGGGAAAACACGCACAGATAATACTCACAGGACTGGAGCTGTCCGAGTTGTCCAACTAAAGCACCGAGTGAAACCAATCCTTCAATGATGTGACTTTCATACAGCAAACAACGACTGTATGTGAAGTGCAATGACCCAGCAATGGGTGACTGGCAAAAGGCTCCTTAAGTACACGCATTGCTGGAGATGGTAAGATTGGTCGCACCTGGGCCTCCTGGTTCACCAAACTAGACCTCCGCAATGCCTACCACCTGGTGCAGATTCTGGAGGGAGACGAATGGAAGACAGGGTTCCGGACCCCTAGCGGTCATTTCGAGTACCTCGTCATGCCGTTTGGGCTGACCAATGCTCCCGCTGTGTTCCAACGACTTATCAACGACGTGTTGAGGGACTTTCTGGGCTCGTTTGTCTTTGTTTACTTTGATGATATACTGATTTTTTTCCCAGTCCCTTGATGAACACCGGGTGCACATGAGGCAAGTGTTGCAGCGGCTGCTGGAGAACAAGCTGTTTGTGAAGGCAGAGAAATGTGAGTTCCACACTTTAGCCACATCATTTCTGGGCTTCATCATCTCACACAACAAAATTATCGCGGACCCAGCCAAGGTAAAAACGGTGGTAGAGTGGCCGACTCCCTCCTCCCAGAAGCAGCTACAGCAGTTTCTGGGATTCGCCAACTTCTACTGCCGCTTCATTAAGAACTACAGCCTTATTGCCCTTCCGCTTTCTCACTTCACTTCCTCCAAGGTGCCCTTCCGGTGGACGGAGGAGGCTGAGGCGGCCTTTGAGGACCTAAAATCTCAATTCTCCTGTCCTCCAATCTTGGCACAGGTGGACCCCACTCTGCAGTGCCTGGTTGAAGTAGACGCTTCGGATTCTGGCATTGGAGCTGTGCTCTCTCAACGCTTCCCGGTGGATGACAAGATTCGCCCCTGTGCGTTCTTCTCCCATCGTCTCTCCCTGGCAGAGAGGAACTATGACATCGGGGACAGGGAACTCCTGGCGGTCAAGCTGGCACTGGAGGAGTGGCACCATTGGCTGGAGGGGGCCTCCCAGCTGTTCATCGTCTGGACGGACCATAAGAACCTGGAATACCTCAGGATGGCTAAACAACTGAACGCGCGCCAGGCCCATTGGTCCCTGTTTTTTGTCCGGTTTGACTTTACCATCACCTACCGCCCCGGGTCCAAGAACACCAAGCCTGACGCCTTATCTAGGCAATTCGCCTTGGATGCTGCGGAGGTACCAGCGCACCCTATCATTTCCCCATCGTGCATCATTGGCACCGTCTCGTGGGGTATTAAGGAGAGGGTTCTGAGAGCACAGGAGACCAAGGCGGACCCGGGCGGGGGACCAGCGGGGAGGTTGTATGTGCTATCTGCCGTCCGGGGCGAGGTGATTAATTGGGCCCACTCCTCCAAACTCTTGTGCCATCCGTGGATGGCACGCACAGTGACTCTTCTTCAGAGGACCTTTTGGTGGCCATCACTCTGGAAGGATGTCGGAGAGTATATCCGTGCCTGCCTCCAGTGTGCCACCGGCAAGACGTCCTCCTCTCCTCCGGCTGGCCTGCTTCATCCTTTCCCTATCCCTGGCAGGCCCTGGTCCCACGAGGCCTTGGATTTTGTCACCGGCCTCCCAGCCTCTGCCAACAACACCATCATCCTCACTATTAGGGACAGATTGTCTAAGGCAGCCCACTTCGTCCCCCTGCAGGGTCTGCCCACAGCAAAGGAGACAGTGGATCTGCTCGTCCTCCATGTGGTGAGGCTGCACGGCATCCCTCTAGACATCATGTCCGACTGGGGGCCCCAGTTTGTCTCACAGGTATGGAGGGCCTTTTGCAACACCATTGGGGCTACGGTGAGCCTGTCGTCAGGGTACCATCCTCAGAGCAACGGCCAATGTGAGCGTGCCAATCAGGAGCTGGAGGCAGTGCTACGGTGCGTCACCACCGCCAACCCAGCATCCTGGAGCACCTACTTGCCATGGGTTGAGTACGCTCACAACACCACCGTGTCGTCTGCCATAGGCATGTCTCCTTTTGAGGCCTCTCTGGGCTACAATCCCCCGCTGTTTCCCGAGGAGGAGGGAGACATTGCTGTACCTTCAGTACGGGCCCACCTGAGATGCTACCGCCGGTTGTGGAAGGCTGCCCGAGCCGCGCTGCGGCGCACGGCGGATCGCAACGCCACCATCGCCAATTGTCGCAAGACCTCAGCTCCACCCTCCTGGGTTGGGCAACAGGTATGGCTTTCTACAAAAAATATCAACCTCAAGGCTGAGTCTAGAAAACTCTCTCAGCGCTTTATTGGTCCATTTGCTATCACCCATATTGTGAATCCTGTGGCTGTGCGCCTAGCTCTCCCCCCCTCCCTCCACATCTGTCCCATCTTTCATGTCTCTCAGGTGAAGCCGTTCTGCTTCAGCCCTCTGTGTCCCCCTCCCAAGACGCCACCTCCACCAGTTGTGATCAATGACGACTCGGCGTGGAAGGTCAACGCCATTCTGGACGTCCGTTGCTGGGGTTGCGGCCTCCAGTACCTGATGGACTGGGAGGGTTACGGCCCTGAATGGAGGTCCTGGGTGCATCCCTCCTTCATGCTGGATCCTCGGCTCATCAGGGACTTCCACCGGACGCACCCGGGTAGGTTAGATCGGTCGCTGAGAGGCATCACGTGGGGGGGAATACTGTGATGATCCGCTCTGCCTGCCTGTTGCCTTATCCTCCACCGCTGCACGCACACCTGCTCTCCTCATCAGCTTGACTGTTTAAGCCGTGCTGCCCTCTGGTCTGCATGGAGTCGTCTAACTCCCTGGTCCGATGAGACCATTACACCACTTTGTCATTTTCCAGAGATTCCTTCTCTTCATCGTCGTTCTCCGGAGAATCCCTCTCTACCTCGTCGTTCTCCGGAGAATCCTTCCCTACTTCATCGTTCTCCTGGGAGTTCCTACTCCCCAACGTCAAGTAAGCCATCTTCATCATTATCACCACTCTACGCTCTGCTCCCCTGTGCACAGGTGGAAATCCGTGGCGGCGGACTGAGCACACCCTGCACCTCAATAACTCCTCCCTTCACTCCCTCTGCAACCGGGCCTGTAGACATTGTCTCCCTGGCCGGAGCCTTCGGGGCCAAGCCTGAGCTGTTCTTCAACTCGTCAACAGTAAGACCAAACATAACTGAACCATCTCTCCAGAGTGTTGGCACTAATCACCCCTGTCTCTGCAATTCCATAGGGTTGCCAGGCTGTACGGTGCTCTGCTCGCCCTGGCTACTACATTCATACATACACGCACACACCCTTACATACACAACACAATAAAGATAATTGAGTTTATTTCTGAGTCTGTGTCTGCTTCCTGGGTCTCGAATCATGTCAGTTAGTACGTTTTTTTTGTTCTAATGGGCTTGTGTTTGGCATGCTAGTGTTTCTTTGTGTTCTCATCCAAGGATTCATGATGTTTGTATTTATATATAAAGTTATTACACACAACATATGGTATAACACCTACTTTACTTTTTTGCCTTTGCCTGGTAATCTGCCCCAAATGTGTCCTATAAGGCAGTGGTCTCCAACCTCCGGTCCCTGGAACATTCAGGTTTCTATGAGAAATTTTGTCATTTCACTTATTATTTAGTCCAAAAAATTGCCAATAATTTGCCATTGTTGTATATGTGTCCTGGAGGCATCCATGCACCCATGCACAACAACAGCAAATTATTTGCAATTTTTTGGACCAATTAAGAAGGGAAATTGCAGAATTACCTATGGAAACCTGAACGTTCCAGGGACAGGAGTTTGGGAACCACTGCTACATATAAGACAGTCACTGACCTGTGTTCAGTTTGCACACCTGAGCTGAATCATTTCTAGCTTTTGTCATTTCCTGATAGTGTTTTATTTTCATGTCTGTTTCATTGTATTTCTGGTTTATTTGTTGGCTAATTCCAAACTAAGTATGAGCTTTTGGAGTATTTTTGGAATTATGCCCCTGTCCAATCCTCATTGTTAGTTTGGTGGGTTTTTTTTGTTTGGACAGCTTACATTTAAATGACCTCTGCCTTTAACATAGGACTTTGATGTACTCTTGTTTGTAGCTGTTACGCTATTGAGCATTTATTATTACTTTCATTATCATTATAGCTTTTATTCATTAACCTAGTTGTGGCTAGTTCTCAGAGTTCCACCTATAGTTATTTGCAAAAATGAATAGTGAGAATGGGCTACATTTTACTAAGGGATTTTCCAAAGGTGTTACAATAACCTTAAATGTTTTTGCATAAATGTTTTACTTTTTATGTAAAAGTGCAACTTCCTCCTCATAAGTGAGCATTTTTGTAATATATTTGTGACTCCTTTATATACAGTGGAGAAAGTAAGTAAGAAAATACACTCATCAGGGCTGGAGGAAGTGGAGAACAATTGACATACGGACAGAGAGCCCCAGGGGACAATTAGTTGGGACTGTTATGTATGCGTCCTCGGAGAGGACATCCGGGCCGGGCGCCAGCTGATGTCATGCTAATGATGGGTATTAAATGACAATCACTATGCTAATGTGCCATGCATTCTCTCTGTCTATACAACATATAAAAGAGCTTGTTACACATGCCTAAGCAGCGCAGTAGCTCACCGAGCTACACAGCGTGTGTCAGTATGTTGGAGGAAAAAAAACCTTGCACCCTTCCAGCTCGTTGGATCTCGCCTGTTCTATTACCTCCACATTGGTGACCCTGGATGTGCATGGTGCGTCTCTCGACTATGCCATTTTCTCCACACTGGTGACCTGACGAGAGAGAATGACAGTCTAGTCCCTCTCACCGCACTGTGGACTCCAGAGTACCAGAGAATGCCTGCATACTCTTCATCCACACCGGAGCACGCTCTCCGGAGCGGGCAGCGCTGGGACCGACACACACCATGAACGGCGACACGAGCAAACCGAAGGAAACAGCCTGAACGGGGAAGATCATCGGCGCCATCTGCACTGATTTCCATCAAGCTCCCTGACCCTGACTCACCTCCCGACAGCGGACTTTCTGTGCACAGAAGCCCCACGCGCACACCGCAGGATTACGAGGACAGCGCAACTTCCAGCTATGTGGTCACTGTGCCAAGCGTGCGCTACGCACCAGGGACAAACCCGCTCCACAGACTTATACATTGTCCTCCGCCGCTGCACATGCCTGAGAAACATGGCCGATCGCCATCCTCGGAACCTTTAGGGCTGCTCACGCACCTAAAGCAGACGTGTAGCCCGCACACAGGACTTTGTATGGGTTTCTCAGCCACGGCGCACAACGGAAATTTAGCCAATTGCTTTCCCCGATGACTTTAGGGCTGCTCCCGCACCTAAAGCCAAACCGCCAAGTCCCTCACACAGCTTCAGTTTTTTTCACAGCCGCTACGCATCCTCAGGGAATTTGGCCGTTCACCTTCCCCACATCCTCACAGGACTGAGCCGCACGAGGAGTCAGAGACTTTGATTTTTTTTTTTGCACAGCTGCTGTGGATCACAGTCAGGTTTACCGGGAAAGTCCCTCACCATGGCGGATCCACACGCAATTTTTGTGCGGCCCAGACACTTTTGACGTCCCGGGCCGGCACTCGCTTATTCCCATCCACCTCCCCCTCCTCCTCCACATCGTTCTTCCCGCACCTCGCTCCCTAAAGCTGGCCGATCGCCGGTTTGTTCCATTACGCACAACGCGCACCAGCCCCGTGCGCCCACGATCTACAGCCGTTCAACGTGCTGGAACTCGGAGCGGAGCACACTGTCTTTTCCACCCCTCCCCCATCCCGCCAACGGACTGACATGCCCTCCGACACTCCTCTACAGCAGGACAGTTCTACCGGAGCGGCAACTCCCGCTGCAGCCTCCACGGGCACCGACTGGAGCCCAAATGACCTGGGGGGTGGGGGGTCACAGCCCCTTCTGAGTGTTCTGGGGGGAGCCGTGTGGGGACCCAGCACACTGCGGACGGACACCATCTCACGCTCATCAGGGCTGGAGGAAGTGGAGGACAATTGACATACGGACAGAGAGCCCCAGGGGGCAATCAGTTGGGACTGTTATGTATGCGTCCTCGGAGAGGACGTCCGGGCCGGGCGCCAGCTGATGTCATGCTAATGATGGGTATTAAATGACAATCACTATGCTAATGTGTCATGCATTCTCTCTGTCTGTATAACTTATAAAAGATCTTGTTACACATGCCTAAGCAGTGCAGTAGCTCACCGAGCTGCAAAGCGTGTTTCAGTATGTTGGAGGAAATAAAACCTTGCACCCTTCCAGCTTGTTGCATCTCGCCTGTTCTATTACCTCAACAATGGAGCCATTGAGCTGAGATTTTCATCAGATATCAGTAACAGCTCAAATAATCCATACATTACAAAGAAATCAAGGCAATTGTGTTCACAAAGCAAGTTATATTTAATAATGTGCAATGACACAAGGAATAAGTATTGAGCACATGAAGAAAAAGAGGTGCAAAAAGGCATAGAAAGCCAAGAAGGCTGGACCAAGGCTGCACGGTGGAGCAGTGGTTTAGCACTGTGACAGCACAGTTTTACCCTCGGCCGGGGGATCGCGGGGATCATGAGGTCGTGGGTTCGATCCCAGCCCCCGACCAACAGTGAGCTGTGTGGAGTTTGCATGTTCTCCCCGTGTTGTGTGGGTTTACTCCGGGATTTCTCCGGTTTCCTCCCGCATACCAAAAACATGTAGGTTTAGGGCGCTCGCGCACACAGCGACCAGCAGCCAGGTGGCTTGTCACCAGACTGCAAACCAAGTCTACCTACGGGTACAAATAAGTAACAAAAAAAAAAAAAAAAAAAAAAGAAACCAGCTGAAATCCATCAGAATTTAGGAAGCCATCCCATCCCCCATCAGTGCAAATTAATTTCAGCTGGTTAAGTCCTGACTGATAGCCTTTTAAAAGGTCTGTGACTATCAGATTATCACACTAAAAAGAACTTGTGATTGGTAGAAGCAAAGAGCTCTCTTTAGACCTTCGCAACCTTATTGTTGCAAAACATAATGATGGCATTGGTTACAGATGCATTTCTAAACTGCTGAATGTTCCAGTGAGCACTGTTAGAGCTATCATTCACAAGTGGAAAGAACATCATTTTACCATAAACTGGACACGACCAGGAACTCCTGACAAGATTTCTGACAGAGGAGTCAAAAGAATTATCAGAAGACTTATCCAAGAGCCAAAGACCACTCATGGAGTGCTCCCGAAAGACCTGGAGTTAGCAGGTACTGCTGTTTCAATGAAAACAATAAATAATGTTCTCAACCAACATGGCCTCTATGTCCGCTCACCTTGCAAGACTCCATTGCTGAAGAAAAAACATGCTGAAGCTCATAAAGTTTGCTGCACAACATTTGGGCAAGCCAGTAAAATACTGGGAGAATATAGTCTGGTCAGATGAGACCAAAATTAAACCTTTTGGATGCCACAACACACAGCATGTTTGGAGGAGAAATGGCACTGCACATCAGTCCTAAAACATCATACCAACAGTGAAGTTTGGAGGTGGGAGCATCATGGTGTGGGGTGTTTTTCAGCACATGGTACAGGCAGACTTCATATAATTGAAGGAAAGATGAATGGCCAAATGTACAGAGACATCCTTGATAAGAACCTGTTGCCATCTGCCAAGATGCTGAAGATGAAACGAGGATGGATATTTCAGCAAGACAATGATCCCAAACACACAACCAAGAAAACTCTCAACTGGCTCCAGAGAAAGAAAATAAAGCTGCTAGAATGACCCAGTCAGTCACCTGACCTGAATCCAATTGAAAATCGATGGAACAAACTGAAGATCAGAGTTCATAGAAAACACCCACGGAACCTTCAAGATTTGAAGACAGTTTGTGTGGAAGAATGGGCTATAATCGCTCCTGAGCAATGCCTGTGCCTAGTTTCTCCATACAGGAGGCGTCTGGAAGCTGTTATTACCAACAAAGGCTTTTGTACTAAATATTAAATGAATTTCACCACGTGTTCAATACTTATTCCCTGTGTCATTCCACTTTATTAAATATAGCTTGTTTTGTGAACACAGTTGCCTTGCTTTCTTTATATGTATGGATTACTTAAGCTGTTACTGATATCTGGTGAAAATCTCAGGTCAATGGCTCCACCAGAAATATGTTTAGATTAAAATGTTGACGTGTTCAATACTTATTTTCCCCCTGTATGACACTGTAGGTTCTTGATTTTGTGAAGTTTTACTCATAAATTTGAGACGTTTTGGATGTAAATTTAAGACATTTCCTAAAAAATTGCAACTTTTTCATGATAAGTTTGTGACTTTTTTTTCCACATAAATTTGCAGCTTTTCTCTTCTAAATTTGCAACTTCACTCACCAATTTGAGAGGATTTTTCCTCTTACATTTGTTTTTCTGACAAAATAAAACTGCAGAAAAAAATAAACTATAACAATGATTTCAACTCTTGTTTCAATGAAATAAAACTATAAATTCAGTAAAATTACCAAATATGCAGCAATTTATGGTAAGAACAAGTTATCACAGTATAAGCAAGCACATTTCTAACCAGTTTTCAGATCAGTGAAACCAAAAGTAATGGAAACAGGGTGACCAAATGTGAATCAGTAAGAATGCAATCCCATTTATGACTCTTTTCAAGAGCTGTAAAGTTGATACAGTGGCTTTAATTTCAGCGCTTCAGATTTGCTGCTAGATATTAGTTTTACACAATAAAGTTACAGTGACAAGTCCCCAGATAACCTGCAACTCTAATATCATATTTAGCAGCATGTGTTGCTAAATATGGTTAAATCTTATCAAAAATATTTTTGTATGAACTGTTTTAGGATTTATAAAGAGCGAAGAGAATCACTCTTACCTAAAAGAGCATAGTAATGATACTGGAGACTGTGTAAATACTAGATATCTGAGCTGATGATGAGGATGCAGCCAGAATCCTGTTTCCATTATCCTCAATCTGCAGGGATAAACCTCATGCAAATCTTGATTGGATTAGACTGAAGCATGGGGAACCTAATTAGAAGAGGTTTACTGCTGCAGGCATTAGTTTAATATCAGAGGAGACTTCTGAAAAGTGAAAAATTAAAAGTAGGTGATGCAACGGGGAATGGATGTAGGAAAATAAAAGGTTGAAAATCAGAAAGCAATGCAACGGTGAGAATTAGGAGAAGACAAAGGAATGTGCAAAGATGGATAAAATGTTGGTTGATAAAGATGATTGCACAACGGGGCATTTCAGATACAGAGTGTTAGAGAGAGAGAGAGGAATTCTTAGAAACACCAGATTGAGCTGCAAATCACAGTCAACCCAGAAATGATTCCCAGGCCATGGAGAGCCTGTTGCTATGGAAACGTCATCATCATTGCAGGCACTGCTTTAATCCATGGAAGCCTGTTAAGTTAACATGAGGCTCAGGCAGCCACCTTATGCTTCCACGCTCACAACACAACGCGGTGCCAACATTGTAGCCACTCGCTGCTGACAAGATTTATTTACAAATGTTTTGCTCTTGGGTGGCAGGATTATCTTCTTTCTCCCTTATTTTTTTTTTTGTGTTTTTGTTAAATACTTCTGTCGAGCGGTGTCTTTGCATGTGTGACCCGTAACTGCATTGTTAGTGCTATTGCCTTGTCCTTCACATCAGAAAGTGTCTTAAAGGTTAGAATAGACTTTTGCATCCTGATTCTGTAAATGAGACTGGGGTAAAACAATAGAATAGCAAGGAAAAGAAAGGCGGGCCAGTGCTGAGTAAGGATAAGAAAGTCAGAGATGGCCTGGGAGATGTTTGCGATACTGTACACCGACTCCACACAATCAATGCCGACTGGGATAAGGGGCGGCCAGAGAATAAGACTCCACTGTTGACAGTTTAAATGGATGAGGAGTCTTCATCTGGGCATTAATGCCTCCGGGCCTTGCTGTTTCTCCCCAGCAGCAGGCGCAGTCAGTCAGTCAGTTATACAACCAGCTCAGCCATGGTAAAAAGGGGTGTGGGTTGGGAGGGGGTATTGTTTCGGATTTGTTACTCAAATCAGATATCTGTCGGTTTGCTTCAATAATCCTGCGATGTAGGCAGAATTAATGCATCCTGCCACCACAGAGGACAGGAGAGGAGATCCTAAGCCTGTGCACTTAGTGCCATAAAACAGGATACTGTAAGAATGGGAGATAAATGAATCCCTGATTTAGAAGCACCCCTGTCATATAGATCAAACTCACAAGAATATAGTGTGAGAATGTGTGGTGTTTCTGCAGTATAATATATTGTACTGATGGATGAGGCTGGTGAATAAATGACAAGAAATTTATAGAGAAAAGAAGATAACATTCATACAAGTCTGCCAAGTAGGGGCTTAGTCAGACTGTGCACGATGCACGTCTTTGGATCAGATGTTCAGCTAACCTTAGTGTTGTAGCCAATAACATACAAAGACCAGTGTATTTGAATTTAAGGGGTTAAGACCAATTTGAGACACACTCATGATCAATACATACAGTACATACACAATTGCCTTGGTCATGACTTGCTCTCAACCCCCTTTTTTCCCAGTATATGCACATTTAGAGGTGCCAAAGTTACGGTAATAGTAAGGGTTTGCCACTAAAACTTATTTGTTAAAGTTAAGGAAAGGTTAGGGTTAAGGAAGGTTGATGGTATATTTTATCCAGACTACATCTTTTACCCTCTACCACTTCCACTGCATATAGTTATTTTCATAACCACTAGAGGTCACTTTTTCAAATGTAATTAACTGTAAGTCATCATTCCTGCTGGTAAAAAAGCTTTCTATCCATTGGAGGCGAATGTCTGACCCACCATTGGGACCTGTACTTATTTAGCGCTTTTCTAGTCTCAAAGACCGTTCAAAGCACTTTGCTAGTAGCTATACTAACCTAAGGACCTACCTAAGGTCTAAGGACCTATCGGAGACATATCATTCATCAGTCCTCTTTGCCCACATATTCGGAGCATAGGGCCTCGACGAATCAAACGCCAGTGGTCTTTTCTTGCCTTGGTCTTGACTTCTGTCCAGGTCACGTCCATCGACACCTTGTCCTTTTCTACAGCTCTTCTCCAGGAAAGCCTCTTTTATGCTTCCCTTGTGGGTTCCTTTTGCACTACTAATTTAGTGATGGAGTTTTGCAGTTTCCAGAGAGTATGGCCCAGCCAGCGCCATCTTCTTCTACGGATGGAGATTTCTACTGGTTCGTGCTGTGCAGATTGGAGCAGATACCTAGGGACAATTTGGAATCACCAAATAACCTAACAGACATGTCTTTGGATTGTGGGAGGAAACTGGAACCCCTGGAGTAAACCCACACAGCACAGGGAGAACATGCAAACTCCTCACAGAAAGGATCCCACCACTGCCAGCCTGGGGACTTGAATCTAGAACCTTCTTGCTGTGAGGCAACAGTGGTGCTGCCATGGTTTCAGTAGGCATCCATGCATGACGATGGCAAATTACACAGGGTTACAAAAATAATTTTTTTGTAAGTTGTCTGTTTTTTCAACTGATTTAAGACAGTTTTGCACCGCTGAATCCGAAAATGACATCCGTTTCTCTCTATCAGGCGCTAAGGAAAAACCTGTACTTATTTAGTACTTACTTAGTACTGTGCATGTACTTACCTTTATCTAAAGGTAAGTACTGTACATGTAAATTGAATGTTACATCATCATTGTTCAAAATTCAGAGAATTTCAAGACATAAAAAAAATTTTGCATCATATAAAGCAAAAATACCCGTACATGTAAACAAAAACGTATAAAACAACATGTGGCCATAATTCAAAAAGTTGACCTGATTGAACAAAACCAATGTGATTTTTGGATTCAACACATCAAAATTGTCCTAAATCAACTTAAAAAAAAACTTGGACAATAAATTTGGTGTTGACCAGTGTTATATGAAATTTTTAGACCAATTAAGAAGTGAAATTAGACAAAGAAACCTGAAGATTCCAGGGAATCCTGGTTGAAAAACACTGCCACAGTGGATCATCTGCCTCTTTCTCAACCTATCTCTTGCATCCTCTTCTGTAACACCAACCCTCTCCATGTCCTCCTTCACTACATCCATGAGTCATATCTGTGGTCTTCCTCTTTTCCTTCTGCCCGGCAGCTCCATCTTCAACATCCTTTGTCCAATATATCCACTATAGCCTCTTACTTTGTCTCCAAACCGCTCAACCTGAACTGTCCCCCTGATATACTCATTTCAAATCCTCTGCCTCTTAGTCACTCCCAATGAGAATCTTAGCATCTTCAACTCTGCCACCATCTCGAAACTACTGTATATCTCATAGCACATCTCACAACAGTCTGGTAAATCTTCCATTTCACTCTAGCTGCTATCTTTCCATCACAACTCACCCCAGACACTCGTCTCCACCCACTCCACCCTGTCTGCACTCTCTTCTTGTGCACTGTCCCCTTCACCTGCCTTCACTACCTCTAGTCCTTGCATCTTCACCGTTACAACTGCCTCTGTCTCATTCACACACATGTATTCTGTCTTGTTTCTATTGACTTTCATTCCTCTTCTCTCTAGTGCATACCTCCACCTCTCCAGGTTCTCTTCCACCTGCCCCTTACTCTCACTGCAGATCACAATTGTCATGTATCTGCTTCGCAGCAGATGAGGGTGAAAATAGGACTCAGGGTGCAGGCAGAGATGCAGTGTGATGATGGAATTTATTAACAAAAACCAGGGGCAAAACAAAGCAGCACGTGGGCTGAAAACCAAACTAACAAAGCAAAAACTTGTCAGGCAAAAGTCCAGGAAGGCAAGACAAGGATAACTCACACAGTCCAGACGTGGAACGCAGCAGGGATGATAGACAATGACCTCTCACAGAACAGAGCACAGAGACACACATATATATAGGGGCAGGAACAATTAACAAGACACAGGACAGCTGAGAACAGTCAAGGGCTGAACAATGCACACATGAGGGAGAATGGGTAAAATGGTAAATGGCGTTCACTTCTATAGCACTTTTTCCTCATCTCTAGATGACCAAAGTGCTACCAGATCCTGCTATCCATCCATTCACACAATGATGACAGCAGAGCTGCCATACACAGGTGCTGGCCTGACCCACCAGGAGCAACTGGGAGTTCAATGTCTTGCTCAAGGATACTTTGACATGCAGACTGCAGACAGAGCGGCAATCAAACTCCTGACCCTCCGATCAGCAGTCGGCCACACTACACCTGTGTCACAGCCACCCCCACTTTCCATACATACCTCATGTATGGAAACATGAGGAGCTGGGGACAATAGGAAGACAAATACACACACCAGACCATAATAATGACACTGAAGACAGACAAGGGGTGAGACAGCAGGACCACAGACACACGGACAATAAAACTAGATCAAACAATATAACCAAATACAAAAAGACAACCATAAGACACAAACAACAGGGGATGACATGACATGACCACAGACGCATGGAGAACACAAGGACACTTAATAATAATAATGATGATAATAATAATAAAGAAAAAAACAAAGACCAGAATAAACATAAAGTGTGGGCACAGTCCCTGTCCGTGCCCCGATCATAACAACAATGTCATCTGCAAACATCATAGTCCGTGGAGACTCCTGCCTGACCTCATCTGTCAGCCTGTCCATCACCATGGGAAACAAGAAGGGGCTCAGAGCCGATCCCTGATGTAATCATTCTCCCACCTTGAATCCATCTGTTACTCCTACAGCACGCCTCAACACTGTCTCACTGTCCTCATACAAGTCCTGCGCCACCATCACATACTACCACTCTTGACTTCCACATACAGCAGCACACTTCCTCTCTTGGCACCCTATCATATGCTTTTTCTAGATCCATAAAGACACAGTACAACTCCTTCTGGCCTTCTCTATACTTCTCCATCAACACTCTTCTTAAAGAATACATTGTATTTGTAGTACTCTTTCTTGGCATTAAACTGTACTTCTGATCACTGATTGTGACCTTTCTTCTTAACCTGGCTTTAACAGCTGTTTCCCATGTCTTCATAGTGTGACTGATCAACTTCATGCCATGTAGTTCCTACAGCTCTGAGCATGAGTCTTGTTCTTGAAGGGTGATGCTCAGAGCTGTAGGAACTACATAGTGTGGCAGTCTATATTGTGAGAAGTAGTTGTCTAAAAATTGATATTGCCAGGGATGTAGTACTGTTTTTTTTTTTTGTTTTTTTTTTTTAGCACAAATGAGCTTATAGGTAACATTATCCCAAAGGCAAGTTTGAAGAATATTGTAAAAACTCAAAGCAATTCAAGCAAAGCTGGATTAAAACCCTCATCTTGTTAAAAGGTTGTGCAAATTTCATGTTCAATAAGATTTTTTCCACTCAATAAATCAGTGTGGTTTATAATGCATATTTGAAATGGCTCTAATAATTTATACTGATTAAGCGGCTGAAGATGAGTGAATGAGTGACTCTCAGGTCATAATGAGGAAGTGGAGGAGAGAGCATAGAAGATGTGCAGAAATAGAAAGAGGGAGAGGAAAATGGAAAAAGTGTAGCAGCAAGGACTGCACAGTTTAAATCTCATCTTCTCTTTTTTCCCTAGATGTAGACACCACCAAGGACCCTTGTCAAAAGGTTAAGTGCAGCCGACACAAGGTGTGTATCGCCCAGGGCTACCAGAGAGCTGTGTGCGTCAACCGCAAGAAGCTTGAACACAGGTGAGTGCGTGCGTGTGTGTGTGTGTGTGCGCGCGCGCGCGCGTGTGTGTGTGTTTGTTTATTTAGCCTCTGGCAAGACTTGACTAATTCCCAAAACACAGAAATAGGCAAAAATATCCTCCTCACGTACAGGAGGTGAACACAACCCTGTCTCCTTATTGGCTGGTCAGCAATGTGCCTGCATGTTTGTGCAGCAGTGTAGTAGGACTGCCTGCTGTTTAATGATAAGCTAATACATTCAGACAACATGGAGAAAAGGCTGTTAGCTTTGTGCTGGGCTTGGTGCGGTTATGTCTGTACTTTGAATTAGCACAGCAGTTGCTGTCTCAGCTGGTTTTTGTGGGGCTGAAGTGTTTGTTTGTGTCCCTGCTGTCTTACAGACTGAAGCAGCCGGCCCTCAGGTCTCTTGATGGAAACTGTCAGCCCTGTCCCATCTCCTCCACGGGGCCTGTGTGCGGATCTGATGGACACAACTATGCCTCAAAGGTAAAATAAAATAAATACACATCAAAAAGGAAATGATCTAGTATCCGTGTTTTTCTTTTACTGTAGTGGTTTGTGCCCACGGCAGAAGAAAGCACATTTCTATCCCCTACCAGCCGAAGCTCAAAGGGGTTGAAGAGCCCTTTAGGTGAAGGCCGAAGGGGAATTGTTATGGGTCAGTCCATCCGTCTATTTGTCCATCAGTCTGTCCCACTATTTTGAAATCAACTCCTCCTACAGTTTTGTTCTGATTGTTTTGAAAGTTGGTACCAGGGTTTGATATACTGTATACTGAGGATATGCATATTGCAATTTGGTTCTGATCAGATGATTTTTGCGGGAATTGTAGCCTCTGAACTATGACTTCTTATTTCACCTCACTTCATAGGCAGTAACTATCTTGTGAAATCAACTCCGCCTACAGTTTTGTTTTGATTGTTTTGAAACTTGGTACCATGGTTTGATATACTCTGATGATGCCCATATTGCAATTTCACTTTCATCGGATGACCTTGAGGTCAGAAGTCAGGTCAGAATTTCCCTAAATCTCAACACAATAACTACTGAAAGAAATGATGTAGGCTTTTCAAATCAATACAGTAGTTGTATCTAATACACATCTTGGACGATTTACATCCTGACCTAACTATGGGTTTGGGATCAAGGGGTCAAAGGCCAAATTTAACGTTGCAGTTGCACAATGGTAAATGCTACATTTACTATTATTGTAAAGCGAGTAAAGCTAGGGTCACCAAACTTGGTACTGAGGTTCACCCTGTGACCCACCCTGAAGTGTGACTATGGTTTTGGGATTGCAAGGTCAAAGGTCAACATCATAATGGCTTATAAACTATATCTCAACAACAAAGAAGGCTAGGGTCACCAAACGTACTACACAGGTTCTGTCATGATCTGAGCGTGGGGGGGGATCCCACCGGGCTCAGTCTTTCTGCCTTTTTCATATTTGTACAGTGTTGTCGTTTTGAGTTGCAATTTCTGTTACTTTATCCTTGGTTGATTTGTCACATATTCTGTATTGCGTCTTAGAATGATTTCATTTCCCGTTAACGTTCATTCACATTTTTGAGGTTACTTGTCTTTATTTTGCCATTTCTTTATATTTTGATTCTGTTGTGCTCTCCACTGACAGCTGTCAGTGACGTTTCCAGGTTGTTGCTCTGCACAGGTGGGGTACCTGTCAGCTGTCAGTCCGCTCTCTCTCATTACTCCCAGCTGGTCTAAATTGTATCTTTGTTTTCTTCTGCCCGCTCAGATGATCCACACCTGCTATCACTTGTTTCATTTGTTTCTAGCCTTATTTAAGAACTGTTGTTTTCATTTCTGGTTGCCGGAGTATTGAGGTTTCTTCTCCCTCATCCTCACCAGAACCCTGCCCTTGTTCTGGTGAGCTTACTCATAAGTTTATTTATTTGTTTGCTTGACAGTTTGGATTTTTGTGTTGGTGCACTTTTGTGGTTTTGTTTCTGAATAAATTTCACAAACTACCAGTCCAGCATCTGGGTCTTTCTCTCTGCCCTGAGGGGCAATTCATGACAGAATATTCCGGCCAATAAGAGACCCAGCTGCTGCTAGTTTGTAGTCCGTTTTGTTTTCTTGTTTTGTTTTTTTTTCCCCCTTTTCCCTCCTTCCACCCGGGGCTACCATGTCTGTCACCCCGGATTTGTCAACCCTGAGACTGAACGAAGCAGAGCGGCGGTCTGTGTGCATGTTGGAGGACATCCCCACACAGACTCGTGCCTCCCGTACCCCCGAAGCAACCCGAGAGTGTCTGGAGGGCACGGCGCAGGTACTTGAGGCATGACCCAGCCTGTGGGACCACCCGGAGCTCACAGACCTACTCCTCTGTGTAATCCTCCCAGTGTGGAGGAACAAAATAAGTTCAGGCGAGACATGGCGAGCTGAAGGTTTAAGAGTTTTATTCCTCCATCATCAATGAGACGCACTGCAGCACTGTGTGCTGCGTGTGTGCGCTGTTGTCAGTGTGCTCTGTGTGCGTTGGTGAGGCATGTAAAGTCATCTCTTTTATACAGTGATACAGACAGAGAATGCATGGCACATTAGCATATCAATTGTTATCCAATACACATCAGTCAATACACATGATTAGCATGACATTGGTTGGCACAAAAGATGCATGCATTCAGTCCCGTCTGACTGTCTCCTGTGGTTCTTTTGGTCATATGCAAATCCCTGCTGAGCGTGAATATTATCAGTCTGCAAGTGTGCTGGGTGCCCACACCGCTCCCCCTAGAATGGTCAGAAGGGGTTGTGACCCCACCCCACCCACCCCCGCCGTTGTTTGGCTCCAGCTGCAGTAGAACTGTCGGAGGGCATGTCAGTCCGTGAGGGGGACGGGGGAGGGGTGGAAAGGGCAGTGTGCTCCGCTCCAAGTTCCAGCACGTTGAACGGCTGTGGATCATGGGCACACAGGCCGATGTGCAGTCGTGCGTAATGGAACCAGACGACGATCGGCCGGCTTTGGGAGTGAGGTGCGGGAAACAGTCCTAAAGTCATCGGGGAAAGCAATCGGCCAAATTCCCGATGTGCGCCGCGGCTGAGAAACTCATACAAAGTCCTGTGTGGGGGCTGCACGTCCACTCCAGGTGCGCGAGCAGCACTGAAGGTTCCAAGGGTGGCGATCGGCCGTTCTTCTCGGGCATGTGCAGCGGCGGAGGCCGCTGTATCCGTCTGTGGAGCCGGTGTTGTCCCTGGTGCGTGGCGCGTGCTTGGCTTCTGAGCGCGGAAGGTTGGTTGTTGAGAGGTGGGTCAGGGAGCTTGATGGAAATCAACGCAGTCGGCGTCGATGAGTTTCCCTGTTCAGGCTGTTTCTGTGCATTCGCTCGTGTCACTGATCAGAAAGTTGCGTGCGTCTCGGTCCCAGCGCTGCGCTCTCGGCCCTGGAGGTCGCCATCGTGGAGAGAGGACAAGGCGCGCGCGCTCCCGTGTGGGTGCGAAGGATGTAGGCGATCTCTGGTCCTGTCTTCGTCAAGGGTCACCAGTGTGGAGGAACAAAATAGTCCACAGCGCGGCAGAAGGGAGAGACAGTCCATCACGTCGGGGTCACCAGTGTGGAGGAACAAAATAAGTTCAGGCGAGACACGGCGAGCTGAAGGTTTAAGAGTTTTATTCCTCCATCATCAATGAGACACACTGCAGCACTGTGTGCTGCGTGTGTGCGCTGTTGTCAGTGCGCTCTGTGTGCGTTGGTGAGGCATGTAAAGTCAGCTCTTTTATACAGTGATACAGACAGAGAATGCATGGCACATTAGCATATCAATTGTTATCCAATACACATCGGTCAATACACATGATTAGCATGACATTGGTTGGCACAAAAGACGCATGCATTCAGTCCCGTCTGACTGTCTCCTGTGGTTATTTTGGTCGTATGCAAATCCCTGCTGAGTGTGAATATTATCAGTCTGCAAGTGTGCTGGGTGCCCACACCACCATCTACAGCTCACAGGCTGGGGAATCTACTCAGGTGCCCGTGCCTGTGCTGACGAAGAGCAAGCGCCTGTGCACACGGAAGCCTCCAGCCTCTCGCTGTTCTCCGGCATCAGCCCTGCCTCCTCCTCCTGAACACCGGCCCGCTCCAACGGCCAAGGAGCAGGAGGAGCGCAGGCAGGTCGTATTTGCGGAGACTGAGCTCCTTCTTGAGTATAAGCCATGGCTCCTCCCAGATCTCACCCAGGAACTGAAGGAGGCTCCATCGGTCCCTCTTCCTCCTCTCCAGGAGCCAACGTCTCCACCTCCCGCTCCCCACCGTCACCCAGGGAAATCTCGCCGGAGGAACACCTCTGCCTCTCTGGCAGCAGTTTCTCCCTCGCCGAGGCAGAAGACTCCCGCAGCAGCACCTTCTCAGTACTTTTCCTCTCCGGAGGTATCATCAGCTTCCTCCCTCTCCGCAGCTGCTGTTTTCTGCTTCCCCTCGGTGATTCCCCCCCGTTGCTGAGAGGTCAGCCATTTCCTTCCCTTCTCCACCCATCACCGTGTCTGCAGGGGCAGCTCCTCCACGTTCCATTGAGGGACCCACAACTGCTGAGGCCACGAAGAGGGCGGATTCTACACCTACTGCAGCAGAAAACATCATGTCCCGGAAACACAGGCAAGTGTCTTTCCATTCTCTATTACCCACATATAAAATATCTTGCCTGACTCCCGGTGGCGAGGCTCAGCCCCCACAGTCCTGTGAGCTCTCACCGCCTGCTGCAGTTAAAGACTTTTCTCCTGCTCTCTCCGTGTCTCCTCCTCTGCCCCCTGAGTGTCCGCCGGCCCCAGGATTGAGCCGCCAGACGATGGAGGAGCCTGCGGCCTTGGGAAGACCTGGTCCCAGTCCCGCAGCCACAGTCTGGACGGAGGAAAAGCACTGCCTCCAACCTGAAGCCTGTGCCGACGGTAGAGCGTCCCCTGGCTTGGGGACCATGTAGGTTTGGATTTTTTTCCCCTTAATAATAAACACCTTCATTTAAAAACTGCATTTTGTGTTTATCCTACGGAGATGTATGGGAGATGTATCCAGCAATCTTTCTCCGTAGGATTGCTGGACTCACCCTCAGAGATAGGGTGAGGAGCTCAGTCATCTGGAAGAGGCTAAGAGTAGAACCGCTGCTCCTCCACATTGAAAGGAGTCAGTTGAGGTGGTATGGGCATCTGATTAGGATGCCTCCTGGACGCCTCCCACTTGAGGTGTTTCGGGCACGTCCCACTGGGAGGAGACCCCGGGGCAGACCCAGGACTCGGTGGAGAGACTATGTCTCCCAGCTCGTCTGGGAACACCTTGGTATCCTCTCAGAAGAGCTGGAGCAGGTGGCTGGGGAGAGGGAAGTCTGGGCTTCTCTGCTTGAACTGCTGCCTCTGCGACCCGGACCTCCGGAAAAGCGGTAGAAGATGGATGGATGGATTTTGTGTTTACTTGTGTTGTCTTTGTCTAATATTTAAATTTGTTTGATGATCTGAAACATTTAAATGTGACAGACATACAGTGGGGCAAAAAAGTATTTAGTCAGCCACCAATTGTGCAAGTTCTCCCACTTAAAAGATGAGAGAGGTCTCCAATTTTCATCATAGGTGTACCTCTACTATGAGAGACAAACTGAGAAAAAAAAATCCAGAAAATCACATTGAAGGATTTTTAATGAATTAATTGGTAAATTCCTCAGTAAAATAAGTATTTGGTCACCTATAAACAAGCAAGATTTCTGGCTCTCACAGACATGTAACTTCTTCTTTAAGAGGCTCCTCTGTCCTCCACTCGTTACCTGTATTAATGGCACCTGTTTGAACTCATTATCAGTATAAAAGACACCTGTCTACAACCTCAAACAGTCAGACTCCAAACTCCACTATGGCCAAGACCAAAGCGCTGTCAAAGGACACCAGAAACAAAATTGTAGACCTGCACCAGGCTGGGAAGACTGAATCTGCAATAGGTAAGCAGCTTGGTGTGAAGAAATCAACTGTGGGAGCAATTATTAGAAAATGGAAGACATACAAGACCACTGATAATCTCCCTCGATCTGGGGCTCCACGCAAGATCTCACCCTGTAGGGTCAAAATGATCACGAGAATGGTGAGCAAAAATCCCAGAACCACACAGGGGGACCTAGTGAATGACTTGCAGAGAGCTGGGACCAAAGTAACAAAGGCTACCATCAGTAACACACTACGCTGCCAGGGACTCAAATCCTGCAGTGCCAGGCGTGTCCCCCTGCTTAAGCCAGTACATGTCCAGGCCCGTCTGAAGTTTGCTAGAGAGCAGTTGGATGATCCAGAAGAGGATTGGGAGAATGTCATATGGTCAGATGAAACCAAAATGGAACTTTATTGTAAAAACTCAACTTGTCGTGTTTGGAGGAGAAAGAACACCATACCTACTGTGAAGCATGGGGGTGGAAACATCATCCTTTGGGGCTGTTTTTCTGCAAAGGGACCAGGACGACTGATCCGTGTAAAGGAAAGAATGAATGGGGCCATGTATCGTGAGATTTTGAGTGAAAACCTCCTTCCATCAGCAAGGGCATTGAAGATGAAACGTGGCTGGGTCTTTCAGCATGATAATGATCCCAAACACACCGCCCGGGCAACGAAGGAGTGGCTTCGTAAGAAGCATTTCAAGGTCCTGGAGTGGCCTAGCCAGTCTCCAGATCTCAAGCCCATAGAAAATCTTTGGAGGGAGTTGAAAGTCCATGATGCCCAGCGACAGCCCCAAAACATCACTGCTCTAGAGGAGATCTGCATGGAGGAATGGGCCAAAATACCAGCAACAGTGTATGAAAACCTTGTGAAGACTTACAGAAAATGTTTGACCTCTGTCATTGCCAACAAAGGGTATATAGCAAAGTATTGAGATGAACTTTTGTTATTGACCAAATACTTATTTTACCGAGGAATTTACCAATTAATTCATTAAAAATCCTTCAATGTGATTTTCTGGATTTTTTTTTTCTCATTTTGTCTCTCATAGTTGAGGTATATCTATGATGAAAACTGGAGACCTCTCTCATCTTTTAAGTGGGAGAACTTGCACAATTGGTGGCTGACTAAATACTTTTTTGCCCCACTGTACAAAAAAATGAGAAATCAGAAAGAGGGCAAACACTTTTTTACACCACTGTAATTCTGTGGATGCTCATCAGACCCACACAGTGATCCTCAAGTGGGTCTCCACCTGGGTGGTGCACATGGTCGAGGTCATGGTCAAAAGTCACCTGTACTGAACTTTTCTAATGAATTTTAAAATAAATGAATGAATTGCATTTCATTCTTTTTCTAATTATTTAAAAGAAGGCACACATTTGTATACCACCATAACATTGATATTTATAAAGTCAGTTCCTTCAGTTGTGAAGGGACCTGGTAAATGTTGGCTTGATCTGTTGTGTTAATAAGCATTTGTAAATTAGTGCCAATTTCTCTTATTAGTCGATAGCATACAATGCTTTACTAGTATTACAAATAAAGTAAAAAGAAACTGGTTACAGTAGAAAAGTAAGTTATTACAGCACATTTACATTAAAAACATTTAACTTGTTGACTGGTTATTGTGTCAGCATGGTAGAGCTCATTTTTTCAACATTTTCTCTTTAAACACATTTCTGATAGAGCCACTGACCTGAGATTTTCACCAGATATCAGTAACAACCCAACTAATCCATACATACAAAGAAATCAAGGCAACTGTGTTCACAAAACAAGTTGTATTTAATAAAGTGGAATGACACAGGGAGTAAGTATTGAACACACTTGGTGAAATTCATTTAATATTTAGTAGAAAAGCCTTTGTTGGTAATAACAGCTTCCAGACGCCTCCTGTATGGAGAAACTAGGCACAGGCATTGCTCAGGAGTGATTTTAGCCCATTCTTCCACACAAACTGTCTTCAAATCTTGAAGGTTCCGTGGGTGTCTTCTATGAACTCTGATCTTCAGTTCATTCCAGAGATTTTCAATTGGATTCAGGTCAGTCAGGTGACTGACTGGGCCATTCTAGCAGTTTTATTTTCCTTCTCTGGAGCTAGTTGAGAGTTTTCTTGGTTGTGTGTTTGGGATCATCGTCTTGCTGAAATGTCCACCCTCATTTCATCTTCAGCATCTTGGCAGATGGCAACAGGTTCTCATTGAGGATGTACCTCAATATCTGTATCTCTGTACATTTGTCCATTCATCTTTCCTTCAATTATATGAAGTCTGCCTGTACCATGTGCTAAAAAACACCCCACACCATGATGCTCCCACCTGCAAACTTCACTGTTGGTATGGTGTTTTGGGGCTGATGTGCAGTGCCATTTCTCCTCCAAACATACTGTGTGTTGTGGCATCCAAAAGTTTAATTTTGGTCTCATCTGACCAGACTATATTCTCCCAGTATTTTAATGGGTTGTCCAAATGTTGTGCAGCAAACTTTAAATGAACTTCAACATGCTTTTTCTTCAGCAATGGAGTATTTGGTTGAGTGCATTAAGGTAAGATAAAATGAGCCTTTATTAGTCCCACAGTGAGGAAATTCCAGGATTACAGCAGCAAAGGGATCGCAGCACCCAGAGGAATAGTAAATAAGATAATAAGAACTGGTTAGCCAAAGCAGTAAATGAATATACAGTACATATGTACACACACACACACTCTGTGTATATATATATATATATATATATATATATATAATACACACACACACACACACACACACACACACATTAGTGGTGTTGGACGATTAAAATTTTTAATTGTGATTAATCTTTTGGAATGTTGTTAATTGCAATTAGTAACACGTTAATCATGTATTTTTCCATACAGATGCAGTGTACCTTAAGTCGGTAATTTTTCAATTTTGTCATACTGTTATGAAGATGGGAGCGGACAAATATGCTTGCGGTCTTCACCTACAGGTTTATTAAAGCTCTCAACATATCCAAAATGACAAAAACTATCCAGAATATTCTCCAGAAAATTCTCAAAAGTATTACTGCATGTGCAAACAACAGAATGTCAAGGCTCAATAACATCACTGAACAACAACCAGCAACCACAAAAGGAGATTGCTCTTTCTCCCATAACAGATCAATCAATCAATCAACTTTAATTATAAAGCAACACTCGCTATACAAAGTGCTGTACAACAAGAACATACTGTACATAAAAACATAAAAGCAAGGAGCAGGACACTAGCACAAAAACAATATAAAACCAACAAGACAATATAAAACTCAGAACGAGTAGAAACCACAGTCAATAAAATCAATAAAATAAAAGGTACCAGGCACCAGTCCACAAAGTTCTGGATAAGTCCTCTGTACTCCGCATCATCCCCATCTGAGATGAGGCCGACGATCACAGAGTCGTCAGAACTTCTGTAGATGGCAGTGTGGTGTGTTGTGTGAAAAGTCAGCAGTGTAGAGGGTGAACAGAAACGGTGCCAAAACTGTTCCCTGGGGGTACCCGTACTGTGGCCGTACAAACTGTGGCCGGTTTGTAAAATAGTCCAGGATCCACGATGACAGGTGCGGGTCCACCGCAATTACTTATTGTTTTCTTTGAAACAGCAGTACCTGCTAACTCCAGGTCCTTCTGGAGCATTCCACGAGTGGTCTTTGGCTCTTGGATAGCTCTTCTGATAATTCTTTTGACTCCTCTGTCAGAAATCTTGCGAGGAGCTCCTGGTCGTGACCAGTTTATGGTAAAATGATGTTCTTTCCACTTCCGAATGATGGCTCCAACAGTGCTCACTGGAACATTCAGCGGTTTAGAAATGCACCTATAACCAGTGTCATCATTATGTTTTGCAACAATAAGGTTGCGAAGGTCTAGAGAGAGCCCTTTGCTTCTACCGATCATGAGTTCTTTGTGGTGTGACAATCTGACATTCACAGACCTTCTTAAAGGCTATCAGTCAGGACTTAGCCAGCTGAAATTAATTTGCACTGATGGTGGATGGGATGGCTTCCTAAATTCTGATGGATTTCAGCTGGTTTATTGGCTTTCTATGCCTTTTTCAAGATTCAAGATTCAGAGGCTTTATTATCATGTGCACAGTTAAGAAATGCAACATTTCCTGAGCAATGAAATTCTTACTCTGCTCTCCGAACGAATGCCAAGGTAATAGATACACATCTACTAATAAGGTAATGACACACCTTAATGCTAAATTCTAATACTAATGAATACTAATAACACACATTAGGCAATTAGGACACCTTAAACACAACTTAATACTAAATACTACTACTAATGAATACTAATAACACACATTAGGCAATTAGGACAGTTAAAGCAGTTAAACTAGAGGAAACAAGAAGAATGAAAATTGAAAATTCATTGGATGACTATAATGGACATGATATGAACCTGAGATGGCATAAGCCTATGTACAATGTGCAAATGAGCAATATGCAAATGAGCAATGTTCAAATTAGCACCCAGTGTGAGAATTTCTCTGTAATGATAATACCCAGTAGACTGTACAATGATAATTTAGCAGCAGAGATGATATGGACATGAGACAGGGTGAGACTATGTACACTACTGTGCAAGTGAGCAATGTGCAAATTTAGCAACCAGTGTGTGAATTCCTATTTGCAAAGCCGTGTCAGGAGTTTATTTGTTCAGGAGTCTGATGGCAATGGAAAAGAAGGACTTTTTTTAGTCTGGCTGTCCTGCATTTCACAGTTCTGTACCTCCGGCCTGACGGTTGAAATGTGAACATTCCGTGCTGGGCATGGGTGAGGTCCTGGAGGATGGCGGCAGCTCTCCTTTGGACTCTGTGATGGTAGATGCTCTGCAGAGAGGGGAGTGGAGTCTTGATGATCTTCTCCGATGTCTTCCCCACTCTCTGCAGGTGTTTGCAGTCCAGGGCAGTAGTGTTGCCATATCACGCAGTGATGCAGTTGGTCAAGATGCTCTTGATGATGCAGCTGTAGAAATTGTTGAGGATCTTGGGGGACATGCCATACTTCTTCAGCCTCCTCAGAAAGTACAGCCGCTGTTGAGCTCTCTTAACCAGCTCTGTGGTGTTAAGTGCCCATGTAAGGTCTTTGCTGATGTGGATGCCCAGTTATTTAAAGCTGCTCACCCTCTCCACCTCAAGCTCCCGGATGAACAGTGGCTGATGGGGTCTCCTCCTCCCCTTCCTCATGTCCACCATCATCTCCTTCATCTTGTCTGTGTTGAGGATGAGGTTGTTGTCCTCACACTATGACACCAGGCTAGCCACCTCCCTCCTGTAAGATGCTTCATCACCACCAGTGATGCATCCTATCACTGCTGTGTCATCCGCAAACTTTAAGATGATATTGTCCTTGTGGGAGGCAACACAGTCATGGGTGATGAGGCTGAGAACGCAGCCCTGCGGAACACCTGTGTTCGTGGTGATGCTGGCTGAGGTCCTGTTACCCATCCTGACAAACTGAAGCCTGCCAGTTAGAAAGTCCAGTAGCCAGTCACAGAGGGTGGGGTGCAGGTCAAGTGAAGACAGTTTGTCAGTGAGTTTGTGGGGGATGACCGTGTTGAAGGCGGAGCTGTAGTCGACAAAGAGCATCCTGATGTAGGAGTCTTTATCTTCCAGGTGGGAGAGAGAATAATGGAGTGCTGCAGCAATGGCATCTGAGGTGGACCTGTTGGGCCAGTAGGCGTACTTTTTGAACCTCTTTTTCTTCATGTGTTCAATACTTATTCCTTGTGTCATTCCACTTTATCAAATGTAACTTGTTTTGTGAACACAGTTGCCTTGATTTCTTTGTATGTATGGATTACTTGGGTTGTTGCTGATATCTGGTGAAAATCTCAGGTCAGTGGCTCCATCAGAAATATGTTTAATGAGAAAAATGTTGGCGTGTTCAATACTTATTTTCCCCGCTGTATATAGTATATGCTTCCATGATACTTCGTTATTTTCGAGGTAAAAACTGACAGACTCCTTCCACATTTAGAGCTGAGCAGTGTAAAGAGAATCTCGGGGGAAACACTGAGACAAAGAGGTATGATATATGGCCTCAGAGGAGCCAATTGGTGGCTTGTGGTGACAGAATCCCATGCAGTTATTGATTAATGCTTTGTCTTGTGGATCACTATTCCTGACCTTGTGTGCAGGTGGAGGTTGGGAAGCGCAACGAAAAGCAATACTCCGATTTTGAATTAAGGCTTACAGTCGGTCAGCTCATGAATATTTGATCTGTGTTGCGGCAATAACTCATTTTATTTCACCTTAGTGTCCCCTTGTCGATGTTGCTGGTGCGTGTGCATGTATGTCTGGCTGCATATGTGTGTTAATGAATGTGTTTGTGTGCATTTGTGTTGAAGTGCAAGCTGGAGCAGCAGGCGTGCCTTACAGGAAAGGATCTCACCCTGAAGTGTTTGGGTCTGTGTCCTTGTCCAACTGCCGCCCCTGCCTCCAAGGAGAGTAAGCATGGTGAGAACACACATGAGAATACTAGGGTCGTTTTATATGAATTCTTCATGCCTCATCTCTCTCCTCCTGACCCACAGAGAGCTGTACCGGACAGGATCTGTCCGATCTCGGTGAGCGTCTGAGGGACTGGTTCCAGCTACTTCAGAGTAATGCCAAGCAGAACAACAACAGCAAGCCTGGGGCCAGAGCTTCTACAGCCAGCACATCAGGTTAGAGCAGCTACTTAATGGAGCTCAACTACATTAACAGTGTGTTTCAGTCCTTCTGTTACAAGCAGTCTACTATAAGAACATCCAAACACGTCATTCAGTCTATTTCTGTAATCTAAGAGAAGGTAGGGGTTGTCAGTGCTTGGCTGCCTCTGTTTACACTACAGCACTTTTACACTATACAGTTGTATTTTTTTTTTTTAAAATTAGCCATTGCTGCTTCTTAAGACCAGTTCAGACTACACATTTTTTGGTCTTTAACAGCATTGCTATGTCAGAGTAGTGATATAAATTCTTGGCAATACTCATATGCTGCCCTCACCTCTGTCACCAGTATCGTTCAAGACCACAGGAAGTCAGAAATAGGGTCAGTGAAATGCCAATCAATGAATGTAAACAGAGTCATGTCATTCCTGTTCTGTGACTGAGATGTTGCTGGTCTTTTGCTCAGAAAATAAGAAAAAATAAAAGGGGATAAGATGACAATTGAGACACAGTGTCAAGAAAATTATCATACTATACTGTATGTAGCCTAAATTTATCTATTATGTTAGCCAACTAGCTAACATTACCATGTTCACTGTATGTAAACAAAGTCCACAGGAAGGGAAAACTATGTATGCAGCTGTTACCTTATGGAGCACTGACCATCATCAGGGTGGTCAAACTAGGAGATAAAATACAAAAAATTCTGAAAAAAAGTCTTGTCATGTTGTAAATGTGAGGCATCGCAGTACTTCAAGATGCTGTTTGTGGATTTATGTCATACTACATGACTGTTTGTAGTGTCCGATGTTCATAACCAAGTCTGACATTGTTCGAAAGTTGGCCACAACAGCAAGCAGCCTT
Source organism: Pholidichthys leucotaenia (assembly GCA_020510985.1). Lineage (NCBI taxonomy): Eukaryota > Metazoa > Chordata > Actinopteri > Cichliformes > Pholidichthyidae > Pholidichthys > Pholidichthys leucotaenia. Next base: position 340,787,778 of record CM035841.1, read on the forward strand.
TAAACTCATTTATAAGCCAGCAATCTTTATTATGAAATGAGTAAAGAAGAAGAAGAAGCCATCGCTATTGCCATTCAGTCCATACAGCCAATGTACAGCAGAATGAAATTACGTTTCTCCTATCTACAATGTTAATCACATGTAGAATCAGAGGGGTCGCTGCCATGCAAGGCACCGCCATAAACAACTGTAACTTTGTAAATTTTCTCTTAAATTTTTAACTTGTTCTGGAAAAAGTTGAAAAGAGCTAATGTGGTGGTGATGAGTCCATTGTCTATCAATTTGTCAACATTTCACAGAAATCCTGACTCCTCCTAGGCAGTTGCCCCAGTGCTCACCAAACTCATACACAATGATGCTCAGGTGGTTTTGCATACAATTTGTGCTGAATGTCAAGGGCTGGGTTAAAGATTAGGAGAACTGAGTGCTTTTGTGGTGGTTTCCTCAGGCTGGAATAAGTTGCTCTGTCATTGACAGTGTGCTCTTTTCTTCAAAGTTTGAAAACATTATCAAGTAAATTTGAGACTGTTTTCATAGAAAGCTATTTTTCTAGTTCAAACCATTAGCATTATCTGTCCATAACACCCATGGGCCTTTTTTTAATTCAAAACATTGGTCAGCATTTTTGAAAATTTACTTTAACACTTTGTATTGAACATGCAGTGCATCCGGAAAGTATTCACAGCGCTTCACTTTTTCCACATTTTGTTATGTTACAGCCTTATTCCAAAATTGATTAAATTCATTTTTTTCCTCAAAATTCTACACACAATACCCCATAATGACAATGTGAAAAAAATTTTTTTGAATTTTTGCAAATTTATTAAAAATAAAAAACTAAGAAATCACATGTACATAAGTATTCACAGCCTTTGCTCAGTACTTTGGTGATGCACCTTTGGCAGCAATTACAGCCTCAAGTCTTTTTGAATATGATGCCACAAGCTTGGCACACCTATCTTTGGGCAGTTTCACCCATTCCTCTTTGCAGCACCTCTCAAGCTCCATCAGGTTGGATGGGAAGTGTCGGTGCACAGCCATTTTCAGATCTCTCCAGAGATGTTCAATTGGACTCAAGTCTGGGCTCTGGCTGGGCCACTCAAAAACATTCACAGAGTTGTCCTGAAGCCACTCCTTTGATATCTTGGCTGTGTGCTTAGGATCGTTGTCCTGCTGAAAGATGAACCGTTGCCCCAGTCTGAGGTCAAGAGTGTTCTGGAGCAGGTTTTCATCCAGGATGTCTCTGTACATTGCTGCATTCATCTTTCCCTCTATCCTGACTAGTCTCCCAGTTCCTGCCACTGAAAAACATCCCCACAGCATGATGCTGCTACCAACACTGGCGTGGTTATGAACAGTGCCTGGTTTCCTCCAAACATGATGCCTGGCATTCACGCCAAAGAGTTCAATCTTTGTCTCATCAGACCAGAGAATTTTATTTCTCATGATCTGAGAGTCCTTCAGGAGCCTTTTAGCAGTCTCCAGGCGGGGCTGCCATGTGCCTTTTACTAAGGAGTGGCTTCCGTCTGACCACTCTACCACACAGGCCTGATTGGTGGACTGCTGCAGAGATGGTTATCCTTCTGGAAGGTTCTCCTCTCTTTCCTGATGGTTCTGAACTTCTTTCATTTATGGATGATGGAGGCCACTGTGGTCATTTCAACCTTCAAAGCAGCAGAAATTTTTCTGTACCCTTCCCCAGATTTGTGACTTGAGACAACCCTGTCTCAGAGCTCTACAAACAATTTCTTTTTGACTTCATGCTTGGTTTTGTGCTCTGACATGCACGGTCAACTGTGGGACCTTATATAGACAGGTGTGTGCCTTTCCAAATTATGTCCAATCATCTGAATTTACCACAGGTGGACTCCAATTAAGCTGCAGAAACATCTCAAGGATGATCAGTGAAAACGGGATGCACCTGAGCTCAATTTTGAGCTTCATGGCAAAGGCTGTGTGAATACTTATGTACATGTGATTTCTTAGGTTTTTTTTTATTTTTAATAAATTTGCAAAAACCTAAAAAAAAAAAAAAAAAAACTTTTTTCACATTGTGATTATGGGTAGAATGTGAATGTGTAGAATTTTGAGGAAAAGAATGAATTTAATCCCTTTTGGAATAAGGCTGTAACATAACAAAATGTGGAAAAAGTGAAGCGCTGTGAATACTTTCTGGATGCACTGTAGTACTGTACTCTTTCAGTTAAATCAGGGTATCCAATCATGTGCCATGGAGGGCCAAGGACCCTGCAGTTTCTCTTCTGCCCAGTCTCTTCAGCAAGTGTTTCACTTAGCAGCAATCAGTGGGAAGAAATTCAGTGACATCTGCTGTTGAAGATACTTGTTGGAGGTAAAGCTGGGTTCACACTATAACGCTTGGACCGACTTTTACTGATGTTTTGAAAAATCAGAGAAATCAGTCCCAAACATTAGTGAAATTAAGTTTGTGAGCACACACCACTTTTACGAACTTTTGCTAGCATTTGCCAGCGTTGCATTCAGTGTTGTCAAACTTTTGCCAGCTTAGGTTAACTTGAGCAAAAGGAATACTCAGCGCCGTTTCAGCTGACATCAGTGGTCAGGCAGCTCTCTTATAAAGATCAGCTATTTGTGGAGGCTTCTACATTCTGGACCTGTTTCTTTGGGTGGATTCACGCTACAACATTGGACCAACTTTTACTAAACGTTTTGATAAAAGTTTGCTCTGCTGGCAAAAGTTGATAAAAGTTGGTGTTTGGTTGGCAAACGCTGGCAAAAAGTTGTATTCGTTGAAAATTTGCTGACGTTTGGAAATAAACGTTGGTGAAAGTTGTGCTCAGTTTGTAATAGTTCCTGAGTGCTGGGCTAAGTTATGCTGAGTTCACCTAAGTCAACCTAAGTTAAGCTCCTTTGGCAAACGTTGACTGAAATGCTGGTGAAAACAGATGTTTTTAGTAAAACTCAGTTCAGACATGCAGGAATGAAAGAGAAATAGAGAGAAGGGGGAATTAAAAAAAGAAAATATATACACTACCGTTCAAAAGTTTGGGGTCACTTAGAAATTTCCTTATTTTTGAAAGAAAAGCACTGTTTTTTTCAATGAAGATAACTTTAAACTAATCAGAAATACACTCTATACATTGCTAATGTGGTAAATGACTATTCTAGCTGCAAATGTCTGGTTTTTGGTGCAGTATCTACATAGGTGTATAGAGGCCCATTTCCAGCAACTATCACTCCAGTGTTCTAATGGTACAATGTGTTTGCTCACTGCGTCAGAATTCTCCAGATTACCTCAACAAATTAACAGCTAGAATGCCAAAGGTCTGCAATGCTGTAATTGCTGCAAATGGAGGATTCTTTGACGAAAGCAAAGTTTGAAGGAAAAAATTATTTCAAATACAAATCATTATTTCTAACCTTATCAATGTCTTGACAATATTTTCTATTCATTTTACAACTCATGGTGGTAAATAAGTGTGACACTTCATGGAAAACACAAAATTGACTGGGTGACCCCAAACTTTTGAACGGTAGTGTATGTAAGAGGACAATGTAGAGTATTTGTTTGGTGATAACATGGTGTCTATGACATGTTTTTTATTTATTTATTTTTTTAATGTATGGGATATACAGCCGTGGACAAAATTGTTGGTACCCCTCTGTTAATGAAAGAAAAACCCACAATGGTCACACAAATAACTTGAATCTGACAAAAGTGGTAATAAATAAAAATTCTATGAAAATTAACCAATGAAAATCAGACAATGCTTTTGAATTGTGGTTCAACAGAATTATTTTAAAAAACAAACTCATTAAACAGGCCTGGACAATAATGATGGTACCCCTAGAAAAGATTGAAAATAATGTGACCATAGGGACATGTTCAACCAAGATGTGTCCTCTAGTTAACATCACAGGTGTCTACAAACTTGTAATCAGTCAGTCCGCCTATTTAAAGGGTGACAAGTAGTCACTGTGCTGTTTGTTAACATGGTGTGTACCACACTGAACATGGACCAGAGGAAGCAGAGGAGAGAGTTGTCTCAGGAGATTAGAAAGAAAATTATAGACAAGCATGTTAAAGGAAAAGGCTATAAGACCATCTCCAAGCAGCTTGATGTTCCTGTGACTACAGTTGCACATATTACTCAGAAATTTAAGATGCAGGAGGAGACAGATAATACGAATGGTAACAAAAGAGCCCAGAACGACCTCTAAACACATTCATGTGAACTCCAAGGTCAAGGTGCATCAGTGTCAGATCACACCATCTGTCGTTGTTTGAGCCAAAGTGGACTTCATGGGAGACAACCAAGGAGGACACCACTGTTGAAAACAAATGATAAAAAAGCCAGACTGGAATTTGCCAAACTGCATGTTGACAAGCCACAAAGCTTCTGGGAGAATGCCCTATGGACAGACGAGACAAAACTGGAACTTTTTGGCAAGGCACATCAGCTCTATGTTCACAGACGCAAAAATGAAGCATACCAAGAAAAGAACACTGTCCCTACTGTAAAACATGGAGGAGGTTCTGTTATGTTCTGGGGCTGCTTTGCTGCATCTGGCACAGGGTGTCTTGAATCTGTGCTGGGTACAATAAATCTCAAGACTATCGAGGTATTCTAGAGAGAAATGTGCTGCCCAGTGTCAGACAGCTTGGTCTCAGTCACAGGTCATGGGTCTTGCAACAGGATAATGACCCAAAACACACAGCTAAAAACACCCAAGAATTGGACTATTCTAAAGTGGCCTTCTATGAGCCCTGATCTAAATCCTATTGAACATCTGTGGAAGGAGCTGAAACATGCCGTCTGGAGAAGGCACCCTTCAAACCTGAGACAACTGGAGCAGTTTGCTTATGAGGAGTGGGCCAAAATACCTGCTGAGAGGTGCAGAAGTCTCATTGACAGTTACAGAAATCGTTTGATTGCAGTGGTTGCCTCAAAAGGTTGTGCAACAAAATATTAAGTTAAGGGTACCATCATTTTTGTCCAGGCCTGTTTCATGAGTTTGCTTTTTAAAATAATTCTGTTGAACCACAATTCAAAAGCATTGTCTGATTTTCATTGGTTATTTTTCATAGAATTTTTATTTATTACCACTTTTGTCAGATTCAGGTTATTTCTGTGACCATTGTGGGTTTTTCTTTCATTAACAGAGGGGTGCCAACAATTTTGTCCACGTCTCTGTGTGTATGTATGTATGTATATATATATATATACACTACCGTTCAAAAGTTTGGGGTCACCCAGACAATTATTTTGTGTTTTCCATGAAAAGTCACACTTATTTACCACCATGAGTTGTAAAATGAATAGAAAATATAGTCAAGACATTGACAAGGTTAGAAATAATGATTTGTATTTGAAATAATAATTTTTTCCAGATACTCAACCTGCTCAAAGGAAGGTCAGTTTTATAGCTTCTCTAACCAGCTAAACTGTTTTCAGCTGTGCTAACATGATTGCACAAGGGTTTTCTAATCATCCATTAGCCTTCTGACGCAATGCGCAAACACACTGTACCATTAGAACACTGGAGTAATAGTTGCTGGAAATGGGCCTCTATACACTTATGTAGATATTGCACCAAAAACCAGACATTTGCAGCTAGAATAGTCATTTACCACATTAGCAATGTATATTAGATATTAGAGTGTATTTCTGATTAGTTTAAAGTTATCTTCATTGAAAAAAACAGTGCTTTTCTTTCAAAAATAAGGACATTTCTAAGTGACCCCAAACTTTTGAACGGTAGTGTATATATATAATATGTATATGTGTGTGTGTGTGTATATTTGTTGCATAGCAACAAATGTTATTATTTATATTTGTTACATTTGTTACATTATTTATATTTGTTGCATAGCAACAAATGTAACACACACCAGACTCCTGCATACAAGGACTGCAGTGTTGAGATTATGACATGATTAATGTTTGTGTTTATCTCACTGAAATAATAGATATCGCAGCTCCTGCTCCCTCCATTTTAGCAAACAGGTGATTATGCTCAGCTCATACAGATTGCCTCCTCCTGTTTTTTTTATCCGTAAATGCTGTCATACTTATACTGTGCTTGCAAGAAAATGCTTGTGTTTCATGAGGCATCAATGTGTTTTGGGCAGTAGTAGGAGAAAATTATTAGGTGAAAGAGAAATTTTTACCTGTTCTATCTATAGTATAGTATAGTAAAATAAATTTGGAAAGACTTTATGGGGTTTGGCATAAAGGCTTAAATACACTGTCTTGATGGCCTTTAAATGTAATTGGAATCAGAAAAAAAGAATCATATCTAGTTTTGAGGTTCTGCTGGTTGTTTTCAGCAGTGCACCATGAAAACAACCAGTCTGTTTTTCTCTTAAGTTTTTAGTGCATTCCCAGCTCAGTTACAGTTGCATTGCTGTTGGATTGATTAAGATAACATCATACAGTATATAGGATCATAACTTTACTGAAGATATGGGCAAGGCTGTAAAGACTGAAGTTGAAGTCATGAGTGGGCTGATAAGTTATTGTGCCATATTCATATACAAAGCCTTCTTTATTGTTGAAACTGGCAGCGTAGTTATGGAGATAATTATGTAGTCAATTTCCATTGGAAGCAGGAGATACTTCTGGGCACACTGGCATAAATTTGCTGTTCATTTGTGCAGCTGTCCCCTAGTTAAAACAAGAGGTGTTTTTTTTTTTTTTTTTTGCCTGGCTTTGTGTTGACAGTGCTGGACAGGAGCCTGGTGGCCAGCTGTAAGGACTCTATAGGCTGGATGTTCTCCAAACTGGACACCAATAGTGACCTGTACCTGGACCAGGCCGAGCTGGCTGCCATCAACCTGGATAAGTATGAGGTCTGCATTCGGCCCTTTTTCAACTCCTGCGACTCCTACCGGGACGGGAAGGTGTCCACCGCTGAATGGTGCCTCTGCTTCTGGAGACAGAGTGAGTGGTTTTTCAAGGGTGGGAAAATGTGAGGTTTTTGTGCTGACATTTTCCCTTTTGGTACATGCAATCAAACTTCAAGGCAGTTAGTGGCCCCCAAGTGTGTAGCTGCCCCTCTATTCGGCTTCCTACCCATCCTCCTCTCCCCCTACGGGTTGAAATGGTCACCACAAGGCACTAAAAACGTTCCTGCTGCTTGTTGACAGCCTGGTTCTCCCACAGCGCTCAGAGACTGAGCATGTCAGCCAGCTAGCCGAGCAGAAATTAAATGAAGGTCCCAGGATTATACGGTTCTCTATTTGAGAAGAAAATACTTGGAATTTGTAGAAAATCACAAGAAAACAGTTTTCACTCTGTCAGATTATAACCCACCCCTTTTCTTTTCCCCTGTAACAATCAATTTCTCTCTCTCTTTTTAAGAGCCACCATGCTTGGCTGAACTTGAGAGGATCCAAGTGCTAGACGGTGGCAAGAGGAAGTTCGGTAGGTGTCGAGCTTCAACAAAATTGGAGCCATTTTTCTTGGTTGAGGGTTTCATTGAGCAGATGACAAGCAGGAGGTTGGGATTAGTCCCCGATCTCTCGCGTGGATTATAACCTGATGCTGACAGACGGTCAAATGAAAGCAGCCATCAGTCTCTCTTACATGTATGTGTGAAGCGGACAGACTGTACGCAAGTGTATGTGAGCGCCGCAGATTTTGGCTGACTGACTGGGCTCTGAGTCAGGACTCTCCAAGGACATAGAGCAGCAGAGTGGTGGTGATGGTGGGGGGGGGTGGCATCCTGCCAGCCTGACGCTTTGATGTTCCCCTGAAAGGCTGGACGGACATTTCAGCCGTGCCCCATCTCATTTCTGTTACAGTTATCATTTCATAGAAATACAATCTGAAATATTAAACATGACAGACACAACCCTGCCATTGGCTTATGTCCGATTACAAGCTGCATATGTTATTTTTAGAAATTAAAAATAAATAAAAAAATGCAGTCCTGGTCCTGCTTGCTCCCTTGTAACGTGGTGGTTAGCCAGCCACCCCCACACCACCTCAATACGCTGCAGCATGCTGACTAAGTGCTTATTCCTCTGTATCTTGCTCCATGAGCATATTGCATTCATGGACGATGGAATTAGCCCCCACATGTGCTGCATGCATCACCGGGCTCAGTGCCACTTGTGATGAGGCTGTTTGCTGTAGGATGTATATTGCTGTATTTAAGGAATAGGTGGCATCACCATACCTGACTCTCTTATTTTTTTTTCTCTCTCTGTGTGCCAGGTCGGTTCATTCCCAGCTGCGATGAAGACGGCTTCTACAGGAAGCAGCAGTGCGACAGGGGGGAGTGCTGGTGCGTTGACAGAAATGGCAGTGAAGTCGCCGGATCTAGGGTTCGTGGCAAGCCAGACTGTGGTGAGTTCCACAAATTTAGAGTGACAAAAAATGAATAAAAATTGATTTTTAAGAACAGAAAACGGGTTGCATTTTTAAAAATCTGCCTGTCAACTCTGAGTATTTTGTGGGGCATTAAAATGTTACATGGATTTTACAAAATTTAAAAAAAAAAAAAAGTTTTATTCCACAGACATTGGCAAAAAAAACGTCATGTATCAAGCATGTCACTTAGTTTTGGTTCTGCAAAAACGTTTAATCTATTTAAAGTCTTTTGAGGAGCTATGTTTTAATGGAAAGTCATATTTTTTTAAGCCACTGAAGGTCTCACTGCAAAATTGTGTTTGTAGGTTTTAACCTTCTGAAATGTGTCTATTGGTCACAAGATTATCGAAAAAATATCAAAACACTCACTTCTCTTAAAAAACACACAGCCTTTATATTGATTCTGTCTGTGAGGAGCCAGTGTAACTCTTCCGGGTTTGCTCCAGTACATCACAAAAAGATCAACCCAGATTGATACCCGTCCACTGCTCTATTGATCCAGTCCAGTCCCATTTCATGCCCTCGTGCTCTCTTGTTTACAACACAAGTCAGCAATTAGAAACTTTCTGCAAACATGTCGAGGAGATGCTACACACCCGAGTGATGTAAGGCAACAACAGGATCCTTACACAAACTCCCAAAGGATGTAGATCTAAGAGAAAAGTGTCCAAAATTGATTTTTCACCCAAACTTACTGCTCTGTTCTTGTCATTTCATAGCTATAGCCTATCTCAGCGTCTTTGGGTGAGAGGCTCATGGCTATATAATAATTGTTCAGACCCTCCACAATCACGGCAGCATTAGATTTTGGTTTTATAGGCATTAGATCTTCATTATGTTCTTTATCTGGTCAAATTTGGTGCTTCACATTTCCTTGTTTTTTTGTTGTTTTTTTTTTATTTAAGTTTTTGTAAAGGGTATACAGGTCGTTACAGCAATGGATTGTTTACATTTTCATCACATGTTCCCTTATTTTCTGATATCTGACAACATTGGAAGATTAATTCTTACAACACCCCTTTTTTTTTTTTTAAAGTGAAAGAAAAAGTGAAATTAAAGAGAAAAAAACAAAAAACAAAAAACAAATAAAAAAAACAAACCAGCAAAAAACAAACAAAAAGAAAAAGTAAGTAAATAAAGATAAAAGAGCATCTGAGTAGTGTTGGAACAAAGAGCGGAACCATTATTGAAATGGTATTTGTCAAAGATTAGATCTAATGGAAGACACATATGCGATCCAGGGTTGCCAAAAGTTCATGAACCCATCCATGTCCTGTCTCAGTGCGAATGTCAACTTTTCCATCGAGTAAATGTCTTGGATCACGCTAGTCCAATCTTCAGGTGTAGGACAGTCCTTCAACATCCATTTTTTAGTTAGAGCTTTTTTGCTTGCCAATATTAAAACATTGAATAAGTATTTTTCTCCTCGTCTTTCCAGTGAGTCCGGTAGTAAACCCAAATACAAAGTTACAAAAGAAAAGGGAACTGTTATTTTGAATATTTTCCCCAATATTGTCTGTACATTGGTCCAATATTGGTGGATAACTGGGCATGACCAAAACACATGAAAATGATTTGCAGTCTTTTCACCACACAAGCGCCAACAGTTCACTCCCTTATGGATAAATTTGTTTTGTGCAGGTGTTCTGAAAAATCTTACCAAGTTTTTCCATCCAAATTCTCTCCACTGCAGGGATGAGGTACTTTTCCATTGCTGTTTATTTAGCTTTTCCCATATTTCCAGTTGTAAAGTGAAATTCCCCTCTTTTTCCCATCTCTCTTTTATATAAGATGTGTTGTCTCCTTTTAAGTCTTGAAGACCTTGGTATATTTTAGAAATGTATCTGATCCCTGGGATCCCTTTATATGCCATTAAGAAGACCTTCAGAACACCTGACTGGGCCCTTTCCAAAACCTCCTTTTTAAGTATATTGTTTATGTGGTGTCTAAGCTGGAAGAACCTGTAAAGGTCTTGATTTATTAGGCCTTGTTTTTTCAAATCTTCAAAACTTCTTAAGATTTGCCCTTTAAAAAAATCGTAATATTTTATCAGCCCTTTCTCCTTCCACTTTTTAAATCTGGTGTCTGTTTTATTAGGAGTAAAGTCCTGATCATAGGCAATCCATTGCAGAAGTCGATAGGGCTCTTTAGTTTGATTCTCTCTGACTATCTTAAACCAAATTTTTAGCGGGGTCTCTATCCACGGGTTAGTGTTATTCAAAAGCTTAGGTAAGGCATTGTTCCCTATTATCGCCTGTAGGGGGATGTCACTTGTTATTTGGCATTCAATCTCCTTCCATTGTGCAGTGTAGACTGGGTTACATATCTCTACTAAAGTTTTAATTTGTGCGGCTTTAAAGTAGTCCCTGATATTTGGCAGCGCGAGCCCACCTTTGTCTTTGTTTAGCTGTAGGGTTCTATATCTGATTCTAGGTCTCTTGCCCTGCCATATGAATCTTGAGATCCTTCTGTCCAGCTCCTGCCATGTTTTTTTGGGAGGTTCTACCGGTATTGTTTGGAAAAGGTATAGAAGACGTGGAAGTATATTCATTTTGACTGCTTCAATTCTTTGTGCAGTACCCAAGAATGGTATCATATTCCATCTTGCTAGGTCAGATTTTATTTTTGTCACCAGTGGATCATAGTTTAGTGATATAATTTTGTTGAGTTGTTTCGGGATATTGACCCCCAGATATTTCATAGATTCCGACTCCCAGTTAGTTTTGAGTTTGCTTAGTGAATAATGATTTGGGTCATAGTTGAATGTTAAAACTTGGGTTTTATGCATGTTTAATTTGTACCCCGATAAATCTCCATACTCTGAAAAAACTGAGGTTAGTTCTGGTAAAGAAGTGTCCGGCTGCCCTAGGTATATTAAAATGTCATCAGCAAAGAGTGCTATTTTATGTTCCTTCTGACCAAGTGTAATACCTTGAATTTTTTGGTTTTGTCTTATCCATTGGCTCAGAGGTTCTATGAAGATTGCAAAGAGCAGTGGAGACAGGGGGCAGCCCTGACGACATCCTCTTTCCAGTTCAAAAGATGATGATAAATTACCGTTAATCCTTATTTTAGCTGTTGGTTTTTTATATAATGCCTGTATAGTTCTAATGAAGTTGTTATGAAAATTGAAACTGGATAAGATTCTATATAGAAAAGACCAGTCAACCGAATCAAATGCTTTTTCAGCATCTAATCCCAATATGACTGCATTTAAGTTATATTTTTTTATATGATGAATTATGTGTAAAGTGCGTCGAATGTTGTCTTGTGTCTGTCTTTGTCTTATAAAACCTGTTTGGTCTAAATGAATTAGGTCTGTCAGTATATTTTCTAACCTTTTGGCAAGGATAATGGTAAAAAGCTTATAGTCCTGATTTAGTACACTGATTGGTCTGTAGTTGGAGCACTCAAGTTTATCCTTTTCAGGTTTAGGTATAACTGCAATGACCCCTTCTCTCCAGGAGGGGGGGATTTCCCCTGTGTGGAGGACATAATTAAATGTTTTCAGGAGGAGAGGAGATAGTTGCTGTTTAAAGGTTTTGTACCACTCTGCTGTATAGCCATCAGCTCCTGGGGATTTGTTAGCTTTAAGTTTCATAATTGCTTTTTCCAATTCTTTAGGATGTATTTCTGACAGTAGTGTTTTATTTTGTGACTCCGTAAGTTGGGGAAGGTTTAATGTGTTTAGGAATGCCTCGGATGCGTTTTTATGTTTTTTGTGGGAGTATAAGTTCTTATAGTAATTCTCGAAGCTTTTAAGAATATCCTGAATTCTGAATTTTATTTCCTTTGATACTGGGTCTCTGATTTTGTAGATTGCTCTTTCTGTTTGATGTTTCCTCAATTTATAGGCTAGCAATTTTGCCGATTTACTGCCTGCTTCATAGTATTTTTGTTTCAAAAATGTAAGTTTCTTCTGGATTTCTATTGTGTAGATCTCATTTATTTGGTTTTTAATTTCCTTAATCTTGAGCGAGTCAGTAGAATGAGTGTTGCCTTTGTGTTCTTTTTCTAGGTTCCTAAGTTCTGACTCTAATGTGGATAGTTTTTCTTGTCTTAGTTTCTTTTGGGTTGCCAGTTTTGCAATAATCTTTCCTCTTATTACAGCTTTGCATGCATCCCACAGTATTAAAGGGGATACTTCTCTATTATCGTTATCTTCCAAATATCTGAGAATATCTGATTCCAATTCATCTTTCAATGGTCCTTTCAGGACATTTGAATTTAACCTCCAAGAAAATGTATTATTTGTGTATTTGTGGATATTTAAGTCCATGTAGATCGGACTGTGGTCAGAGAGATCCATCAGTCCTATTTTACATGTTTTTACTCTTCCAATGTCTCTATTAAACATAAAAAAATAGTCAATCCTTGAGTAAGATGAATGTGGAGTTGAGTAAAATGTATAGTCTTTTACACTGGGGTTGAGTTCCCTCCACACGTCACAGATTCCCATTTCTTTTAGTAGCATCCGAGTCTTCCTGTTTTGGGTGTTATTTTGATGTGGAGAATTACCAGAAGCATCCCAGTATGGATTCAGTCTAAGATTGAAGTCCCCACCACATATCACTAAACCTTGAGCTTTAGTTATCATTAGGTCGAATACATTTTTATAAAATTTCCAGTTAGCCCCTGGGGGAGCATACACATTCAGCAGGGTGATATCTTCTCCCTCTAGCCGCCCAGTTACCAAACTGTATCTCCCTTCTTTATCTTTGTGTTCTGATTTTTTTTTCAAATGTAATTTTGGTTGATATCAATGTCGCTACTCCCCTCCTCCTCCCTGACTTATATGAAGATGAAGAGATCATTTTAAACCCTTGTCTACTGAGTTTATTGTGTTCCACGTCTGTTAGGTGGGTTTCTTGTAAAAATATTATTCCTGCTTTGTCTTTTTTCATTTTGCCTAGAATCTTGGATCTTTTAACTGGATTCAGGATTCCTTTTACATTATATGAAATTATTTTGGTTACACCCTGTTTCTCCATTGTGTTGTTTTGTTTAGTATAACTGTGTGGTGACCCTCATTTGTGCTACTCAGAAACTGAAAGAACATTAAAAACAAGAAAAACATTAAGAACATAGTGTATAAAACTTTAAAACAAAAAGCTGTCAGAAGAACTTCCTGAGCTGAGGTCTTTTTAAAGACCCTGGAAGAGCCTTGATGGAGTGAAGGCCCTGAGGGAAATTCCTCAAACTCTGTTACGTGTTGAGGGCCCTCTCTTACCCCTGTAAGTTGTCCCATGCTTTTAACGTGAGTTTCAGAACCCAATCCAAACTTGTAATGATTTTTTTTTTTCCTTTTATGCCTAAACCCTGTGAAATTGTGTGCACCCTCCCACCCCCATCACATCAAACACTCACGCAAAAACAGTATTTGTTAGTATGAGGAGAACATGTGGATTATTGTCACATTTCTATTTTAACAATTTTTTTTTTTTTATTACAAAGACTTATTTGTTTCAAATATTATGACTGTTCCATGAAATGTTTTACCACATGCTGAATACGCATCTCCTTTAATGTTTGTTACCTTGTATGAGGGGGGTTGGATGTGCGGATTGATTCAAGAGAAGAAAAAAAAAGGTCGCTATTCCAACCTGAAAACGGATAGTTTATCCGCGACGCTCTGGTGCTGGGTTTCCCGCTGCTGGTCCGTGGATTTTGAAGGTCTTTGTGTTGTCCATGTTTGCGCTTTGATCTTCTCACTCGGGTCTGCTGCGGGTTTAAATACCGTTACCGGGAGCCCTCTTTTCGCCATGTCAGCTGTTGCTTCTTCCGCCGAATTATAGAGACACGTTTCATCGCCGTAGAAGACCCTTAACTTCGCAGGAAATGGAGTCTGAAAGCGCAATTTCTTCTCTCTTAACACCTTTTTCGCGTCATTGTATTCCCTGCGCTTTTTAAGGACCCCCGGGGCGTAATCGTGTTCCACGTAGACTTTTCTCTCCTGGTGCATAAATCCTTTTTTCTGCCAGGCCAGTCTTACAACCTCTTGTTTTATTTTGAAATTGGAAAATCTTACCAACACCGAACGTGGGGGCGCTTCCGCCGCCGGCCTAGCGGCTAATGAACGATGTGCCTTTTCTATCTTCAAGTCGGTGGTTTGTGGAATATCCAATTTCTCTCTTAGTAAGGATTCCACGCATTCTGCCATTGAGTTAAAACCGTTTTCGGCTCCTTCTATCAGACCATGAATTCTTATGTTGTCTCTTCTTTGTCTTCCTTCTTGGTCGGTTAGCTTAGCCTCTATAGATGCTTGTCTTTTGCGTAGGTCCAGCACAGAATCTTCGAGCACTTTTATTCGTTCCTCTGTTTCCAAGATTCGGTTCTCGGCCTGGTCCACTCTGCTGTTTGTCCTTTTCAATTCTTCTCTGAATTCCCGAAATTCGGCCGTAACATCTCGGCAAAATCGTCGTAGCTCCTCAAATAGTGATTTCAGGCTAACCTTTTTGTTAGCTATCACCAGTTCCTCGTCTTCTGAACGGAGATCTTCCAGTTCAGATTCTCCGGCCGATACGTGTCCTGGCCTGGAGAATTTCAATTTCTTCTGTTTTCCTTTAGACGTGGTGATTTTGTCTTTTGATTTTCACTCCTCCAAAAATCCGTTAAGTTTGATTTTCAAGGTGTTATCCTGGATTGGGTCTGAGAGCTTCAGTGTTAAGCTGCAGTCGCCATGGCGTCCAGACCGGAAGTCCACATTTCCTTGTTTTGTTTACATAATGCTCTAGTTGTGATGCCGCGTTTTATCCAGTAGCATCAAGTCAATCCTAAGGGCAGTATCTCACTGGGCTGAGACAGCTCACAACTAGTTGGAGATTTAAAAAAAAAAAACAGACAGTTTTCACTTGGAATTACACTGTCTCACGAATGTTGCAATAATGTTGCACAAACTCCGTGTGTTTTTGGCCAAAGTTCTCCGGGTGTTTGCATATACTAGTGCATACCCGTGCATGCCCGTAGAAACCCGTGCATGCCCGTAGAGGGGATGCATTGGAACAGAATTCTTGCCAGTTACAGGACAGTTGCTATAGCAACACAGCAAAGAGTGGCAATCACATGTGACAGCTTTTGTATGCAGCAAAACATAAAAATCACACAAAATATGCCCTGCCATCTGGGGCTGTTTGCCCCTGCTTGTTACTTCTTCTCCTGCCTGTCACTGTTCTGTGTTATGTTACTTACCTGTGTCTATATATGTCTTGTAGGGAGTCATGTGCTCTGTCTATGTGCCGTCATATAGACGCCATATCTTTATGACGGCATCGCATATTTTTATGACGGCATTGCGAGTCCTATGACGCATCATCAGGCAGAATCCCCTGTGTGTGATTATCTGTGTAGCCCCGTCCATCGCGTTTTCTGTAACCATGCCCTGCCATCTGGGGCTGTTTGCCCCTGCTTGTTACTTCTTCTCCTGCCTGTCACTGTTCTGTGTTATGTTGCTTACCTGTGTCTATATGGGTGTTTTTATTTATTAGGGGTCCAATGTGTGACATTGGTGGCAAAATTTAAAATTGATCAAATCTGCACATGAAATTGACTAATCACCATCCAATTGTGTCAGGTTTATGAAACTATTAACTATTTTCGTAACGGCATTCGCGTTCAGGAACTCTTGAGGATGAGAGCTCACTTAACTACTTGTAAATGGGGACGTAAATGGGACACTCGGGCTTTTGTTTCCCCGTGTGCCAATGCACTTTGCAATGGCACACGTTTTACACGAAACAACTTCAACACTTCTGGTATTTTTCACGCATCAAAACTCATCAACAGCTACATTTTCATGACATATTAAGATGTGATAACGTGTATACATACCTTCAAATTCTCCCTGTTTGTTGGATAAGACGTAAAATCACAAAAGGCGTAAATGCGGGACACGGAAGTTTGGACCTTCGATAACTTCAATATAAAGTGGCCATGGTTAATCCTGTCCACATGGGTTGAGCACATCCGGGGTAGAGAAAATAAAAGTGCTTTCCCCGGGTGGTCACCTCGCCAGACGGGGCTGCGCGCGGCCGACCAAGACCAAAGACATAAATTTTTTAAAGGACACCATATTCGATGTGTCATAAATGTTTGAGATTTTATTGAAATATTCTACATCTGAGCTTCACAAAGACTGATCTCCTTTTTACGTGTATGGTTTGGGATTTGAAAGGTGCAAAGTGAAAAGCATCAGCACTTCCTTTTTTCTTGTTACTTTATCAAATAACTTGCATGTTGCTGCGTAAATTCGGGGACACGGAAATTTACGTCGTACGAGTAAATTTGCAGGGGTCGCCATACAAAAACCATAGATCCGATCACATTGGGGAATGTTTTATTTTGAATTTGCATTACAACTGTTATCTCTTGCATAAATGAGTAGAAAGAGTTACTCAGAGATCCCTTTAAGGCACTTTGAAATTGATGCGATTGTCATGTCACACAAAAACTGGGAAAAATGAGGGGACACGACCAATAGTTTCGATTCTAACGGCAAAATCAATGATTTTTTTTTTTAAATTGCAATGCAAGTCTGAAACTCTTTTATGTTCCCTTGCATATTATAAAAACGAAACCGACATCTGCAAATTACAGAAAAAGAGAGAGCGCTTGAAAGTCGGATACCCCTGATATAGTGCACTGGACCCCAAATAAATGGAATCACCCATATATATTCCGCATCTCCTTGCTCTCAGCTTCTCTGTGGCTCACCTGGCGTGCAGCGTTGGCGGCCAGCCGACTATTCCGCATCTCCTCGTGTCATATGTCGTTGTGTGTGTGTCATTTGTCTGAGTTCAAAGACACATGGTCTATGTGACATCATAAAAACACATTCTCAGTTCAAAGACACATGGTCTATGTCAGCGGTCCCCAACCTTTTTTGCGCCACAGACCGGTTTAATGTCAGACAATATTTTCAGGAACCGACCTTTAAGGTGTGGCGGATAAATACAACAAAAGAACATGATACGACCGGCATAGAAACTGTGGTATTTTCTAAATATAATAATAAACGTGAATCCACTGTATACTCATTTGCAACTTTATTAACAGCGTCTTCTTAACATCGCAACAACAACATAACATGAGTAACATCCTCTCTGCCCACAACACTCTCTGGTCGCTATGGTAACGTTTTTTGCACGTCTTCAAAATAAGATACTGTGGAGAGTGCAAATAACGGAGGCAGACTCTTGCAGCAGACTACTTTATTCACTCACATCAGTCATAACAGAAAAAGCATTTCCCCAATACACCAGGGTCTCTCCTTTTATATCCTCCACCCATCTCACATCTGCATGACATCTCGCATCACAATATATTCAACCCTTCTCCCCCCACTGTCTCCCAGCTCTCCTTCCTGCTACATCACCATAATCTCTCCCATCTCAGTGACTATTGTCCTCATCTGTTTACCCTCTGCATCCACTCTGAGATGATTAACCCCACGTCTACACCGCCCCCCCCCCCCCCCCCCAGAATCTCAGACCGAGTTTCAGTCCTCACGTCCTTTTGGCTTCAGTCTCCTCCCGTATCTGCTGTAACGGGGGTTCTCCGCCTCTGCGGCACTGCTGTGCCAGTGGGGGGCTCCTAGAGGTGTGTCTGTCTGCGGGTGGGCAATGGCGAGGGGGGGGGGACCTTCGACTTGCCCGTGTGGCTGCTCTGATGAATCGTTTACCTGGGGAGTTCTCCGTGGGGGTCTTCCATGCCGAGGGGCCCGAGCCAACATCACTTGCTCGTTCGCCACCACAAAGGCAGGTTTAAGTCTGTCTGTACATATTTTCCCCCGACGACCCCCCAAGTCTAACAAAAAATGTTTGTCCCCTGGTTCCAGCACTCTGAACGGGCCATCGTAGGATGGGCGCAATGGAGGGGGGTGGGCCTCGTGCCTGACAAACACGAACGCTGCGTTCTTCAAAGTTTTTGGCACAAAAGCGCGTGGAAAGCAGTGGTGGGCCGGGCCCGGCAGCGTGCCTGTATCTGTGCTATGCTGCAAACGCTGAGATGGACAGTTGTCCGGTGCGGGATTATCTGGCAAAAATTCCCCGGGGAGCCGCAGTGGCTGAGAAAAAACAAGTTCCGCCAGGGAAGCCTCCAAATCCTCTTTTGGTGTGGAACGCAACCCCAACAAAGCCCACGGCAACTGGTCTACCCAATTTGCATCCATCAGCGAAGCCCTGAGCGCTGTTTTCAGTGACCTATGGAAACGCTCGCACAACCCATTGGCCTGTGGGTTGTATGCGGTTGTGCAATGAATTGCAACACCCAGGCTACGGGCCATCGCGGACCAGAGGTCTGAAACAAACTGAGGGCCCCTATCAGACCTGATGTCCGACGGGATGCCAAAACGTGCCACCCATGTTGTCAAAAAAGCGCACACCACGTCCGTGGACGCAGTTGCCGCCAGCAGGACTGCTTCTGGCCAGCATGTGGTGTGGTCCACCACTGTCAGAAGGTGCGTGCGCCCCTGCAATGGCGGGAGGGGGGCCACGAGGTCCACGTGAACATGGTTGAACCTCTTTGCCGGTATACGAAACGGTTCCAAAGCCTTCGTGTGTCTGTGTACTTTGGCTCGTTGGCACACTACGCAGGCTGCAGCCCACTCTTTCACTTGTTTGCGCGGGCCTGGCCATACGAACTTCGCTCCCACCATTTTGACTGACACGCGCACTCCTGACTGTGCCAGAGCGTGAATTGACTCAAACACTCGGCGGCACCAAGCAACTGGGACCACTGGGCACGGGCGTCCCGTGGAGATGTCGCAGACTTGGGGGGGGGGGGGGCTGCCGTCTTGCAGGACTCTGCTCTCCAGCCTTAACCCTGTTGGTCCAGACTGAAGCGCGCACACGTCCGCATCGCCAATCTGCTCTGTGGCCATGGCTGTATAATCTATCCCTACGCAGACTGCGCGCGAGAGGCAGGCTGCCACCACGTTCAGTTTACCCGACACATGCTGAATATCGGTCGTAAACTCCGAGATCGCAGCCAGCTGTCTCTGCTGCCGGCCCGACATGGTTCCAAAACCTTGGCCATCACGAACGTTAGCGGCTTGTGGTCCACAAACGCGGTGAAGCTGTACCCTTCCAGCTGGAAGTGGCGTATGGCCAGGTGGAGAGCCAGCAACTCTGTCGAACGCGCTGTATTTACGCTCACTGTCGCGCAAAGCCCTGCTGAAAAAAGCGAGCGGCTGCCAAGAACCGGCGACGCGTTGCTCCACGACGGCCCCTATGGCCACGTCCGAGGCGTCGGTAGTGAGCACTATCCGGGCCGCCTGGTCCGGGTGCGCCAATAGTGCGGCGTTTGCCAGGGCTGTTTGAACCTCAGAGAACGCCTGCTCCCGCTCCGGAGTCCATTCGACTCTGTCCGCCGGTTTCTGTTTCTTGAGCGCGGCGTACAATGACTGCATGAGCTGAGCTGCGCAGGGGAGGAACTGGTTATAAAAGTTAACCATCCCCAAAAACTCCTGCAGCGCCCTGACTGTCTGAGGCCGGGGAAAATTCGCCACGGCGCGCACCTTGTCAGGCAAGGGTATCACTTCTCTCGCTCGTGAGACCGCGGTGCCCAAAAAGTCAATCCCCGTCACCCCCAGACCCGGCACTTCGCCTGGGGGGGTTGATTATTAACCCGTGCTCCTCCAACCACCGGATACTGCCTGAGGTGGGTTGCGTGTTCGTCCTCGGGACGCGCTGGCCATCCAGGATTATCATCCAGGTAGACGTAACGACAAACGGCAGATCGCGCATACACCGCATCCATCATGCATTGGAATGTCTGTGCCGCGCCTTTTAATCCGAAGGGCATGCATAAAAAACTCTAACATGCCAAATGGAGTTATTACCGCTGGTTTGGGTATGTCCTCTTGCGCGCACTGGGACCTGGGTGGTAACCATGGACCAGGTCTATTTTAGAAAAAAGGCATGCCCCCCGCCGAGGTGAACGGAAAAATCCTGAATATGGGGGAATCGGGTAGCGGTCGTGCGCTGTGACGTTACTCAACCTGTAGAAATCCCGCACGGTCGCCACGATCCCTCGGCCTTAGGGACCATGTGTGGCGGGGATGCCATAGGACTGTTTGAGCGCCTGATGATGCCCAACCTTTCCAAGTTGGCAAACCTCCTCGCTCGCTATGGCCAGTTTAGCTGTGTCCCAGGTGCCGAGGTCGTGCGAAAAACGGGCGGCCCAGTGGTGGTGATAAAGTGTTCCACCCCATGTTTAGTGCTGGCCGCCGAAAAATGTCGGGACCGTGAGTGCTGGGAACTGAGTGAGCAGTGTGTGGAACTTACCGCCTGAGCTGTGATGTTGGCTTGTGTTATTGGCCCAGCCCCTCGAGCTGTACAGGGGAGAGAATCAAAAGACATTGCATTAACAAGCGTTTGTTAGCAACATTGGACTAGCAACCCGTGTGCACACAGAAAATCGGCTCCAGGATTGGAAAACTCAATGCCACTATGACAAAATCCACTCGTACATACGGCCGTGTAGGGATAAAGTCAGTGTTCTCTCACCAAAAGTCTTAATGTCCGAGCCGTTTACGGCTACCAGCTGGTGGGCCGCTGACTCCCGCTAGCCGGTCAGCGTAGGACGGCAGGATGAGGCTCTTTTGGAGCCGGTGTCTACGAGAAACCGTCTCCCCGAGTGGCAAGTCCGTCACGTAGCGCAGCTTGTTCTCTTCACCGGCGTCGCAGCTGCTACTCGACTGCCCGGCCTTGGCGTTCCCGAACGCTTGAATTGGCACGGTGGCATACATCTGCGTGCGTTCTCTCCAAAGCGGCGGTGGTAGAAGCAGAGCATGTCTCTCTGGCGCTTCCTGGCCCCCGCTGCCGCTACCGTCGCCGGCTCCTCGCCTCCACTGGTCGTCTCGCTGGGTTCCGACGCCGCCGCATTCACTGTGAGGGCTCTTGTGATGAGGATGATCCGATCTGCCTCCTGGGCTAGCGCCCGGTAGTCACGTGCGGCCAGCAACGGCAAATTGGCAAGGACCGCTCTTGCCTCTGTTGGGAGGTTCTGGAGGAAAAGGTGGGCAAACAGAAAATGCCCGTCATCCGTGCCCATCAATGCCAACATCTTCCCCATCAGTTCGACCTCCGACCCATCTCCTAACTCGGAGCGCCTCAGGAGCCTCTCTGCTGTCTCACAGTCCGAGAGCGTGTAGCGCCGGGTCAGCGCGGCCTTGAGAGCCCCGTATTTGTCGTGGGCTGGAGGCTGTTGGAGCAGGCTCGCTATTTGCTGAGACGTGCGAGCGTCCAGCGCTGTGACCACATAGTAATATCTGGTGTCGTCTGCCGTTATTCCCCGGAGGGCAAACTGAGCCTCGGTGTGGTGGAACCAAGACCGCGGGTCGTGCAGCCAAAAGTCCGGTAGTTTGAACGAAACGGCGCACGCGTTGCTGGGGTTTCCGTCCGGGCCGACTCCGGGGTTCTTGCCTCGTGTTCCATAATTCGTCAGGGGGTCACCAGTGTGGGAGAGTGCAAATAACGGAGGCAGACTCTTGCAGCAGACTACTTTATTCACTCTCACATCAGTCATAACAGAAATAGCATTTCCCCAATACACCAGGGTCTCTCCTTTTATATCCTCCACCCATCTCACATCTGCATGACATCTCGTATCACAATACATTCAACCCATTCTCCCCCACTGTCTCCCAGCCTCCTTCCTGCTACATCACCATAATCTCTCCCATCTCAATGACTATTGTCCTCATCTGTTTACCCCTCTGCATCCAGTCTGAGATGATTAACCCCGCGTCTACAGTACACCACAAAACACAAATGTAAAGTGCATGAAAATACAACTCACCACAACGCTGAATCAGTGGGAGCCCTGAGCTTGTTTCTCTGCAACAAGACGGTCCCATCTAGGGGTAATGGGAGACGATGACACCCGAAGTGTGTTGCTAATATCCAGTCTACTTCGTAATTTTGTTTTGGTTGCTGTCACTGCAGAAAACCCCGCTTCACACAGATAGGATGTCGGAAATGGCAACAGGGTTTTCAGTGCTGTTGTGGCGATCTTAGGGTATTCAGCCATGACTTTAATCCAGAACACCGGCAGAGCTGTTGTCTCAAACATACTTTTAAGGCCGCTGTCACTTGCGATCTCCAGCAGTTGATCTTCTTCTTGCACAGACATGTTGGATTCACCTGGTTTGTTGAGAAGTGGGTCGCGCATCCATTCTTTGGCAGTTTGTGTATTTTTTGTCGTTGGGAAGTAGCGCTCGAAATCTTTTAAAAGCAAAGACAGGTGCTCGTGCACCAGCTGGGAGAATGAAGGCTCGGGCTCAGTCTCTTCCAAAATCCCCGCTAATGTTTGAAACATGTCAAATATACTGTACCTCTCCATTCACGCGCCATCCCCACAAATCCAATTTGGCTTTAAATGCAGCTACTTAACTGCCAACTTGAAGACTGTTGTCATTTTCCACTGAAGTGACAGATTGAGTTCATTGAGCAGGATGAATATGTCGCACAAGTAAGCGAGTTTTGCCACCTAATCCTCGTCACTGAAATGTGCTGCCAGCGGTGACTTTTTTTTTTGAGAGAAATCTCTTCAGCAGCTCTCGTATTTCAAACACTCTGGCCAGTGATCTCCCTCGGGATAACCAAAGTATGCTAATAATACAAGTAAATACCTCCTAATTTGGTTATTTGGTTAAAAAAAATATTTAAAAAAATAGGGCGCATCAGGGAGCCCTTTGGGTCCTTCACTCCCTGACAGCTCGGACACTCAGCAGCTCGGGTGTTTCACATGCATACACATCCATACTTCATTCATTCCCATTAACACGTTTTGGGGTTTTGTTCAATAAAACGCACGAAACCACTCCTGCACGTGGGTTTTTTATTCACTAGTGCAGACATACAGTAAATGTCTTCCGTCTAGCAACGGCCTTTAATTTTAGTGGTAATGTATCACGTCACCGAGACAAGCGTCTTGACGTGCGTCAAGAGTGAGCCATAGACGGATGTAACGGAGAGAATCCGGCAATTTTTCAAAATAAAACATCATTCAGACTCGGATAACAAATAAAACGGACATAATGCAAGTTATTCATTTTTTCTGTGCGGCCCGGTACCAAATGACCCACGGACCGGTACCGGTCTGCAGCCCGGGGATTGGGGACCACTGGTCTATGACATCATAAAGACACATTTGTGTCCTATGATGCCTGAGATCATAGGACATCCTATGATGGTCAGGCAGAGATCATAGGCCGTCCTATGATGTCCTATGAAGCGTGACACGCAGACACACACACACAGAGATTTCTTGCTTTTATAGCGTGATGTTATGCAAGTGTTGCAGGACATTCTCGCAACATGCATGAGACAAAATTTAGGTTTTTTTGCACTCAAGACTTCGAGACGAGGTCAAGACAGGTTTAAGACACCTGTGATGACTCTGAGACTATTTTGAGAGAAAAGCTGTCACACAAATTTTTTTGAACATGTTCAAAATCCCTGCAAGATGAGTGCAAGCCCCTGTGGGGCAGATTACTAGCGTGCTGCACCATCACAAAACCCTGTTTTGGCATTAAAAAACTACTGCTGAGATTTACTAAAGGGTGCAGGGCAAAATTAGCAGTGGAAAGGCGTGGACTATGTTAATTTTGCACCTGGCCTCATTGCATATGTATTGTGGGCGTTGTCATGTTAACATGCAAATTCAGGGAGGGGAGTATTTAAATGACTGGCGCAAGGTGATTTATTAAGGTTTATGGTTGTCAGTCTCCTGCTAAATGCACCAGGATTTAATGCCCAAAAAAAGTTTCTTAATTCATCTGCGCCTGATATGATGGCGATCGTTGGTGCCAGGTGGAGACGCTGGCGAGACCGAGGGCACATGGCAGAAGCTTCTCTCCTGCCCTTGACTTTGTTTGGCATGACAGAAGAAAAGATTATATGAATATCAACGGTCTCGCAGAGATTGGTGTTATGCTGAACTGGACATCAGCTGGCAATTTTTTTAAAATTTCATTTGTTTATACTGTATACGTCCTACTACATGAATTTGTATCCATAAAATAGGATACAATAGGAGCCCTTATACCCACAGTGGACATAAAGGTGGTGTCAGCCGATAATGACTCTTTTTTTCTTTTTCTGCGGAGGTTAGACTGGTATCTGGATTTTCCTCAGTTCCCCCTCGCTCTTTGAAGCAAAATCTTCCACATTGTCAATTTTCTTAGTTTTTTTTTTCTCTATCTATATTTCCTATATTTACACTATTTCTTTTTGCTGTGCATAAAGCAGTAATTCAGTTCCCTCTTCTCTCCATTTCTCTCTCCCAGTTCAGGATTCACAATGTAGGAGGAAATCACAACGAGATTATTAACAAAAAGAGCGCACAGATCCATAGAAACATCCCCCGAAATTGCAACACCCGTAACTCAGTGGCATTTATAAAACCTTTGTGAATTGGGAGACCTGTAGATTTTGTTTAAACAAAGTTATTCACATAATAAAACCCCAGAGTCTCCATCAGACCATCTTGATGGTTCTGGAGTTAATAAAATAAACACATTGGTCAACTAGTCAATTTATTCATGAGTAGTCCTTTATTAAATTAGATACAAGTGCTTCATTATACATATTAAACAAAAAAGCCTGCCATGTTAAATGAAAATCTAAATTTTGAAATATAATAAACAAAAATAGACTGTTTTAATGGGGTTTGCACTTAAACAAAAACTTTTGAAAAATGCTTTATATATTATGATCCTCTGAACTGGCTGTGCCTGTGATGATGTCCCGCTTCCTCATCAGCTGTGCCTGTGCGCAATTTTGCGGTGCTCTTGGCGGATGGGTGGTCATTATTGAAATGAAGTGACTGCGTCTGTGTTCAAAATTTTGTGTGTTGTTAGTAGATCAGTGGCAAAAATCGGCCACTTCCTAAGGCGCTCTGTCTAATTTGCACACTCACTAATTTGCACTGCCTTAGTAAATCTGCCCCTGTGACTCAGGAGAGTAAAATGAGAACTGCCAAGAATAGTTGGCGACCTTTGGAGACAAGTACATCTGTCATTTTGGAAACTCCCTCGAGAAAGCTGTTATCCAACTAGTCTCAAGCTGTCTCAGCCCAGTGAGATACCTCCCTTAACAGTCAAACTTGGGCCCTGCTGTAGATTACGCCTCCTCACTTGTGATTGGCTTTGGCACATGTGTCAATCACAAAGCTTTAACTCAATCAGATTAGGGGCTCATGAATGATAATGAGGAGGTCTGAAACAGCGTTTTCTGTGACACATCATAGAGTGGCTTTCTAGATCTTATGTAAAGCAACATAGAATTTTTTTTAATTTAAAATACACATATATGTTCTTGATGATGTCAAAATTTGAAATTAATCCACAAAAAAAGCAATAATTGGGACCTTTTAATTAAAGAAATTCATTGTCTGCAAACATAGTAGAAAACATCATTTTAAGCATTAAATTTGTCCGCTCCCCACTTCATCATGTAAAAGGAAATTCTCTAAAGTTGCAATTATTTTACAAATCAAAATAAATGAAAAAGAGGTTTATAGCCAGTTTTTTCATTGTGAAATGAGTGATCGGGTTTTTGTGTGTTTGGTGTCCTCATTAAAACCATGGTCATAAAAAGTATTGATGTGGGTTGTGTATGGCATTAAAAGGGTTTAAATCAGATTTGCTGGAACCTGCAGAAACCCTGAATGTAGACTGGACCACTTCTGAACCCCAGCCCCCAACACAAATGCATTCTGCACAAGGCTTTCTTTATGTTTTAGCACTGGGGCCCACTGCAACATAACTCACTGCGGGGACCAGTGCCACATTCATGTGTCCAGAGTCATTTGCATTCTAAAGCACCGCTTGTCGCTGTGAGAAAAAAAAAAAAAAAAAGTCTTTCAAGATAAATGAGGGCTGGTGGGGCTGAACCTGCACCCGATAAGAATGGCTCTCCTGGCAAGGTTTAGGAATGGCTATTAAAATCCAGACAAAGTCAAACACATGCCCCCTGTTTTTTGGCCATTTCAGTTTATGTATACAAATTGATTTTTGTGTTCTTTATTGGTAAAGGAAGTCATATTTAAGATGGGTTAAAGCACTTATTTCTTGTTCCCTCCATTCCTTCGTGTTTTCTTTCCCATCTTCCCGCAGATTATGAACTGCCGTATTCAGGTGATTTTGGCAGCGGGGTTGGATGGGAGGACGAGGAGGAGAAGGAGGCCGAGGAGACTGCAGAGGAGGCCGAAGAAGAGGAGGGAGAAGTGGGAGAGGTGGATGACGGGGGATACATCTGGTAAACCTGGTAAACAAGAGTGTCTCTAATGGTCCCAGACTCAGATGCACACACCGCAAAAAAATGGACATGATGAACACACACAACACTGGAACAAAGCGAGGGGGGGAGGGAGGGGGTTGAGGGTGCAGATTTTTAATGGACGTGATTAATGTTGCAGGATGTTAACGGGGTAAGGGAGGGAGAAGTGTTTCAAAAAATTCTGGGTCTGATGTCTAGAATTTTGTCCTTCATACTCGTGACTATTTGTTCTCTTCTGTTGTACGTCCTTTGAACTATCTTTGAGCAGTTTTTAGCTGATGCATAATGGAGAATTTAAGATGCTGCAGGTGCTTGTCGTGTGCTTGCATTAAAAAAAAAATGGAGCAAGATCGGGTGCATTTCAGTAGTCCAAATTGGTCTCTTATCTCCGTTATCTGTTACAATGGCAAAACTTTAGACAGGGAACTGTGAGGGAAAAAGAGAGAAAGCCACATTAGAATATTAGAAAAGCACCCTTTGATTTTGCTGTTTTCATGTCATATGCTTTGGCTCATATGTGACAGTAGTGCTCTGTCTCAGTCATGACTTATTAGGCAAAACGTTTCTCTTGCACCACTCATTAGCTTGCATATACTGTGCATCGGAAGATAAAAATGTCACCTATTAGTCCTGTAACCAATGCCTTGGAAGACAAGCAGAATATACTGCTTAGATGAAAAGTGTACATCATATCAAAATGTGGCTCAATTATTGTGTTTATTAAAAAAATTCAATAAAATTAATTTATCTTTGTGGCCCAACTGGCCACCATACGTCTTGAGTCTTTTTTATAGTCAGTTTGGAGTCGCTGTATAATTCAACTGCCTCATGTTCTTCTGCTCTATAAAGGGAAAGCATAAAGGTATGCATACTAAAATAAAAAATGTGATGAATAATAATCTAACCTGCTGGGGTAGAGCCAAGCAAAATAGGATTTATATTAATATTTTTAGACCAATTTTAATGTATATTTATTTAACCAAAATGTGAGGCCGTGTGCCCTAAAGGGGTCATTGATTGCACTTTTTTCCACATTTTAACGGCTCACATATCATAATGAAATGTTTATATTCAAATTTTCTTTAATTATTTAATTATTGCAGCAAATTTGTTTTTTATTTTTATGGCCTTTGTGGAAAAAAGCAGGTTTCAGGACTCTGCACTTAAAGGCTCCCTCCCTTCCTTTGTCTGTTCATCTGTCTGTACTACCGTGCCTCTGTCCCTCCTTACATTGCAGGATAGGGCCTTGGTGGAGGTAGGCACTTACGAATCACCTCCAAGATCTAATGGGTTCATCTGTAGCCCAAGGGCCACCTCTGATGAAAATTTCAGCAAAATCTGTCCTGTAGTTTTTGAGTGTCTCTTGCTAACACAGTGTGAGAAAATAGGGCCTTGGCAGAGGTATGCACTCTTGGATCATTGGTAAACTCTAATGGAGTTTACCGATGATCCAAGTTTACCGATGGGCCGATGATCTCGGCCCATCGGTAAACTCTAATGGAGTTTACCGATGGGCCGAGTTTACCAAGGGCCACCTTTGGTGAAAATTTCATCCAAAGTGTTAAATGATCAAGGATTCCAGTGGGGGTGAATAGAATTTATAGAAAATAGTGATCAAAACCTGGCTTCACTACCACAGCGGTCGGCTCGGACCACCTAGTACGCTAGTGCTAGCAATAGGGTTGCCACCTTCAACGCAGAAAATTAAAGGACAACCACCCCCCACCCCACACACACACACATTGGTGATGTGTGGGGTGCTAGTTGTGGTTTATCATAACTTAATCATTGTTTAAATAAAGTGTTAACATAGTATTCATAGGCCAAAGTTTGAAGTGCTTCTTTGACAATGTTTATAACTTTCAAGTTTGAAAGTCAAAATGTTCCTGTTTACTACAAATGAAAGGACCCCCTTAAAAATCGGGGTGTGCAAATAATTTATTGAACATTAGAACTGCACAACTTGTTTATCAGCATTTTTTTTCTATTTGTGTAGAGTACAACTTTGCAGTTTGCCTTGTACTCGTCTTTGACGTTGTCAAGCCAGTCACTGAGTTCTTCCCACTCACGTCGGTACTTTTGCAAACATTTTCGTTTGATGCACAGGGCGGCCTATCGGGACACGGTGCAGCCATAGACATGTTGATCTGTGAAAAGCTGGCAAGCTGCTGCGGCTGCTGCTGAGCCCACCCGGCTATCTCTGACTCATTCACTGTCAAGCGATGACATCACGTGTGGTGCATAAAAGTAAACAAATCAATCAATAACTACTGAGTAGGAGGGTAACGTGCAGAATGCGGATGAGATGCTGCTGAGTTAAAGGCACCTAGTAATTACAGGACAATTATTTTGGTTTAAAAAACAACAGGTCGATACTGTATTTTAAGGGATGGGTGGCAACCCTAGCTAACATTTGCAGTGAAAATATTAAAAAAAAAATAAGCCAGAATGAAGCAAGATATATTATCGACTGTGGATTAGTGAACAAGGTAGAAATGGATTTCTATTCTTCCGGAGCTTGGATCGGGCCCAAATTTTTTATCATTTTATCTCACCGGCCTCAAGAACGTGCCCTGTGAATTTCAGCTCCTAACTCCCAATGGTTGTACCTTTTCCACTAGGGCTGGGAACGATCCATAATTTCCAGTATCAATTCAATTCCGATTCTTGAGATTCTGAATCAATTCAATTCCCATTCAATCCGATCCAATTCCAACTCGATCTGGGAAATTATCATTTTAATCGCCATTTTACTTGCCAGGAAAAAAAATCTTTGCAACCTAATGCTGCAAATTGTACCAAGAATACTCTAACTTTGTTAATACGTAAATTATCACATAAAGAACTGACCCAAAATCAGTTACAGTAATGCACTTTTTATCATTTAACATGATGTCACAAAGTGCTCACAAGTGCTTTCTTTAGTGCAAAGGGTGTGTAATGTCAAGTTAACAACCCAGAGTCAGTAAACAAATTCAATGCATGAAGCCTGTATACATAATCTTACTGTATTTCAGTCCCTCCAGGATTTCGTCGGCTGTTTTTGTGATTGTTGTGGCCCAAAAAGCCTGAATTTGTGGGAGCTTAGCTTTTCCAAAGTTGGCATTTTTAGAGGTTTTTTGCACTGAAAGTTGTGTGAGGAAGTACAGATTTTAAAGTAGCTGCTTTTTCCATAGTTTACAGTGATGCTGTTCTATATAATGCCACAAGAAAAGCACAGGATTGCCAAAAATTTCCTGTTAATGATTTATGCAGAATTAAATGTTCAGTAAAACTGTCAAAAAATGACCAACATTGTATTCTTGCTGAGAACTTAAATTAAAACAAGAAATAAAAGAACTAGAAAAGCACTCGGAGAGCGCAGACCTCCGCCAAGCGGCACAATTCCCCCCATACAGTGTTTGTGTGTACGTTTTCAGATTCCCTGAGCATGAAGAGATATGACTAGCAATTGGATTCACAATGATTATTTGTTTATTTGACATGGACAGTGCAATAAACAGACAATTAATGAATGACAATCAATGTGATAGTGATAGGATTAGTGGTTCAGTAGTGTAAAACGGGGCTATAAGGGACGGCGGGTTAAAAGGGACACTTTTCTGGGAAATGTTTTAAATGTAATTCTGCTTTTTTTATTTTGAGCAGGACGCTGAGTTGTGTTGTTATTGTCCAATATCCATGAATCCTTCATCAAATCTAGGCGGAAGCAAAATTAAAAAAGCAGAATTACATTTAGAAAAGTGTCCCATATTACCCCGCCGTCCCTTATAGCCCCATTTTACGGTTGTAAAAGCATTGCCTCCTTGGCGGAGGTAATAAACTGAAGTGTTGGTGTGTCCATCTCCTCCACTGACGGATGCAGATTGGTTAGACAGGTTGCCGTGGGTTTTATATTATATTGGGGTTGCGCTCCACGGCAAAACAGAATTTAGAATCTTCCCCGGCAGAGAGGTCGTTTTTACGCAGCGCCTATAGCTGGGCGGGGAATTTGTGGCAAATAATCGGGCGGCGGACAGGTGGCTGTGTCAGGTTTTGCAGCGTGGCGCAAAAACAGGCACGCTGGCGGGCCCAGGCCAGCAGTGTTTTCCGCGTGCTTTTGTGCCTAAAACGTTGAAGAACGCGGAGTTTGTGTTGGTCAGACACGACGACCAGCGCCCTCCATTGCGCCTGCGCACATGTTGAAAATGGCCGTATGTCACAGTGTGGAAAAATGCTTTAAAAAAGTCCTGTATGCAGACAGTGATGCGGATCATCCCCAAAATTTAATCAGTTCTTCCTTGTACCATTTCCAACAACGCCTGAAAGTTTCATTGAAAGCCGTCCAAAAGTTTTTGAGTTATCTTGCTAACCAACAGACAAACACACAGACAAACCCCGGCAAAAACATTACCTCCTCCTGGCCTTTCGGCCTGGCGGAGGTAATTAGTCATTACAACAACTAAATTGCATTGAATGCATGTTAGAGTATGGAGGAAATTATGGCAGCACCTTCTTGAATCTTGAATTTGAAAACTAAGACCCTGAAAAATTTGAGGTGTTCTTCTGTGCTGAAATCCACATGAAGCAGGGTTGCTCCTCCACTGACAACCTCTTCCCTTCAGAATGTCTTGGTGCAGGATGGACCTTGGAGTGGAAACCCAGTCTTCACAGATCTGAAGGGGATATGAAAAGGAGGATAGATTTCAAAGTAAAATTAATCATATTTTTAAATCCCCACACCACAGTAGGGTTTAATAATTTAGTTTCTTTTATTTTTTGTTGTTTATATTTTAACTACAAATCAACTTTCAATTTTTGAAAAGGGTATCAATTCATTTCCTGGGAAGATTTGTTACATTTCAGTTTAGTTCTATTGAGTAAAAATGGCTCGCTGTACTGCAGCCTTTATTAATTCTGCCATTTTCATTTTATTGTGATTTATCCTCTTCAAATCTCTCACTTAAGTGCTAGAAGTCCATAATCTCATAAAATAAACCTTTATTCTGCATTTATTCACAGGGCTTAACCAACAGTTAACTACTGTTTTCATAGTTTGTAAAGGAAAACACCATCATGCCTGATAAATTATTAATTTACGACACAAATGTTAAAACAAATGATATTTTACTTACAATCTCAGCCGCTCCAAGTCTCCCTCTGTATTCACGAGTTCATGAATGATCACCAGTCTCTCTGCACTTTCAGTTTCAAGTGTTTGTCAATCGTCGACTTTATGTTCCAACTCAGCGCTGCATGCAGTACAAAACAGTTTATCCCCGCTTTATGAAAAATATTAGGGAACTGTTGAGGACGGTCTCTTCGGTGATTAACTCCGCTCATGTAAACACGGAAGTGCGCCGCAGGGAACTCTTGCCGGATGAGAACCGTTTTAACACCACAGAAGAAAGAACTAGTATATCTGTTAAGCTGTTAGCTGTTAGCTCCGTTAGGGCTCCGGGTGTTTCTAGTTCTTCGCCGCTGTTCCTGGCTCTCTGATCCGGTTTCGACCCGATCAGACTCAGCAGACGTTCAGACGTAAAAGCATTATATTAAAAGATCGATCCATGGATTTTGTGGATCTATCAGCTCAGTCAAATGTGGATCAATCCAGATTGTTGTATCAATCTTTTGAACCCACTCCTACTGTATTTTCCACTTCTGTGTTCATTTAATAGCTCCCCTATGGACGTTCAATAAAGATTTGCCCTCCTAAACTTCCACATTTCCAGGGAGGCTGAAATTTACCAGGGTTATTGGGCTTAATATTATAGCCATAAATCTAAATTTTCAGCCCCAAATCCCAGCGGTTATACCTTTTCCACCTCTGTGTTCATTTAATTTTTTTTTCTAAAACTTATTGCTTGGTTTATAGCTTAATACCTCTGGTTTTTCCTCACTGATAGCGCTTCCTCAGTTCAGTTTTAATGTTTTATATGGTGTTGTTTTTACATGGTTTTATGTGGTAGCTCGATTAGTTGGTGTGTTGTGAGCGTATGTGTGTGGGTGGGTGAGACGATGTTTTGGCTTTTGGTGTATGTTTATTATTTTGTACAGCACTTTGAGCTGCTACATTGTATGAAAAGTGCTTTATAAATAAAGTCTGATTGATAATAGCTCCCCTATTTATCTGCCAAGAACGTGCCGCTAGTCCAGCAAAAGCTAGCGGTACTCAAATACTTTACAAGCAGTTTCATGAAATGGTCAGTCAGAAAGCAACTCATACCGGCTCGGACGTCGCCCGGGTTAACAAGGTCGGGAGTTCCTGGCAGTGGAAGGTGAAGGACAAAGCTACATGGAGGAATCTGATCAGACCTAAATGAAACAGTCATTGTCGCCCCCGACAGACTGCTATGATGATGATGATGGACATTCATTAAAGATTTCCCCTTCTAAGCTTCCACATATCCAGGGAGGCTGAAATTTGGGGATGCACACTCTCATAACCTCAGCAAAGCATGTATCAAATCTGAGGTCAGTCTGACAAATGGTTCAAGAGATATGCAAGGAACAGACTGATACACATGCACAGAATTCTTGCATTTATAGATAGATGAGTGTTTTGATGGAGTTTTTTTTCCCCAATAATCACATGACCAATAGATGCATTTCAGAAGGGTAAAACCAACAAAACACCATTTTACAGTCAATGACCCCTTTAATTATTGCTGACAATTGCAGCAATTAAATAAAAAATAGAAATATTCCTTTTATTCATATTATAACAATAGCTGGATTTACATGGATCTGAATATTCTGTTTAGAATCAGAATAATTCTATCCAACCAGAATAAAAATGCCAAATTGGAAGAAATGTTCAACAACAGTAGGAGAGATGGTATACAATACTGTAACGTTGGGGCCATTTTAAGGGAGCCAGGGATTTCCCAGCATGCTTTGCCAGTTTGAAACGTTACTGTGTGTGTTAAATGTGTTACTTCTGAGTTATACTGCTGTGTCATTATAACTGCATTATAATGACGCAGCAGTGTTTAGCAGGATTAGGGCAAGATGTATCATGTGTGTGTAACCATGATTGAAACGGAGGTCTGGGGGAATGACCTCCACTCCTCTGTGTGCTTAGAAGCAAGTTGGGGGTCGGGGTGTGAAAAATAAATCAGGTTGATCACAGCCATCTGCTCCATTGTCTTTGTGTGAACCCTGCAAACGTCACACTGGTGTCAGGAGTAGGATATGGAGCAAGATGAGGATCCAGGCGGAGGTACAGCGGCCGGAGCGATTCATCGCTCAGCCGGGAACGGAGTATAGAGCTGAGACGCCGGCCCCTGGAGAGCTTCACTGCGATGGACGGAGCAGAGCAAACCAGCCCCGTTTCCCGCCCTTTTCAGGGCAGGACGGGCTGGCGATTCCAGAGCAATTAGGAGCGGCAAACGACCGGGAGATGACGGTCCCATCCATCCAGCAGCGGGCCAAGATTCCCCGCTACAACGGCGAGAACCTGTCAGATGACCGCCTGGCCCAGGTCGAGTTGGCTGCCGCGCTGATCATCGGAGGAAACCACAGTGCTGAGAGCGAGTGGAGGAGGAGCTACGGCAGATTACAGCAGCGCGTGCACGAAGGAAACAGCCGTGGCGACATGAGGAAGGACGGCTTCCGCTGCACAGAGCCAGGGTACATGGCATGGTACCGCCCCGCACACAGCGCACGACAAACTGGCCCCTCGCCGACGCTAAATTAGAGCGAGGTGGCATGGACGGGGAAAAAGCCGCCTCCTGCAGATGCTTCCCCCGGCAGATGACGTCACAGAGGCGCAGGAGCGACGCAGCGGAGCGAGCAGGACGAAGATGCGGCCACTTTCCAGGCGCGGCAAGGGCTGGACGCATGGACGCGGGCCAGCGGCCGCCTGGGAGAACTGGCAGCGGTGGGAGTCGGCCGGAGCAGGCCTGGGACTCCCGCTGCCAGGGAAGGGACTGTGCGTGGTCCTACAGAGGCTGTCAGATGTGTCCATCCGCCCGCTGATGGCCAAACCGGAACCCTACCCCAACCAGATGCTCTGACCGAGACTCAGATGGCCCGTGCATGCCGCTCTGGCACCGGGCTGACTCGCGTTGGATTTCTGAAAGTGGACTTTGAATTTTCTGGGGACAGAAACCAGTCCAGGGGGGGCAGTGTAACGTCGGGGCCATTTTAAGGGAGCCAGGGATTTCCCAGCATGCTTTGCCAGTTTGAAACGTTACTGTGTGTGTTAAATGTGTTACTTCTGAGTTATACTGCTGTGTCATTATAACTGCATTATAATGACGCAGCAGTGTTTAGCAGGATTAGGGCAAGATGTATCATGTGTGTGTAACCATGATTGAAACGGAGGTCTGGGGGAATGACCTCCACTCCTCTGTGTGCTTAGAAGCAAGTTGGGGGTCGGGGTGTGAAAAATAAATCAGGTTGATCACAGCCATCTGCTCCATTGTCTTTGTGTGAACCCTGCAAACGTCACAATACATTGCTCACAATCTGATGAAAAAGGAAAATATTACCAATTTGAATTATTATTCTCAACATTTAGTCTTTCTTTCTCTCTGTCTATGCTTGACAGATGTAGGGGAATTTTAGGTCACATGACAAGTTTCTGAGCGGCATTGGAATGTGGCAGCAGCAAAACAAAACTGTTATGTGGCTCAAAGTTTTTTTTAATGAAAAATGTCACATAGAGAGGTTTGTTCAACATTTCGATGGTCACAGTAATGATTAAAAAAAACAGGTGTTAGAAAAGTTGAATGAACACTGAATCCACAAACCAATGAGAAAATTTTAAAAAATGTTGGCCAAGTTCAAAATGCTATTTAAAAGGATAAAACTCAAACTGGCAAGAGTGGCTCCACATACCAGAAATTTGCACTGTGAATAAATGCTTTGAGCATGAAGACAAAACATTTGATTTAATGTCCATAAACAGTTAAAAGTATAATATATATATAAACAGAACAGAAGGACTTTCATTCAAATTTTGTAAATATTGTCCATGTAACCTCTGCTGTTGTCTTACTTGTCCTAATCTTATATCAGTTTAAACACTGCAAATGTCCAGATACATTTGATCACATTAACAGACAGATCCATCCATCTATCCATCAATCTTCTTCTATCTGGAGTCTATCCCAGTTATCTACTGTGATAAAATTCATAAGAGAAAACCTCATACAGAGTAACATATTCTCATCTAATATTTCAGCTGTTCATTATTCCGTTGAGTTTTTGCCATTTCTTCCATTAGAACACTCAAAAACAAACAATGGTGGAAATGTGAATGATCTACACATCACTGTAGTTCACTGCATCAGCTGTCTTATGGCGTCTGATTTGAGACAACCCCAAAGATAAGGTAATCTCATTGGTATTGGTGGGGAGGAAGAAGTCTCTTTTAACAGAAGCAGACAGGAAGTCCAACGGCCATGTGTGTTATCCATATTCACCTTCGGTTTATTAGTGTGCCAGAATCCTAAGTGCAGGCCAGTTTGCTTAGGTGATGATGCTACTCATAAATCTAATACAGTTAGAAATCTTCAAAAGTTGGAATATTACTGTTTGTTTCTGTCCAAAATAAATACCAGGGTCACGTTATAGCCATGGCAACAGACATAGAGCACCATTTTTGCTGAGTCATATTTGGCTAGTGAGGCATTTGGGTTTTTGCCAATGCTCTTTGGTTAGACGAGACAAAGATTCACCTCTTTAAAATGCATAAGGATAAATGTGCGCACCAGGAAAGCTCTCAGATAATATCAGCTGTGTGGATACAGCACACTACCTATATAGGTCAGACTTCAAGTACCACACCTCCTATCATCCCTGTACCGCTGGAAAAAAAAAAGTTCCTCAAGCATTTTCTCTGAGTAATGCACACAAAATAAGTAGGCCAGAGTTTTGTTGTAATAAATCTGTATTGTCATTTTGATGAGTGTTATTAGAAGTGAAACAGAGATAGGATGGCAATAGCAACAGCATTTTTACAATTCAGCGTGCACCAGGATAGGGTACATTTTTAATAAATGTTATCACATTTTTTTTTCCAAATATAAAGCATGTACAAGCAAAAGAAAAAAACACAAAAAGAACAGAAACAAACACAAAAAATGATGTATGACAGGCCATTACAAGTAATTAAGTGTCCAATGGTGATTGAAGGTCAGTGATGTGAATCCTCACATTAGAAAGGATATAG
The DNA here is from genome assembly GCA_020510985.1 of Pholidichthys leucotaenia. NCBI lineage: Eukaryota > Metazoa > Chordata > Actinopteri > Cichliformes > Pholidichthyidae > Pholidichthys > Pholidichthys leucotaenia. The sequence goes on from CM035841.1 coordinate 340,824,575, forward strand.
TCTGAAAATGGGTCCCAAGATGAGAATTCTCCTTTTTAATATGTTAAATAAAAGGTCCCCAAATCTTAAGAAACTTATAGTGAACATCAGACAGAGTACCGTATAATGGATTTCTTCAACGTACAGACAGGACACCATATCACTCAGCCATGTTTTGAAGTAGGGAGGAGAAACTGCTTCACACTCAGAATAATCCTTGTTGTCATGATCATACCAAACATAATGGCAGTAAGGCAGTCAGGACTTTGCAGTCAGCTATATACAGTGGGGTAAAAAAGTATTTAGTCAGCCACCAATTGTGCAAGTTCTCCCACTTAAAAGATGAGAGAGGTCTCCAATTTTCATCATAGGTATACCTCAACTATGAAAGACAAAATAAGAAAAAAAAAAATCCAGAAAATCACATTGAAGGATTTTTAATGAATTAATTGGTAAATTCCTCGGTAAAATAAGTATTTGATCAATAACGAAAGTTCATCTCAATACTTTGTTATATACCCTTTGTTGGCAATGACAGAGGTCAAACGTTTTCTGTAAGTTTTCACAAGGTTTTCACACACTGTTGCTGGTATTTTGGCCCATTCCTCCATGCAGATCTCCTCTAGAGCAGTGATGTTTTGGGGCTGTCGCTGGGCAACACAGACTTTCAACTTCCTCCAAAGATTTTCTATGGGGTTGAGATCTGGAGACTGGCTAGGCCACTCCAGAACCTTGAAATGCTTCTTACGAAGCCACTCCTTCGTTGCCCGGGCGGTGTGTTTGGGATCATTGTCATGCTGAAAGATCCAGCCACGTTTCATCTTCAATGCCCTTGCTGGTGGAAGGAGGTTTTCACTCAAAATCTCACGATACATGGCCCCATTCATTCTTTCCTTTACACGGATCAGTCATCCTGGTCCCTTTGCAGAAAAACAGCCCCAAAGTATGACCTCAACTATGAGAGACAAAATGAGAAAAAAAAAAATCCAGAAAATCACATTGAAAGATTTGTAATGAATTAATTGGTAAATTCCACAGTAAAATAAGTATTTGGTCACCTACAAACAAGCAAGATTTCTGGCTCTCACAGACCTGTAACTTCTTCTTTAAGAGGCTCCTCTGTCCTCCACTCGTTACCTGTATTAATGGCACCTGTTTGAACTCGTTATCAGTATAAAAGACACCTGTCCACAACCTCAAACAGTCAGACTCCAAACTCCACTATGGCCAAGACCAAAGAGCTGTCAAAGGACACCAGAAACAAAATTGTAGACCTGCACCAGGCTGGGAAGACTGAATCTGCAATAGGTAAGCAGCTTGGTGTGAAGAAATCAACTGTGGGAGCAATTATTAAAAAATGGAAGACATACAAGACCACTGATAATCTCCCTTGATCTGGGGCTCCACGCAAGATCTCACCCCGTGGGGTCAAAATGATCACGAGAACGGTGAGCAAAAATCCTAGAACCACACGGGGGGACCTAGTGAATGACCTGCAGAGAGCTGGGACCAAAGTAACAAAGGCTACCATCAGAAACACACTACGCTGCCAGGGACTCAAATCCTGCAGTGCCAGACGTGTCCCCTTGCTTAAGCCAGTACATGTCCAGGCCCGTCTGAAGTTTGCTAGAGAGCATTTGGATGATCCAGAAGAGGATTGGGAGAATGTCATATGGTCAGATGAAACCAAAATAGAACTTTTTGGTAAAAACTCAACTTGTCGTGTTTGGAGGAGAAAGAACACCATACCTACTGTGAAGCATGGGGGTGGAAACATCATACTTTGGGGCTGTTTTTCTGCAAAGGGACCAGGACGACTGATCCGTGTAAAGGAAAGAATGAATGGGGCCATGTATCATGAGATTTTGAGTGAAAACCTCCTTCCACCAGCAAGGGCATTGAAGATGAAACGTGGCTGGGTCTTTCAGCATAACAATGATCCCAAACACACCACCCGGGCAACGAAGGAGTGGCTTCGTAAGAAGCATTTCAAGGTCCTGGAGTGGCCTAGCCAGTCTCCAGATCTCAACCCCATAGAAAATCTTTGGAGTTGAAAGTCTGTGTTGCCCAGCGACAGTCCCAAAACATCACTGCTCTAGAGGAGATCTGCATGGAGGAATGGGCCAAAATACCAGCAATAGTGTGTGAAAACCTTGTGAAAACTTACAGAAAACGTTTGACCTCTGTCATTGCCAACAAAGGGTATATAACAAAGTATTGAGATGAACTTTTGTTATTGACCAAATACTTATTTTACCAAGGAATTTACCGATTAATTCATTAAAAATCCTTCAATGTGATTTTCTGGATTTTTTTTTTCTTATTTTGTCTCTCATAGTTGAGGTATACCTATGATGAAAATTGGAGACCTCTCTCATCTTTTAAGTTGGAGAACTTGCACAATTGGTCGTTGACTAAATACTTTTTTACCCCACTGTACATAATGCATGGTGATGGAAATGGGGGATAACCAAATTGTATATTGGTTCTGTTATTGGGATTGTTTTGTGTTTTATACTATTTATTTTAGGAACATGGCAGCTCTCTGTTTAATGGACTGTGCTTTTAGTATAGCCGGCAGAATAATCCGTCTTGCCGTGTGGGGGTGGAACGGTAGTCCACCTGTTCCTCCCTAGTTTTAGTTGGTTTTCAGTAAGTGTGATAGATTGTTTAGGTATTTCTGCTTAGTTTTAGTGCATGATTTGGGTTCCAAATTGGGGAGGGTTTTGATTGTATGCATGTGTTGGACCATTTTTTTTGAAGGGGGGGGAAGTGTTATGTTGTTATTAGGATGTATAATTGTGTGACACGGGTGGTGGCTCCACCTTTCCAGTTCCACCACCACCCTGGGTATAAGAGGGCTGTAAGGAGGAGGGTTGGTCTCTTGACCTCCTCTCAGCCTGATGGCAGTGCCTTGTATTATACGAGTGAGTCTACAATAAAGTCGTGTTCAGTTCAACACCCAGTCTCATCCTTGACTCTCGCTTTACCGACATAACAGCCATCACGCCACTATATATATGGGAGAGTTGATGCAAGTGTGAGGGAGTTAGCATGAGAGTTACAACTGAGTGTTCATGTGTGCAGTGTACTATTAAACGTTGTGTAATAAAGTTCAGTTCAAGCAAAGCATCCTCGTCTGTCTTCATTCCAGGTTTGTGGACATAACATTTGGCAACAAGAATTTTGAACCATGGAAGCATGCCTAAGACCCATAAGGCCTTTCCTCGAGTCTCCAGGTGAACTGGACATCCCGTGGCCTCGATGGCTGGATGCGTTTGAGACCTATATTGCAGCGTTGGACCTGGGAAAGCTGGATAAAGTAAGGAAGCAGGCACTACTTGTCCACAACCTGGGCATAGAAGGTCAGAGGATTTTTCACATGCTTGGTCTGACGGACTCGTATGTGGATGCTGTTGAGCTGCTAGCTAGCTACTTTGCTACACCGGACAACATGATAGCATGACAAATTCGATTCTGCCAGAGGCGACAGGGAATTGGTGAGTTCACCCAACAATTCATTGCCGACTTAAGACATTTGGCTAGCATGTGCCGCTTTGGACCATTAGAGGATGAGATGGTGCGGGACCAGTTAGCTGAGCATACGAGTAACCCAAGACTAAGGGCTAAGATGCTAACGATGCCAAACGACATGATGCTAGCTAGCACAATAGAGCTAGCATTCCAGCTTGAGTCAGCAGAGAAGTTAGCATCGGAGCTAGGTGGGCACCAACCACAGAGGCTACCAGGACAGACGACGTTAGCTAACGTGGTGGACATGGAGGAATATGAAGACATTGCAGACGAGTATGAGACGAATGCCGTTAACCAAAGGTCCACTCCAAGAGGCCCTATCTGTGGTAGCTGTGGTTCCCCGACGTGCCATGAGAGAGCTCATTTTTGCCCGGCAAGAGGACAACGTTGTAACAAGTGTGGACGTTATAACCATTTCGCTAAAGTTTGCCGGTCACCGGTGCTGTAGAGCTCACCAAGCAAGCAAAGCCACCCGCCAACGACCACCATCCACGTGGTGAGCCCTGACATCAATGCTTATGCATACAGCATGGTTGAATTAGATGGCATGGCTGTAGCGCTACTGCTCGACACGGCGGCAGTTAGGTCAATGTTAAACTGGGCAACGGTGAAGAAATTTTTCCCCAACCACAAAATAAAGAAGAACCCAGTGGAGCTGTACGGATACGGCAGTCACAGACTCAGTAATGTAGGAACAGTTGAGCTAATGGTCTACTACAAGTCAAAGATTGTGTATGGCTTCACATTCCAAGTGGCGACGCAGAGTGACAACATTATGGGATGTGACCTCTTCTACAGACTGGGCTTCACTATCCGCAACAGCACTGGGTTCGAATGATCCGGTTGCAGCAACTGGGACACGACGGGCATCTACGGCGACGAAGTGGTGTGGGATGAGAAAATTCAGGGTGACACCGATGCCAAACCGACTACCCCGTGCACACAGGAGGAGGGCTGCCCAGGAGGGGGGCAGCAGCCATACTCACTTTAGATCCTTGCCCAGCCGGAGGCCACTGTGGAATCGCAGGAGATGGAGCCCGTGCACTCAGAAAACCTTGTGGCACAACAGCCAGGCACAGATACTGTTTACGACGTGGCACAACAAAGCACATCAGACCTGAGAGAGGAGGAACCAGACTGCTTCAGTACCCATGCTCAACGTCAGTCTATGAGGGTTATGACCAAGCCGATGGGTGAAGAGTCTCCACAACAGCGAACGACACGGGAGAGACTCCGGACACCTTCCGTACCCACGACCAGCTTCAGACCACGGAAACAGCCACGGTCGGGTGAAGGGTCCGCGACAAAAATGGTAATGACAGAACTGTTATGGCACGACGGAGGTCCCAAACTGGACGAGCACGCAGCGCCACAGTGATCGCAGTGGCACATGAGACGCCACTCAGAGGCGCCACTCAGAGTCATGAACTGGGTTCGAGTCCGCACCGACAAGAGACCGGGACAGTGACTGACCAAGTCACAGCTGACGGAACAGCAGACGGCGCTGAGGATCGTGGCAAAACTGGGATCAGCATGCTTTCGACTGACAAACGGTTCGGTTCGGCATGCAAAACAACTATGGCGTGTCCAGGTGGCTGCTCCAGATGGTGAGACTTCGAGGGAGTCAGCTGATGCAGTGTGGGACCCGGGCCCCAATGTTATGAAGATTGGTCCTGGCCCCAGGGGTCTGGCATCTCCAGGGGCACATCTACCTTGGGCCCACTACAAGGCCCCTCTGGCAGAACCACCTTCCCCATGGAAGACTGTTAAAAAAAAGGCAATGACTGGTTAGGTAGGAGTGCAGCTAGGAACAGGTGACAGAATAATCTACCCAGCTGCATCAGGTCCAGCGGTGATCTACCCGCGGACCCTAGTTTGTGGTTCTGAGTGTTCAAGTGTTGAAATGCATAAGTATACCAAATTGGGGAGGGCTAATTTGTATATGTTCTGTGTTTTACAAAGGGGGGTAGGAATGTAGTGTTGGGATTTAGTGCAGGGTACAGCGTGTGACGCAGCCTACAGGTGATCTCATCACGCCACTATATATGGGAAAGTTGGCGCGGGAGTTACAACTGAGTGTTCATGTGTGCAATGTACTATTAAACGTTGTGTAATAAAGTTCAGTTCGAGCACAGCATCCTCGTCCCGTCTTCATTCCAGGTTTGTGGACATAACACATTGATGCTGGAATTAGTTTGAAAATGAGACAGCCACTTAGCGGCAACATTTCTTTTCAGACACATGCTCCCGCAAAGAGGGTTGTTTTCCAGGCAGACATACTTTTCTCAGCTCAACATCAGTGGAACTTTGTATCCACCACTTATTTGGTGCTGGGGGGGCAACTGATGTTGGGATGTGGTCTCTGGGGGAGATCGTGACATTTTCCCAGTCTGGATAGTAAATCTGAGGGTCCTGAAACTAATGTGACCCTGAACCTACTGACTCTGGTTGCCACAACAATCCCCAACTTGGGCTCAAGTTGGGGCTTCCATCAAGAGGATGGACTGCGTTCATGCTGCCGCCCTGCTGACATGGAAGAACCACTGCAGGTGCCAACGCACAACGGCAAGTTGTTAGCATTTTTTGGGACTAATTAAGAAGTAAAATTAGACAATTTTCCAAGGACCCCAGAACATTCTATAAAGGACACCCTGGGATTCACGGGCTACTGGTTGAAAAAACACAGGCTTAGACATCCTGTTGTAGTCAGGTAGGGACTGCCTTAACAGTATCTAATCGGCAAAATTGGCCTTAAATAGTTTGAGGATTGAGTAACTTTTGACTATAATAAACATCATTTTACAAATATGAATGTAGAACAAACATTACCTTCAATTATTTTGCACATTTTTTCTAATGAATATTTCAAACACGAACCTCACTGTGTAACCCACTCTCTGAGGAGCAGATCATATTGGCAGCTCCCTTCTACTTTTTCCTTACCTCATTCTGCAGTCAAGTGAAGCATATAGCTAAGGGAGAGCAGCAGAAATGAGATACAGGCCTGAGCCTGCACATCAGCACTTCTAAGAGCACAATACCTATAGAACTCTCTCCCTCTGCTTAGTGTCCTCAGGACATTGCTCAAGCCTCTCTGCTGCGAGCTATTCAGTTGGGAAACGGTGAAATAGAAACCATTCACTGCGTTACGCTCTATGCATATCCGCTGGAGTTCAGGCCTAGAAAGCTTGTCTTGGGAATGCAAAAAACTTGACAATAACCGATCCTCTGAAATGTCATTTCTCAGCTTCACATTTCTGTGATAACAGAAATCAGCACCAGTAACGTCCCCGTGGGCAAAACCTCAGACGTGTTACCTGTGAGCAGCAACACCTGCCAACAGATGTCTGAATACCTGATACCGACAGCAGTCCTCTACCCAAAGGGACCAATCACCTTCAGCAGCCTGTCACCTTATTATGCTGAATATCCATCCTGCTCAGGAAAGCAAACCATATGCACCAGGAGGAGCTGCGCATCCTTACACATGCTGTCAGAAAGTCTCCTTCTTTGATGTAACTGTAACTTTATATTGAGAATAACAATTCAGTCGTCTTCTTTCTGATTCTTCTGTATTACATTTTACAATGTCAATGATTCACAACTCTGTACAACAATCAATCCAATTTACACAGAACGCTACCCAAATCGTTTTTATTAAATTACATTACAGAACAATTAAAGAATTGCATGTTTAGCAGTATTTACATTGTGCATGTTTGCTACAAAACACGGCACAAATAGTGAAATAACATTTTTTATTTTAAAATATACTAATTGTATTTAATCCACTTTTTATTTAGTGTCAGATTTTTTTCCTCTGGAGTGTCTCAATATAGAGACCTCAGTTATAGTTTACTTTGGGCAGCCTGAAGCCTCCACACCCTTTTAACTTCATGTTCTGTTGTGTCCAACTCCCTGAAAACGTTTGCATCTTTTGTCTGGTTAAACTGCTGCAGCAATCTCTGGAAAACCATCACAGGTACGCTGTAGTTCAGGTGGGGGTAGGTGACCTTAGCAGCCAAGTCCCTTGTGTTGCTAGACACAATACCTGCAAAACAGCAAAAAAAAAAATATTATTATTGTCCCAAAATTTTAAATACAGCAGTGCAGCGTGTGTATGGCTGCAATTTCTCTCGTCAGCTTTCAGTGGTCATCATGTGCCCCCTGCTGTTCAAAATGAGTAAATGGCTTTTGCAGCTGCAGGGTTCCTTACCCAGCAGCTCTCCGGAGCATCTCCTCATCACAGCACCCCCGCTGGTCCCTGCTTGTACTGCACAAGTGGTCTGAAGCATGACAGGCTGATCGCTCCAGCTAATGACTTTGGAGAGGACACCACAGGTCAGGGATGGACCGCAGCACCGACCGAGGCCACCATATCCCACCACGACCACAGATTCACCTGGAGGAGCCAGAGAAACCAAAAGGAACACGAGATTCATTAGTCTACAGAAACAAAGTTTTCCCGCTGGGACTAAATATAATCCACTCTGTGCAAGCCAAGAGTGACGGCAAACCTGGAAAGAAATGATAGGACATTTGAGGAATCACAGCTTCAGGGACGGGGTCTTTAAGCTTGACCAACGCCAGATCATATGGTGAAGTCTCTTTAGTGGAAAATAGAACCTCACCCACAACTTCACAAACTCTAGAAAACAAAAACACATGTCAGCACATCTTGTGTTACTATACAATTAAAACTACTGCTGTCATTTCAGCTGATAAAGTCTCTGTTGTATGGAGTCAGAGATGTCTTAATTTCTGAGTGAGGACTTGCAGATTTTGAACAAAGATAAGAATATTGTGCTGTCAGAAACAACAGTTAAAGGTTATTTAAGTGTTTGTTTTTGGCTTGATTTTAATATTTGGCGTCCTTTTATAAGTTACATGTGATGTTTGCTCAACAACACCAAGAACAAGAGATGGCAGAAAGCATGCCAGTGCTTGTCTGGGTATATAAAAACTTAACTTTAACCAGGAGCTTACATTTCCCCACAGTGCCAACAATGACACCTTCCATGCAAAAGCTTAATAAAGCTCATCTCTACTGAACTAGATGAGCTAAAAAAAAAATGGCCATAATATTTTTTTCTGTAAAATCTAAATTGCATGGGTGTAAAGAATTAATGATTCCATTGGCTACGGCAAGTTGTCCAGGTCCTGAAGCAGCAAAGAAGCTCAAGACCATCACACTACCATCACCATGTTTGACTGTTGGTATGAGGTTCTTTTTATGAATGCTGTGTTAGTTTTACGCCAGATATATTGGGATGCACACCTTCCAAAAAGTTAAACTTTTGTCTCGTCAGTCTACAGAATATTTTCCCAAAAGTCTTGGGGATCATCAAGATGTTTTTTTGGTAAATGAGAGACAAGCCTTTGTGTTCTTTTCAGTCAGCGGTGGTTTTTGCCTCTCCCATGGATGCCATTTTTGCCCAGTCTCTTTCTTACTGAATCATGGACCAGTGTCCAAACTGAAGCAAGTGAGGTGTGCAGTTCTTTAGATGTTCTTCTAGGTTTTTGTTTCTCTGTTCTTGAATTTCTTTAGATTGTGGTATGATGTGCTGCGTTTTGAGATCTTTTAGCCTACTTGACTTAGACAGGTTCTAATTAAGTGATTTCTTGATTCAGCAGGTCTGGCAATAATCAGGCCTGAGTGTGACTAGTGAAACTGAACTCAGCTTTCCAAAGAGAATGTGGTTAATTACAGTTAAATCATGATTTAACAAGGAGGGCAATTACTTTTTTGACATAGGGCCAGGTAGGCTTGGAAAGCTTTTTTTTCCCTTAATAAATCAAATCATCATTTAAAACTACATTCTGTATTTACTTGGGTTACCTCTGTCTAATATTAAAATTTGTTTGATGATCTGAAACATTTAAGTATAACAAATATGAAAAAAATATAAGAAATCAGGAAGAGAGCCACTACTTTTTCACAGCACTGTATAGATGCCAATCAATTATTAGCATAAATGTATACAGTACTGAGATGCAGTTCAATAAGGACATGAAGTGAAAACAGTCATTATTTAGAGGGTTTACAAGGCAGGAAAAACATCAATATGCTCTCAAGTACAATGTTTACAGTAGAGAGCATCATTCTATAGGGTTAGATCCACATTTCTTCCTGCTGTAAACAGAGGTAAAGATTTGAGCACTTTGTCTAACTGAATTCTTTCCTCCAGGAATCAAATCCCTGTTTGTGTGCCGTAGGAGTGGGGGTAGGGAGCTGACACAGAGTCATATCGCAATACTTTGCTGCTGTGATACTGTATTGATTCTGAAACACCAGCACTGCCATACTTTTATGTTGCAAACACAGACAACTTTTTGGAGCCAGAGTAACAAAAACCACTTGGCTCTTTGGTCCACTCGATGCCAAGTTCTTACTGTCTGGTGAGGTCAGCACAGCGACGATATGACTGGTGAGCCAAAATTGCAACATATGATGTGAAAATACTCAATGTATTGCAAAAACTGTGATAACTTTGTATTGTTGCCCAAATACTGGGGTGGGGCCTTTGTTGATTCCCACCTCTAGTGTGCAGAGAGGGTGCACATACTAGCTCACACTTCGAGGGATATAAAGAAAATGTGAATGTTCTGTCACCTGCCCCTGTGATGAAACTTCAGGGCGACTGCAGACTTCCCGCTGACAACATGCCGGCAAGTCACAACCAGCTGAGAAGAGACAACGACCCCCGAGCCCCAGAAGTGTCCACTGTCCACAAAACACACAGTGGGGTGTTTAATAGCTTTTGACCCCTGGGCTGTGGCGGACATGCAGAGGCCAGACTCTTCTGGTGTGAGCCCAACACCTCTGAGCCCACCTCCAGCACGCATGCAGCGTGTGACGGTCTTGAAAATCGCGTGGACGGAGCAGACCAGAGTGAGACCTACCCACTCGTTTGCCTTCCACCCAAATGGTGACACAATCACGCCAGTGAGATACACAGTATCTGCGCCCTTCACCACAAACAACCCTCCACCTTCTGTGCCAGGTAAGCAGCGTGCATCTGTGAGGATGACTGTGTTGTCCTCTCCTGCAAGGTTACTGATGATGCCTCTGCTGAGGGTGCCGCTGAACAGGTCCAAGCAGAGGGACCCAAAAGGGGAGCCACATGCAACAACGGGGCAGCCTTTCTGCAGAGAGGAGCTGCTGAGCCAGGGGATGCTTCCTGAATCTGGGCCGCTGTGGTGGACAGCTACATCTGATCTGAGTATGGCAAACCAGCTGAGAAACTGGGCATCTCTGAGGAGCACCTGATCTTCTTCATCTGCATGGAAACGCCACTGGTCAGCATCCTGGAACACCGTCCTGAACGCCTGTTTGAGCTCTGTGCAGTTCACCAGCATCAGCAGCTCCGCGCCAGCCTCACTCTGAAGCACTGACTGCTTCCTGCTGGTGTTTAAACGATGCCGGGTGTGATAGCTGACGTGGATTTTAAGTTTGTCGCTGAAGCTGTGAGACGGCAGGAAGCCGTGCTCCAACCCGGGGGGATCTGCGTCGGTCAGGAAGCGAGAAAACGGGAGTCCGGTGCATATTATGGTTCCGGTTGGAGGGTGGACGATAACTCCGCTGAAGCTGGCTGCTTTCCCTGATGAAAACACATCTGAGACGCTGACAACACAACAACACCTCTCCACTCCAGCCAGCTCCATGTTTCTCCACAGCTTCCGGGTTGTGGCTCATTGAGTCACGTGATTGGCCAGCGCGCAAAGAGCGCCTACAAACAGCCAATGAGAAACAAGATGTGTACTATTTTTTTTTTTTTTATCATTCCCATCAAGAGAGTGTTTCAATATAATTATATTGGAACATTTGAAAAATAAACACAAAAAGGGCAAACGAGAAAAAAAGCTTAAATATTCTCATTATTTTTAGAGACAGTATTAAAGAGTTTAGGTTCAAATACTCAATTATCACAAAATTGTACCAATTGTGGTCTATATTAATCATATATCCCATAACCTACATATGTATAAGCATGTGAGAATGTTTGGTGATTACATATGTAAAGCGACTTCACACCTCAGAACAGGACAAAAGGTCTCAATTGCCAGTGAAGATCAAAGAGCATCCGAGGCACTGCGGTGGAGACCAGATAGGTCGCCCTGACCTCCCAGGGCCAGGTGGAGGAGTACCAAGACAAAGGAGGGGGATTAAGATAATGAGGGATGTCAGCTTTGATATGCATGTCTTTTGTTATGTGTGAGTATAAGTATGTAGAGCCGAATGTGTTCGATCTCTTACTTCTTCTGCTGCTGCACTAGATGAGACTTGTTAGAGGAGCGAAGCTGATAATAAACTTTGGTTTATAAGTCACATCGCCTCGTTATTCCAAGCTCTTCTACACCAATGAGTTTTTAGAAGTGTCCATAAAAGGACATTGATCGTACTTCACTGAGAAGTGTCTGTGTATCATAGTTTGTAATCACGTAATTCGGTTGTATTCGGAATTACTTTTCATTTCGGTGATTTGAAAATTAGTTAATTTTTTTTCTCATTCTATATTAACCTTTTCTTCCCAGAGCTAAATGTAAATTATTATTATTTAATTGAAATCAGAGTTGAAATCAATGTTCTGTTGTGGTTCAGTCAATATTTAAGTACCTCCACTGCTAGACGGATTTGGACGAACTTTTCACCACAGGTGGCCTTTGGACTATGGATGAACTCATTAGATTTTGGAGGTGATCCGAGAGTGCATACCTCTTCTAAGGTGGATGGAGGGATGGACAGACGGCCAGAGAGAGGGAAGGAAAGATAGCCTCTAATTTATTATTGCAATCTATTATTGCGTTATAGGATTTAGAATGTATTAGAGGGGATGTGTGGATAGTATATGTTGTGGGACACATATGTGGGTTTCATATGCTTCACATGTATATTACTGTATGCTTATTGTATGCTTCACGTCTCAGAGGAACAAAAGGACTGAACCTCCTAGGAGATAACAGGAGGATGTGAAATGTGGCCTTTTGTATGCAAAGAGATGACCTTGAGGGATTTCCTGACCACCAGTGCCTTTAGGTGGAGGTGAGAAGACCTGGAAGAAGACGCATTGTGACTTGGGATTAAAAGACAATGTGACTGTGTGCTTTGATGTCCTGGGGTATAAAAGGGACAGATGTTGGGGGATTCTTTCTCTTTCTGCTTTTTGATGATGTTGGAGAATGTGAATAAACCTGACTTGTGAGATGAACTCAGCCTCGTCATTCCTACATTCTCCACACTGGTGACCCTAAGACGTATAATGATTGAAAGAAATTCCTCCGAGCCAGACTCGTCAGGAGCCAGCCAAGCGAATGCAGCCACAGCCCAGCTACCGGACTTCTGGCAGAGCAATCCGCGCTCCTGGTTTAACGTGGTTGAAGCGCAGTTCAACCTCTGGAGGATTTCGGTAGACGCCGCAAAGTTCTACCATGTGGTTGCAAAACTGGACAACCACACAGCCCAGCATGTGGAGAGCCTGATCAACCAGCTGCCGGACAGCAACAAGTACGGCGCGTTGAAGGCTGCACTCATCCGGCACTTCACCCCCTTGGTGGAGGAGCGAGCAGAGGGGCTCCTGGCGCTGACTGAGTTTGAAAGCGACAGGCCTGTGGACCTGATGGAGAAGCTGTTGAGGTTGAAAGACTCTGACAATGATCACTTCATCTTCACCCACCTCTTCCTCAGGACCCTACCGTCAGCGGTGAGAGTGACCCTGGCCAGTTCGCCACTGTTGGCCCAACGAAACTACCACGAGCTGGGCCAGGAGGCACAGCGACTCCTCAACACCACCAAACGGCATGCGGCCACGGCCACGGCTGCGGAGCTCCGCACAACGTCCAGAGATGGCAGGGGGCCAGAGGCAGCAGTACCAGACTCACCGACGACGGTGACGGCAGGGGCCAAGAAATACGGAACAGATGACGTCCTCTGTTTCTACCATCGCCGCTTCACAGAGAGGGCACGCAAATGTATACCACCGTGCCATTTTCAAGCGCTCGGGAAACGCCAAGACCGGGGGTCGGTAGCAGCTGCGGCCCTCGGGGAGGAGAACAAGCTGCTCTACTTGAAGGATGCGCGCTCGGGGAGGCACTTCCTCGTGGACACAGGCTCCCAGATGAGCTTCATCACGCCTTCCCCCGCTGACCGGCTGGTGCCTTCCAGTGGTCCCGGGGTGTCAGCAGCAAACGGCTCGGCGATTAAGACCTTTGGTGAGAGGACTCTGCTTCTGTCCCTACACGGCCGTACATTTGAGTGGACTTTTGTCATAGCTGCAATCAATTTCAATATGTTGGGGGCTGATTTTTTGTGCTCACATGGTTTGTTGGTTGATCTTGCTAACAGGCGCCTGGTTAATGCACTCTCTTTTTATTCTATTCCCTGTACAGCTCGAGTGGCCCCGCCAACAGCACAAGCCAACGTCACAGCTGCAAGTGGTAAGTTCCACACACTGCTCACTCAGTTCCCAGCACTCACGGTCCCAACGTTTTCGGCGACTGTGGCTAAACATGGGGTGGAACATTTTATTACTACCACCGGACCGCCCGTTTTTGCAAAAGCCCGGCGCTTGGATTCAGCTAAACTGACCATAGCGCGCGAGGAGTTCGCCAACCTGGAAAAGTTGGGCATCATCAGGCGTTCGAAAAGCCCATGGGCTTCACCGCTTCACATGGTCCCGAAAGTTGATGGCTCGTGGCAACCTTGCGGCGATTTCCGCAGGTTGAACAACGCTACAGCGCACGACTGCTACCCAATCGCGCATATCCAGGATTTTTCAGTTCATTTGGCGGGGGCGCGCGTTTTTTCTAAGATAGACTTGGTACGCGGTTACCACCAGGTCCCAGTGCGCGCTGAGGACGTACCCAAAACAGCGGTAATAACTCCGTTCAGGCTATTCGAGTTTTTGCGCATGCCATTTGGGCTTAAAGGCGCGGCGCAGATGTTCCAACGCATGATGGACGCGGTGTTGCGCGATCTCCCCTTCGTGTTCGTCTACCTGGACGACATATTGGTAGCCAGCGCGTCCGAAGACGAACACGAAAACCACCTCACGGCAGTTTTCCGGAGGTTGGCAGAGCACGGGTTAATAATCAACCCAGCGAAGTGTCAGTTCGGGGTGATGCAGATTGATTTTTTGGGGCATCGCGTCTCTCCAGAAGGAGCGGTTCCTCTGCCTGGCAAAGTGGGCGCAGTAACAAATTTTCCCCAGCCACAAACGGTCAAAGCATTACAGGAGTTTTTGGGAATGGTGAATTTTTATAACCGTTTCCTCCCCCGCGCAGCGCAGCTCATGCAACCATTGTATGCTGCACTAAAAAAACAAAATCCCACAAATAAAATCGAATGGTCTCCAGAGCGAGAGCGTGCATTCTCTGAAGTCAAAACAGCCCTGGCAAACGCTGTGTTGTTAGCACATCCAGTCCCAGCGGCCCGCATGGCGCTCACTACTGACGCATCAGATGTGGCCATAGGGGCGGTCGTGGAACAGTATGTAGCCGGAGCCTGGCAACCGCTCGCCTTTTTCAGCAGGACCTTGCGCGATAGTGAACGAAAATACAGCGCATTCGACAGGGAGTTGTTAGCTCTCCACTTGGCCATTCGCCACTTCCAGTTCTGGCTGGAGGGACGCCGTTTCACCGCGTTCGTTGACCACAAGCCGCTGACTTTCGCGATGGCCAATTTTTCAGAACCTTGGTCGGGCCAGCAGCAGAGACAGCTGGCCGCGATCTTGGAGTTTACTACCGATATCCAGCATGTGGCGGGTAAACTTAATGTAGTGGCAGACTGCTGCTCACGCACCGTGGTGGCTCCAGCCCGCGTAGGGGTAGATTTTGCAGCCATGGCCGTGGATAAGATAAGATAAGATAAGATAAGCCTTTATTAGTCCCACAATGGGGAAATTCCAGGATTGCAACAGCACAGGGACAGCAACACTCAGAGCAACAATCAGAAGGCAAGAAAAAACAACATCTAGCAAACATATGTCCATATTACTATAAATGTATATATATAGACACACAGTGCAGAGCATTATGGCTGGTGGATGTGCAGCAGAAAGTCTAAGCTCTCTCTCTGCGGATGCAGCGGGCCAGCTGGAAGTCTTTGGGCATGATGGTGACCCCCTTAGCGAAGAAGAGACCACCAGGTGGGTCTCGCTGGTCTCCTGCAGAGCCATGACGGCGAAACTCAGGAAACGCAGGACGGTCTTGAAGTCCTGAGCGATCTCCCTCACCAGGCGCTGGACGGGCAGCTTACGGATGAGCAGCTCCGTGGATTTCTGGTAGCGACGGATCTCTCTCAGAGCCACGGACCTGTGACGGCGAGGCCTCTTCACTCTGCCGGTGGCCAGAGCGCCTCTCCGAGCAGCCCTGGTGGCTAGCTGTCTCCTGGGGGGCTTCTTCCTCCAGTAGATTTTACGGGCGGTCTGCTTGGTTCTTGCCATCGCTCTTTATTATTCTGTCTTATATTTCTTTCACGCCGCCTAAACTCCAGCCCGGCACCCGCTTCGTTTTCGCTACAGCTCCCGGTATGTCGAGTTTCCCATTAGCACTGGGCGGCGGCCAAGTGCTAGCTAGCACTAGCTCCTCCCCGCTGTAACGTCTCCCGCTGCAAACCGTGGCTCCGTCCGCCGACCCGGGAGACCCCCGGGGCGATCCGTGCGTCCATGATATATATACAGAGTGAAAGGTGTAGAAAGAAGAAGGAAGATAAAAAAAAAAGAGGCTGTTGCAACAGGCAGCCGACTCGTGTGGCGCCGCCGGTCCGGCAGAGCCGGAACCGGAAAGATCGGGTTAACCGATCGGGTTAGCGACGCAGAAGTGCGCACAGCCCCAGTCCGTGTAGGGATAGATTATGCAGCCATGGCCGCGGATCAGGATAGCGACGCAGACGTGCGCGCGCTCCACTCTGGACCAATAGGGTTAAGGCTGGAGAACAGGGTGCTGCAAGACGGTATGCCCCCCCTAATCTGCGATGTCTCCACTGGGCGACCACGTCCTGTGGTACCGGCCGCGTGGCGCCGCCGCATTTTTGACTCGATCCATTCTCTGGCGCACCCGGGAGTGCGCGCGTCGGTCAAAATGGTGGGAGAGAAATTTGTATGGCTGAGCCTGCGCAAACACGTTAGAGAGTGGGCGGCAGCATGCGTGGCTTGTCAACGAGCCAAGGTACACAGACACACGAGAGCTCCCTTGGAGCTGTTTCACATTCCGGCTAAGAGGTTTGATCATGTTCACGTGGACCTCGTAGGCCCCCTCCCGCCCTCACAGGGGTGCACACATCTTCTGACAATGGTTGACTGCACCACGCGCTGGCCGGAAGTGGTCCCACTGTCGTCAACCACAGCCGAGGAGATGGCGCGGGCGTTTTTAACAGCATGGGTAGCGCGTTTTGGAGTCCCGTCGGACATTACATCCGACAGAGGCCCTCAATTTGTTTCCGAACTTTGGTCAGCGATGGCCCGCAGCCTGGGGGCAACGATCCACCGCACGACTGCGTACAATCCGCAGGCTAACGGGTTATGCGAACGTTTTCACAGGTCATTGAAGGCGGCCCTCAGAGCGTCGCTTACGGATGCAAATTGGGTGGACAGGCTACCATGGGTTTTATTGGGGTTGTGTTCTGCACCTAAAGAGGATTTAGAAGCCTCCCCAGCTGAGCTAGTTTTCGCACAGCCACTTCAGCTGCCCGGGGAATTTCTCCCAGATAATCCGGCGCCAGAGTGCTCCCCAGCTCAGCGGTTACAGAGTAGCACGGACGCGAGCACGCTACCTGGCCCCGTTCACCACAGTTTTCCGCGCATTTTTGTGCCTAAGGCTTTAAAAAATGCGGAGTTTGTTTTTGTCAGACATGATGCCCATCGCCCACCGTTACGGCCACCTTATGATGGACCATAAAGAGTGCTGGAAACAGGGGATAAGCATTTTTTGCTAGATTTGGGGGGCAGAAAAGAAATGATTGGCATAAACAGGCTCAAACCCGCTTGTTTGGTGGCTGACGAAGGTGTGCAGTTGGCTAAGGCTCCTTGGCGCGGCAGACCCCCTAGAGAGCATTCCCCAGAACACCCACAGAGATTGACTAACAGTTCTCATCCTCAGACAGCAGCTCCCCAGCAGGAGGGCGCCGCGGAGGTGGTAAAGCCTGCTTACAGCAAATAAGGGAGAAGACTGAGGCCCAAGCAGCATGTGGACTGATGTGTAGTGATTTTATTATGACATGCAAACTGTTATTACGTTGTTCCATCTTAGACGTTTGGGGGGGGGGGGGGGTCATGTGGGACACATATGTGGGTTTCATATGCTTCACATGTATATCACTGTATGCTTATTGTATGCTTCACGTCTCAGAGGAACAAAAGGACTGAACCTCCTAGAAGATAACAGGAGGATGTGAAATGTGGCCTTTTGTATGCAAAGAGATGACCTTGAGGGATTTCCTGACCGCCAGTGCCTTTAGGTGGAGGTGAGAAGACCTGGAAGAAGACGCATTGTGACTTGGGATTAAAAGACAATGTGACTGTGTGCTTTGATGTCCTGGGGTATAAAAGGGACAGATGTTGGGGGATTCTTTCTCTTTCTGCTTTTTGATGATGTTGGAGAATGTGAATAAACCTGACTTGTGAGATGAACTCAGCCTCGTCATTCCTACATTCTCCACAATGTACTTGATTTTTCTCTGACACGTTCGAGAGAAAAAAATAATAATTTAGCAAGATTAAAGACACAAATACATAAGAAATAAAACCTCCAAATTTATGTGAATAAGGACCCAATTTTATTGCAAAATGGTGCAAGTGAAATAATGGTAAATTTATTAGGAAAAAGAAAATAGAAAATTTATGAGAGAAGTTGCATTTTTATGAAAAAAGTCACCTTTTGAGCTCATACTTTCTTACTCAAAAGCTGACTTAAAATTTCTCTTTTTTGGATACTGCTCGTACTTATACTTGAGTAATTATTAATATCAAGCAATGCTACTTTTACATGAGTACAATTCCTGTCTATTTTACCCAATTTTTTTTAAAAGAGACTCAAATAATAGCCAATATCTATTATAAATCATTTCAAAGTACAAGTTAATTTAACATGTTTTGCTTTATAAAAATGAAAACATCCTTATAATAAAAAATAAGCAGCTTTGCCATCTTGCATTTTTTGTCTTTACATTATATTAAACATACCAGAAGTATTTACTTATTATTATTACAATTATTATTAGATGCTGGTATTATTGTTATATTATTTCTATTGCATAATCTAATTATAAGATACATTATATATTATGGTATTGTATAATGAATGTAATTATGGGATGGATAATGACTACAATGATATAATTTACTGGGTATGGAGAAGGGGTAGGACTATATAAGTGTTGGCTTCTTCCCACTCCTTTTGAACAAGGCATTTTTTATGTTTTTTTTTTTATTTTGATTCCTTGTTTTTAATTTTTTTTGTCTTGATGTTCAAATAAATCAATAATTAATAAATAAATACATTCATAATAGTCACACACAGTATTGTTTGCATATCCTTTAAAATAAAACCAAATATTTTCTTGCTCGGCCTTGCAGAATTTACATTTTCCATCTAGATTCACAGAGCTTGAGATGTACTGTACACTTTTGATGGATTTACAGTAGCCACGTGTTATATCTGAATAACATGAGATGAGAGCCTCTCTCTGCTGAACACCGAACTCCCTTTATTCATGTGTACAACACAATACACCGCTCATCTCTGGGTCTTTGGCACCTCTCAGACGAGGCTGCAATTGTTTTAGCAGAACTCTCAGTCTTAATTCTTGGCTGTGTTTACTTGTCCTATTTTTAACACTGGTTTTATTGACAATTTTAACTTATTTTGGAACCGCCCATCACTTATGAGGCCTGATGGCATCCACCCAAATAGACTTGGTGCACGTGTTTTAAGAGACAATCTTTTCTATTCCATTTGGTGTTTTTTGGTACAGTGACTGGGACCTGGCGTGTTTACCAGCTCTGAAGTTTCTGGGTTTGCCAAACTGCCCTTTTTTGGTTCTGTTCCCACGTATTGTATCAATCCCATTAATTCAGGCGGTCTTTACCGTTTGGATCAGCCTTTGATTTATAATTCTACAGAGACTGAGTCTGTCTCCTGTTGCCCTAAATATTGTAACCCAGGACAAATACAACACAACCTAAAAAAACACTTGCACTTCTGCAGCTCCTCCTCATCCCCCACCCTTCAACTTTGCCCCTGTCTCCTCCCTTAGAGAACCTTTTTCTGCTCCCTTTAAAGTTAATAAAAAGTTAAAAAAAAAAATAGAATGCATAAACTTCCCAGATTGATTAAACAAAATGTTGGGAAAATTCTAATCCAGCCTCAAGTCCCTAAAATTAATAATTTGGCCTCTGTTCCTCCCCAAAGTTTAAAAATTAAATGTGGCTTATTAAACATTAGGTCTCTATCTTCTAAGTCTCTTCTGGTCCATGATCTATTAATCGATCACCAGATCGATCTACTATCTCTCACAGAGACCTGGCTCGGGCTTGATGATTATGTTGGTCTGAATGAATCAACTCCTTCTGGGTATTTAAACTGTCATAACCCCAGAGGTTCTGGTGGTGGTGGTGGAGTGGCGGCAATTTTCCATTCTAAATTATTAGTTAATGTTAAGCATAAATTATGTTTTAATTCCTTTGAAGGTTTGGTCCTCAGTGTGGGGCCTGTTGGCAGGCTTGAACCCAGTTCTCTTTGCCATAGTTTATCGTCCTCCCACGGCCTATTCAGAGCTTCTATCGGAATTTGCCAAATTTTTAGCTGATTTAGTGCTGACAACTGATAGAATAATTATTGTAGGGGACTTCAATATACATGATGATGTTGAGAGTGACTGTCTTAATAAGGCATTCAATTCAATTTTAGACTCAATGGGGTTTTCCCAAAAAGTAAAAAAATCCTACCCATTATTTCCACCATACATTGGACCTTGTTTTGACTTATGGTATAGATATCGAAAATCTGGTAGTGTCACCTCATAATCCTGTACTGTCTGAGCATTATCTGTTAATTTTTGATTTCATTATCTCTGATCACTTATTTCCTAAAGAAAAATACTACTACAGCAGATGTCTTTCTGATGACGTTGTTGCTAAATTTTTGCAGATTTGTCTCCTCTAGGCCATGGGTCAACACAACAGAAACACCAGAAATAAATGATGGAGCTCCATTCATGACTGATAACATGGTTGATGGTGTTACTGCCTCTCTGCATCAGACTCTAGATTTGGTAGCCCCTTTAAAAACAAAAGTCTAACCAGAGATTTCTTACCCCTTGGTTTAACTCAGAAACTTGTGGCTTAAAACAGAAAACTTGTCAATTGGAAAGGAAATGGCGTTCAACTAATTCAGATGAATTCTACTTGGCGTGGAGAAATCATTTCTTAATCTATAAAAAATCTCTTAGAAAAGCTAGATCAATCTATTATTCTGCATTAATAGAAGCAAACAAGAACAACCCCAGGTTTCTCTTCAACACTATAGCCAGGCTTACAAAGAGCCAGGACTCGGTCAATCCTCGCATCCCCCCTGAGCTTTCTAGTGAGGACTTTCTGAACTATTTCAATCTTAAAATTTTATCTATTAGAGATGAAATCAGTCAGATTCTTCCTACCGTAAACTCTAGTACATTAGCTACTGCAACTCCCTCAATTGATATCTGCTTAGATAAGTTTACTCCAATCGACCTCTTAAGAGTTGGATAAAATAATTTCTTCATCTAAGCCTTCATCTTGCCTTCTGGACCCTATTCCTTCCAGGTTATTTAAAATTATCTTCCCAATTGTGCCCTTCAGAGGTAAAGTGGGCTATCCCACAAAACCATTATTTTGAGAAAATGAGCTCTAAAGTTGAAATATTCTCAAAAAATCAGTGTGCCTATATCATTAAAAAGTTACCCCCTATAATTACCTTCAAGGTGTGAATAAATAAATATGAAAATATATTTAAATCACATATTCACAACAATAAGAGAGTAGGGGTTAAAAATGTGGGATAGCCCACTTTACCTCTGAAGGGCACAATTATTGGTAGCCGTATTCTTCTTATCATTAATTCTTCTTTAACTCTGGGTTACGTTCCTCTGGCTTTTAAAACTGCTGTAATTAAACCCTTACTTAAAAAACCGATGCTCGATCCTGGAGTTTTGGCCAATTATTGACCAATCTCTAATTTGCCTTTCATTTCAAAAATCTTGGAAAGAGTTGTTGCTGTGCAATTATCTGACCATTTGCAGGGAGTTGGTTTGTTTGAGGTGTTTCAATCTGGGTTCAGAGCTCATCACAGCACTGAAACTGCCTTCGTGAAGGTCTCTAATGACCTCCTGACTGCATCTGATAATGGACTTGTCTCTGTTCTTGTTCTTTTAGATCTCAGTGCAGCCTTAGACACTCTCGATCATGCCATTCTACTTGATAGATTGGAACACTTTGTTGGACTCAGTGGAACTCCGTTGCAGCAGTTTAGATATTATTTGTCTGATAGATTTCAGTTTGTCCATGTCAATTCAGGTTCAGGTTCAGGTTACTTTATTTGTACCCGTAGATAGATTTGTTTTGCAGTCAGGTGACATCCGTATTTATAATGATGGATTTTCTTCCAGCTCTAAGCTCAGTCATGGAGTTCCACAGGGATCTGTGTTGGGCCCTACTCTTTTTAGTCTATATATGCTCCCGTTGGGCAATATCATCAGAAAGCACTGTATACATTTTCACTGTTACGCAGACGACACACAACCATACCTGTCACTGAAGCACGATGATTGTGATCAGTTGGCCAAGTTAGATGCCTGTCTTAAGGACATCAAAGCTTGGATGACTTGTAATTTTTTACTGTTAAACTCTGATAAGACTGAAGTCATTTTTGTTGGCCCTAAACATCTTAGAAATTCCTTTTCAGATTATGCCCTTAATTTAGATGCTGCCACTCTCACTCTGAACAGTTGTGTGAAGAACCTTGGGAGTTATTTTTGATCAGGATTTGTCCTTTAATTCACATATTAAAACTGTTTTTAGGACTGCCTTCTATCATCTGCGCAATATTGCCAAGATCAGGAGCATCTTGTCTCTGAGTGGTGCTGAGAAACTGATTCACGCCTTTGTCAGCTCTCGTTTGGATTATTGTAATTCGCTGTTGTCTGGTTGTCCTAAAGTATCTTTAAAAAATCTTCAGTTGATTCAAAATGCTGCTGCTAGAGTTTTAACTGGTTCTAGAAAAAGAGATCATATTTCCCCGGTTCTGTCCTCCCTTCATTGGCTTCCCATAGAATTTAGAATCAAGTTTAAAATCCTTCTTCTTACTTTCAAAGCTTTTAACAATCTGGCCCCCCAATATATAAAAGATCTGATATTACCTTACCATCCTAATAGAGCTTTATGCTCCCAAAATGCTGGTTTACTTGTGGTGCCCAGAATCTCCAAAAGTACAGTGGGAGGCAGAGCCTTCTGCTACCAAGCCCCTTCTCTCTGGAACCAGTTACCACTCTGGGTCCAGGAATCAGACTCGGTCTCTGTTTTTAAGAACAGGGTAAAATCCTTCCTTTTTAATATAGCTTATGTTTAAGGAGGGTTTTTGTGTCTCTTAACCCCACTCTTGTTCTATTGTTATCTGATCCATACTGCTGGTTGACCTCCAATAATGTACTGGGCATCTTACTGCTATGTTCTTTATGTCTGTCTTCTCCATCCTCCCTATCCCCTCCTCCCCAGCTAGTCGCAGCAGACAACTGCCCCTCTCTGAGTCTGGTTCTGCTAGAGGTTTCTTCCTTCCAAATGGGAGTTTTTCCTCTCCACTGTCGCTTAGTGCTTGCTCATAGGGGATCGTCTGATTGCTGGGTCTTTCTGTGACTGTGTAGTTTTTGGGGTTTTTTTTCTGCACTGTGGCGCCACGAGACAGCTTTTGTTGTGATGTGGCGCATTATAAATAAAGCTGAATTGAACTGAATATACACTCCAGCCGTAGCCCACCTGATGTCATAGCCCCAACCCCTTAGCTGGGCTATGGCAAGCCCCAAGACCAACTCTCATATGTAACACCCCCCCTTTCCCCACAGAAAAATGTCAAACATGCCAATTGAACCCTCCCAAAATCGTAGGTCAACTGATACACTAACAACAAAATCAAATGTACAGAAATTAATAAACCTATCCACTCGCACAACCTACACTAGAGGGGCCAGGTAGACTGCCGGTGCCCCCTGCACGGCCAGGTTGGTTATTCTGCTGCCTTAGATACCAGTCCAAACTAAAATAATAGCCATGCTCCTTAAAAAAAAAATTAATCCCAGAACAGTTTCTATACACAACCAAATTAAACAAACCGTGTTGGGCATTACCAATTACTATTTCCAATTTTCCTCACATTTTCAGTTCAAACCAAAATTTCAAAATATCCTCCTCTTCTTCTTTTTTTTTTTTTTTTTATATGTATATACATGTAACACTAACCAGTCCAAATCAGGCCAACCAAGTGGGCGTCTGGGTAGACTGCCAGAACACCCTGCCATGTTGGAGCAGATTATTCCACCGCTTAGTCCCAACAGGCATCAAATATTGCCGTCCTCAACACATAGTCCTCCAGCTACCTGGGCCTCTGATGAACCCTAGCCGGGCGTCCCTTAGGAGGGGACTCTGCACCAGGCACCGTCGGCCTCGCCTGGGAGCCCTCACCATTCCAGTCCCACCAGTCCCAGCTCACATTAGACTGCCACGTTGTAGCTCCAGTCCTCTGCTCCGGTGGTGACTTCCTAAGCCTGCTGGAGTGCCACCTCTACCCGTCCACAAGCTCAAACGTGTCTTGGCCCCGCTGCCTCACGATCCACAGGGGCCCTGTCCATAGTGGTTGTAGCTTATGGGTGCGGTTAGGGTGTCTAATCCACACCCAGTCCAACACCTTCAGTCCGTGGGCCCTCGCTCTGTGCTTCCTGTCAAACCAACGTTTCATTTTACATTGCTGCTCGGTGACACGGTCCCGTATAGAGTCTGCACTTCTTGGGGAGCGAGTCGTGGGTGGCCCCAGACGATCCACAGGCAGGAGCATTTCACACCCCAGCATTAGAGCCGCTGGCGAACAGCCTGTTGTGGTGTGGACTGTAGCCTTGTAGTGGAGCAGCGTGCTCTGTAGGGTGTCCGGAAATGCAAAGCCATCCACCAAATGAGCTCTCAGACCATTCGTCAGCGTTTTGTTAAACCGCTCGACGCCCCCGTTGGCCTGGGGATGGTATAACGTGGTCTTGACGTGTTCCACACCCTTGCTGCTCAAGAACTCCTCGAACACTCCAGAGGTCAACTGTGGGCCATTGTCAGTCGTGACCGTGCTTGGTATCCCCCACCTGGCAAACAGGGACAAAAGGAAGCTCATCACCACATCTGTCATAACTGAGTTGGTCGGCAGTACCTCTGGCCACTCAGAATAAATCATAGGCCACGAGCAAGAACCAGCTGTTCGAGGGTGCTGTGTGTAGCTCGCCGCAGATGTCCAGCTGCACGTGTCTCCAAGGACCCTCAGGGTATGACACCGGCCACAGGGGTGGGGGTGGGGGGGTCTGCCGGTCTTCCCACTCTCCAAACATGGAACACAGTGTTTCACCATGGCCTCGATGTCCTTATCGATACCCGGCCACCAAACTGAATCTGTGCTGCATTGCTTCACCCTGACCACGCCCAAATGACCCTCGTGTAGCATTGCCAGTAAGCGCAACCTCAGGGACGACGGGATCAAGGTGCAATGTCCCCTCGCCACACACACGTCGTTGCAGCAGCTCAGTTCATCTTTGACTCGGTGGAAGGGTGCCAACTCACCCTGCACCTTTGCGGGCCAACCCCCTCTAATCACTGCGTAGTTGTGCCAGTACGGGGTCTCATTCTGATTCCACCCAAAGTTCTTGGGGGGACACTATATCCCGGAGGGTTCCATGCAGCACATTAACCAGATCCACCTCCACTGGGCTGTCGTCACCATCGCCGTCCAATAGAATGGAGTTTTTCCGTGGCGCGGGACAGGAGGTCCGCCACAATGTTATCCTTGCCAGGGGTGAACTGGGTGGTGAAATTGTAGGCCCTCAGCCATTCTGTACACCTGTGGATCTTCAAAGGCCTGTGTCCCAAACCCGACGTCTCCAGCAGAGTCGTGAGCACTTGGTGGTCCATCCTCAGGGTAAAATGACGCCTGTAGAGGTAAATATGCCACTGCTCACACGCCCAGGTGGAGGCAAGCGCCTCCCTCTCACCCACAGCATATTTTTGCTCAGCTGCCGAGAGGGACCTCGATGCGAACGCCACCGGGCATTCCGTGCCGTCTTACACTTGGGACATAACCGCCCCTACTGCAGAGCCAGATGCGTCACAGGTCACCATAGTCAGCCAGTTTGGGTCAAAATGGGCCAATACCGGAGGGGAGGGGAGTTGGCATTTCAACTTGGCAACCGCTGCCAAGCAGGCTGGAGTCCACTCCCACGGTGCATCCTCCTTCAACAAGGTCCGGAGGGGTTCAATTGTCTCTGAGTAACGTGGAAGGAAACGTCCATAAAAGTTTACCATGCCCAGAAAAGAGGAGATCTGTGTGGGTGTTGAAGGTTCCAGAAGGCGTAGGACCGCCTCCATGTTTCAATGTAGAGGTTGTTGCCCCCTCCCGGTCAGTTGTAACCCCACAAACTCTATGGAGTCCGGTGCAAAGATGCACTTCTCTCCATTCAGAGTGACCCTGTGCTCTCGAAGTACCGTCATGACCCGTTCTAATCGATCATTGTGCTCCTCCCGCGACGCGCCATGCACCACAATGTCACCCAAATATGCTACCACACCCTTGCAACTGGCTAGGATCATCTACATGATCTTCTGGAAACAGCTGGGTGCTGAGCTCAGGCCAACCGGCATCCAGGTGTACCTAAAGGCCCCCATATGGGTCACGAACGCCGTCAGGTTCCTGCTGGCAGGGTGGTGGGGCACTTGCAGGTAGCCCTGGCGAAGGCCCAGCTTCGTGAATATCTGTGACCCACTGAATGTCGCAATGAGCGCCTCCATAGTTGGGAGTGGGTACTTGTCCGGGATAATTGCCTTGTTCACCATTCTGAGGTCTATGCACGGTCTGATGCCCCTGATTTCTTCTTGGCCACCATGATGTCAGATATCCAAGGTGAGGCATTCACCCTCTCGATGATGCCAGCCTCCAGTAGTTTAGATAATTCCGTATCAATGAGCGGGCGGTGATGAAATGCACTGATACATCCCAGGCACTTAAACAATGCCGGCCAACGGAGATGTCAATCAGGGTAAACAGTCAGCACCGTTGAGCCCTCCAGGTCCTTGATGGAAAATCCCAGCTCACACAGCAGGTCTATTCCCAACAGATCCGCTCCCTGGCGCGCCACCTGGAACGTGAAACTGGGCACCATCTTTGACCCACACGTCACTGAAAAGTCGGCCGTACCCACCATTTCAATCTCCACATGGCCATACCTAAACATCTTCACTGCTCCGGCATTGATGGTTTTCCTGGAGAACAGTCTCCTCAGTGTAGCCATGCACAGGATAGACTTGCCGGCCAGTCAACCCCATCAAGCTTAAGCACATACAACTTCAACGGCCCCTGCCCCATATGTGCCACGCACACCCGTCTGGTGTCACTGGGCTCTGCCGCCAACGGGCTAGTAGTGGAGGTGTGGGCCCTATCCTGCGCCTTTGTCCACTGCCTCTTGCAAATCCACCCTTGAGGCTTAGCTAACATGCTAACCCCCGTGCTCAGGGGGAAAACTTGGGTAGCCGGCTTCTCACCAGTTAATACTGGCAGATTCCGCAGTGTTGTGGACTCCCTCTGTCTAAACATGTCCAACACATGTTCGAGCGAGACAGTGTCTCTGGTTAGCCTTAGCTTATTCTTCAGCCACATGTTGTTGGTGCTGTGGGTTAGCTTATCCCGGATCAGCTCCTCCTCAATAGGCCCGAAAGCGCACTCCTTTGCTAGGCTACGGAGCGCCATAATGAAAGACTGAGTGGACTCACCCGTTCATTGTTGGTGGTCAAAAAATTTGTATCTCTGCTCAGTGACGGTGGAGTGGTCTCCGAAGGTACTGTCCATCAATACCAGCCCGCTTTCCAGCGAACCACTGCCGCACAGCCCCCAAAAATATCCACTGTCCTTCTACACCGAGGTGGTGGACCAACAGACTCCTCCGTCTCTCCTTGCTGATGTCACTCAGGCTGGCCGAAGCCACATACACATTGAACATGTCCCTCCAGCAGGCCCACGGTATAGCCGGAGTGCCTGGGGTCTGTAGAAATGGAGGTGGCTCCCTGACACACGTGCCCATTTTCCTCATCGCCAAATGTTATGTCTGAATAATGTGAAACGAGAGCCTCTGTCTGCTGAACACTGAACTCCCTTTGTTCATGTGTACAACACAATATATACTCCAGCCGTAGCCCACCTGACGTCATAGCCCCAACCCCCTTAGCTGGGCTACGGCAAGCCCCAAGACCCAATTCTCATATGTAGCATCACAGTTACTACATGTGCAAAATTTCTTCAATCTGATTACAATTCAGATCAGAACTTCACTGTTTACATGCATCCTGAAAAAGATGATCCAATTAGGACGTGCATTTCCATGTGTCACATGTTTGAACGGACTAAATCATTTTGACATGCGCACAATTATCCGACATTCCGGAAATAGTAGAAGAAGCAACTTCCGATGTAAACAAGCCCCGCTTCGTGTCTTTTCTCCTTTTGAAATGGACCTGTATTGTGTTATTCAGACTGTACTTTTGCTTCTGCTGGTCTCCGTAATGGAGCTACAAGTCCAGCAGTACATACTTCTGCATATGACAAACAGAGGGAGACAGCAGGACAATACAGACCAGATTTGTTTTATGCCCGCCACGTCTTCTGCGAGCTGCTGTAACGGTGGAAACACGTCACGTCGACATGTGGCTGACGTAGACATGCACAGTAAACATATTTTCTACCCAAACTTCGGAATAAGTGTTTATATGCGTACCAATCGGATTAACAATTGGCATAACCCACCCGTCTCAACTGGAAGGAAATTTTGATCTGAATGAGTGTGATCGGGTAAGAATATTCAGATTGGCGTGTTTACATGAAGCATTTTTATTCCAATCAGGCTTTTAATCCAGTTGTGTCCATGTAAACATGGCTAGTATGCTGTGAAATGTTTTCAGGGAGCTCTTTAATTTTGATGGTGATGCAGAATGTCAGGAAGCCATTTTAATTCTCAAAACTCACTTAAGACCAACTGTTCTCGTTTCTAGAGTTGGGACGACCCAGCATCTAGCACAATAGGAAATTGTGTGGCGGTACTTTCTATTTGAGGGTGGGCATTACTGGGTGAGTGGTGGCGTACTTGCTGGCGCCTGCATTCTGTGGGCATGCAGAAAGGACACAGTCCAAGGACGGATAATTTTTTCACACATAAGGAGTTGTTCGGAGCTCTTAATGGGAACTCCTTATACCTCATTGGGTTACGGCCAAGATATATAGTGATGATATAGAGTGAAGTACGTGGCGATAATGCACCTGTAAGCTAGTTGCCAACTGTCAATCAAATCTAAAAGAAGAAGAAGAAAATCACAACCACCCACTTGAGAAGGTGCTGACATAAAATTACTAGGGGCAGCGGTGGCACAGGTGTAGTGTGACTGACTACTGATCGGAGGGTCATGGGTTTGAGTCCCGCTCTGTCTGCTGTCCGCTTGTCAAAGTGTCCTTGAGCAAGACACTGAACCCCCAGTTGCTCCTGGCGGCCTGGTTAGCGTCTGTGTATATGGCAGCTCTGCCGCCATCAGTGTGTGAATGTGTGCGTGAATGGGTGGATTGCAGGATCTGTAAAGCGCTTTGGTCATCCCAGATGAGAAGAAAAGCGCTATATAAGTGAACGCCATTTACTTGTATTTGTGACCTTACTGCAAATGCTGAAAAAATGAACAGGTTACATCTGTTGTTAGTGTCCTAACTTTCAATCCATTTGAAGCACACTACACAATAGCAGGTCTAAAGTCAAGTAATGGTATCAGAAATTTTAAAAAATGACTTAAACTATGTCATATAATGTGATAATTGTGTGTGCTGTGTCTTTAAGACTGTGGTGACGTCACAGGTCAGAGTTGACCTTCACCGAGTGATATGATATGAAAATGGCGATGTGTTGATGTTGCCGCCTGTTAATGTTTCCCGCTCCTAGTTTTAAAAGAGAACTTTGTTGAAACCACTATTCGTGTGGACCTCAGTTCTTTACATGGTGTCAGAAGTGCTTGACGGATGCTCTGCTTCAGTAAGATGGCCTTGTTTAATCCCCCGGAAAGTTTTCCTTTTCATCGTCCAAATGAATGGGCGGGCTGGAAAGAGCGCTTTCTGCGTTTCCGGACGGCTACAAAACTGAATAAAGAGGACGGCGAAATTCAGGTCAGTTCACTGATTTACGCCATGGGCCCCGAAGCTGAAAACATCTTCAAATCATTCTCATTTACTGAGGAAGCGGATCAAAAGAAGTTTGATGTTGTGTTAGGAAAATACGACGAGTACTTCTGTCCTAAACGGAACGTGATCCATGAGCGCGCTTGTTTTCACCAGAGGATGCAGCGGCCTGTTCGCCAGTCCGAGGAGGTTGTCCTCCAGGTTCACCAGCAGGGGGAGGCACACGCCACGGTGCAGGAGATCCAGGGAAAAGCAGCAGGCAGAGGAAGATCTCCATTTAAACCAAGGAAGAAAAAAAGTGGAGAGCAAAAAGACTCATGGTGTGGAAGATGTGGAAAATTCAAACACAGAGATCCTGAAAAGTGCCCAGCCATGAAGTCAACATGCAACAAGTGTAAAAAGGTGGGTCACTGGGAAAAGAAATGTCACAGTAAATCAGTCAGAGAAGTCACTGAAGAGACAGTTTCCCAGACACCATATTTTTTGGGCGCAGTCACAAAAACAGACAGAAATGATTACCCATGGATCATACAGCTTACAATTGGAACAACACCAGTCAATTTTAAAATTGATACGGGTGCAGACGCAAACATTATGGGACAAAAGACATTTAACAAACTAGTTCCTAAGAAGGAATTGGAGCCATCTAATGTCACACTGTGCAGCCCGGGTGGTCAGTTGGACTGTATAGGGAAATTTCAAGCCTTCACAGAATACAAAGTGTGGTAGACTGCAAGTCTAATTTAAAACATTACTGGCACATGCCTCTAGGGGGAACTACCTGTATTGTTCAGCACTACTATTAAGGGGACACATTAGAACAAGAGTGTGAAAACCCCGCGCAGAATCCATGTTCAGTCATATTATGTGTGTTGCAGAATAAACGGCAGAGTTAGCCAAAGAAATAACTCAAGTGTGATCATTGCTACACGGTAGGATATCACACAATTGGCGACGAGGATTAAAAGAAAAAAAATCAGCGGCGAGAAACAGAGAACATTGCAAGTGTGGCGAACTTAAGTGACTCCAGTAGTTCGAGTGCAAGTTCAGAGGAGGAAAAACGAGGTTTCCCCACCACAACGAGCAATGGCGGCTGTAATCGGAACGGTAACCCCTTTTGATAACTCGACTCAGTCATGGGAAGAATATAGTGAAATGTTGGACTTTTTCTTCGAAGCTAATGATATTGAGGAGCCAGACAAAAGGAAGGCTGTACTGTTGAGTGGAGTTGGTGCAACTACTTACAGTTTGTTGAGAAATTTAATAAGCCCTGCATTACCGAAAGATAAAACGTACGACCAGCTTACTGCTGAGCTTCAGAAGCACTTCAGCCCCAAACCGAGTGAAATCGTGCAACGATTCAAATTTAATTCACGCATAAGGAGGAACACTGAGTCCATAGCAGAGTATGTGGCAGAATTGAGGAAATTAACACTGCACTGTGATTACAAAGACTCATTGGAAGAAATGTTAAGAGACAGACTTGTGTGTGGAGTGAATGATGACCGAATGCAACGGCGACTTTTATCTGAAACAAAACTCACTTTTGTGAAGGCTTTGGAATTATGCCAAGCGATGGAAACAGCATCTAAAGATGTGAGAGAAATGCAAAGGAAGCTAACAGAGGACACAGCAACGCATGTTCGTGTGTCTAAGACCCAAGTAGGTGTCCACAAAGTGTCAACTGATAAAAATCATCACAAATTCCCCAGTTGTTATCGCTGCAAAGGCCAGCACAATGCCGCCGAGTGCAAATTTGCCACTGAGCTGTGTCATAATTGTGGCAAGCGAGGGCACATTAAGAAAGCATGTAGAATAAAGGTGGACAGCGCACAGGTGCTGAAAGCGACAGTTAATGGGCAAAAGTATGAAAACAAGGGCCCAGGAAAGGAACAGCAAGCGAATCAACTGAGAGGGGAGGGAGAAAGTGATACAGAAGACATGGATTTTCACACAATTTACAACACGTCAGAGGAGCTGACCAAGGTAGCGCCCATCACGCGTACCATGAATGTTAATGGAATGAAAGTAACATTTGAAGTTGATACAGGCTGTGGAGTAACCATATTAAGTAAACAGCAATATACACAACTGTGGAAGAAAACAGACACAGCAGAATTAAATCCCTGTTCATTAAAATTAAAAACATACACAGGAGAGAAGCTAGACGTGCTAGGCATGGCACAAGTGAAGGTGCAGCACGAAAACAAAGAAAAGGACTTACCTGTAGTAGTAGTTGGGAGCGAAGGACCAAATCTACTAGGGCGAAGTTGGCTACAAGAACTGGCCATGATGGATCAGTTGGTGAATAAAGTGGAATCTCAGCCCAAATTGCAGCTGGAGGAGATCCTCGAAAGACACGCTGAGGTGTTCAAAGAAGGCTTAGGACAGCTAAAAGGTGTCACTGCAAAGATTAATGTGGACAAGGAGGCCCAACCACGATTCTGCAAACCCCGACCGGTACCCTATGCAGTCAAGCCACTGGTTGAAAGCGAGCTACAGAGGCTGCTGGATGACAAGATCATTGAGCCAGTGCAGGTTGCAGAATGGGCGGCGCCCATAGTCCCAGTGAGAAAGCCGGATGGCTCCATTAGAATATGTGGAGATTACAAACTCACTGTCAATCGAGCATCACGGGTGGATCAGTATCCAATTCCTAAAGTGGAGGACCTCTTCGCACAGCTGAACGGCGGCCGACACTTCACGAAATTAGACATGAGTCACGCCTACCAACAAGTAGTCCTGGAAGAAGAATCAAGAAAGTATGTAACCATCAATACAC
The DNA here is from genome assembly GCA_020510985.1 of Pholidichthys leucotaenia. Classification (NCBI taxonomy): domain Eukaryota; kingdom Metazoa; phylum Chordata; class Actinopteri; order Cichliformes; family Pholidichthyidae; genus Pholidichthys; species Pholidichthys leucotaenia. Next base: position 340,857,336 of record CM035841.1, read on the forward strand.
ACAAAGGCTTATATACCTACACACGCTTACCATTTGGAGTAGCTTCCAGTCCTGCTATATTCCAGAGAACTATGGAGGGCATCCTAGGTGGAATTCCGAATGTTACCATTTATTTGGATGACATCCTTTGTACAGGACCAAATGAACAAGAACATCTGAAAACGCTGGAGGAAGTGCTTCAACGGTTGGAGAAAAGCGGTCTGAGGTTGAAAAGAAGCAAGTGTGAGTTCATGGGAAAAGAGGTGGTGTTCCTAGGCCACAAGATCAACGCCAGTGGTCTACACCCTCTAACAGACAAAGTGGAAGCCATTGCGGAGGCGCCTGAGCCACAAAATGTTACTGAGTTAAAAGCCTACCTGGGCTTGTTGAACTATTACCATAGGTTCCTCCCAAAGCTCTCCACGCTGCTGGCACCACTACATACCTTACTTAAGAAGGAAGAAAAATGGTCATGGGGGGTCAAGCAGCAGAAGGCGTTTGAAGAGTCCAAAGCGCTACTTCAGTCCTGTAGTGTGTTAGTGCACTATGATTCAAACAAACCACTCATCCTGGCGTGTGACGCATCACCCTACGGTGTGGGTGCTGTACTCTCTCATCGTATGGAGGATGGCTCAGAGAGACCCATAGGGTTCGTCTCAAGAACTCTTAGTGCAGCTGAGAAAAACTACTCCCAGCTAGACAAGGAGGGCCTTGCAGTAGTATTTGGTGTAAAAAAGTTCCACAAATACCTGTATGGGAGACAGTTCGCTATAGTGACTGACCACAAGCCACTAATTTCACTGTTCAGTGAAATGAGAGCCATACCCCAGATGACATCTCAGAGAATTCAGAGATGGGCCGTTACATTAGCAGCGTATGAGTACACCATCGTTTACAAAGCCGGACGGGACCATACGAATGCTGACGCGATGAGTAGGCTATCCTTGGATGGAGGAAGAGACAGCACGCCTGAGGAGGAGGAGAGAGTGCTATTGTTTGAAGATATCGGCGTGCCCCTGGTGAACGCACAACAAATAAAGAAGTGGACAGACAAAGACCCTGTTCTAGCAAGAGTGCGAGAATACATCTTGCGAGGATGGCCGAAGATGAACAGTCCTGAGTTCATTCCCTATGCCCGACGACAGGATGAGCTCAGCACCCAGGAAGGTTGTATCCTGTGGGGAGGACGCGTGGTTGTTCCACCACCTGGTAGGAATGCCTTACTGCAACAACTACACCAAGCACACCCTGGCATCACTCGCATGAAAGCGTTGGCGAGGAGTTACATGTGGTGGCCCAACATGGATGCAGAGGTGGAGGCGCTTGTGAAGTCATGTGCGGCATGCCAGGAGAACAGGAACAGTCCTCCAGCAGCCCCACTACATCCCTGGGAAGTTCCAGATAAACCATGGAGAAGAATTCACATTGACTACGCAGGTCCATGGATGGGAAGAAAGTTGAGGTCAACATTTGACTTAATACATCCAGACTTCAGAAACAAAGTGCATGACAAACAAGAGAAACAAAAAGGTTATCATGACATGCATGCTAGAGAGAGAATACTGAGAGAAGGAGACGTGGTCTACACCCGCAACTTTGGCTCAGGACCAGCCTGGGTACCAGGAGAAATAACAGAAAAGACAGGCCCTGTGTCATTCAAGGTGACATTAGGCCATGGACAAGTGGTGAGGCGACACATCGACCAAGTTCATGGTAGGAGCTCCATTCCCCTGCCGATGGCACCAGAGGTGTTGTCTGACACCCATCCTGAGGAGAGCATCAACGAACCACCACTTCAGGTGAAACCTGAGGTAACCGTCTCTGCAGATTCTACGGGCAGCACTGCAGCAGCCGAAACAGTGGAGCAGTCTGAGTCTTCACCTGCAGTTGGCTCACCCGCCGTGAGAAGATCTCAGCGAGCTAGGAAAGCTCCAGACTACTTGAAGGACTATACTTAGTCAGTAGTGAGTTCCCCAGCCACAGGACAAGAATGCGTCCTGGAACCTCACTGGGATGCGGTAGTCAAACCAATTCCCCAGTTAGACTGTTATGTGTGTTATACATGTAAAAAAAAAAAAAAAAGAGAAAGAAATTATGTGTATGGCACATGTGTTTAAGAAGTTAAAAGTAACTGTGATTGTTTAGGGTTAAATGGGAGTTCCAGGATGTCTAGCATAATTGGCTAGTGTAATTAAAAGTAGTTTAATCTAGAGGGGAGGGATGTGGTAGACTGCAAGTCTAATTTAAAACATTACTGGCACATGCCTCTAGGGGGAACTACCTGTATTGTTCAGCACTACTATTAAGGGGACACATTAGAACAAGAGTGTGAAAACCCCGCGCAGAATCCATGTTCAGTCATATTATGTGTGTTGCAGAATAAACGGCAGAGTTAGCCAAAGAAATAACTCAAGTGTGATCATTGCTACACGGTAGGATATCACACAAAGAAAAACCATATACTTTTCCTGTGTATGTCATCAGCGGCAATAATGCAAACAATTTGCTGGGCAGAGACACAGCAATGTCGATGGGGCTTGTGAAGCGTGTTGAAGAAGTTCACAAAGCATTTGGTGAGCATGGAACACTTAAAACAGAACCAGTTAAAATCCTGTTAAAAGAGAATGCTCAGCCATACACAGTGCACACTGCCCGTCGTGTCCCTTTGCCACTTTTGCAGAAGGTTAAAGAGGAATTGCAGCGTATGGAGGAGAATAATGTGATTGAAGCTGTGATTGATCCTACAGATTGGTGCGCGCCAATGGTACCAGTCCCAAGGAAAAATGGAAAAGTGCGGATCTGTGTCGATTTAAAGAGGTTAAATGAAGCTGTACGAAGAGAGAGGTATGTTCTTCCTACTGCAGAGGAAATCACTGCAAAACTTAGTGGAGCAACCACATTCACATCATTGGATGCTGCCTCCGGGTTTTGGCAGATTCCTCTCCATCCAGAAAGCAGTAAATTAACAACCTTTATCACACCCTTTGGGAGATATGCATTCAAACGTCTTCCATTTGGGATCACAAGCGCTCCTGAAATTTTTCAGCGCAAAATGACAGAAACCCTCAACGGCCTGGAAGGCGTGGCTATCTACATGGATGACATACTGGTGTACGGCGACACTCCTGAACAGCACGACCAGCGTCTCAGCAAGGTACTGGAAAGGATCGAGTCAGCCGGACTTAAACTGAACAGAAAAAAATGTAAGTTTAGACAAAACAAGCTTCACTTCTTGGGCCAAGAAATTGACAAATCAGGCGTGAGACCCGACCCTGATAAAGTCAAGGCAATCCGCGAGCTCCCTCCACCACAGAACGTGCATGACCTCAAGCGTGTCCTGGGCATGTTTAACTATCTAAGGAAAATAGACACCATAAAGACTGCTACAGCAGCTGACTGTAACCTACAGTTGGTGTTGTGGTACATCAAGTCAGGATGGCCAGAATACATAGGCAATGTCCCAGCAGCTATCAGAGACTATTTTCCCATTAAAAATGAACTGTCTGAATGCGATGGAATTATCACCAGAGGAAGCCGCATGTTGATTCCGGATGTGCTCAGAGCAGACATCTTGGATCGAATACATGATGGACATCAAGGTCTGTGTAGCTGTCGCAGTAAAGAATGTTTTTCTCTTACTGTTTGTTTGTTTATATACAGTATATTGTAATACCCATCTAAGAGTTGATTTACACCTGTGTTACGTTACTGCTGCCATCTAGTGGACGGCAAATGACATGCAACCCAGTGGTAGGAGAGAGCGTGTAAACTAGCATACAGTGCTCACGTGCTCAGTTAGCAGAGAGAGAAGCTCAGAAGCTGCAGACTCGGGCACAGAGAGAAGAGGCTCCAAAAGCCCTGAGTAAAACTAAAGAAAATGGACTCTAACCACTCCTAAATGTTTGGACAGAAGGCGCACACGGTATGTAATGTGTATTTGTGAGAATGTGGAAGTATTATTTTTGGTTGTGATAAATTTCAAAATGTATTTTTTGTTTTGTTCTTTCGCCGTAGTTTTTCACGGTGGTTGGTCGGAGGTCCAGCTAAGAAAATGTGCTTGCTGTGACAAAATAAATCCTGGCTAAACATCAGTTGGAGCGTGGCTTTATCTGTTTCAAACAAAAAACCTTTGGGAGCAGTTATAGTGAAAAACGTGTCCCGTTGGTGCCATGTGGTCTGCATGCTGCCGGTGAAGGAGCACGTGTCTAATGCTGCTGACAACAAGGGAACAACGCGGAGGCCAGTCGGCGACAGAGCGGCGACATAACAACGAGAGAGCGGGGTGGCTTCGGTGAGACCATGCTCTGAGGGAACAAGACCCACATGGAAGTCAGCCTCTGGGATCCTGCAGAAGCTAGACACCCAAACTTCTACAGCCTTTCCAGTTGAATATGGAAGAAGGCCTAAAGCTTCAGCTCAACACCACGCAAGTTTTCAGTAAACTACAGTGTCTCTGGGATACCAGGTCAGACTGTATCTGCAGAGTTTAATATATCAACCATAATACCAAGAAAACGAACACTGAAGAGAAGAGTTAAAGTAAAAGGTTGTGAATATGTTTTAAGTTCATTCTGTGCTGTGACACTGATTGTTTATTTTCATTGTGAAATATTTCAGATTTACTGTAAAATAATACTTCGATATGGATCCAAGTATTCCAGACACTCGTGTTTTGGAGGAAGTTATTGAAGCTTTAGAAAGGGAAAAGGCTCAGTTAGAAGCTACACTACAGACTGATCTTGAAGATGCACAAAGAGAACAACTTGAAACACGTTTAGGGGAGATCTGTGCAGATCTTGAAATACACAAAATAGGTCAACCCCAACCCGTATCAGAAGTTGAAACAGAATTGAGGCGTTCAGAAAGAGATAGACACCTAACTGAGAAAATGTTAGAGCTTAAAAGGGATGACATAATGAGTAAAGAAAGAAAGTTTATGTCAACATATTTGCACTTTAAAGCAGAGGTTCAACTCGTAAGGTCCAAACTGAAAGTACACTGCGCTAAAGCTGAGTTGGGCAACATGATTCAAAAGGTTGAAAATTGTGAGTCAGAGTTAAAACAAGACTATTTAGCATTGCGTGCACTGACCACACCATCTCAGGATCTAAGGAGAAAAATGGACAACTGCAGTTCTGTCTCCACTGAGATCATTGTACTTTTGAAAAGGCGTTATGCAGATGTGGATAAGGAGTTTGATGCACAAGCTGTAAAAGAATCACTCTGTCTATTATTGCAACGAGAGGACGCAAAGTCAATATACGGATCAACAGTATCAAGAGCTGAAAAGAGCCAATATAACAATATCAGTGAACAAGGGACTCTTGTATCTGCAAAACGAGCAGAAGCAGCGGCGCGCTTAGCGTCAAAACGAGCTGAAATAAATAGAGAAAGGGAAATCTCAGCCCAGAGACAAAAGATTGTAGCTCAGCAGGAAAAGCTAAAAATGTTGGAAAGTCAAAGAGATCTGGAGGCAATAGAGGCAGAATACAATGTATATGCTGAAGAGGAATCAAAGGTGAATGCTGAAATAAGAGAAAGTGAAATGAAGGTCACTTCAAGTCAGCTTCCTATACAGCAATACAGCTTCCCACGCCCACAAGTTTTCCAAAATTCTGCTCCAGTTACTTTCCCTGTGATTAGTAAAAGGACTTCTCAAAACATGTCAGTCCCGCAGAGCATAGACAACAAGATACTGCCAAATGATAGTGAAGTTTCTCTAGTTCAAGCGTTGAAAGAGTCGTTAACTATGACTAGACTTCCAGCACCTGAACCATTTGTGTTTAGTGGGGACCCGCTCAAGTTCCTGGAGTGGAGCACTTGCTTCAAGGCTCTCATAGAGACAAGTTGTGTAGATCCAGCACATAGATTCTTCTATTTAAAAAGGTATATAAGTGGAGATGCACTTAGTGTATTAGAAGGGACGTTTTACAGAAGTGATGAGGAAGCCTATACACAGGCTTGGGAAGCTTTGAGCAAACGTTATGGCCATCCCTTTGTAGTTCAGAGAGCTTTCAGGGGAAAACTAAGCAGTTGGCCGAAGATTGGGTCAAAGGATTCGTTGAAATTGAGAGAGTTTAGCGATTTCCTCATTTCATGTAAAAATGCTATGCCCCATGTACAAGGACTCAGGGTCTTAGATGATTGTGAGGAAAATCAAAAAATACTCCTCAAACTTCCAGACTGGGCAACAACTCGATGGAATAGACATGTGACCAAACTACTGGATGAAGGAAACGAATATCCAGGTTTTGCTGAATTTGCTGAGTTTGTGGCTGAAGAAGCACGCATAGCATGCAACCCAGTCTCATCCCTGTTTGCATTACGTACATTTGACAAACCAGACAAAGAACAAAGACGTCTAAAGGCTAGTATCCTAACTACTACAACAGAAGTGACCAAAAATACAAAGACTGCAAACACAACTCCGAGTCACAAGAGATTCAAACCTAATCCTGCAGCTCAGAGTAAAAGGCAAATCGAGTGCATTTGTTGTAAGCAAAGTCACTTTATTTACAAATGTGATAAATTTTCTGAGATGCCTCTAGAGGAGAAGAAAAGGTTCATTACTGAAAATAACATGTGTTTTAGTTGCCTTAGAGTTGGCCACTTCTCAAAAAATTGTCGTCAAAAGGCTACTTGTAATGTTTGCAGGAAAGGTCATCCTACACCACTTCATGAGGATCGTCCACGAGTAGACAAACTGGAAACGCCACTAACAGAGGAAAACGCTTCTGCGGTGTCAAACAATGTGACAGTGGACAGTAGCGATCGGACTTCGATGATTGTACCAGTGTGGCTATCTTGCACAGAAGGTAATGGACTTGAAATCCTGGTTTACGCACTGCTAGACACTCAAAGCAGCAACACGTTTATTGTCCATGATGTTTGTGAAAAGATTCAAGTGTTCACAGAACCAGTCAAGTTGAAACTGACAACAATGACAAACAGAGGAACACTCGTACAGAGTCACAGAGTGGATGGACTGAAAGTAAGAGGGTATTATTCACAAGACTACATTGAGTTACCCCCTGCTTACACTCGTGAGTACATTCCTCTTGAACGAGACAGTATTCCCACTCATGAAACTGCCAAAGCTTGGACACATCTCCAAAGTATCACAGGAGAGATGCCAGAGTTGCTAGATTGTCCTGCAGCACTTCTGATTGGTTACGATTGTGCGAGAGCTCTGAAACCAAGAAAGGTAATACCAGGCAATGACTATGATCCCTATGCAGTTAAAACAGACTTGGGTTGGAGTATTGTGGGATCTATTAAGCCTTGGACAAGTTCAGCAGAGGTGGCGGGAGCGTGCCATCGTGTTTCTCTCAAAGAGTTGCCATCTATCACACCTTCCTCGGTGATTAAAGTACTGGAAACAGATTTTAAGGACACAAATCCTACAGAAGGAAACATATCACAAGAGGACATTCAGTTTTTGCAGATGTTGCACAAAACCATACATTTTAATGAAGAAGGCCATTTGGAAATGCCTTTACCTTTCAGAGAACGTCCACAGCTTCCAAATAATAAACAGCTTGCAATAACACGGCTGAGACATCTGATAGCAAAGATGGAAAGAATTCCAAAGTACAAAGAAGACCATGTGAGATTCATGAACAGTGTCTTTGAGGATGGTGATGCGGAAGAAGCAGTTGGCACACCTGCAAATGGTTACACATGGTATATACCTCACCATGGGGTATATCATCCGAGAAAGTCAGAGAAAATAAGAGTCGTGTTTGACTGCTCTGCAAAATTTGAGAACACCTCTTTAAATGACCACCTCCTCACTGGCCCAGACTTGACCAATGCTCTCACAAGCGTACTCTGCAGATTTAGAGAACACCAGATCGCCATTACATGTGATGTAGAGAAAATGTTCCACCGCTTCCACGTCACTCCTGAAGATAGGGATTTCCTAAGGTTCTTGTGGTGGCAGGACGGGGACACTAGTACAGAGCCCAAAGAGTATCGCATGCGTGTTCACATTTTTGGAGCAGCATCTTCGCCAGGATGTGCGAACTATGGCATGAAATATCTTGCTCATGAACATGAAAGGGACTATCCATTGGCAGCCAGCTTCATTTACAAAAACTTTTACGTGGATGACGGGTTAATCAGTGTCGACTCAGTCCAAAGGGCAAAACAGTTGGTCGTTCAGGCACAAGAGCTCTGCGCAAAAGGCAAGCTGCGGCTTCACAAATTTGTGTGCAACAAAAGGGAGGTCTTGGAAGTTGTACCAGAGTCGGAGCGTGCTAGTAATGGCAAAGATGTAAGCCTAAACTACTCTGACATTCCAATGCAAAATGTTTTGGGGGTGAAATGGGATGTTGAGGCAGACATGCTCTCTTTCAATGTCATTCTCAAAGAAAGGTCAGCTACACGACGAGGAATCCTGGCAACGGTTGCAAGCGTTTATGATCCATTGGGATTTCTCTCTCCGTACATTTTAACTGGAAAACAAGTGCTACAGGAAATGTGCAAACGTGGCATAGGATGGGATGAACCTATTCCCCCTGCATTGGAGGCCAAATGGAAAGCATGGCTAAATGATTTTGAAAATCTACCAAATATTCAAATACAAAGATGCTTCATTCCTAAGAACACAGGCACGTTGCAAAAGATCGAGCTGCATCATTTCTCAGATGCAAGCAGCAGTGGCTATGGACAATGTTCATACATAAGGATTGTTGCAGAAGACAAAGTACACTGTGCTCTGGTTATGGGAAAGGCTAGAGTGGCCCCCACTAGAGTTGTCACAATACCGCGCCTTGAGCTTACTGCAGCAGTAGTTTCTGCCGTAGTAAGTAACTTTCTAAGAGCAGAGCTTGAGCTGAAGATAGATGAAGAGTTTTTCTGGACTGATTCCCAAGTAGTGCTCGGGTACATTAAAAACGATGCTCGGCACTTTCATGTCTTCATCGCCAACAGAGTTCAGAAAATCAGAGACTTTACAGATCCAAAACAATGGTTCTACATAGAATCCAGCAGATCATGCTTCTAGAGGTCTCAAGGTGGCAGAACTCATAGATTCAAACTGGCTCAAAGGACCGAGATTTCTGTGGGAACGAGAGCTTGTCACACAACCACATTCCCCAGAGCTTTTAGTAGGAGACCCTGAAGTTAAAGTTTTAGCAACTACTGCCTTAGAGAGTGAGGTTTTTCTTGAGAGGTTCTCTAGGTTCTCAGACTGGAACACAGCAGTTAATGTTGTTGCAAAGATAAAGAGACTTACTAAAAGAGACAAATCAAAGCCCATTAGTGTTGAGGAGAGACAAGCAGCTTCTTCAGCGCTTATTCGGACAACACAGAGACAAGCTTTTGAACAAGAGATTAAACAGTTGTGCACTAGAGCAAACAAATTGCCCAAGAGTCACAAGCTGTACCAACTTGATCCTTTTGTTGAAAATGACTTACTTAGAGTAGGAGGCAGGTTGAGAAAATCCTCAGCGTCATTTGAACTGAGATACCCAGTCATTCTTCCTAAGGAAGGCATTGTCACACATCTGATTCTTGATCATTGTCACAAGAAAACACAACATCAAGGTCGAGGCCAAACACTGAATGCACTCAGAGCCAGTGGTTACTGGATTGTAGGTGCCAGTAAGGTAGTGGCCAGACACATCAAAGGTTGTGTTGTATGCAGAAAGGTACGAGGGCCAACAGAAGAACAGCGTATGGCTGACCTGCCGGCTGACAGAGTAGATCCCTCGCCCCCTTTCACACATACAGGGTTAGATTGTTTTGGTCCATTTTACACGAAACAAGGTCGAAAAGAATGTAAGCGTTATGGTCTTTTGTTTACGTGTTTAAGCTCCAGAGCTATTCACATCGAGATGTTGGAAGATCTCACCACTGATGCGTTTATAAATGGATTGAGATGTTTTATAGCGATCAGAGGAGCAGTGAGACAAATTAGATCTGATCAAGGTACAAACTTTGTCGGAGCTAAGAACGAGTTTGAGAAAGGTCTCCTTGAGCTTGACAAAGACAGGATAGGGGTTTATCTTGCTAACAACCAATGTGATTTTCAAATGAACGTTCCTGAAGCGAGTCACAGAGGCGGTGTTTGGGAACGCCAAATCAGAACTGTCAGAAATGTTTTGAGTTCTGTTCTTACCCAAGCCGCAGGAAGACTTGATGACACCTCCTTAAGAACCTTCTTTTATGAGGCCATGTCTATCATTAACAGTCGTCCGCTTACTACCAACACTATAAATGACCCAAAAAGTGCAGAACCTCTGACGCCCAATCATTTACTCACAATGAAAGAGTCAGTGCCACTACCACCTCCAGGCAATTTTGTTAGAGAGGATTTGTACGCCAGAAAGAGATGGCGGAGGGTACAGTTCTTATCGGAACAATTCTGGCACAGATGGCGCAAAGAGTACTTAACCAACATAAGCCTAAGACAGCAGTGGCATTTGCCCAAAAGAAATGTACAAGTTGGAGATGTAGTGATAGTTAAAGAAGAGAATATTCCCAGAAATGAATGGAAACTGGCAAGGGTTGTAAAAGCGAAAGAAGATGATGACGGATTGGTTCGAAAGGTTAAGATTCAAATGGGACAAAGAGATTTAGGGAAGAAAGGTGAACGTGTGAACCAGTTATCTTTTCTTGAGCGTCCGGTTCAGAAGCTAGTGGTACTAGTGCAAAATGAGTCCACTTAAGTAAAAGGTTTCTGAGATGTGAAACAAGGATATGGTTCCAAGGTTAATGTTTTTGGAAAATTACAAGTTTTATTTTGTGTGTAAAATTAACCTTTGTAATTTTGGTGGCAGTGTAGCTGTCGCAGTAAAGAATGTTTTTCTTTTACTGTTTGTTTGTTTATATACAGTATATTGTAATACCCATCTAAGAGTTGATTTACACCTGTGTTACGTTACTGCTGCCATCTAGTGAACGGCAAATGACATGCAACCCAGTGGTAGGAGAGAGCGTGTAAACTAGCATACAGCGCTCACGTGCTCAGTTAGCAGAGAGAGAAGCTCAGAAGCTGCAGACTCGGGCACAGAGAGAAGAGGCTCCAAAAGCCCTGAGTAAAACTAAAGAAAATGGACTCTAACCACTCCTAAATGTTTGGACAGAAGGCGCACACAGTATGTAATGTGTATTTGTGAGAATGTGGAAGTATTATTTTTGGTTGTGATAAATTTCAAAATGTATTTTTTGTTTTGTTCTTTCGCCGTAGTTTTTCACGGTGGTTGGTCGGAGGTCCAGCTAAGAAAATGTGCTTGCTGTGACAAAATAAATCCTGGCTAAACATCAGTTGGAGCGTGGCTTTATCTGTTTCAAACAAAAAACCTTTGGGAGCAGTTATAGTCTGACAAAATGCAGAGAGCGGGCCTGCACATCTGTGTGGTGGCCTGGCATCTCATCTGAAATCAAACGCAAAGTCCAGTCCTGTCAGGTGTGTCGTGAGATGAGACCAGCTCAGCGAAAAGAGCCTCTCTTGTCAACCCCTCTACCTGATCGACCCTGGAAGAGACTTGCTGTTGACCTGTGTGAGCATAACAAGCACACTTACCTTGTTGTGTCAGACTATTTCTCTCGGTTCCTCGAGATACTTCATCTGCCAGTAACCACTGCTTCTCAGATGATCTTAAAGCTGAAGGCAGTGTTTGCGAGGTTTGGTTGTCCAGATGTGGTTGTATCTGACAATGGGCCTCAATTCTCATGCCAAGAATTTAAAACGTTTGCAAGGGAGTTTGACTTTTTGCACATCACCTCAAGTCCACATAACCCCCAAGGAAACGGACATGCAGAGAGGGGAGTTCAAACAGCAAAAAGAATCTTAAAGCAGCAAGATCCTTTGCTCGCCCTCATGTGCTTTCGATCAACGCCCTGCACCACCACAGGCGTGAGTCCTGCAGAGCTACTTATGGGTCGAAAGATCAAAACAACTCTTCCTACACTCGAAGTGAATCTTCAGCCCCGATGGCCTGATCTAGAAGTCGTCAGGAATAAGGATGCAATGGAGAAACAGAAACAAGCATTCTACTTCAATCAGCGCCATGGAGCTAAACCCCTATCTTCGTTGAAGCCAGGAGATTCAGTCCTCACAAAGCTGGACCATCAGAAATCCTGGAAAACACCCGCTGTTGTCACAGGAGAAAGCAGCACACCTCGCTCCTTTCTTATTGAAACACCCCAGGGAGCAACTTTGCGACGCAACCGCCGTCACTTGCAACATGATCCTGAATCAGCCAGAGAGATACCCTCTTCAGCTCCAAATGACCTGCAGCCAGAGATTGTCGATCAGCAGCCTGAAACTGCAGCTGCCGCTGACACTATTTTACCAGAATCCAGTGTCAAACCGCCAGACCCAAAGCAAGGACTGTTGTTTACCCGGTCTGGTAGAATGATTAAACCTGTGCAAAGACTAGATTTGTAGAGAGAAAAAAAAAAATGAATGGAAAAAGAGAGAAATTCACGTGTTCACTGTGATAAGTGTGGTTATATGTGGTTCAATAATTAAGCCATGGGCTGTGGGGAAGGGTGAAATGGAAATGAAAAAAATGTTTGAATTGAAAATTGTTTTGTTCTGAAAAAAAAAAAACTAAAAAAGGGGGAGATGTCATATAATGTGATAATTGTGTGTGCTGTGTCTTTAAGACTGTGGTGACGTCACAGGTCAGAGTTGACCTTCACCGAGTGATATGATATGAAAATGGCGATGTGTTGATGTTGCCGCCTGTTAATGTTTCCCGCTCCTAGTTTTAAAAGAGAACTTTGTTGAAACCACTATTCGTGTGGACCTCAGTTCTTTACAAACTAGATTAAGTAATTGACAAATATTTATTATGGTAAAAGTACACATCAAGTGATACCACGCACCACTTTGTAACAGTTCCTTTAATGGTTGATGTGAAAGGCAGGACAGCTTTATTGCAATAAAAATAAGACCTTATACACAAAATTTATAGCACTGGAAGATAATCCCAAAGAAATGTTTTTACATCCCATTTCAAAGCACCATCTAAGTACTCTCATAATATTACTGCCTGTCTGAGCAGAAACTAATCATAAAGTACTCAAGTCATTTCACTGCAGATTATGCATCATAAAACCATCCTCTCTTCAGACTAGAGAGTGGGCCAAACAGCTGTGGGGATGCAGGTGTTTTTTTGTGTGTGTGGAACTTAGTTGATGTGTATACATTAAATAAAGCTCCTTGTATCAAAAGTTCAGTTGCACTTCTTAGTCACATTCGTTACAGAATATTTGGCTGGAAGCAGAAACCTAAGGCTTTAATATTACAACTAAGGCACAACATTATTTTTTGTAGAAATTCTCAGTACTTGATTGTATCTATTATTTTGTCATAAATAATCCAGCAAATATAATGACATCTGAGTGTCTGTGCCAATAAAAACATTTCTCCCTCAAACAAGGAAGAGTCAACTTCACACATGCAATTTCAGCAACTGATCTTCACTGTAAGGCTACACCAGTGGCCCAAAATAAACCTGGGTCACAAACTGGTTGACAACGACGACATGTTCCATATGACAGAAAGAATTCCCTACAGGCTGTAAATGAGGTTTAACTACAGTATGGAGAGTACCGTTTACACTCAGTCTGAATAATGCATACTGATGATTTCTGACTTGTTGAGGGATGTGTGATATGGCATACAGATTTCTTCAAACACATCCAGAAAACAGTGAAATCAAGGTTCATACTGGCAGCTGATTTTTTAAATAATACCTCTCTGAACTGCAGGTAGTTGTGTGTGGACATCTTTCAGCACTGGGTACTGTAAATCTGGATAAGGCTATTAAAATAACATCAATCAATATACTGGGCAAGCCAGCGAAAACCATCTCCATATCCCTGTCTTTTCAGCACACTGCACATGAAAACCTCCATTGGCCTCAAATTCAGCTCCTTCAGTGAAACTGTACCCTGAAAGGAAACAGAAATACTCAATTAAAAGGACCACTTATCCATAGTTTACAACTTTTGCCACAAACGGGTAAAACTATCTCAGACTTTCTACACAGAAAACAGACAACTGTTATATTTTTAAAATATAATTTGAAAACTCACTTATTTTAGACTTAAGAGTGGATTAACAAATTGAAAGATCAACCATTATTTGGGGTGGGGGAAATAACAGTTTGAGATGCACTGAATTGCCATACGTGGAAGAGTCTGAATCGATGCACGAATGTTAAAGAATTGATTTGTAAATGTCAAAAGTTCAGTCAAAACTGAAAAGGAAGTAACAATGTACTGTAGTATCTGTGTGTGTGTGTGAGGGGGGTATGCAGAAAATATTGATTATGGGCTATTACAAATACTCTGCTTTCAAAGTACCAAATAGTCAGACAGTGAGGGGAAATAATCCTGAAAAGGAAAAAAAGATGCATCAAGAATCGTTTTAGAATTGCATCACAGCCCTCTGAATCGTAAAAGAATTCAACTGTGAGGTGGCTAGAGATTCCCACCCCTAACAATTATATTCTACTTTTTCTTAAATTTCATAAACCATTTAGTGGTGAAAAGAGATGGTTCTCAAAAGTGGTTGTTGCCCCTTTGTAAAGAGAAGTCAAAATTGAGAAACTGAGGACATTACATAAAATACTGTAAATTTTGATCATATCATGTTTTTCCATCCTTAGAACTCCAAATGGAACCATAATTTAAAAAAAAAAATTTAATCAAATTAGCATCTTAAGACTGAGTAACACCATAAGCTTGACTAGGAAGTGTTTGGTATCACTAAGGTACCATTCTCAGGCTTTGACACCAGTGAAATGTTTAAAGACAAGAAGACTCACCCCTTCTGCTAATAAGAATAAAGGTTTAAGGTACTTTCAATATGGCTCTATTCAGAACTGAAAGCTATATCCATCATTGTGTGAAGGATCTTTAATATAGTGTGTGCTTTAAAACCCTACACCTTAACGATCACAATCATTAATCTGCAGTGTTGGGAGTGTTGGGAGTAACGCGTTACAAAAACATTCCACTTGACTTACAAAGTACACACTTGAGTTACAAAGTAACGCGTTACTGTAATGCCACTACTTTTGCAGTAATGTGCTGTGTAACGAAATTATTGTTTAAAAATTCAGTAATGCGTTACAGTTACTGAAATTTGATCGGATGCGTTACTCGTTTTATTAATATGGATAGATATTGTTAGCGCAAATAAACTGACCCTACCATAGCTGGTGCAGCTGTCAGTCTCCTCCACAGGTCGGTTTCCTGTCCTGCCCCAGTTCACGCCGCAGCCCAGTAGGAACAAATGCTGTGGCGGTGGCGACTTCTCATATCTGATCGCCTGTTGTCCGAGCGGTGAGTAGCCCCCAACAGCTCCTACCTCTGTGGTTAAACATGAGTATTTTTTGAGCAAGAAGCTCACATTTAATGTCCGCATTAAATGCATTTAAAGTTTTCTTACGCACAGAGAAAAAGTAACTGTGACTTGTTGCAATAAAGAACAGCTTCTTCTAAGCGGTGAACTTTCATTTATCTGTGCTTTCTGTTTTATTTTATCTTATTCGTTTACATGCTGTTGTGATATGCAACTACTTCATGGAAGTAAATCCTCTAAATATGCATTTTTAATGGGCTGGTCCAGGGGTGTCAAACATATAGCTCGTGGGCCAATAACGGCCCACCAGGGGGTCCAAAATTTTCTCTTGTGACTTTACAGCTTTGTTTCTAGTAAATTTCTGACTTTCTACTGATTACAATAGTTTATGTAAATCTGAGACATTTTTTCTCTGTAAGATGAGACTTTTTTTGTCATCAGTTTTCTTTTTCTTCTTTTTTCTGATGAGAATAAGGGGCCCTTGAGCTTGCTGTGTGTGCACGATGATTTAAGTATGCATTTAAAAGTAACGTGAAAGTTACTTTTCCAAGTAACTAGTTACTTTAATCATGCAGTAACTCAGTTACTTTTAAAAAGAAGTAACTAGTAACTGTAACTAGTTACTACTGTTTAGTAACTTGTCCAACACTGTTAAACTGTAATCATTAGACCCATCTCTTAAGGTCCATCAACACTTCCCTCCCTATGTTCTATAAATTTCACTTTTAGGCATTTTTCTATTCATGTCTTAGTCAATCAATGTCAAAAACAGAGCTATTGTAAAAGTTAAACCTTCTCAACTGGTTGTGTAACGTTAACCCTAGATCACAGTTTAAATTTAAACTTTAAATTGAAACCTCTCCTTAAACTCAGTTTATTCATTCTTAACAGAGAGCCTAAGTCACGCCCCCTCTACTTCTGCATATGGGACCTTAAATTGTTAAAGCTCTCCATTGAATTGAATGGCAAGAACAAAATTATCTTTTGATCCGAATCGAATTTTGCCACAAGTTACACATATGATGTGTGTCAATTTAAAAGACTAGTGCATGCCCGTAGAAAGCAAAGTATTCCTGTCTGAAACAGGTAGGCCAATTGGGCTTTACAGGCCCAAATGTAGGCTGTGTTTGAAAGTGGGCCAGAGAGGCTGGGAAGGTCACACCCACGAACATGTGATATTTTACAGCTCCACTTGTCTACTTAACAGATCGTTGTGTATAGTATGAGAGATACAGTATGAGATAAAATATAATGCCAACTACAGAGGACAAAGATGAATTGCTGGGTTTTAGGAGCTTAGGCAAATATCTAATCAGCCAATCAATTTATCTCCTTGTATCTCTGCCAATAAAGTGGTGGATGGCAGTGTGACCAGGTCAACTGTAAATTCAAGTTATTTCAAGGTTTTGGAAAGACTTTGTAATCCATACAATTTCATGGAATTTGCAGAATAAGTCAGGCAGCCTTAACATAAACATCAATGTAAATGTTTAACCCCTTGCACTCCGGTCAATTTCCCTAAAAACGCCAAAAAATAACGTGCCCAAAGTAAATCAAAAGCTGTTCTTCAACCCTTTGCAGCATCTTCATGGGGTTGGTCTCATTTAAAAGAAAACACTTTGAATTTTTTTGGCAAAACAGTCATAATCTCTCTAAGTGCTCCGGCCACTGAGTAACAGTCATCTAAACATACTGAACTTGAAGAAAATAAATTTGGCTTGGGTGGTTTTTTTTTGATACAAATGCTTGCAAATGACACACAGCTTCAGATCCGGGCTGGAAAATGCAACAGAAATGTAGAACCAAGTGTTATCCAGCTGAGGTCAAAATTTTGTAACAACACCACAAAAAATGAATATATTACACAGCTTTTTCCTCAGGTAGTTCCCAGGTGTTTTTGAACTGTGCCAAATGGCACAGTTTGGAAAAACGTCTGTAACTTTTGAATGATTCAATATAGAAGCTTCATCTTGGGCTCTAATGAAAGGTGACACTCAGGGCTGTGTGTGTGTGTGTGGGGGGGGGGTTGTCCCCCCCCTCTCGCTACAAAGGACGGACATTGGCCATCGCTACATGACGGAATAGTCATGTGGCCATGTGGCGACCGCGGCGCAGTCACCGCGGCTTCCCCCCCCCTCGCTACAGAAGAGTAGTGGGGGGAGGGGCCGTCACGGTCCGGATGCGGCGCACGAACCACGTACCGCGGCGCACGGACTTCGGACTTCGTGCGCCGCACAGTTGTAATTTACCGATCGGTCAAAAGTCATTTTTGATTACAATTTTCAGGGATAAAGAATAATTTAGATTATAACATTTACCTCTTCACAGCAGCAGTGTCCTGGCGAACTTCTCTTCCTCATTGTCAGACGAACGTGACGCTGGTCCCTTGTTACGGACTCGTGGTTCTGGTCTTGCGACCCGGTCAAAACATAATTCCATGATTGCGGTTTTGGCGAATGATTTACGAACTTCGTCGTCGGCCTCCGTCGGTCTATGATGACCATGGAAGAGAATCCTAAACGTCTATTCTGCTGGAATAAAATAAAAAAAGCACCGCCTGTGGCTGAACAGGCCGATGCGCGAATGGCAGTCCCTGTCACACAGGTTGCACTTGTGGGTGGTCTCCGTGCTGCTGGGTCTGTGACGGTTCTTCCTGCGGGTCCTTTTTTCATCTGCAGCAGTCAGTCTCTCTTCACCCAGCCTTACACAAAACAGCTTTCGAACTTCTGTGCTTCAATTGGCTCGCTGCATTCGCAGCGTTGGTAGGCGGGTCCTTCTTGCTAGGTTTTCAGTCATTGGTTCTTCAAGGTTTCAGAAATCCAATTCAAGGCTCTTATTAGTCGAATGAGAGGTCAATCATATCTGATCTGTTCGCGGCTGTGTCTGTAGTGGAAGAACGGAAATGCAGCTTTTTTTTTTCAGTGTGCTCTTTGGATGCAGCGTCCTCGTGCGTCCTAGAGCACACGAGGGCGCTCTCGTGCGCTCTAGGACGCAGAGACATGCCCGTCCGCGGTACACAGGAGTGCAACAGGTTAAATATAATGCAGAAATTTACAGATATAAGGTTCATTTAACAACTTTATTGCAACGGCAATATAAAATATTAATAAAAGTCATGAACATAAATACTTGAAAAGAAGTGCTTGTAAAATGATAATAGATTGAGCAAATAAAAATTAAAAAAAGGATTTTTTTTTCAATTACAATAAAAATAATGAATGCAAAATTAATTAAATTTCTTAATTTACTGAAGAGTTGCAGTAATCCAGGCGAGTAAGTATGCTGTACGAAAGCTCAGTCAAGTGGATTCAAATATACGTATGTGTAATTTTTTTCCACAATGCAATGTTTTTTTAATTTTTATTTTATTATATATTTATTTTATTTTTACACTATTATTTTACAAACTTAAATATTGCTCATTTTGTTTATTTTTCAAAATTATGCTGCTTAGTATTACCGCGGGCTGCTGTGTTTGGAATGTTCACTCACTCGCTCACTCCCTACTCGCTATATAGTGAATTTAGATATAGTGGACTAATAGTAAACTCATTATCACTCTATAAAAGCAAGAAATCTCTGTGTGTCTGTCTGTGTCTGTCTGTCACGCTTCATAGGACATCATAGGACGGCCTATGATCTCTGCCTGCACATCATAGGACATCTTATGAACTCAGGCATCATAGGACACATAGACAAATGTGACTTTATGATGTCATGTAGACCATGAACTCAGGCGTCACAGGATGACTCGTGATATCTATATGATGGCACATAGACAAATGTGTCTTTATGATGTCCTATACATCAAGCCTGCCTTCATGTCTTTGTGATGTCAAACACAGTGACAGACATCAGGCAACATGTCTTAATGTCATATACATCAAGGTTGCCTTCATGTCTTTATGATGTCATATATACAGTGAGTCCATGCCGGAAAGCCTCTTTTTGCTCAGCTTTATTTTCATGATCCTGTCCATGAACTGGAATTATGACGCACCTATCCCTCAACCAGTGGTCTCAACGAAGAAGAAGAAGAAGAAGACCCACCAGATGGAGAGCAATAGAATGACGACAACTGCTGTATGTCAGAAAAGATGCCATGAAGCTGAAACACCTGAGGTTCCAGCAGTACATCACACCCATCTGAGACAGGAGGACACCCTTCACCAGCATAGGGTACAACAGACTTTAAAGCACATTTCTAGGACATCATAGGACGGCCTATGATCTCTGCCTCATCATCATAGCGCGTCCTATGAACTCAGGCATCATAGGATGACTCACCACGCCTACATGACGGCAAATGTGTAACCTTGACAAATGCCAATCTACACTACAAATGTGTAAAATGCCAAGCAAAGCACTGATTTTCTCCAGGTGTTCCGGTTTCTTGGTTTCTACGGGCATGCACGGGCCTTCCTGAACAGGTCGAAAGCCACTTTTTCAGGATCGTGCCCATGAACTGGAATTACGACACACCTATCCCTCAACCAGTGGTCTGAATGAAGAAGAAGAAAACCCACCAGATGGAGAGCAATAGAATGAGGAGAACTGCTGCACGTCAGAAAGGATGCCGTGAACATGAAACACCTCAGGTTCCACCAGTACACCGCAGGCATGACTGTGAACAACACAGCCATCTGAGACAGGAGACGCTTCAGTGGTCTGAACGAAGAAGAAGACGACCCACCAGATGATGTCTATATGACGGCACATAGACAGAGCACATGACTCCCTACAAGACATATATACAGACACAGGTAAGCAACATAACAGAACAGTGACAGGCAGGAGAAGAAGTAACAAGCAGGGGCAAACAGCCCCAGATGGCAGGGCATATTTTGTGTGATTTTTATGTTCTGCTGCATACAAAAGCCGTCACATGTGATTGCCACTTAGTGCTGTGTTGCTATTCCAACTGTCCTGTAACTGGCAATAATTCTGTTTCAATGCATCCCCTCTACGGGCATGCACGGGTTTCTACGGGCATGCACTGGTATGTACTAGTAGCAATAAAATTATAAGATTTCAGACATTACTGGGCTTGTTTTTGTGGCGCGGTTAATGACGTCATCATGGTGAGACAGTAAAACATAAAGCAACGGTGGTAAAAATGAATACCTGCATGTAATTTGTAGTAAATATATATTAAATCATTTTTTCTGAATTAATAAATATAAAAACCTTAAGGTAGTTTATGTTGTGATGTGAAACTCTCCTCTCACTGCTCCGTTGGCTGTGCATTGCCTTATGGGATATATTGGCTAAAGTAGTGACCATCCATTGTGCACTACTTTTCAAAATGCATTGTGGGTTATTTTGAGTGTACTATATAGTGAATGAAATTTTCAGTTAAGATTTCGAACAGCACTACAATATGGCTGATTCACTATATAGTACAGTATATGGGGAAGGAGTGAGCATTTCGAACACAGCATATGACTTTGTACACATCACATCCAGCCCACATCACGCTTCAGGGAATGGCCAGGCAGAAAGAGCTGCACAGACAGCTAAAAGAATCCTGCAACAGAAAGATCCATTACTAGCACTGTTAAGCTACCGTGCTACACCCACAACATCAACAGGAGTGAGCCCTGCGGAGCTGCTGATGGGCAGAAGGATTTGCACTACATTACCTGTGCTGGACTGCAATTTAAAACCTAAATGGCCAGACCTCTCTCTCATCAAGCAGAAGGATAAAGAGGAAAAGGAGAGGCAAGCATTTTACTTCAATCGACGTTATGGAGCACGACCTCTACCAGTTCTCCAGCCTGGAGACAGGGTCCTGGTAAAACTAGCCTCCAAGAAGCAGTGGAATACTCCATCTCGGGTGCAGCAGAGCACCTCTCAGTGTTCATACATCATCAACTCTCCAGGTGAAGGGGAAAAGCGAAGGAATCGTCAACACCTTCAGGTTATCCCCCAAGAGTCTGAAATGGGTAACCCAGAAAAAGCAGACACTCAGCTGAGGATGGCTTCACCAGGGGAGCAAGGACTGAGTGCAACACAAAAACCTCAACAGACTCCTGAAGGGCTTAAAGTCACAAGATCGGGACGGGTCTGTAAGCCTGTTGAAAGGTTGAATTTGTAAAAGTTAAAGTTGCATTTGGTATACTATTAGGAATTAAGAGAAGACAAGTAGCAGTAATGTTAAGTTTTGGGATTAAAATATAAGTTCTGTTGCTGCAAAAGAAGAAAAAAAAGGAAGAAAATAAGGGATTGGTAAATTGAGTTTAATTGGTACCAGTTCTATGTTGGGGAAGCTGTTGGTGATAGTTTTGTTAATAATGCATTTTTTTACAGGTGATGAAGATGTTGCATATTCAAGGACCGATAAAATGTTGGGAATTTTTTGTAAAGGGGTGGGGTGTCATAGAGATGAGCGTAGTGATACATCTCAAACAGAGAATATCTATGGCATACCGGAAGAGCTCATAGACAGGATGTCGTGAGGCATCTTAAACAGAGAGAGGAGGTATAGAGAGAGAGCTACAGGCAGGTAGTTAGAGAAGTCATGTGTTATCCCTTTGTTGTTCTTAAACAGAAGTAAGTGCATCATTCCTCACTTGTCAAAAACAAATAACAGTCCATTAAATGTGCTTACCTTCCACACAAATAACAGTCCGTTAAATGCACTTACCTAGCAAGGAACGGTTATCCACCAGTTAGCTCTGTTGACTACCTAGCATGGGTTCGCATAAGTGATTAAAATGGCTAGAGCATTAACCGGAGCGGGTAAAAGATGATCACAGCCCTGTTAAATGCGCTTACCTTCCAGAGACACTTTCCACAAAAGCCAGTTGACAAACAATGAATGACTACTACTCACAAAACATTCAGTTTGCACAGCAGATGCCAGTTGACAAACAACAATGAATGACTACGTATGGCCCCGTGTGGAATGGTGAGGGCACTACATCAGAATAATAACAGCGGTAGAGGTGAAAGCTTTTTTTTTTTAATAATAATTATATATTTTTTCTGAACACCTCCATACTCAGGGATACACACCCTTGTACCCTCAGGAAAGCATGTTTAAAATCTGAGGCCAGTCTGACAAACAATTCAAGAGATATGCATGGGACAGACAGACAGACACACAAACACACAGACAAAACTTTGCTGCATTTATAGATAGATAATTTTCCACGTAATTAAAGTTGTCAGCTGTCGTATAATATCCATTCATCTTCTACCACTTAATCCCTTTCGGGTCACGGGGGCGCTGGAGCCTATCCCAGCATCTTTGGGTGAGAAGCAGGGTACACCCTGGACAGATCGCCAGTCCATCGCAGGGCCAACACAGAGAGACAAACAACCATTCACTCTCACATTCATACCTAAGGACAATTTAGAATCCCCAGTTGATGCCAGTTAACCTAACTTGTATGTTTTTGGCCTGTGGGAGGAAACCGGAGTACCCGGAGAAAACCCACGCAGACACAGAGAAAACATGCAAACTCCCCACAGAAGGGTCACTGGTGGTCAAGGGGTGGGATCAAACCCATGACCTTCTTACCATACTGCCACAGTGCTAACCACTGTGCCACCGAGCTGCCTGTCGTATAATAACAGAGTAATATTTAGGTTTTGTGAACACATTTATCATCATCCCACATCACCAAACACAAGCATGGCAGTTTCCCTCTCAAAGTCCACGTACTGTTTCCTGACCAATGAAACAAGGATCCAAAGAGGAGAAAAACAACACAAATGTTTTGTATTTTGAGAGCTGCAGCTGATTCAGACGACTGTTAGTTACTTCCCCTTGGGTGCGCTTTGGACACAATGACATAATTACGTGAGATTGTGCTTGTAGTTTTTTAATTTACATATTTTCACAACCTTATACCTTAACAGTTAGGCAACAACTTTCATCATCATTTATGTGCAAAATTAGCTTTTAAACTGACAAACATCATATGTGTAACTTGTGGCAAAATTTGATCGGGATCAAAAGATAATTTCTCTCTTCCCATTCATTTCAATAGAAATTTTTTCCAATTTAAGGTCCCA
Source organism: Pholidichthys leucotaenia (assembly GCA_020510985.1). Taxonomy (NCBI): domain Eukaryota; kingdom Metazoa; phylum Chordata; class Actinopteri; order Cichliformes; family Pholidichthyidae; genus Pholidichthys; species Pholidichthys leucotaenia. The sequence goes on from CM035841.1 coordinate 340,880,665, forward strand.
TATGCAGAAGTAGAGGGGGCGTGACTTAGGCTCTCTATATTAAACTAGTTTGGCACAACAGAATTTCAACTTAAGCTGTGATTTAAACTGGTTTAAAAGCTAAACTTGGTTGGTGCAATCAAGCCTATAATTGTCATTTTTACCACCAGGTATTCCTATGTATGTTTTGACATTAAGCATCCTGTACTGGACATGCAGAGGTTACAGTTGCAATATGTTTAAATAAAACCCTAACATTTACCTAACCTTAAGTTTTTTTTCATTGTCCAACCCTAACCTTACCATATGACCATACATACTGTGTTGAAGATGGTGACATCACCGTGTTTCAAGAAATTTTACAGATTGAAAACTGCTTAAATCCTTGTGTGGAAGGAGGTGGCCTAATGGTTAGGGATGTGGACTGGTGACCAGAGGGTTGCTGGTTCAATCCCTGGACTGGTGGGATCAACTGCACTCCCATGATGGAACCTTGTGTTCGAATTTCTGTCTTGCTCTTTGGTCCCTGCTGTCTGTGTTTAAATTCAATTCTTCCTACTCAAGTCACTTCAGGGTTCACATTTAACTTTCTTTAGACATCAGATAAGGTTAGGAATATGGGACATTTTTAGTTGGATCTGTTGGAGAGACAAGTTACTAACACAGCTTTTACCAAAAAAAAAAAAAGGGGGGGGGAATTGTTATGTGTTGTCATGGTAACAAACAACCAGATCATCAATGATGGAGCAGCTCATTCCAGTCTGGTGAACACACCCCTGAAGTCACCAAGGGCCTTCTCTCTCTGTATATATACTGCATAAGCACATGTATATAGCTTAGACCTAATGAAAGTTGAAATGACTCATACACACAGAATCACTGTGTGAGTTTGGTAAACATCTGAGCAATTGCTGAGGAGTAGTGATTCTTGTGAAATGTGGACAGATAGGCAGCATTAGCTCAGTTTACCTTTGACAGAATAAGCTTGAAACCCCATTTAAGTTCCTACATGGTCAATACCTTTCCAGTCGTGTGCCCTTGAAGACCAAACATTCCTCTGAGAGCATCCTCACCAATGGCCTCAGGACGATCTATCTTATTCCCCAAGATGAGAACTGGGATGTTTACAATGGTTTCATCTGTTAACAGGGCCTACACACAGGAAAAGTCACATGTTGATCAAGCACATCACTGCTATAAGCAACCATCTTCTTTGTAAATATTTGCAATGAACTCACATCCAGTTCAACTTTCGACTCTGCTAGTCGCTCATGATCAGCACAGTCCACCATGTAGACTATACCGTTTATTGCTGGGAAGTAATTTCTCCAGATTCTTCGAGCTGTGGGACCCAAACTTTTATTAATTATATGCTAAGTGTGCAAGATATCATCACTTAAACTTAAGTTGAGGTTCAGGATCACATTTCCCACTCCCACCTTGTGTATGGCCTCCAAGGTCAAATGTTGTAAAAGTCATTCCAGCTATGGTCAGCTCTTCAGAAGCTGAAGGCAGCGAGAAAGCACCGATTTATACAAGCAATCAAGAAAGAAATGGAAATCTGAATGTGAACTATTCATAATGTTAAACATACTTGGGTACAGTGTTGGCACATGCTGTCCTAGCCTGTCATCTCTGAGCATCTGCAGGAGTGTGGTTTTTCCAGCATTGTCCAGACCCAGGAAAACCAGCTTACCGGTCTTCCTGTACAATCCTGTTCACAAAGAGAAATCAAAAATCAAGAATCAAGAACTTTATTTGCCATTCGTACTCAAACATACAGTTCAGGCACATAGGAACTAGTTGTGCAAAGCTCAGGGGTCAATAAATAAAAAACGAGGAAGTGCACCAATAGGAAAAAATACTATTCTAATGAAAAACACATCATCACTCTGAAGCAAGAAATCTCTGTGTGTCGTTTGTCTGTCACGTTTATAGGACATCACAGGACGGCCTATGATCTCTGCCTGATCATCATAGGACGTCCTATGAACTCAGGCATCATAGGACTCGCAATGCCGTCATAAAGATATAATGTCTAAATGACGGCACATAGACAAATGTGTCTTTATGATGTCATATAGACCACCACTCACGATGCCTAGACTAATATGTCTTTATGATGTCATATAGCTCAAAATTGGTAAGGTGAATAAGTCACAGGGCTAGTCTTTATAGCACGTTCGTGTTTTCTGTACAACAGATTTCTGCAGCCATGGACAATTCTATGTTGCCGCGAGCAGAGTTGCCAGATCAAGCAGTCTTTGTATTCTTGCTCAAGATGAAGAAACTAAGCAAAAGCGTCGCTTTCTCAGCAATGTCACTTTTAAAGAGGTGCTGACAGTCAAAATGTGTAACCTTGAAGAATGCCAGTCTACACTACAAATGTGTAAAATGCCAAGCAAAGCGCTGATTTTCTCCGGGTGCTCCGGTTTCTTGGTTTCTACAGGCATGCAAGGACCTTCCTGAACAGGGTCGAAAGCTACTTTTTGCTCAGATCTATTTTCATGATCCTGCCCATGAACAGGAATTACGACGCATCTATCCCTCAACCAGTGGTCTGAACGAAGAGGAAGAAGACCCACCAGCTGGAGAGCAACAGAATGAGGAGGACTGCTGCACGTCAGAAAAGATGCCGTGAACATGAAACACCTCAGGTTCCAGCAGTACGCCGCAGGCATGACTGTGAACAACACAGCCCTCTGAGACAGGAGGAGACCCTTCAGCAACGGGCATGCAGAAATACTTGCTTATACTTGGTTTCTACAGGCATGGACGGGTATGCACGGGTATGTACTAGTAATATAAATACACATTAAATACACAATAAAATGCCATAAAAAGACCACTGTAAACTGCAATGCTTTTCTGTTTAGGTTGTGCTTTTGACTATTAAGAGAGTCCTTATCCAGTGTTCACCATCAGTCTGTGGCGGGAAAAAAACAATTGTAGAAATGTGTTTTGTGAGTGATAATACTGTCTGCTCTACTTTTCTCAGGTTGTACGCTGTCTGTTTATACCTGAGAAGAGTGTGAACTGGGTGATGTTTGTCTGTGATGAATTTGTGTGCTTTTTTTCTGCATCTTTGTGTGTATACAATGTATACAAATGCATATATGGCAATTCAGTCCCGATGATCAAACAGATGAAAACCCATGATTCTATGAAAACCCATGATTTAGGATTCTAAATCGTAATCAGCTTAAGGGAGGGAAATTTCAGAGCTCGTAGCTTTGAGAGTTTTTCCCATTTCCTTTATTCCAGTATGGCAATAAAACTGGAATAAATATCATGTAAATGATAACTGAATGACTACAGACTTCGAGTGACTCATGAGTATTGAAAATTTAAAGGCAACAGCTCCACTTTGCTACAGACAGGAGAAAGGATTTGTTTTCAAATATGGCAGCCCTCACAGCTCCCCCCCACACTTTGAGTGTACAATACATGAATCTGTGTCATACTGCATCCATGCATGCACACTTTCAAAGAAACAGCAATTTAAAAATGAAAACCAACTGGATAAAAATCAGCATTAGGAGTTGTTTGTGCTATAACTGGCAAGAACAAAACATCCAAAATTTCCCAAATCCACTCCTTAGAGTGACCCAATGAAAGGAGACTGTTCAGCAGGAGTACAGAGCTTGTTAAACTTCGGAGGTGGTCTGCAGCCCGACAGCATGTCACAGCCATGGCTCTGCAGGAGAAGACCATCCTGAGCTGGGGACAAGCATCCAACATTCCCCGCAACAGTTTCCACATACCAGGCTGAGTATTTTTTTTTTTAACAACACCCACACACACTTTTTGCAAACAGACGAACAGTGGGTCTTTGGTGTGTCTCTTGAGTCATTTTTCATTTTCAGCCTTAACATAGAGGCATAGACAAGTGAGGAGGTTAGACCGGTGCTGGGTCTCCATTGCTAAGAGTGGAGGAGCATACCTGTTATATCTAGAAATGAGGGAGTCGGAGGCGAGACTTCATGCAACATGGAACTCTCTTTACTATAGAGGCCCTGGACGACGGTACCAAACGTAACGGCGGGGCGCCTGAGTCGACGAATGACGCCAACAAGGTAGCTCCAGTTTTCCCCAAAGCTCGGCCACAGTGGGCTGGAGGTTCTGGGGCTACGACGGCGACCGCTGCAGCAGCTTTAAAAGAGGTCGGAGCCAGGCGCAGACAGGCACGGAGGGATCGTGTGCCGTTCAGCAACACTGCAGACCGAGCAGAGCCCCTCTAGAGAGTTACGGATCCGGTCCAGGTTCGTGGGGGGAGACGTCCATGGCGGATGTGGGATGTAGGCCAAATGACAGCCAGAGGAACACCAGGAGCAGCTGCACATCGTGGCTGTACAGGACGCAGCCTATTTTCAGCTGTCGGATGGCTCGTGGAGGCACGTCAATGAGCTGCGGTGTGCCCGGGAGGAGGCTTCAGATGGCGTGTCCAGACAAGAGAGGTGGTCGATGGTGAAGGGAAGAGGTGCTCTCGTCTATGAGGTCAGCTATGGTCCTGGAGGCATGTCGCTTCCAGGGGCGGGTCTACTGAGAGGCTGCCCTGGGCCCCCACAAGCCGGTTCTACCCCTTTTCTGCCAGAAGGACAATAGTGTGGTTTTGAAAAAATAATAATGATAAAAACGTTCCAAGGTTCTAATGTTCATATGGTTGCATGTGTTTGTTTTATTTTTTTTTTAAAAAAAGGAAGACTAAACTGTTATTGTTCTGGAATTATTTTATGTATTGTTGTTTAGTTTAGGAGACACGGTAATGTTTTAATTTGACAGACTTTCAGTAATTTACAGGTGGAAGAATAACCCACCTTGCCGTGTGGGGTGGGACGGTAGTCCACCCGTCCCCCCTAGTTTAGGTTTTGTTGTGTGAATGAGTTAGGCCATTTAGCAATTTCAGTTCTAGTTTTTTTTAGTGCTTGATTCGGGTCCTAAATTGGGGAGGGTCTTAATTGTGTATGTGTTTTTGGACTTTTCTAAAAGGGGGGTGTTGTATGTGAGTTTGGTCCTTGAGGCTTGCCGTAGCCACCCTGTAGGGTCACATCAGGCAGGCTGCAGCTGCTGTATTTATTCTGTGCCAGTTCCAATAAAGTTCAGTTCATTGCTTGGTGTAAATCGACTCCTGTCTCATTGATTTCATACATAACAGATTGCTCAGTACTTCAATGTGGCGGGAGTTTCTGGGTGCATTCTGTGGCCATTTGTGGGCGAGGAATGTTGGGACTAGCGAGTTTTTAACAAGTTTTACCTCATCCTTCCTCTGCAAAACTAAACAGAAAAACCAGTGTGAAAACAATTGATGTGATGAATAAATGATGTAGCTGCTGAACATGTTTTTTTTCAGTAACCGTTATTTTATAACAGTTCAGCTCCACACGCTGTAAAAAAAGTGCTGTTGTGCTTAAAAAAAGTCACACTGCCGCTTCTAGTGGCCCAGCATAGTTATTACAATACCTTTTTCCCCGGCTTTAATTGACGTTAAAGGTGAGTTAAATTTGTGTTTGCGTACCTGTGGTGGTCGTGAAAAAAAAGATATTATATTGAGCCCCTGTCTCACGTTCTAGTTCAAGTTTAAGTTGAAATTCACGTTCAAAGCAATTTGATATAAATCCATTGCTGATGTGCTGGTTCAGCTATGTCAGCAAAACATGGGTGCAGCCATACTAGCGGCTACATGGCCTTCCAGGACGCTTCCTGTGACGTAATATCGTGGCTACCACGATCTGGATTAGTATTGGCTGAGCCGGGAGTACCCGGATGTGCAGCGGCTTTCGGGATATTCAAATTCAAGCGTTTATTTCAAACTCAGGGTTCATATTAAATGCAGAACTGAAACGAGTAGAAAATAAATAAATAAATGCTTAAAATTCAGCGGGCCGTCTCGTGTGATCTGAGCTCGTAATGGCCGCAACACGGAAGATGATTCTAAAACTATATACAGAGCAGCAGACACTCGGTGCTCTTGTAAAAACAAAAAAATACAATGCGATATGGATATCGCAACATGGCGGAATGTAAAGCCTTTGGATGTCTGAATAATAAGCGAAAAAACAACGATAAACACTTCTTTTGTGTACCCAAACCCAGCTCACCTTGTCAGAAGATCGGAGCGGAAACAGGGCACAGACGAATAATTTCAGACGAAATTGCGTTGTGTGTGAGGACCACTTCGTCACTTTAACCCTCAGAAGACCTTTCTGGCTCAAACCTGTAGCCATGTTGGACGAATTCTTCCTCAGAGTCCGACAATTCAGCCATAATAGAATAAAAACACTCACAACAGCACCCAGGTCTCTCATACAGGCGGAGTATTGGCAACGATATGACGTCACATCCGCATGTGTCATGGCTGCGCTCAGAGTTTTCATTGGCTGGCCATGCCTGCGGTCATATTTGCATATTTCTCTGGTGGTATATGGCTGGCAATAATTATTTAACCAAATAACAAATACTTTGCCTAATGTTTTCAAGTTGAATGCGTTTAGACGACCACCACAGGTACCCTTTATAAAAGAAAGCCTTATCTTGGAATTCTGGCAAATTAAAAGCTGAGAAAATATGGCGATACAATGATAGAGGCCTTTAGTTCCACTTAATTTTGACCAGGTGAGCTGAAACAGAGAGTCGGACAGACGGACAGATACACACATAGACACATTAACTGATTACTGTATTCCTCTCCGTTTCACCAAAGCATAATAAATAAATAAATAATCTGTATATTCACGAGTGCAAAGTGGGTGTGCACTGCATGTATATAATAAACAGGTAGGGCTGCTGATTAACAGACTGGTTGAGCAATCTCTTGCAGTGGAACCCTGTGAAAGATTGATCAGATATTTTTTCAAAATGCTGCCTTACTAAGAAAATCAGTTTATATGTTTTTTTAGGTCCTCAATTGCAAAAGACCTCTATAAAAACTATCCAGGCACATTTGATGAGGATATAAAATCAAGTGTATTTCAACATTTCAACATCTTTAGAGGTGCTGCTTTTAACACTGTATGACGCCAGACAAAATGTTCTGTGTGCGGCTATGACTGATTAGTGCTAAAAGAAAAAAGCACAAAAATAATATTCCAAAAGTTCAATTTGAATAAAATGTAAATTGTGTTAGTTTGGACAATAATGACATTTGGTTACTATACCTAATAGCTGCAAGACACTGCTGAAGCTCCTGTAGATCCAATCAAATATAAAAGACATTTTTCTTGGCTACCTGGGAAAAGAAAAATAAATTAATTATCAAGACATAAAGGGACACTGGCTGGGTGATGTCCAAGTTGCTGTCATAGGTTGAATAAAATGGTAAATTGACATGGGCCATAAATATCTGGAATCTGTTTTTCCAATAAGTGGTTTGCAGTGGCTTTGATGGAAAAAAAAAAGCAAACAGTCCCAAGAAAAATGCTCAAAATTGACAAGAAAAAGATTACATTTCATAGAAAAAACAGCAAATTTCAGAGAAAATACTTGTAAATTTACAGGAAAAAAACACAAATTTATGAGAAAAACAGATACAAATCTAACAGACTGTAAATTCATGAGAAAATTTTCTAAATTTGAAAAAAAAAAAAAAAAAAATGAATAAAAAAAAATTACAAGAGAAAAGGAGAGAAGTTGTGAATTTACAGCAAAATGTGTAAGTGAGAAAAGAAATACTTTTGCTTTGAAGCTCAAATGTGTGTTGTGGCTCCATCCAGAATTTGTGTTCCAACAAGATGTCCATTTCCATGGTAGCTGTCAAAACCTGATATGCTAAAAACATTATTTAAAAACATGAATGCAAAAGAAAACTCCTCCATTACAGAATCCAGCCGACTACGAAAGCTCATTGTTAACCATTATTCTACACCCTGGCTGGATTACTCTCTTGGTATGTGCAAGCTTGGTGTAATCACTAGAGTTTTAAGTATGAAAGCAAAGGAGCTAAGCCAAGTAGAGCAACAATCAGGCTTTTGGTGATTTTTTTTTTTAGATGCTATACTACAGTGTATCTGGAAAGTATTCACAGTGCTTCACTTTTTCCACATTTTGTCATGTTACAGCCTTATTCCAAAAGGGATTAAATTCCTTTTTCCCCCAAAATTCTACACACAATACCCCATAATGACAATGTGAAAAAAGTGTTTTAAAGATTTTTGCAAATGTATTAAAAATAAAAAAACTAAGAAATCACATGTACATAAGTATTCACAGCCTTTGCCATGAAGCTCAAAACTGAGCTCAGGTGCATCCTGTTTCCACTGATCATCCTTGAGATGCTTCTGCAGCTTAATTGGAGTCCACCTGTGGTAAATTCAGTTGATTGGACATGATTTGGAAAGGCACACACCTGTCTATATAAGGTCTCACAGCCGACAGTGCATGTCAGAGCACAAACCAAGCATGAAGTCAAAGGAATTGTCTGTAGACTTCCAAGACGGGATTGTCTTGAGGCACAAATCTGGGGAAGGGTACAGAAAAATTTCTGCTGCTTTGAAGATCCCAATGAGCACAGTGGCCTCCATCCATCCATCCATCCATCCATCCATCCATCCATCCATCTTTCTTCCACTAAATCCTTTTTGGGTTGTGGGGGGACTGGAGCCTATCCCAGCATCTTTGGGCGAGAGGCAGGGTACACCCTGGACAGATCACCAGTCCATTGCAGACAGTGGCCTCCATCCATAAATGGAAGCAGTTCGGAACCATCAGGACTCTTCCTAGAGCTAACCAGTTGTCTAAACTGAGCGATCGGGGAAGAAGGGTCTTATTCAGGGAGGTGACCAAGAACCCGATGGTCACTCTGTCAGAGCTCCAGTGTTCCTCTGTGAAGAGAGAAGAACCTTCCAGAAGGACAACCATCTCTGCAGCAATCCACCAATCAGGCCTGTATGGTAGAGTGGCCAGATGGAAGCCACTCCTTAGTAAAAGGCACATGGCAGCCCGCCTGGAGTTTGTCAAAAGGCACCTCAAGGACTCTCAGACCATGAGAAATAAAATTCTCTGGTCTGATGAGACAAAGATTGAACTCTTTGGCGAGAATGCCAGGCATCATGTTTGGAGGAAACCAGGCACCGCTCATCACCAGGCCAATGTTGGTAGCAGCATCATGCTGTAGGGATGTTTTTCAGTGGCAGGAACTGGGAGACTAGTCAGGATAGAGGGAAAGATGAATGCAGCAATGTACAGAAACATCCTGGATGAAAACCTGCTACAGAGTGCTCTTGACCTCAGACTGGGGTGACGGTTCATCTTTCAGCAAGACAATGATGCTAAGCACACAGCCAAGATATCAAAAGAGTGGCTTCAGGACAACTCTGTGAATGTCCTTCAGTGGCCCAGCCAGAGCTCAGACTTGAATCCAATTGAACATCTCTGGAGAGATCTGAAAATGGCTGTGCACCGACGCTTCCCATCCAACCTGATGGAGCTTGAGAGGTGCTGCAAAGAGGAATGGGCGAAACTGCCCAAAGATAGGTGTGCCAAGCTTGTGGCATCATATTCAAAAAGACTTGAGGCTGTAATTGCTGCCGAAGGTGCATCAACAATTGGGGGCCCTGCTGCCCATCGCAGTGGCTAGCAATGCTCCAATCACTATCCCCCCAATTTTAATTGCACTTTGGTAGTCCACAGTGGTAATCCACAGCAACAGGGGTGGGGGTCTTCCCCCACTCCTGTTGCCCTGCTCTTGCTGGGGGCCTGGTGGGAAGCCTGGGACCTATCATGTTGTCAAAATCCCTGGGTGCTACTGAATATATAGATACAACCAAGGAAGTGAGAGGGGGGCTGAATATGAGTCTAAGTGAGAGTGAGGGGGTGATGAATAGAGGTGGTAATGGTGGATCAGTTTTGTGCGGCGCTTTGCATGCCGAGTGGCATTTTGGGGCGCCTGCGGTGGTCTGCGGATTGTTCGCTCAGATGGGCGCCGGGGGTGGGGGTCTGCTTCTGTGGTCTGCGCCGGTGGTCTCCGTGGTCACTGCCGGGCACTGGTGCGTGTTCAGGCTCGCTGCATCTGCTTCGCAGCTGCCTTATGAAACAAAGGTGAATGAGGGGTGAGTTTGAATGGGTACAGGAGTGAGAGAAAATGGGTCGGTCTGGGTGAGTGAGAGGAGTGTGCATGGGAGCATGTGGGTGTGAAGGTGTGGGGAGGGGTGTGTCTGAGTCGGGGGGTGCTGGATTAAGGGGGGTAATGCCTCTCGGCAACGTTGGCTCCCCTGGGCGGGGGGACTTCTTTGGACATGGGGGTCCCCGGGGTGTGCGACAGAGGCGCTGGGGCGGGCCCGCTGTGAGGGTGCCTGGGGGGGCTCGCGCGGGGGGGCACGGGCCGGTCTCTGCCCCGGGGGGGTGGGGTCGCTGGCCTCCTGGGGCCCGGGGGCGGACGTTGGCCCCGCTAGAGAAGGGGGGGGAAGTCGGGCGGGTCCAGGGGTGTGGGCTCACCGTGCCGACCGCCAAGCAGCCTGGCCTCCCTTGATTGTCCCTCCAGGGGCAGATGCCTGGCTTTCCTGGAGCTTGCTGACCTCGGGGCTGGGGGTTGGTGGCGCTGCCCTGCCTGCTCGGGGTTCCCGGGGGGAGAGCTGCTGCGACCGGCCCTCCGCTCGTATGTTTCCTGATAAACCACTCACATGCACACACTTATTTTGCGCGCGTTCTCATATATATATATGCACACAGATGTACACGCACAAGTGTCTCTCCTGTAACAGGTGCAGAAACCAGACTCGTGTTGAGATATCTTCGGTGGAAGAAGCAGTTTGTCTTTTGTTTGTTTTAGTTGTTTGTTTGTTTTTGTCTGTTCCCCTCCCTTTTTCCCCCCCTTCACACACTTCCTTTCCTTCTTCCCCATCCTGTTGGGTCTTCTATGGGTAAAACGATAAATAAAGTATTAAAAGTTATTACAGGAGGAGTTTACAACAGTATACAATACACAGTTAGGTACTGTATAAGCTCCTCTTGGCAAAGTAAATCTGTTTTGGCACAATAAGGGTGACAGATCCCTGTTCTGTTTGCCTAACTGCCTGACAGGACAAGGGGGAAAAAAAAGGTGCATCAACAAAGTATTGAGCAAAGGCTGTGAATACTTATGCACATGTGATTTCTTAGTTGTTGTTTTTTTAGTTTTAATAAATTTGCAAAAGTCTCAAAAAAGCTTTTTTCACATTATTATTATGGGGTATTGTGTGTAGAATTTTGAGGGGGAAAAATGAATTTAATGCCTTTTGGAATAAGGCTGTAAAATAAAATGTGGAAAAAGTGAAGCGCTTTGCGGATGCACTGTATGTTGTGTGAGCGCCCTCATTCAGTCAGACCGATATTCCTCAGACTATTTTTGTGTCAGGCTGTGGCAAGGACACTTGATCTTGGTAGTCTCCCCCTGCTTCCCTCTCTCACACACCAACACCTGTCACTCTGTGAACTTCATGGTTGTTGCAGTGAATTTTAAGGTCTCGGCGCTATAAAAAAAATACTCCTGTTGGACTGACTTTATTATACAAATGTCACAAACTAAAACATGGTGTTAAGTCCCTTGATCTGAATGAAAATGTAGCACTTTTAATGTAGTTTTTGTGTCAGTACCCCCAAAATCAATGTACATGATGGACACCAGAAGGCACGAAAGCCTACTGTATTACAAACTGAGCTCTTTAGACTGGCCTTTCTAGCGATTTCATCAGTTCAGCCACAGTCCGGCTCACCGCAGAGAACAGCTGTCAGAGTAAACAACGGTAAATTGAGTAAACATGAGCGCGTGAAGAGGTCCCACACCGGGCGAGAAACTTCGTGATTTGAGGGATTTAAAAAAAAAAAAAATCATTAAACAACAACAAGTTAACACTAAAGCGAACACATGGTTGAACTTGGTTGGAAAAATGACTGACCTCCTTGTCCGGTGATTTTTGGTCCGAGCCTCTTCGGGACTGACGTGAACCGGCAAGTTTGACGGTTAACCAGAAATACGTCACTACGGCGGCTGTGCTGGAGTGCACGAGATGGGACGGGATGTGAAATAGTATGGATATTAATGTTCACAAAATACGCTTTGGCGTTGATTTACTTTCGCTGGACTTTCGTTACATATAAAAACGGGGAAAGGGAAGGTCGTTGAGCGCATGTATGCTGTTTTACATAGGATTTACATCTAGATTTTACATATGTCATGTGATTACATATGTCGTATGTAAAATCTTGGAAATAAGTGGGCAAGTGAGTATGTATTGTTTTTCTTTGTTTTTAAAATACATTTGCTTTAAATTCCTCACATGAAGTTGCAAATCTACACGATTTAATTTCAAATCCCTTCTAAAAATCTAAAATGTAAAGAGATTAGAGCAATACTGCTCTTATAGCACACCAGTCCTTATTTTAATTCAGGCATGAGCTCATGTCTATTCAATGATGTATCACTTAATTTTGGGCCCAGGTTACAGCAGTACATGTGGCTTAAAAAAAATATTAGGATATCCAGTCAGGGTCATTTAAGAAACTGACTTTGAAATAGGGATCATCTTTTTGCTTTAAAGCACATATGCCTTCAGCTCCCCGTCTGTGACATAATAGACTGTATAAAAAGGATCTGTGTTTAGTCCTATATAGTGTTACACAGGGCAGTGGACACCAGATGGCACTATTTTAACAGAATGTTACTGACTCCCCCCCCCCCCCCCCCCCCCCAAAAAAAAAGCTGGAAGCGCTAGGTCAAACTTAGAGACAATACTAAAAACTTAGTCATATAAACATAGTGTTCCTAGACAACTTGTACAATATAACAAACCACAGATGAAAAATTAAATCTCATAAAAACACAGGCTGTATAACTTAGTCTATGCACACATATCAGCATCATTAATGTTTATATTTTCCTTTCTATTAGTAATATTCAATGGGGTTTTTTTTTCCAAAGAAAATTTTTTCATTACATTCAGAAGCACTCCCCCCCACCACCCCGCAAAAAACATAAAAACTGCTTTCATATCCCCAAAAATATGAATAATATGGTGGACACGTACAAATATTTCAGAGTTGGTACTACTAGTCTAACTTATGATTACAGGGAAAAATAAAAAAAACTTTTCATGTTGATGTCAGTTATTCTACTTTGCATCTGCATATACTAGTGCATACCTGTGCATGCCCGTGCACGCCCATAGAAAGCAAGCATAACAAGCATTTCTGCATGCCCGTAGAAAGTTACTGTTGCCATGGCAACAGCAACCATGGTGAAACCTGCCTTGGATCTTTGACGTCACCACTCATTCGTTGATGCCTGCCTTTGATCTTTGATGATGTCATAGCGAGTGCTACGATCATGAGTGAAGCCCGCCTTTGATCTCATAGCAAGTCCTATGATGTTTTTGCAAGTCCTATGATCGCAACATCATGACAGACAGAGATTTCTTAAATTATATACAGAGTGATATTCCTTGTCTCCAGGGCATGGGTCCCAGCCCACATCCTCGCTTTAAGTTAGGATTTTCTGTATTTCACCTTATTATTATTATTATTATTATTATTATCTTCTTCTTCTTCTTCTCTTGGTTACTGGCAGATAGCAAACAACTGAAAGGTGCATACCCCCACCTACTGTACAAGAGTGTGTAACATTATGTCATCTGAGCCAGACCCCTATCCACCACTGACTTGATTATCATTGCTCTGTATCTTCTTCTTCATTTAGATTTGGCGGTTGGCAACCAGCTCACAGATGCATTACCACCACATACTTCACCCTGGTAGTGGAAGGCAAAGGACAGAGCTGCATGGAGGAATCTGATCAGACCTAAATGAAACGGTCATTGTCGCCCCCGACAGACTGCTGATGATGATGATCACCACTCTATCATACTCTATCTGGTCACGAGCTGTAGTCCTATCGTCATCACTATATATCTTTGTATAAGGAGTTCTTATAAGGAGTTCTGAACCCGGGTTGCTATTACTGTTATTACTCTGTCTTGCATATACAGTATATTCATAGGGTGATGTGCTATGTCTATATGGCATCATATCTTTTAGGGTCATCATAGGACATCATCACAGGACATCATGCAGACATCATAGGCCGTCCTATGATGTGCTCTGTCTATGTGCTGTCATACAGACATATCTTTATGACGGCATCACAAGTCCTATGATGCCTGAGATCATAGGATCATCACAGGACATCAGGCAGACATCATAGGCCGTCCTATGATGTCCTACACCGTCCTGTAAACGTCTCACACACACACACAGATTTCTTGATTTATAGAGTGATAGCCTTTGTTGTCTAAATCCACTGTTTGTGTGTGTGTGTGTTTCACAGGCTAGCTTGAAGTTAACTCACCGCATCTACTGTAGATGCATACTCATAGACGAATGTGCCAGATTAGGAAGGTAAATGTAGCTAACTGGTCTTAACTGACACTTGTAGCAGCGCATCCTGGAATTTGCAGTATCCATGTTGTGTGCTATATGCCAGAGGACCAGATATTACAAACAACGGAGATTATCTCATATGGCCCATGGGCCTTGAGTTTGACATTTATTGCCTAAGCTAGGAAAGCAAATCCAGAGTGCAAACATCCACCAAGGCATCAAACTGGGTAAGCATGGATGATCACAAGGAAAATACTGTTAAGTGCAACAAAATGATTTGAATATAGCTTTTACTGGGGCAAGAATAAAATTGCAGATCCAGTGGTGCTCGCCTTTTCACACAAATTCCTCTTGGATACTCAAGACTGTTTATTCTGTCTACTTCATAACAGAACACCTGGGGCCTCATGTGGATTGTGCAGCTTTCACACTGAAATATGGCGTACTCACATTTGAAAAGTACATGTGCACAAAAATTTTCAGATTTATAAAACTGTGCACGCGCCCAGTTCTCCGCTCCTTTTCTTCATACATCCCACCTCACATAAAAACCAGCGCATGTGCACATCTCTTTACTCCACCTTGGTTCCTCCTATTAATAACTATGTAAACGAAGAAAAATGTCCCTTATGTCACTCTTCTGTCAAACTATGATCGTCAATCCTATGGGAAAGCACAACATAAAAAAATAATAACTTCACAGAGTGTGACACTGAGATGTTGATAACGGAGGTGGAGGACAGAAAAAATATTTTGTTCTGACCCTCCAGAATCAACAATAAACTTAAGTTTACCAAGTGGACCGTGTTACAATGATAGAAATTTAAAAAATGAATGAATGACCTATCGAATCATAAGACAAAAAAGAAAAGGAAGGCGAAAAAGACAACATACTTCGGACGGAAAGGGTGTAGGCAGAAGCAACAGCTTGTACCTACCCCTTAGTTAATGCAGCCGGCAGACTGAAATAAAATAAAATGGCATTGAAGTTAAAGTCTATAGACAGATCACTATATGACAGTGTGACTGGGGGGGACTGACACGAACAAAAATGCTGTGAGAGAAAGCCCTTGGTAATCCGCATAGGCAGATGTGATGTTACTGAGTAAAATAAGTAAAAAAGCATGACTGAATACCATTCAAATCTTACAGCTGAATTTATACTAATTACAAACCAAATCTGTATCAGAATCCAAATTACGCACAACCAGGAAGAAGCCTTTTATTTCCAGATTGTAATCTCCAGAGATATTTTAGACTATGAAAACATCTCTTCATTCCGACACAGCTGCAAATGTCACAGCTGCAGCTACCGGGGTTCACCTGCAGGGATCCGCAATCCAGCTGCCTCAGCACATAGTATTACGCTGGAGCCAGGGCTCGACTAGAGTGCATTTTGCCAAACAGAATTCCTCCCAGGAGAGATGGATCTGTGTGCGTTGCCTCGTGAGTCAACAGTATAGTCTCTGATAAATTATATTATCTCTTTGTCACACCTACAAAAATGGGTTCCACTTTACAGTGGCGCTGGTTTTGGTCTATGAATGAGGGAGGTTATATCTGAAGTAAATTAGTTATTATTCATGGGGGGGTTTCACTGCACTCAATAAGCTGAGTTCTGGAGATAAATCACATAATAATCATGTTTTTCAACCACTAATTTGTAGACAAATCATTTTAACTTTAGTAGAAATGTTATTTTAACACATTCTGTGAGTTTCAGCTGTTTTGTAGTTGAACAGACTCACCTCATAGAGTGAAGCAGAATTTTGCGGAGAGCCTGCAACTTCTCACAGCAGGTGGAAACTTTGCAGCTCGGCCCACAGATTCTCACGTCACATTTGTTTTTATACATCCCACTGTGTGTGAAAATCAGTGTATGCCGTGTTTTTGTGCATGCCCACTGTTTATACATGAGACCCCTGGTCTGGACATAGATAATTTGTTGATATTTACTTAATCTTTATAATCAAAGTCACACTACAAATAATTTAACCAGAGACGCTTTAATAAAGCAGTGCAGCCTCATACAGAACAAGTATCTACTAGGCAAAACACCTGTAATTTGATCGTTATGCATCTCAGAGGTCTTAAAATAAGTGAAAATTTATTGGTCATGACACTAGCGTTGTCTTATTGTCGCTACATCATTTAACTGCTACCTTTCAATCTACAGAAAGAAAGCTATCCCAGACTCAAATTTTATGCCACTCCATTGGTTCCTTATCCAAGTATTGTCTTCAAGTATTCCTGTAAGAGATGAGTCCTTCTGCTCCAGCCAACTCCCAGATTACTTCCTCTCAGTAGAACCATTTATCAACTGTAAAAAAAAAAAAAAAAAAAAAAAAAAGGTTCAACTCAGTCAATAATGATATTGAAGGAAGATAAAGAAAAAAATTAGGACACCCCTTTCAAGGATTACTTCTTTATTAGGAAATATCAAAATAAGATTTACCTTATGATGCTATAGCTCATATTTCCCCCTTTGGTTCAAATGACCTCAATGAGACGTCTGTTAATCTACCAGTCCCTAACATTGACTGGTAGAAGGTTTTCCTCCATTAAGATTATTTAGCTGTGTGATGTTCCAGGGGTACAGTTCATTTTAAATAACCCTACAACATCTAAACAAAATTAAGATCTGGGAATAACAGACTGTTCCAGAACCCTACATTATTTTTTTAAAGTTATTTCTTGATGGACTTACTGGAATGTGTTGGGTCATTTTCAAGTTGCATGGTCTACCTTGATTTCACATTCAATTTTTGGACAATAGTTTTACATTTTCCTCCAGACTCTCCAACACAGCGAAAAATTCATAGTGAATTCCATGATGGTGAGATTGCTAGGCCCTGCTGCAGCAAAGCAGCCTCAATTCATGACATTCCCTCCCCTGTGCTTCACAGTTGGTAAGATCTCTGGCAATCTCTAGCCTTGTCCTGATATTGTTTCTGACAGAAAAGGTGTCCTCTTTGCACACCTTGCAGGAAAATACTTTGGCATCAACTGTGGCAAGAGTTTCACATACAGTGGACATAAAAAGTCTGCACACCCCTGTTCAAATGCCAGGTTTTTGTGATGTAAAAAAAATAAGACCAAGAGAAATCAATTCAGAACTTTTTCCACCATTAATGTGACCTATAACCTGTACAACCCAACTGAAAAACAAACTGAAATCTTTTAATGGGAAAAATAAAAAAATTACAATAACCTGGTTACATAAATATGCACACCCTCTTATAACTGGGGATGTGGCTGTGTTCAGAATGAACCAATCACATTCAAACGCATGTTAAATGGGAGTCAGCACGCACCTGCCACCATTTAAAGTGCCTCTGATTAACCCCAAAAGAAGTTCAGCTGTTCTAGTAGGCTTTTCCTGACATTTTTGTAGTCACATCTTACAGCACAAGCCATGGTCCGCAGAGAGCTTCCAAAGCATCAGAGGGATGTCACTGTTCAAAGGCAGCAGTCAGGAGAAGGGTACAAAAGAATTTCCAAGACATTAAATATACCATGGAACACAGTGAAGACAGTCATCATCAAGTGGACAAAATATAGTACAACAGTGACATTACTAAGAAGCGGACGTCCCTCCAAAATTGATGAAAAGATGAGAAGAAAACTGGTCAGGGAGGCTGCCAAGAGTCTGACAGCAACATTGAAGGAGCTGCAGGAATTTCTGGCAAGTACTGGCTGTTTAGTACATGTGACAACAATCTCCTGTCTAGGGTGGCAAGACGGAAGCATCATCTTATGAAGAAAAACATCCAAGCTTGGCTACATTTTGCAAAAACACATTTGAAATCTCCCGAACGCATGTGGGAAAATGTGTTATGGTCCCGATAAAACCAAGGTTGAACTTTTTGGCCATAATTCCAAAAGGTATATTTGGCACAAACACAACACTGCTCATCAACAAAAGAACACCATACCTACAGTGAAGCATGGTGGTAACAGCATCATGCTTTGGGCTATTTTTATTCAGTTGGAACTGGGGCCTTAGTCAAGGTGGAGGGAATTATGAACAGTTCCAAATACCAGTCAATGTTGGCACAAAACCTTCATGCTTCTGCTAGAAAGCTGAAAATGAAGAATAACTTAATCTTTCAGCATGACAATGACCCAAAGCAGACATCGAATCAACAAAAAAAATGGCTTCACCAGAAGATGATTTAGGTTTTGGAATGGCCTAGCCAGAGTCCAGACCTGAATCCGATTGAACATCTGTGGGGTGATCTGAAGAGGGCTGTGCACAGGAGATGCCCCCACAATATGACGGATTTGGAACGTTTTTGCAAAGAAGAGTGGGCAAATATTGCCACATCAAGATGTGCCATGCTGATAGACTCTTATCCAAAAAGACTGAGTGCTGTAATAAAAGCCAAAGGTGCTGCAACAAAGTATTAGTTTAAGGGTGTGCATATTTATGCAAACAAGTTATTGTAAGTTTTTTATTTTTCCCCTTAAAAGATTTCAGTTTGTTTATTCAATTGGGTTGTTCAGGTTATAGGTCACATTAATGGTGGAAAAAGTTCTGAAATGATTGATCTTGGTCTCATTTTTTTTACATCACAAAAGCATGGCATTTGAACAGGGTGTGTAGACTTTTTATATCCACTGTGTGTGTGTGTGTGTGTATACTAGTGCATACCTGTGTATGCCCGTGCATACCCGTAGAAACCAAGTATAAGCAAGTATTTCTGCATGCCCGTAGAAAGCAGGTGTAAGCAAGCATGTCACCACTCATTCAGTAATGCCTGCCTTTGATCTTTGATGATGTCATAGGGAGTTCTATGATCTTTGATGATATCATATAGACATCATAGGATCATGGCAGCGAGTCCTATGATGCCTGCATTTGCTCTTTGATGATGTCATAGTGAGTCCTATGATCGTGAGAGATGCCTGCCTTTGATCTTTGAAGATGTCATAGCGAGTCCTATCATCTTTGATGAGGTCATCATATAGACATCATAGGATGATGGCATAGCGAGTCCTATGATGCCTGCATTTGATCTTTGATGATGAAATAGCGAGTCCTATGATCTTTGATGATGTCATAGTGAGTCCTATGATCGTGAGTGATGCCTGCGTTTGATCTTTGATATCCTATGATCGCGAGTGAGCGTGAGTGATGCCTGCCTTTGATGCCGTATGATTATGAGTGATGCCTGCCTTTGATCACACAGACACTCACAGATTTTCTTGAATCACTCTATACTATGGTGTCTACACATGTGGACAAAATTGTTGGTACCCCTGTTAATGAAAGAAAAACCCACAATGGTCACAGAAATAACTTGAATCTGACAAAAGTGGTAATAAATAAAAATTCTATGAAAATTAACCATTGAAAATCAGACAATGCTTTTGAATTGTGGTTCAACAGAATTATTTTAAAAAACAAACTCATGAAACAGGCCTGGACAAAAATGATGGTACCCTTAACTTAATACTTTGTTGCACAACCTTTTGAGGCAATCACTGCAATCAAACGATTTCTGTAACTGTCAATGAGACTTCTGCACCTCTCAGCAGGTATTTTGGCTCACTCCTCATGAGAAAACTGCTCCAGTTGTCTCAGGTTTGAAGGGTGCCTTCTTCACACTTCTTCCTCTTGGCATGTTTCAGCTCCTTCCACAGATGTTCAATAGGATTTAGATCAGGGCTGATAGAAGGCCACTTTAGAATAGTCCAATGTTTCGCTCTTAGCCATTCTTGGGTGTTTTTAGCTGTGTGTTTTGGGTCATTATCCTGTTGCAAGACCCATGACCTGCGATTGAGACCAAGCTGTCTGACACTGGGCAGCACATTTCTCTCTAGAATACCTTGATAGTCTTGAGATTTCATTGTACCCTGCACAGATTCAAGACACCCTGTGCCAGATGTAGCAAAACAGCCCCAGAATATAACAGAACCTCCTCCATGTTTCACAGTAGGGACAGTGTTCTTTTCTTGGTATGCTTCATTTTTGAGTCTGTGAACATAGCACTGATGTGCCTTGCCAAAAAGTTCCAGCTTTGTCTCGTCTGTCCACAGGACATTCTCCCAGAAACTTTGTGGCTTGTCAGCATGCAGTTAGGCAAATTCCAGTCTGGCTTTTTTATGACTTGTTTTCAACAGTGGTGTCCTCTTTGGTCATCTTCCATGAAGTCCACTTTGGCTCAAACAATGACGGATGGTGCGATCTGACACTGATGTACCTTGACCTTGGAGTTCACCTTGAATGTGTTTAGAGATTGTTCTGGGCTCTTTTGTTACCATTTGTATTATCTGTCTCTTCCATTTTTCATCAAGTTTCCTCCTGCAGCCACGTCCAGGGAGGTTGGCTACAGTCCTGTGTTTGTAGACACCTGTGATGTTAATTAGAGGACACATCTTGGTTGAACATGTCCCTATGGTCACATTATTTTCAATTTTCTCTAGGGGTACCATCATTTTTGTCCAGGCCTGTTTCATGAGTTTGTTTTTTAAAATAATTCTGTTGAACCACAATTCAAAAGCATTGTCTGATTTTCATTGGTTAATTTTCATAGAATTTTTATTCATTACCACTTTTGTCAGATTTAAGTTATTTCTGTGACCATTGTGGGTTTTTCTTTCATTAACAGAGGGGTACCAACAATTTTGTCCACGTCTGTATATGATGTCATAGACATCATGTAGAGATCATAGGAGCATCATAGGTGATCCTATGATCTTTTAGCTGTCTATATGGTGGCATATAGACATCATGTAGAGATCATAGGAACATCATAGGCGATCCTATGATCTTTTAGTGAGTCCTCTATAGTATGGTGTCTACATGACGTCATATAGACATCATGTGTGTATGTCTGTGTGTCACAACCATAGAACTCACTAAAAGATCATAGGATCGCTTATTATATTCCTATGAGCTCTACATGACGTCTATATGCTGTCATATAGACAGCTAAAAGATCATAGTGAGTCCTATGGTCGTGACAGTGTCTATATGACGTCATATAGACATCATGTATAGATCATAGGAACATCATAGGCGATCCTATGATCTTTTAGTGAGTCCTAAGGTCGTGACACACAGAGATTTCTTGAATTATATACAGAGTGATGTCACTCTATAAATTCAAGAAATCTGTGTGTCACGATCAAGCACATCATAAGACGGCCTATGATGTGTGCATGATGTCCTATGATGATCCTATGATATCAGGCAGCATAGGACTCGTGAGGCCGTCATATAGACAAATGTGTCTTTATGATGTCATATAGACCATCACTCACGATGCCTAGACAAATGTGTCTTTATGATGCCATATAGACCATCACTCATGTGTAAAATGCCAAGCAAAGCGCTGATTTTCTCTGGGGGTATTGGTTGGCCGGCTGGCTGGCACAGCTATTGACGCTGCCGAGGACACAGTCCAAGGACTGATAATTTTTTCACACATATGGAGTTGTTCAGAACTCCTTATAAGAACTCCTTATACAAAGATATAGAGTGATGATAATCAAGTCAGTGGCAGTAATGCACCCGTAAGCTGGTTGCCAACCACCAATCAAATCGAAAAGAAGAAGAAGATTTTCTCCCGGGCCTCCGGTTTCTTGGTTTCCACAGGCATGCACGGGTTTTCCTGAACAGGGTCGAAATTTTCATGATCCTGTCCATGAACCGGAATTATGACACACCTATCCCTCAACCAGTGGTCTCAACGAAGAAGAAGAAGAAGACCCACCAGATGGAGAGCAATAGCGTGAGGAGAACTGCTGTACGTCAGAAAAGAAGCCGTGAACATGAAACACCTCAGGTTCGAGCAGTACACCGCAGGCATGACTGTGAACAACACAGCCGTCTGAGACAAGAGGAGACCCTTCAGCAACGAGCATGCAGAAATACTTGCTTATACTTGGCTTCTACAGACATGGACGGGTATGCACGGGTATGTACTTGCCACTCTATATAATCTCAGTCAGTAGCCACGGTTACATGGGCAAAATCTAATTACAATTCAGATCAGAACTTTACATGAATCCTGAAAACGCCATTTCGACATTCCGAAAATAGTAGAAGAAGCAACTTCCGGTGTTAGCAAGCCCCGCTTCGTGTCTTTCTCCTTTTGAAATGAACCTGTATTGTGTTATTCAGACTGTACTTTTACCTCTGCTGGTCTCCGTAATGAAGCTACAAGTGCATACTTCTACATATGATGAACAGAGGGAGACAGCAGGACAATACAGACCAGTTTTGTTTTACTCCCGCCTATGTTTTCCGCTACATATTTTCTGCCCAACCTCTGGAACAAGTGTTTTCATGCGCACCATTTGGATTAACAATCGGCATAACCCACCCCTCTCAATTGGAATGAAATTTTGATCTGAATGAGCATGATTGGCTCAGAATACTCAGTTGGCATGTTTACATGAAGCATTTTCTTCTTCTTCTTTTAGATTTGATTGGTGGTTGGCAACCAGCTTACAGGTGCATTATTCCGATCAGGCTTTTAATCTAGTCACTTGTGTCCATGAAAACATGGTCAGTGTGTGTGTGTGTCGTGTCATGGCCAAAGCTCATAGGACCGCCTATCATGTTCCTATGATTTCTGCATGATGTCCTATGATGTTCCTATGTATAACGACTCCGTGTGTGTGAAATGCCCTATGATGTTCCTATGTAACAAAGGCAGGCATCACTCACGATCATAGGACTCGCTATGACATCATCGAAGATCAAACGCAGGCATCACTCATGATCATAGGACTTGCTATGACATCAACAAAGATCATAGGACTCGCTATGACATCAGCAAAGATCAAATGTGGGCATCATAAGACTTGCTATGACATCATCAAAGACAGGACTCACTATGACATCATTAAAGATCAAAGGCAGTCATCACTCACGGTCATAGGACTTGCTATGACATCAAAGATCATACAACTCCTTACGTGTGAAAAAATTATCTGTCCATGGACTGCATCACTCACGATCATAAGACTCAATATGACATCATCAAAGATCAAAGGCAGGCATCACTGAACAAGTGCTAACGTGCTTGCTTACACCTGCTTTCTACAGGCATGCAGAAATACTTGCTTATACTTGGTTTCTATGGGCATGCACGCTATGACATAATCAAAGATCACAGTACTCACTATGACATCATCAAACATCAAAGGCAATCATCACTCACGGTCATAGGACTCGCTATGACATCATCAAAGAAGATTATAGAACTCACTATGACACAATCAAAGTTCAAAGGCAGGCATCACCGAATGAGTGCTGACGTGCTTGCTTACACCCTTGCTTACACCTGCATTCTACGGGCATGTAGAAATACATGCTTACATGCTTATACTTGGTTTCTACGGGCATGCACGGGTATGCACAGTTATGCACTAGTTTATATACATACGAGGATAGAGTGAAGGGGGAGAAGCTATGAGGAAAACGTCACAAAGCTATGAGGAAAACGTCACAAAGTTATGAGGAAAAACAGACACACAGAAAGAAAGTGAAGTATGTGGCGGTAATGCACCTGTAAGCTGGTTGCCAACCGCCAATCAAATCTAAAAGAAGAAGAAGAAGAGTGAAGGGGGAGTTGATACAGCCACAGGACAAGGCAGATGCGAAAGAGGACAAATCCTGAAAATCTAGAAGTGGATATAATTCAGCTAGGAGGAATGGAGGTGGGAAGCAGGGAAGAGAAAGTTTGCAGCACAGTGGAGTCTAAAAGAAACAAATGTAGACGTCAGGAAACTCAATCAAGACCGTTATCAAGTGCTGAGGAATCAGAGGATGAACAGTCCCGGAATGAACAGAAGGAGTGGAAAGTAATCATTAAACTTACTCAGGAAGGGGCATCGTTTCATGAGTGGAACCCAATTAAGCTCACAAATGCAATTAATGGGTTACTTGGAGAAGTTTTAAATGCAAGGGTTCTTCGTTGTGGTTTGTTGCTAGTTACATGTAAACACAGTGTTCAACAAGGAAAAGCAATCAGAGTCAATAAGATGTAGGGAAAAAATGTGCAGTGTTCAGTGTTGGAAGGAAATAAGGCAATGAGAGGAGTGATATTGGGCATTTCAACGGCTGTCTCAACTGATGAAATAATGAGGAACTTAACCGGAGCTAAACTGACAGAGGTACGGAGATTGAAAACTAATAGAAATGGCAAAAAATGTGACGTCAGTAATGTTAAAATCTGATGAAACAAGACTGCCAAGTAAGGTGTATAGTTGCTACATGAGCTATAAAGTCAGACTTTATGTTCCTCCTCCACTCAAGATGTTTCAATTGTCAAAAGTTTGGTCATGTAGCAGCGATATGCAAAGGTAGACAACGATGTGTCAGATGCTCCGGTGAACATGAATATGGAAAGTGTGAAAGAGGAGCCAAATTAAAGTGCTGTAACTGTGGTCATGAACATATCGCTGCATATCGAGGTTGTGAAGCCAGTAAAAGAGCAGCAAAAATTCAGCAGATAAAAGTCTCCCAGGGACTAACGTATGCAGAAGCTGCGGAAAAGGTGCCAGCTAAAAAAGTGGGAGTGGACTCAAACAGGGAAAGTGTGCAGACTTGCAGTGCATGCAGTAGAATTAAGGAAGATACTCTGGTTTTGAAGGAAAATAATTTTGTCTTATTTGTGGTAGATGTGATAAACTGCACTGCACAGACTTCCAAGAAAACAGAAAAAAATCAAAATCATTGTGAAAGCAGCAGAAAAATATCTTGGGACTAAGGGGCTACAGTGGGAAGCAGTTGACGACTTGTTAAGTGGGGACCTTTAAGTTCAAAGACATCATAGGCTGGTGGATCAACCGCCAATCAAGTATGAGGAAAAACAGACACAGAAAGACAGACATATAGTGTGTGGCAGAAGCCGCAATGATGATAGAAGGACTACAGCTCCTGACTAGATAGAGTGATGATATAGAGTGAAGTACGTGGTGGTAATGCACCTGTAAGCTGGTTGCCAACCGCCAATCAAATCTAAATGAAGAAAAAGTGAAGTACGTGGCGGTAATGCACCTGTAAGCTGGTTGCCAACCACCAATCAAATCTAAAAGCAGAAGAAGGATAGAGTGAAGTACGTGATAGACCGGCCTGGGTGGCCGACATCTTGGCTGTGGCAAGTTGTATCGAGTGATGATATAGAGTGAAGTGATGCTATAGAGTGAAGTATAAGGAGACGAAGAAGAGTGATGTCTGAAGAGTTGAGGTTCGATTGGACACAGCAATGATGATAGAAGGACTACAGCTCCTGACTAGATAGAGTGATGATCTAGAGCAGGGGTGTCCAACCATGTGCCATGGAGAGCCAAGACCCTGCAGGTTTTACCTCCAACCAGTGTCTTCAACAGCAGATTTCAGTGAACTTCTTCCCACTGATTGCTGATAAGTGAAAACACCTGCTGAAGAGACTGGGTAGAAGAGAAAACCTGCAGGGTCTTGGCTCTCCATGGCACATGGTTGGACACCCCTGATCTAGAGTGAAGTACGTGGTGGCAATGCACCTGTAAGCTGGTTGCCAACCACCAATCAAATCTAAAAGAAGAAGGATAGAGTGAAGTACGTGATAGACTGGCCTGGGTGGCCGACATCTTGGCTGTGGCAAGTTGTATCGAGTGATGATATAGAGTGAAGTGATGCTATAGAGTGAAGTATGTCGAGACGAAGAAGAGTGATGTCTGAAGATAAGAGTTGAGGTTCGATTGGACACAGCAATGATGATAGAAGGACTACAGCTCCTGACCAGAGAGAGTGATGATATAGAGTGAAGTATGAGGAGACGAAGAAGAGTGATGTCTGAAGATAGAGTTGAGGTTCGATTGGACACAGCAATGACGATAGAAGGACTACAGCTCCTGACCAGATAGTGATGATATAGAGTGAAGTACATGGCGGTAATGCACCTGTAAGCTGGTTGCCAACCACCAATCAAATCTAAAAGAAGTAGTACACACACACACTACTCAAAGTTAGGGATATTCGTTTTTTGGGTGAAATTTCAGGATGCACCTAAAATGCATTTCCAGGTGAACTTAATTTGACCTTCTCTAACCTTTTGAATGCACATTCAATGTTTCAGTACTTTTTGCATAACTTGCTGCTCTCTAACAAGGTGCTTAAGGGCAAAATTCACAACAGGTGTTTGATCCATGAATCGACTAATAAATTTTCTGGTTCAGTTAGAATTGGTATTTAAACAGTCCATCTCATCATGCTGTTCACATTTTTCACATCATGAGACCAAGACGACACCTAACAATTGATCAACAGTACCTCGCCATTGCAAGGCTTCAAACAGGATGCTCACAGGACTTGGTTTCTACAAGTGATGATATAGAGTGAAGTAATGATATAAAATGAAGTACGAGGAGACGAAGAAGAGTGATGTCTGAAGATAGAGTTGATATAGAGTGAAGTAATGATATAAAATGAAGTACGAGGAGACGAAGAAGAGTGATGTCTGAAGATAGAGTTGAGGTTTGATTGGACACAGCAATGATGACAGAAGGACTACAGCTAGATGGAGTGATGATATACAGTGAAGTACGTGGCGGTAATGCACCTGTAAGCTGGTTGCCAACTGCCAATCAAATCTAAAAGAAGAAAAACAAGGATGCTCACAGAGGAAAGTGGCCACTGAGCTTAGAGTGTCACAGAGGCTACAGTCACACTGCAGGTTTTAATGTTCAATTCTGACTTTTTTTGCACAAATGTGACCCATATCTGATTTTTTAATGAAGTCTGAATGGCACGTATCCAATTTTTTCACACCAGACCCAGACCAATTTCATATGTAGTCCTAATTCAGGTACATATCTGATATTTTCCAAAGCAATCTCAGTCTGAACGGTCATGCCGCATTTCATCTGTCTTTTTCCTCAGTGAAGTGAGACAGGCACTACAATTTTGTGGTGGCGGATGCAGCAAGCATGGCAGACACAGGTGATTTGTGGTCATGAGTCTCAGACTCTCAATGTATTTTTGAGTATTTTATGTCTGTTATTATTTTCTTGTCAGTTCTGTTATTTTTGGTTTTGTGACACGAGCCTCCTTCCTCCTCTCCCAGACACACCTACCATCCACTCACAGTCTGTTCCCCAGTTTACAGCTGTGAGTGACTGTTCATCAGGTCACCTGCTCGCTCAGCCTGCCCACACCTGCGGCTCATTTGTGTGCCGTGCATTTAAGCCTTTCATTGCTTCACTGCGGCACTATTGTATGTTCTCCTGTTTACTCCTTGCATGACGCCACGTTCGCAGAGCGATGCCGGCTCTGAAACGCAGACTGTAAGTTTTTCCTTATTTGTATTTTTGTAAGTTTTGCACAGTTTGTTTTTTTGTTCTTCTGTTAATAAATGTCACAACACAATTCAGCGCCTAGGTCTGTCTCTCTCTCTGCGCTGAGGGGCGTTCATGACAGAATAGTGCCACCAAGTTAAAGACCTAGCTGTTGTGTTGAGCATTTTTTCCTTTTTGTGCTTTTTCCTTTGTTCACTCACCTGCTCGGCGGAGCAGTCATGTTTCCTGCAGGCGAACCAGAGCAGAGGAGGAGGAAATGGAGTCGGGATGAGCTGGAGTTTGTGTCCATGATCGAGGACATGGCGAACGGGGCTTGGAGCTGCTCATCCCGCAAGGATGAGAGGCTGTGTTGGGGTGGAGTCACCAATTTGCTGGAGCTCAAACCCAGGGTGCGCTTCCATCCTCAGGTTATTAGACTCTCCCTTCCTCCACTCCCGCCAATGCCATCTACCTCCTCCTCACCTGCTCCATCAGCTCCACAGCGGAGACGTCATCCTGCTCCGGATTGCCGGAGGAATTCCCCCGCCTCTTTGGCAGCCATTTCCCTGACACCAAGCCCAACAATTCCTACAGCAGTTTCTCTCTCTCCTCCTTCTTCACTGGCTGTTCCGTCAGCCCAATCTCCCTCCGTCGCTGCACCTATCTCCGTCCCCTCAATGTATCCTCCTGCTGCCGAGAGGTCTTCCAGGTTTTCCCCCACTACACCCACTTTCGTGTCTACAGGGGCGGCTCCTCTACAATCCACAGACGGGCCCAGGCTCGCCATAGACATGGAAAGGAATGACTGTCCACCAGATGCAGCGGATAACATCGCACACCAGGATGACAGGCAAGTTTCATTTCATTCTATGTCAATTTATGATGATATGCATTGCCCGATTCCCGGTAGGGAGGCTCAGGAAACGCAGTCTCCTGAGTTCTCCCCACCTGCTGCAGCAAATAATTTTTCACCTGCTCTCTCTGTGTCTCCTCCTGTTATTCCTGAGTGTCTGCCAGCTCCGGAACTGAGCCGCCGGACGATGGAGGAGCCTGTAGCCCTGGAGGACCCAACTTCAGTGCCAGCGTGGAGCCGACCCACAACTGCCACGCCGGGCAAGCCACCAGCGTGAGCCTCTTCGTCTGGGGAGATTAGGACTGCAATCACCATCATGTCTGCTGCAGAGGTCACCGCAGCAGAAGTTGAGACCAAGTTGGACCTCCAGAGGGCCGAGCCCGAAGTGACATCATCGCCTGGATCATCGGAGTCCTGGATGGTGGTGGAGCTCGAGCTCAAGCAAGTGCTCTCCTTTGTTTTTATCTTCTCTGTTTTAGAGCAATCTTGCCTGGCTCTTGGTGAGGGGAGCAAGGTGCAGCCACCCACTGCACCTGAGCTCGCCTCGCTGGACTCCGCCGCTGCTGGTGACCCTGAACCCATCTCTCTGTCTTATCTCCTCTGAGCCTTCTCCCAGGGTCCCTGAAGATGTTTTAGCATGGCAAGAGCCACCGCGGGTGCAGCGCTGCTCCAGCCCGGAGCCGCCGAGGGTGCTCCAGTGCTCCAGCCTAGAGCCACTGTGAGTGCTGCAGTGCTCCAG
The DNA here is from genome assembly GCA_020510985.1 of Pholidichthys leucotaenia. Taxonomy (NCBI): domain Eukaryota; kingdom Metazoa; phylum Chordata; class Actinopteri; order Cichliformes; family Pholidichthyidae; genus Pholidichthys; species Pholidichthys leucotaenia. Next base: position 340,909,854 of record CM035841.1, read on the forward strand.
TCTGGAACCACCAAGGGCGTTGGGGCCTCCTCTCCTTTACCTGGCACCATCGTGGTTCCCCCACCGCCACCTAACGTCGCCGTGGGTCCTCCCATGGGGAGGCCACCTCCTGGGTCACCCCTGCGGTCCTGGTGGCTAAAGAACTCAGGCCGGCTGCCTGATAGACTGAGCCGCTGGGTTGGGTGGCCCATATTCTCTGGCAGGCCACCCGACTCATATCACCTTGTCATCTGGCTGGCCTGAGACTTCGGTCGGCCACCTGAACTGCCTGGTTCTTTGGTCTAGGGGGGCCCAGGGGCCTGGCATGCCGTGGGTGCGGGTCCTGAGCAGGTTTCATATTTTTACCCTCCTACCTTTTCCCCCACCTCCCACCCAGGGTGGTTTTTTGCTGTACTCTTCCTCTGGGGGGGGGGGGGGGGGGGGGGGGGTTCCATTTTTTGGTGTTGCCTTGGGGTGTCTGGGTCCCACCCCTTGAGGAGGGGGGCTCTGTCATGAGTCTGAGCCAGTGTTCAGACTCTCAATGTATTTTTGACTATATTATGTCTGTTATTATTTTCTTGTCAGTTCTGTTATTTTTGGTTTTGTGACACGAGCCTCCTTCCTCCTCTCCCAGACACACCTACCATCCACTCACAGTCTGTTCCCCAGTTTACAGCTGTGAGTGATTGTCCATCAGGTCACCTGCTCGCTCAGCCTGCCCACACCTGCGGCTCATTTGTGTGCCGTGTATTTAAGCCTGGTCAATTCATTGCTTCACTGTGGCACTATTGTATGTTCTCCTGTCTACTCCTTGCATGACTCCACATTCTCACAGCGATGCCGGCTCTGGAACGTAGACTGAAAGTTTTTCCTTATTTGTATTTTTGTAAGTTTTGCACAGTTTCTGTTTTTTTGTTCTTCTGTTAATAAATGTCACAACACAATTCAGTGCCTAGGTCTGGCTCTCTCTGCCCCGAGGGGCGTTCATGACATTTATGCTCTCTTTTTAATCAATCTTCTTCCCTTTATCACTGGATTGCAATTTTGTCAGCTCCGATTGCACACTAACTTAAAAATTTCGGGGGGGGGGGGGGGGCCTGAAACCATCAGAATAGCAGGCGCACAGTAATGGGACATAAAAAAAAAAAAAAAAAAAAAAAAAAGGTAACGGCACATTTACTGGATGCTGTAAATTCCTTTTTCCCTGTAAACAGCACAGTCCTGGCCGCTGTAATATGTAAAGTTAATACAGACATGACTGTGGAGCGGAATGGCCAGATAGGGGCATACGAAACACTGTCCAGGAGAGGGGAGTCTGTGGCAGCTTCTCCTTCCTGTGCAGGACCGGTGTTATGCCACTGGTACTAGACACGCTGTTTATTAGGGCGCTAGCCACTGACAATGTCAGTGGGTGAGAGTCCTATTGTAATGACTAGGATTATTTATTATTAACCTTATTTCTACAGGTAATCCCATTGAGACATGGTGACAGCTGTTTAATGGATCAGTTCTGTTAAAGCAGAGCTGATCACAGCAATCATCTGGCCTGTCGAGAAATGAAGCTGGTCTCTTTATTTTGTGCATAACCATTTCTGGATGATTCTACCATTTTATTTTGCTGCGCTGCATCAAGGTGAAGAAGTTCTGTCCCCCTCAATCGTTCGGGGCTCATATTTACTTCCATAAACACAATGCTGTGTCTGACGTTACATTTTCTTCTGCGCATGGGGTCACTTCAGAGCTGTAGACCATTCATTCTGGAGTCTGATGTGGGCCGCATTTAAATTATAATGTGAACGCTCACACAAAAAAATTGGATCTTGGCAAAAAAATCAGAACTGAGCAGTGTTTCCTCTGGCTTAAAGATCTTGACGCAGTGGCAACATATTTTTCCGGGGGGGGGGGGGGGGGGGGCAGAAAACACATGACACGATTGTAACCAGAGTATGTTAATTGTACACTATTTTTTTTTTATTTTGCACAGTAATATTGCATAATGGAACTTACCATTTGAAGTATTGTACAACCAAGGCTTGAATATTGGAATATTGGGCCAGTTGGGGCCCCACCCAGATGTCCTGTGTTTAGACTTTTTTTGTGGTGTCATCCTTCTCTCCTTCCTCTGCTCTCACCTCTCCTGGACCCTCTGCCTGAACAATTTCCTCTCCTTGGCTCCTCTCTTCTGTCTCATCTTGCCCTCTCTGAGCTCTGTCTAATTCAGGTTCTCTCTCTGTCTATGGTGGTATACAAACAGGTTAGAAAATACCAAGTGTCATGTTTTGTCCTGCAGGATTTTTTTTTTCATGGTTTACATAAATAACCAAAATGTGTATTTTTGGTGTTTTTATTCTAGTGTTTCTTTTTTTCCATTGACGAAGAGTAGGAAAGGGAAGGGGAAAAAAACATTCATAATAGTGATTTACTCATTCATACTTAAATTATATGATCAGAGGTGGGTATAGTAGCCAAAAATTCTACTCATGTAAAAGCAGTACTATGAAATTAATAATTAAAAGTAGACAACCAAAAATTTCTAGTTAAGGGTACAAAGAGCACCTACTTAAAAACTTGAGTAATGACTTCAGTCTTGAAGGTCTGAGATTTTTCTCTAAAATTTGTAACAATTTTCTTGTAGTTTTCTACTTTTCTCTGTAAATTTATCTAAATTTGCAACACTTTTCCTCAAATTTGTAATTTTCTCTTGTAAAATTATGACTTTTCTTGTACATTTGACACTATTATAAATGTGGATTATTTTATGGCTAATTTTTATCTTTTTTTTTAATCCAATCCAACTTTATAAAGATTTTTAAAAATGACAGTTGACACACAGTGCTGTATGTCAACGATAAATAAAACATAAAAACAATAAAATACAGCTTAAGTACAAAACAGCACAAACAAAACAATTGTCATACAATAGAAACAATAAGAACAAATAAAATCAGTGTTTCAAACTGGGTCAAAAGCCAAATAAAAATGGGTTTTAAGAGGAGTTTTAAAACTGGACAGTGAAGAGGCCTGTCTGATGGACAAAGGCAGATTATTATATATATATATAATAATATAATAATAATAATAATAATAATAATAATATATTAATAATATAATAATATATATTATTATATATAAATATATATAGAGAGATATACGTATATATATAATAATCTTCAACAATTCATCAGCCCCCATTGCCTTTCCCTTCATATGAAGTTGGCTGCAATATGAATTCTAACCACATCTCTTAGCTAAGCAACTCTTCCGTTATTGCTCCCATTTCCAGCAGGTTAAAACCATGATAAATGCCTCCAGTGCTTACATACCTCTTCTGATTTTTTCCGCGTTTAAAGTACTTTAATAAATGTTACATATGAGAATTGTACTTTGGGGTTTGCCGTAGCTCAGCTGGGGTTGGGGGTGAGTGGCGTCAAGCGGGCTGCGGCTAGGAGTATACATTGAGCTGTAGAGCTAAATAAAGTATATTCTATGAACAGCAGAACAAGCTCTCCATTCTCCATTATTCAGACATCACAATAAACTCATGTTTCTCTCGGAGAGTCACGCGAGCAAGAGACTCTGCCTGACTGGAAAGCTCACATGGGCAGGCGCTTCTAAACTCCGTTCGGATGACGGCCACGTGTGTTGTTCATGTGCGTGCTTGCGGAAAGTCATTGCTTCATATATTTTTCTTAAATTCATATCTCCTCATTAGCACGGCGATAATTTTTCTGGCGAGGCGGGCCGCCACCCAGAAATGTTACCAGAGGAAACCCTGTTGAGCATTAAGACCTGCAGTGTGAATGTAGCCTTAGTGTCATCAGCAGGTTGCAACAGAGATACAGAGAGACTGGAAGAGTCACAGAAAGGCACAGAAGTGGACGTCCTATGGCCACATCCCACGCTGATGACAGCTTCATTGTGAACAGTGCCCTGCGGAACCAGATGATGAATGCCACTCAACTTCAGGCACATTTAAGGGAGGTGAGAGGCACCCAAGTGTCACGTCAGACCATTCAAAACCGTTTACATCAGCATGGTCTGTGTGCTAGATGACCTGCAAGGGTACCTGACCACACCACCAGGCACAGACATCATCATCTTGCATGGGCCAGGGAGCATTTATGCTGGACAAGGGACCAGTGGCCCTCAGTGCTGTTCTCTGATGAAAGTCAATTCACGTTGAGCAGAAATGATGGCCGCCAACAATGTTGGAGATGTCAAGGAGAGCGCTATGCATCAGCCACTGTTGTCACCAGACAAGCCTTTGGTGGTGGTGGTGTTACAGTCTGGGCAGGTGTGTCTAGTCAATACAGAACTGCCCTACAGCTAATGAATGGTACAGTGATAAGCCAATACTACTTGAATAATATCATTAATCCAGTCATTGTTCCCCTGCATGAACAACACAGGCCTAATTTCATTTTCATGGATGACAATGCTCCAGCTCATCAAGGTCGTACCATTTGGAAATGGCTGCTGGAGGCTGGGGTACGTCAAATGGAGTGACCTACACTTTGTCCAGACCTGAATCCCGTAGAAAACCTACGGGATCAGATGAGTCATCGTGTAGAGGCTCGTAACCCTGCACCCCACAGCCTCAATGATCTGAGGGCCGCCCTTCAAGAAGAGTGGAATGCCATGCCTCATCAAACAATAAGTCGAAGGAATTGAACAGCATGAGATGTCGTTGTCAAGCTACAATTAATGCTCAGGGGCATATGACAAGTTATTGAGACACTGACATTTTTTGTTGTGGTATACCCACCACCAGATGACCTCTGTTCAGATAAAAGTAAATTTTGCATTTCATTTGGAAATCAAAGTCCCAGAGTCTGGAGAAAGAGTGGAGAGGCACAGAATCTAAGTTGATTGAGGTTTAGTGTGACGTTTCCACAGTCAGTAATGACTTGAGAAACCATGTCATCTGCTGGTGTTGGTCCACTGTGTTTTATCAAGACCAAAGTCAGCGCAGTAGTCCATCAGGAAGTTTCAGAGCACTTCATGCTTCCCTCTGCTGACAAGCTTTATGAAGAAGCTGATTTCATTTTCCAGCTGGACTTGGCACCCCCCCCCCCCCCACACACACACACTGCCAAAAGTATCAACACCTGGTTTAATGACCATGGCATCACTATGTTTGATTGCCCAGCAAACTCTCCTGACCTAAACCTCAGAGAATCTATGGAGTATTGTCACGAGGAAGATGAGAGACACCAGACCCAACAACGCAGACGAGCTGAAGGTCACTATCAGAGCAGCCTGGACCTTCATAACACCTCAGCAGTTACACATGCTTATCACCTCTATGCCACGCCCCACTGATACAGTAATTAATCCAAAAGGAGCCCCAACCAAGTATTGAGTGTGTACATGGACATACTTTTAAGTTGGCCAACATTTCTATTTTTAAAAAGTTTTTTTTTTAATTAATTTTATGTAATACTCAAATTTTTTGAGAAACTGAATTTGGGGTTTTCATGGGCTGTAAACCATAATCATCAAAATTAAATAAACACTTGAAATATATCACTCTCTGTGTAATGAATATAATATATGGGTTTCACTTTCTGAAATGAGTGACAAAAAATATTGGACTTTTCATGACATTCTAATTTTTTGTGATGTACCTGTGTGTGTATATGTATACATACATATATTTAACCTACCCAGACACACTTGAATCTCCCACCTTCTGAGAGCTATTTAAATTTCACTATGGCTAGACCACAATCAAAAGCAGACTACACTAAATGTCTGAGGCTTCGATAAGACATCTTCTTCCAAAAAGCTTTGTGACAAATCGTTTTATTCATTTGCACCTGATGTGACCCACCTAAATCTAATTCTTGGCATTTTAAGTAGTAATGACTGTGGGAATGTCATAATTTTCCTCACAAAAAGTTATTTTCTATTATTTACACTTTACAGGTAATTTTTAATAGACATATTAGCTGTATTTGTTTAGTTATGTTGCCTTTCTCTCTCAATACTGTTACAGTAAAGATCAAAATGTTCACGTACAGTTGTGCTCATAAGGTTACATACCCTGGCGGAATTTGTGACTTTTTGGCCATTTTTCAAATAATATGAATGATAATACAAAACCTTTTTTTCACTCATAGTTAGCGGTTGGGCGAAGCCATTTATTATCAAACAATTGTGTTTGCTATTTTTAAGTCATAATGACAACAGAAACTACCCAAATGACCCTAATCAAAAGTTTACATACCCTGGACGTTTTGGCCTGATAACATACACACAAGTTGACACATGGATTTAAATGGCTACTAAAGGTAACCATCCTCACCTGTGATCTGTTTACTTGTAATTAGTGTGTGTGTGTGGGGGGGGGGGGGGGAGAGAATGAAAAGGCTCTAGGCTCCTGACAGACCCCTGAATGTTTCATCCAGTGCTGCACTGACGTTGCTGGATTCCGAGCCATGGGGAAAGTAAAAGAATTATCAAAGGACCTGCAGGAGAAGATAGCTGAACTTTATAAAACAGGAAAAGGATATAAAAAAAATATCCAATGAATTGAGAATGCCAATCAGCAGTGTTCAAACTCTAATTAAGAAGTGGAAAATGAAGGATTCCGTTGAAACCAAGCCACGGTCAGGTAGACCAACAAAAATTTTCAGCCACAACTGCCAGGAAAATTGTTCAGGATGCAAAGAAAAACCCTCAAATGACTCCAGCTGACATACAGGACTCTCTGAAAAAAGTGGTGTGGCTGTTTCAAGATGCACAATAAGGAGGCACTTCAAGAAAAAATGGGCTGCATGGTCAAATCGCCAGAAGAAAGTCATTGGGCAGCTCGGTGGCACTGTGGTTAGCACTGTGGCAGCACAGTAAGAAGGTTGTGGGTTCTATCCCACCCCCTGACCATCAGTGACCCTTCTGGGTGGAATTTGCATGTTCTCCCCGTGTCTGAGTGGGTTTACCTCAGGTACACCGGTTTCCTCGCGCAGGCCAAAAACATGCAGGTTAGGTTAATTGGAAACACTAAAGTGGCCCTAAGTGTGAATGTGTGTGTGAATGGTGAAGGGACTGGCGCCGCACCATGGCTGCCTCATCCATCCACGTGGATGCCCTGAATTTCCCTCTGGGATTAATAAAGTATACTTTATTTTGTATACTGTACAAAATTAAAAAATAATATAAATTACTACACCAATGCCACAAAGCAGCCCACTTACAATATGCCACACAGCACAGAAACAAGCCTCAAAACTTCTGGAACAAAGTTATTTGGAGTGATGAGACCAAAATTGAACTTTCTGGCCACAACCATAAACGCTACATTTAGAGAGGCGTCAACAAGGCCTATGATGAAAAGTGCACCATCCTTACTGTGAGACACAGAGGTGGATCACTGATGTTTTGGGGATGTGAGTTACAAAGGCACAGGGAACTTGGTCAAAATTGATGGCAAGATGAATGCAGCATGTTATCAGGAAGTACTGGAAGAAAATTTGCACTCATCAGCCCGGAAGCTGCGCATGGGACACACTTGGGCATTCCAGTGTGACAATGATCCAAAACACAAGGCCAAGTCAACCTGTCATTGGCTACAGCAGCAAAAAGTGAAGGTTCTGGAGTGGCCATTTCAGTCTCCTGACCTCAATATCATTGAGCCACTTTGAGGCGATGGAACTGGAGGCTTTTTGCCAAGAAGAATGGGCAACTTTACCATCTGAGAAAATAAAGTGCCTCATCCAAAACTACCACAAAAGACTTCAAGCTGTCATTGATGTTAAAGGCAGCAATACACGGTATTGAGAACTAGGGTATGTAAACTTTTGATCAGGGTCATTTGGGTAGTTTCTGTTGTCATTATGATTTTAAAGGAGCAAACACAATTGTTTGATAATAAATTGCTTCACCCAACCACTAACTATGACTGAAAGAAAAGTTTCTGTATTATCGTTCATATTCTCTGAAAAATGCCCCCCCCCCAAAAAAAAATCCGCCAGGGTATGTAAACTTATGAGCACAACTGTATCTTATGCCATTAAAGACAGAGGTGTTCTAAAAAATTATGACTATACAGTTGGTAAATACAGTTTACCTGATGAGGGTATAGGCTCTTCTTGACCACAAGGGCATGTCTTAAAACAGAGTAAAAGAAAAGTTAAAGAGGTACCATGTTAACATTTGTTATGTATTAAGGTAGAACCAATAACCCACCTGATCAACTGCAGCTTTAGCCTCATCGGCTGAACAGCAGTGAGGACTGTCACAGCCTGAGAAACATGTATTTTTGCTGTTCCAGAACAGACATTTGAATTTAATAAATAGTTAAAGACATGTAACATAATTATTACATTTTAAGAAGATAACAGCAGTTAGAAAATTCAGTATTTACCAGTTGAGTTCACCAGCATTAGCTCGTTGGGAGATGAGGGCTTTCCAGAAGTTGTGAGTGCTCTTAATTACCTCAATGGCAAAATCCTAAAACATAAAACAGTCAAAACTGAGTTAAAGCATGGTCTACATAGTGATTTACTAGTATACTTATCAGCTATGTGTGCTATACAGTCTGGGGTTTAGAAATTCTCTCTAATTCCTGCAAATTATTTGTTAAAAAACTAACTATGCCAAATAAAGTGTGTGTTGATACCTTGTCTTTAAACTCATCATTGAATGCAAATTTGTTCTCCGGTTTTCCATCAGGCACTTTGTACCTCCTGAACCAGCTGACGGTAGCCTCGAGATACCCAGGTTTGAGACGCTCAACATCACTGATGTCTAATCATGAAGGAAAAAAGCTTATGTAGTAACTAATGCAGCATGACAGGAGAAAAAACAAAACAAAACAAAATGAGGTTGAAGAAACGTACTGTTCAAGTCTTTGGCCTCAGGGTCTTCTACATTGATTGCGATTACTTTCCAATCAGTCTCGCCCTCATCAATCATAGCCAGGATCCCGAGGACCTTTACTTTGATTACCTCGCCCCGGGAGCACACCTAGAGAGGATAATTATTCTGATGGTTAACTTTATTAACAGAAAGCCATCATTCAAAGAAACACAACACATTCTGCATGAAAGATGTAACTATACAATTACACTGTGCATCACTATGCTCCACTACTGTAGTCGTATTTTATGTAAAACTGCAAATTCGTACCCTACTGCCAATTTCACAGACATCAATGGGATCATTGTCACCACAGCAGCCTGTATTTCCATCTTCATGTGCGGGATCTTCCCATGTCTAAAAACAAAATACAATTAAACCATAACTACAGCATTTCTGCATTTTATTGATGCAAAAAACTAAAAATCATTTCTGTAAACACTGACTCTAGGTGAAAACCAGTGTTTCAGATATAATACCAACCTGAGGAATGGCTCCATAGTTCCATATGTAACCCTTATGAGGGAAAACATTGGCAACGTATCGCAACTTGCCCTTCTTAACATCTTGCTTTATGGGGTTCAAGAGGTCTTTTGTTGCAATCTGGAAAAAAAAAAATGCATACATTTTTTTGATTAACTATGAAAGACATGAGTATAAGCATACTGATTACTACTACTACTACTTCACATTTAAATCAAGACAAGGCTTGAAAAAATGACTTGACCTGTTGAACTCTGTTCAACTTTCCTAAAAACGCCTAAAAATAACATGCCCAAAGTAAATCAAAAGCTGTTCTTCAACCCTTTGCAGCATCTTCATGGGGTTAGTCTCATTTAAAAGAAAACACTCTGAATTTTTTGGCAAAACAGTCATAATCTCTCTTAAGTGCTCCAGCCACTGAGTAACAAGAAAGTTCGCCTGGGTGTTTTTTTAGATGCAAATGCTTGCAAATAACATACAGCTGTCAGATACTGGCTGGAAAACACAACAGAAATGTAGAACCAAGTGTTTTCAAGCTCAGGTCAAAATTTTGTGAAAAATACCACAAAAAATGAATATATTACACAGTTTTTTTCTCAGGTTGTAACAAGGCTGTGTCTGTACTGGAAGACCGGAAATACAGCTTTTTTTTTTCAGTGCGCACTGAGACGCACTAAGATGCAGAGACATGACCACCCGCGGAATTCACAGAGTTCAAGGGGTTAATGCATATCTGAATATTCAGCCACTTTTACAGAGGACATTAAATACTGCAGCATAATATGGTCATAAAGAAATATTCAGCTAAAAAGCTAATATACAACTTCAGGTAGAATCACAGAACATCCTGGTCAGCAAAGGTCCTCAAAAGGAGTTTAAACTTGCAGGGGAAGTCACACAGAGCATGTTTGTGCAGAAGAGGTATAGAAAATTCTTCAAATGCATAATTGTAGCAAGTTGATGGAATACTACAGATTAAATTATGCAGGGGGAAAGGTTGGGGTCTGGCTGACATTATATGACATGTCCTCATATCAGCAGACACAATAATACCAAAAGTTAAAGCAACCACAACACAAAGATATTTATAAATGCAGCAGTAAGAACCTTCCTTCAGCACAGTGATTACTTAAATTATAGGATTCTGGGGTCAACAGGATGCATACCCCTTGCAAATTCATGAAAAGGGGCATTTATGTACAGTACTGCGAAAAAGTATTTGCCCCTTCCTGATTTCTTATATTTTTGCATATTTGTTACACCTAAATGTTTCAGATCATCAAACAAATTTTAATATCAGACAAAGATAACCTGAGTAAATACAAAATGCAGTTTTTAGATGATGATTTCATTTATTAAGGGAAAAAACTATCCAAACCTACTGTACCTGGCCCTATGTGAAAAAGTAACTGCCCCCTAAACCTAATAACTGGCTGTGCAACCATTGGTGCCAACAACTGGCAATGAGTCTTTTACATCGCTGTTGAGGAATTGTGACTCCACTTTTATGTGCAGAATTGTTTAAATTCCGTCACATTGGAGGGCTTCATGAACTGATGGCTGGACATTCTCCTTTAGGATTTTCTGGTAGACAGCAGAATTCATGGTTCTGTCAATTAGGGCAAGTTGTCCAGGTCCTGAAGCAGCCCCAGACCATGACACTACCACCACCATGTTTGACTGTTGATACAATGTTCTTTTTATGAAATTCTGTGTTACATTAGTCTTCCAGAAAGTTCAACTTTTGTCTCGTCAGTCCCCAGAATATTTTCCCAAAAGTCTTGAGGATCATCTAGATGTTTTCTGGCAAATGTGAGACAAGTCTTTCTGTTCTCTTTGTCCAGTAGCGGTTTTTGTCTTGGAACTCTCCCATGGGTGCCAGTTTTGCCCAGTCTCTTTCTTATTATTCTATCATGGACCAGTGTCCAAAATGTGGCAAGTGAGGCCTGGAGTTCTTTAGACATTGTTCTGGGTTTTTGTTTCTCATCTGTTATTGAATTTCTTTAGATCACAGTGGGATGTGTTGCTTTTTGAAATCGTTTAGCCTGCTTCAGGTTGTTAGACAGGCTCCATTTAAAGCTGAGTTCACACTATAACATTTGGGCCGACATTTACTGACGTTTTGAAAAATCAGAGAAATCAGTCCAAATGTTGGTGAAATTACGTACATGAGCAGATTTTTTTTTAATCCAGCGCACACCAACTTTTACCAACTTTTGCCAGCATTTCCCAGAGTTGTATTCAGCATTGTCAAACTTTTGCCAACTTAGGCTAGTGTATGTGTAGCAGTTGCCAACTTAGGTTAAATTAAGCTAAGAATACTCAGCGCAGTTCAGCTGACATCAGCGTCAGGCAATGCTCATATAACGATCAGTGTTTGTGGAGGCTTCCTGCCATCCTGGACCTGCTTTTTTGGGTGGATTCACACAACGTTTGGACCAGCTTTTACTGATGTTTTGGCAAACAGCTGGCTCTGCTGCCAAAAGATGATAAAAGTTAATGATAGTTGGTGTTTGTTGGCAAACGCTGGCGAAAGTGTATTCGTTGAGAATTTTCCAGCATGTTGAAAATTTGGCGACATTTGGAAATAAACGTTGGTGAAAGTTGTGCTCTGTCAAAGTTCCTGAGTGCTGGGCTAAATTATGCAGCATTCGCCTAAGTCAGCCTAAGTTAAGCTCCTTTGGCAAACGTTGACTGAAATGCTGGTTGAAGCAGATGATATTCATGAAGGAAAGAGAAATAGAGAGAAGGGGGAATTTAAAAAAAGAAAATATATATGTAAGAGGACAATGTACAGTATTTGTTTGGTGATAAGGTGTGTATGACATGTATTTTTCTTTTTTAATGTACGGGATAATATATACATATATCTATATATTATGGGCATTTGATGGTGTGATGGGTGTGGTCTGGTGAGTGGTTTGGGGTTTCGTGTCTTTGCAGTGTTATTTTTCTACCACCAGGCTGTGCTGTTGCACAAACGTGTCTTTTGCCAGTAAGGATTACTGGTTGCCTAGGAAACATAGAGACCAATCTTTTTTCTTTTTTTTCCCCCCGTCTGAAAAAACATTTTATTGGTACGTGGAATAACTTTTTTTTCGTGAAATTTTCAGTCAGACTGTCTACTCTGTGCAAGCTACATATATACTGTATACTGTACATATATATATACATATACAGTATACTGTATATACAGTGTATTATATATATATATATATATATATACACACACACACACACACACACACACACACACACACACACACACACACACACACACACACACACACGTTCAAAAGTTTGGGGTCACCCAGACAATTATTTTGTGTTTTCCATGAAAAGTCACACTTATTTACCACCATGAGTTGTAAAATGAATAGAAAATATAGTCAAGACATTGACAAGGTTAGAAATAATGATTTGTATTTGAAATAATAATTTTTTCCAGATACTCAACCTGCTCAAAGGAAGGTCAGTTTTATAGCTTCTCTAACCAGCTAAACTGTTTTCAGCTGTGCTAACATGATTGCACAAGGGTTTTCTAATCATCCATTAGCCTTCTGACGCAATGAGCAAACACATTGTACCATTAGAACACTGGAGTGATAGTTGCTGGAAATGGGCCTCTATACACCTATGTAGATATTGCACCAAAAACCAAACATTTGCAGCTAGAATAGTCATTTACCACATTAGCAATGTATATTAGATATTAGAGTGTATTTCTGATTAGTTTAAAGTTATCTTCACTGAAAAAAAGTGCTTTTCTTTCAAAAATAAGGAAACTTCTAAGTGACCCCAAACTTTTGAACGGAAGTGTATATACACAGTTGGGTAAAAAAGTATTTAGTCAGCCACCAATTGTGCAAGTTCTCCCACTTTAAAGGTGAGAGAGGTCGACTTCCGGTCTGGACACCATGGTGATAGCAACTTAACGCTGAAGCTCCCAGACCCAATCCAGGAAAATACTTTGAAAATCAGATTTAACGGATTTTTGGAAGAGTGAAAATCAAAAGACAAAGTCATCATGCCTAAAGGAAAACAGAAGAAATCGACATTTACCAGGCCAGGACACGCATCGGCCGAAGAATCTGATCCGGAGGATTTCCATTCAGAAGACGAGGAGCTGAATGAAGCTAGCAAAAAGGTTAGCTTAAAAATGGTACTTAAAGAATTAAAGACGATTTCGCCGAGAGTGTTGGGCCGAATTTCGTGAAATCAAAGAAGAATTAAAAAGGACAAACAGCAGAGTGGACCAGGCCGAGGACCGAATCTTGGAAGCAGAGGAAAGCATAAAAGGGCTGGAAGACACCGTGCTGGATCTACACAAAAGACAGTCAAGACTGGAGGCTAAGCTAACCGACCAAGAAGGAAGACTGAGAAGAAATAACATAAGAATTCATGGTCTGAAAGAAGGAGTCGAGGATGGTTTCACCACAATGGCGGCATGCGTGGAATCCTTACTGAGAGAGAAGTTGGATATTCCCCAAACCACCGTCTTGAAGATAGAAAGGGCGCACCGTACATTAGCCCCTAGGTCGGCGGCGGAAGCGCCTCCACGATCGGTTGTGGTAAAGTTTTCCAACTCCAAAATAAAAGAGGAGGTTGTAAGACTGGCTTGGCAGAAAAAAGGATTTATGCACCAAGAGAGAAAAGTTTTCGTGGAACACGATTACGCCCCGGAGGTCCTTAAAAAAGGTATTACGAGAGAAAAAACTGCGCTTCCAGACACCATTTCCGGCGAAGCTGCGGGTCTTCTACGGCGATGAGACGTGTCTCTACAACTCGGTGGAAGAAGCAACCGCGGATATGGCGAGAAGAGGGCTCCCGGTAACGGTGTTTAAACCCGCAACAGACCCGATCGAAAGAATCAAGGCTCAAACGTGGTCCACACAGAGACCCTCAAAATCCACGGGCCAGCAGCAGGAAACCCAGTGCCAGAGCTACAAGGAAAGACTGGCCGTTTACAGGAGGGAATAACGATATTTTTAGTCAATCTGCACATCCAACCCTCCTCCTACAAGGTAACAATCATTAAAGGAGATGCAGAATCAGCAAGTGGTAAAACAATTCATGGAACAGTCATAATATTAGAAACAAATAAGTCTTTAAAAAAAAAAAAAAAAAAAACTTGTTAAAATAGAAATGTGACAATGAACCACATGATCTCTCCACACTAACAAATACTGTATTAACGTGAATGTTTGCTGTGATGGTGGCAGGAGGGTGCACACAATTTCATAGGGTATAGGCATAAAAAAAAAAAAAAAAAATCATTACAAGTTCGGATTGGGATCTGAAATTCACGTTAAAAACATGGGACAACTTACAGGGGTAAGAGAGGGCCCTCAGCACGTAACGGAGTCTGAGGAATTTCCCTCAGAGCCAATATGCCAACATGGCTCTTCTAAGGTCACTAAAAAGACCTCAGCTCAGGAAGTTCTTTTGTCAGTTTCTTGTTTTAAAGTTTTATATACTATGTTCTTAATGTTTTTTATGTTCTTAATGTTCTTTCAGTTTCTGAGTAGCATAAAAGAGGGCCACCACACTGTTATACTAAATAAGACAACACAATGGAGAAACAGGGTGTAACCAAAATAATCTCATATAATGTAAAAGGGATCCTGAATCCAGTTAAAAGATCCAAGATTCTAGGCAAAATGAAAAAAGACAAAGCAGGAATAATATTTTTACAAGAAACCCACCTAACAGACTCCACTGTGGAGCACACTAAACTCAATAGACAAGGGTTTAAAATGATCTCTTCATCTTCATATAAGTCAGGGAGGAGGAGGGGAGTAGCGACATTGATCTCAACCAAAATTATATTTGAAAAAAAATCAGAACACAAAGATAAAGAAGGGAGATACAGTTTGGTACTTGGGCAGCTAGAAGGAGAAGATATCACCCTGCTGAATGTATATGCACCTCCAGGGGCTAACTGGAAATTTTATAAAAATGTATTTGACCTAATGATAACTAAAGCCCAAGGTTTAGTGATATGTGGTGGAGACTTCAATCTAAGACTGAATCCATACTGGGATGCATCAGGTAATTCTCCACATCAAAATAACACTCAAAGTAGGAAAACTCGGATGCTACTAAAAGAAATGGGAATCTGTGATGTGTGGAGGGAATTCAACCCCAGTGTAAAAGATTATAAATTTTACTCAGCACCACATTCATCATACTCAAGGATTGACTATTTTTTTATGTTTAATAGAGACATTGGAAGAGTAAAAACATGTAAAATTGGACTGATGGATCTCTCTGACCACAGTCCGATCTATATGGACTTAAGTATCCAAAAATACACAAATAATAGATTTTCTTGGAGGTTAAATTCAAATGTCCTGAAAGGACCACTGAAAGATGAATTGGAATCAGATATTCTCAGATATTTGGAAGAAAATGATAATGGAGAAGTATCCCCTTTAATACTGTGGGACGCATGCAAAACTGTAATAAGGGGAAAGATTATTGCAAAACTGGCAATCCAAAAGAAACTGAGACAAGAAAAACTAACCACATTAGAGTCAGAACTTAAGAACCTAGAGAAAGAGCACAAAGACAACACTCATTCTAATGACTCGCTCAAAATTAAGGAAATTAAAAAACAAATAAATGAGATCTACACAATAGAAATCCAGAAGAAATTTACATTTCTGAAACAAAAATACTATGAAGCAGGCAGCAAATAGGCAAAATTACTAGCCTTCAAATTGAGGAAACAACAAACGGAGAGAGCAATCTACAAAATCAGAGACCCAGTATCAAAGGAAATAAAATTTAGAATTCAGGATATTCTTAAAAGCTTTGAGAACTACTACAAGAACTTGTACTCCCTCAAAAAACATAAAAACGCATCCGAAACATTCCTAAACACATTAAACCTTCCCCAACTTACTGAGTCACAAAATAAAACACTACTGTCAGAAATACAACCTAAAGAATTAGAAAAAGCAATTATGAAACTTAAAGCTAACAAATCCCCAGGAGCAGATGGCTATACAGCAGAGTGGTACAAAACCTTTAAACGGCAACTATCTCCTTTCCTCCTGAAAACATTTAACTATGTCCTCCACACAGGGGAAATCCCCCCCTCCTGGAGAGAACGGGTCATTGCAGTCATACCTAAACCTGAAAAGGATAAACTAGACTGCTTACAGACCAATCAGTGTGTTAAATCAGGGCTATAAGCTTTTTACCACTATCCTTGCCAAAAGGTTAGAAAATATACTTACAGACTTAATTCATTTAGACCAAACAGGTTTTATAAGACAAAGACAGACACAAGACAACATTAGACGCACTTTACACATAATTCATCATATAAAAAAATATAACTTAAATGTAGCCATATTGGGATTAGATGCTGAAAAAGCATTTGATTCGGTTGACTGGTCTTTCCTATATAGAATCTTATCCAGTTTCAATTTTCATAACAACTTCATTAGAACTATACAGGCATTATATAAAAAAAACAACAGCTAAAATAAGGATTAACGGTAAATTATCATCATCTTTTGAGCTGGAAAGAGGATGTCGTCAGGGCTGCCCCTTGTCTCCACTGCTCTTTGCAATCTTCATAGAACCTCTGAGCCAATGGATAAGACAGAATCAAAAAATTCAAGGTATTACACTTGGTCAGAAGGAACATAAAATAGCACTCTTTGCTGATGACATTTTAATATACCTGGGGCAGCCGGACACCTCTTTTCCAGAACTAATCTCAGTTTTTTCAGAGTATGGAGATTTATCGGGGTACGAATTAAACATGTATAAAACCTAAGTTTTTACATTCAACTATGATCCAAATCAATATTTACTAAGCAAACTCAAAACTAACTGGGAGATGGAATCTATGAAATATCTGGGGGTCAATATCCCGAAACAACTCAACAAAATTATAACACTAAACTATGATCCACTGGTGGCAAAAATAAAATCTGATCTAGCAAGATGGAATATGATACCATTCTCGGGTACTGCACAAAGAATTGAAGCAGTCAAAATGAATACACTTCCACGTCTTCTATACCTTTTCCAAACAATACCGGTAGAACCTCCCAAAAAAACATGGCAAGAACTGGACAGAAGGATCTCAAGATTCATATGGCAGGGCAAGAGACCTAGAATCAGATATAGAACCCTACAGCTAAACAAAGACAAAGGTGGGCTCACGCTGCCAAATATCAGGGACTATTTTAAAGCTGCACAAATTAAAACTTTAATAGAGATATGTAACCCAGTCTACACTGCACAATGGAAGGAGATGGAATGCCAAATAACAAGTGACATCCCCCTACAGGCGATAATAGGGAACAATGCCTTACCTAAACTTTTGAATAACACTAACCCGTGGATAGAGACCCCGCTAAAAATTTGGTTTAAGATAGTCAGAGAGAATCAAACTAAAGAACCCTATCGATTTCTGCAATGGATTGCCTATGATCAAGACTTTACTCCTAATAAAACAGACACTAGATTTAAAAAGTGGAAAGAGAACGGACTGATAAAAATTACGTTTTTTTTAAAGGGCAAATTTTAAGAAGTTTTGAAGATTTGAAAAAACAAGGTCTAATAAATCAAGACCTTTACAGGTTCTTTCAGCTTAGACACCACATAAACAATATACTTAAAAAGGAGGATTTGGAAAGGGCCCAGTCAGGTGTTCTGAAGGTCTTCTTAATGGCATATAAAGAGATCCCAGGGATCAGATACATCTCTAAAATATACCAAGGTCTTCAAGACTTAAAAGGAGACAACACATCATATATAAAAGAGAGATGGGAAAAAGAGGGGAATTTCACTTTACAACTGGAAATATGGGAAAAGCTAAATAAACAACAATGGAAAAGTACCTCATCCCTGCAGTGGAGAGAATTTGGATGGAAAAATTTGGTAAGATTTTTCAGAACACCTGCACAAAACAAATTTACTCGTAAGGGGTTGAATTGTTGGCGCTTGTGTGGTGAAGAGACTGCAAATCATTTTCATGCGTTTTGGTCATGCCCAGTTATCCACCAATATTGGACTAATGTACAGACAATATTCGGGAAAATATTCAAAATAACAGTCCCCTTTTCTTTTGTAACTTTGTATTTGGGTTTACTACCGGAATCACTGGAAAGACGAGGAGAAAAATACTTATTCACTGTTTTAATATTGGCAAGTAAAAAAGCTCTAACAAAAAAATGGATGTTGAGGGACCGTCCTACACCTGAAGATTGGATTAACGTGATCCAAGACATTTACTCGATGGAAAAGTTGACATTCGCACTGAGACAGGACATGGATGGGTTCATGAACTTTTGGCAACCCTGGATCACATATGTGTCTTCCATTAGATCTAATCTTTGACAAATACCATTTCAATACTGGCACTGCTCTTTGTTCCAACGCTACTCAGATGCTCTTTTATTTTTATTTATTTATTTTTATTTTATTTTTATTTATTTATTTTTGTTTTTTGCTCTTATTTTGTTTTTGTTCTTTTTTGTATTTTCTTGTTTTGTTTTTTTTTGTTGTTTCTTTAATTTCTCTTTCACTTAAAAAAAGGGGTGTTGTAATAATTATTCTTCCAATGTTGTCAAAAAACAAAAAAAAGGCAACATGATGAAAATGTAAACAATGCAATGCTGTAATGAAGTGTATACCCTTTACAAAAACGTAAATAAAAAAAAAAAAAAGATGAGAGAGGTCTCCAATTTTCATCATAGGTATACCTCAACTATGAGAGACAAAATGAAAAAAAAAAATCCAGAAAATTACATTGTCTGATTTTTAAAGAATTTATTTGCAAATTATGGTGGAAAATAAGTATTTGGTCAATAACAAAAGTTCATCTCAATATACCCTTTGTTGGCAATGACAGAGGTCAGACGTTTTCTGCAAGTCTTCACAAGGTTTTCACACACTGTTGCTGGTATTTTGGCCCATTCTTCCATGCAGATCTCCTCTAGAGCAGTGATGTTTTGGGGCTGTCGCTGGGCAACACGAACTTTCAACTCCCTCCAAAGATTTTCTATGGGGTTGAGATCTGGAGACTGGCTAGGCCACTCCAGGACCTTGAAATGCTTCTTATGAAGCCACTCCTTCGTTGCCTGGGCGGTGTGTTTGGGATCATTGTCATGCTGAAAGACCCAGCCACGTTTCATCTTCAATGCCCTTGCTAATGGAAGGAGGTTTTCACTCAAAATCTCACAATACATGGCCCCATTCATTCTTTCCTTTACACGGATCAGTCGTCCTGGTCCCTTTGCAGAAAAACAGCCCCAAAGCATGAAGTTTCCACCCCCATGCTTCACAGTAGGTATGGTGTTCTGTGGACGCAACTCAGCATTCTTTCTCCTCCAAACACGACAAGTTGAGTTTTTACCAAAAAAGTTCTATTTTGGTTTCATCTGACCATATGACATCCTCCCAATCCTCTTCTCGATCATCCAAATGCTCTCTAGCAAACTTCAGACGGGCCTGGACATGTACTGGCTTAAGCAGGGGGACACGTCTGGCACTGCAGGATTTGAGTCCCTGACGGCGTAGTGTGTTACTGATGGTAGCCTTTGTTACTTTTGTCCCAGCTCTCTGCAGGTCATTCACTAGGTCCCCCCGTGTGGTTCTGGGATTTTTGCTCACCATTCTCGTGATCATTTTGACCCCACGGGGTGAGATCTTGAGTGGAGCCCCAGATCGAGGGAGCTTGTCAGTGGTCTTGTATGTCTTCCATTTTCTAAAAATTGCTCCCACAGTTGATTTCTTCACACCAAGCTGCTCACCTATTGCAGATTCAGCCTTCCCAGCCTGGTGCAGGTCTACAATTTTGTTTCTGGTGTCCTTTGACAGCTCTTTGGTCTTGGCCATAGTGGAGTTTGGAGTCTGACTGTTTGAGGTTGTGGACAGTTGTCTTTTATACTGATAACGAGTTCAAACAGGTGCCATTAATACAGGTAACGAGTGGAGGACAGAGGAGCCTCTTAAAGAAGAAGTTACAGGTCTGTGAGAGCCAGAAATCTTGCTTGTTTGTAGGTGACCAAATACTTATTTTCCAGCATAATTTGCAAATAAATTCTTTAAAAATCAGACAGTGATTTTCTGGATTTTTTTTTTCTCATTTTGTCTCTCATAGTTGAGGTATACCTATGATGAAAATTGGAGACCTCTCTCATCTTTTAAGTGGGAGAACTTGCACAATTGGTGGCTGACTAAATACTTTTTTACCCGTATGTATACATATATATATACAGTATATATATATATATATCCCCAAAATCTGACAGCCAAAAGAAAAAAAATCTCATTCAGAAATTTACTGTTCTTAATTTTCTGCTCCGTGCGTAATCATTCTCCAGGATTCATTAGTTTGGCTTCCATTGTGGGGAATCAAACAGGCTGATGTGGTGTCAAAAAGTAAATGACATTTAACAAGATTTTATGTTATTTTAATGGAAAGAGTTGTAACAGTCAAAATATAATCACCCGTCATTTTATTTATATTGTGGGGGCATGGTGTGGGGATTCTCCACCCAGAGTGGGGAGCCGGGGGGGACAGGGAACAATGTGCTGAAGGAGAAAGTGCTACTGGGGGGTCTCAGACGGGACAGAAAAGACTATTCGCCCCCCAAGGAGTTCGGGAAGCGTTAGAGCCGCCAGAGGGGGAGAAGGTGTTAGGAGCGGTTCTGGAGCTTTGTGTTGTTAATGTGCCACGCATGTCTTTGTTCCACACATTGTATGACTGTCGCAATTCCTGGGTCTTAATGCACAGAATTAAAGGTTATAAAAGGAAGGTGCATGAAGACCTGGGAGCTTTTGACTGTACTGAATGTTGGAGAAGGAATAAAGTTTGTGTGTTGTCCAGCTCGTTGCCTCGCCTGCTTCCTTTCTCCACAATATGATGATTCACGAAACAGTTTTTTTATTCCATCGACATTCACATTTTAATTGCAGACTTAGTGTTGGAGTCTAAAGCATTATTTTTAGATGAATGAATTGATGAACAGGGGAAAAAGGTATGCAGAAGTAACTACAGTGGTGTGAAAAAGTGTTTGTCCCCTTCCCGATTTCTCCTTTTTTTTGTATGTCACGCTTCAATGTTTCAGATCATCAAACAAATTTAAATATTAGACAAAGATAACACAAGTAAACCCAAAATGCAGTTTTTAAATGAAGGTGCTTATTATTAAGGGGAAAAAAAATCCAAACCTACATGGCCCTGTGTGAAAAAGTGACACCCCCCCCCCAAAAAAAAACAAAACATAAATTAACTGTAGTTTATCACATCTTTGGAAAGCTGAGTTCAATTTCTCTAGCCACACCCAGGCCTGATTACTGCCACACCTGTTCTCAATCAAGAAATCACTTAAATAGGACCTGCCTGACAAAGTGAAGTACACAAAAAGATCCTCAAAAGCTAGACATCATCCTGCGATCCAAAGAAGTTCAGAAACAAATGAGAAACAAAGTAATTGAGCTCTATCAGTCTGGAAAAGGTTATAAAGCCATTCCTAAAGCTTTGGGACTCCAGTGAACCACAGTGAGAGCCATTATCCACAAATGGCAAAAACATGGAAGAGCAGTGAATCTTCCCAGGAGTGGCCGGCCGACCAAAATTACCCCAAGAGCGCAGCAACGACCCATCCAAGAGGTCACAAAAGATCCCACAACAACATCCAAAGAACTGCAGGCCTCACTTACTTCAGTTAAGGTCAGTGTTCATGACTCCATCATAAAAAAGGGACTGGGAAAAAATGGCCTGCATGGCAGAGTTCCAAGACAAAAACCACTGCTGAGCAAAAGGAACATAAAGGCTCGTCTCAGTTTTGCCAGAAAACATCTTGATGATACCCAAGACTTTTGGGAAAATACTCTGTGGACTGACGAGACAAAAGTTGAACTTTTTGAAAGGTGTGTGTCCCATTACATCCAGCGTAAAAGTAACACAGCATTTCAGAAAAGGAACATCATACCAACAGTAAAATACGGTGGTGGTAGTGAGATGGTCTGGGGCTGTTTTGCTGCTTCAGGACCTGGAAGACTTGCTGTGGTAAACAGAACCATGAATTCTGCTGTCTACAAAAAAATCCTGAAGGAGAATGTCAGGCCATCTGTTCGTGACCTCAAGCTGAAGCGCACTTGTGTTCTACAGCAGGACAATGATCCAAAACACACCAGCAAGTCCACCTCTGAATGGTTTAAGAAAAACAAAATGAAGACTTTGGAGTAGCCTAGTCAAAGTCCTGACCTGAATCCAATTGAGATGCTGTGACATGACCTTAAAAAGGTGATTCATGCTCGAAAATCCTCCGATGTGGCTGAATTACAACAATTCTGCAAAGATGAGTGGGCCACAATTCCTCCACAGCGCTGTAAAAGACTCAGTGCCAATTATCGCAAACACTTGACTGCAGTTGTTGCCGCTAAGGGTGGCCCAACCAGTTATTTAGTTTAGGGGGCAATCACTTTTTCACACAGGGCCATGTAGGTTTGGATTTTTTTCCCCCTTAATAATAAACACTTTCATTTAAAAACTGCATTTTGTATTTACTTGTGTTATCTTTGTCTAATGTTTAAATTTGTTTGATGATCTGAAACATTTAAGTGTGACAAACATACAAAAAAAATGAGAAATCAGGAAGGGGGCAAATACTTTTCCACACCACTGTAGACAGGAATATAAAACAAAAATAAATATTGAAATGTAAGCCCAAGGGAGATGTGTTCACTCCAAAAGCAGAATAGCAGGAAGCCTCCACAAATGCTGATCTTTATATAAGTGTCACCTGATGCTGATGTCAGCTGACCTGTGCTGATTATTTGTCTGATTTTTCAAAACATCTGTACAAGTCGTCCAAACACAATACAGTGAACCCAGCTTTAACTTAGGCTGACTTAAGTAAACACTGCATAACTTAGCCCAGCGCTCAGGAACTTTTACAAACTGAGCATAGCTTTCACCAACGTGTATTTCCAAATGTCACCAAATTTTCAGCAGGCTGAAAATTTTCAAAGAACAACTTTCGCCAGCATTTGCCAAAAAACACCAACTATCATTAACTTTTGCAACAGAGCCAGACGTTTGCCAGAATGTCAGTAAAAGTCGGTCCAAATGTTGTAGAGTGAATTCACCTTAAATGATTTTTTGATTCAACAAGTCTGTACTGAAACTGAGCTCAGCTTTCCAAAAAATCAGTTACTTCATGATGTAACAAGAGGGGCAATTACTTTTTCCACATAGGGCCAGGCAGGTTTGGATAGTTTTTTCTTTTAATAAATGAAATCATCATTTAAAAACTGTATTTTGTATTTATTCAGGTTATCTTTGTCTGATATTAAAATGTGTTTGATGATCCGAAATATTTAAGTGTGACAAATATGCAAAAATATAAGAAATCAGGAAGGGGCAAATACTTTTTCACAGCACTGTACATACTTGGCTTCCTGGGTGTAGCTGGTCTCAGTGATAAAGGCTGAGCCCTTTTTCTGACGTTAACATCAATTGGACAAATGCTACAATTAACCACATACTAAAGAACACAATAAGAAGAGAAGCACGTTGTGATCAAGTTACACTGCAAGAACATTTTACGTTTTCAAATATCTTAGGAATTTTTCAACTGTTGGTCAAGGGAGACTGGACATATACTGTAAATCACAATTTAAAAAAAAAAAAAAAAAAGAACAGTAGGGGAATGCCTGGAGGTTTAATTAAGGCCTAACTGATGCTCTGCTCCATCTGCAAACAAGATGTTCATTTCCACACCATTTTATTTCAATATTGCTGTTAGGAAATAGGAATATTGCACCATTTAACTCGACAGTTTAAGATGGATCTCTCTCTCTCTCTCTCACTCACTCAACTTTTTGCTCAACTTTGTGCTGTGAATTTTAAAATTAAAAAGGTCTTACCTCCATTTTTGCATTGGTCCATCTTGGCACTTCCACCACCATGTGGAAAATGTTCTGTTGAGAGGTAACAATACGTTTTAGCCATTCTTAATTCACTTCAACATTTCCATAAAACACACGTGTGACCACCAATGGAATAAACAGTTTGTGAAAGTTTAGATAAAAGATATTGACAGAGTACTGAGAAAATAGAGAGTACAGGCCAAAGCTATGTAAACAGACGACAACCTTGCTTCCCTGGGGAGCATTACCCAATGCAGTTCAATGTGAGTGAGAAGCTGCAACCACTCTGTCTGAATGTGGAATTTTTTTTGTTTTAAATGCATATTTAAATCTTTTAAAGGGGTAAAAATTGGCAGATGCTCCCTTACCTGGCTCTCATCAGCATGTATTGGGATGTCATGAAATGGTGAGATGTACTTTCCTTCAGCATTTTCTGTAAGACAGTCAAATTAAACACTGGTGAATGTCAGTGGCCTTCACCATGAAAAGACAAACATTAAATTAAACATGCATTATCAGTTCTTATTTTTATTTCTTGACAATTTATCATAGAATACTACTGATGCATATAAAATTATAAAACAAAATGTATAACCAGATTTTGGTTAAAGTCAAATCTGTAATACTGAACACAGTACCAAAAAAATTATAGTGTCTAGTTTTAACTTTCATTTGGAAAAACTGCTTTATGACTATAAAGCTCACTGCTTATAAAACCCATTGATAAGTTAACCCAAGTGAGCAGATTATCCAGTTACCTTATCTACAGTGGAAGTTTAAAGTCTACACACCCCTGTTCAAATGCCAGGTTTTTGTGATGTAAAAAAATGAGACCACGGTAAATCATTTCAAAACTTTTTCACCATTAATGTGACCTATAACCTGTACAACCCAATAAGCGACTTTCGCATTACGAGTGCGCATGTGCGGACTATGTGAGTTCAAAGTTCACGACTACCAAACATTCCAGTAGCCGTCTTGCTTTTGTGTAGACAGTACTGTCACACCTGAACAATTGCCGTTTAAAGTCTACTTCAAGCTTTAAATCTCTGTTATGCCAGGTGCACACTGTGCCATAGTGAAGTGTGGGAGTGGCATGTATCATCTAGAGCGGTGGAAAAAGAAAACTTGCAGCATACATGCATGTAACTTTGGGACCAGCGTGGGTACATGTCTGCCGCCATTCACGTTACATACATTCCCCACGGAGCTGAAGGATCCGGACAGACGTAATTGTTGGATTAAAGCAGTAAGTCTATATTATAACATAATTAAATAGTGTTGTGTATTGTTCAAGTTCTAGCCTAATTGACACGAGCCTAAACCCTGAAGTAGTAGGTACTGACACGCAGGCCTGGATCTAGGATATAGTTCTTTGTATACTGGTAATGAAGCTTGATCTACACACACATGTAATTAAGGCCATTGATAAGTAGGCTGGTATAAAATAAAATTGCAAATCATTGAAAACGTGTGGTACTTAAACTATAGTAGTATTGACCTATAGATCTAAGTAAGCAGGCTATGCCTTGTAGTGAAATTTACTCAAAAATGACAAAACCAAAGTTGAGCTGTCAAACCACTCGCTTACCTTCTTTGTAGTTGTTTCGGAGTCTGGCAAGTAAGGGTGCTTGGTCCTTTGACAACAGAAAATCTGCTATGTCAGCGTGCATACAGGGGGGTCATTTTGGCCAATTTCTGCAACGTGGCAGCGAATGCAAGTGCAACTAGTTTATCCTTGCATTTGCGGGTACAACCGGGAAGACCCCATGCATACAATATGTTCGTAGATCAGGAACTTTCCATAAATTAAATGTATCGATAGAGCATGTTTGGTAGCCACGTTCCCATGGTGCTTTGCGCGAGCCGAGATGCGAAAGTCGCTTATTAAAAAACAAACTGAAATCTTTTAAGGGGAAAAATAAAAAACTTGCAATAACCTGGTGGCATAAATATGCACACCCTGTTATAACTGGGGATGTGGCTGTGTTCAGAATTAACCAATCACATTCAAACTCATGTTAATGGGAGTCAGCACACACCTGCCATCATTAAAAGTGCCTCTGATTAACCCCAAATGAAGTTCAGCTTTTCTAGTAGGCATTTCCTGACATTTCTGTCATCACATCTTACAGCACAAACCATGGTCCGCGGAGAGCTTCCAACGCATCAGAGGGGTCAGGAGAAGGGTACAAAAGAATTTCCAAGGAATTAAATATACTATGGAACACAGTGAAGACAGTCATCATCAAGTGGAGAAAATATGGCACAACAGTGACATTACCAAGAACTGGATGTCCCTCCAAAATTGATGAAAACACAAGAAGAAAACTGGTCAGAAAGGCTGCCAAGAGGCTAACAGCAACATTGAAGGAGCTGCAGGAATTTCTGGCAAGTACTGGCTGTTTAGTACATGTGATAGTCTTCTATCTAGGGTGGCAAGACGGAAGCCATATTTTACGAAGAAAAACATTCAAGCCTGGCTACATTTTGCAAAAACACATTTGAAATCTCCCGAACGCATGTGGGAAAATATGTTATGGTCCGATGAATCCAAGGTTGAACTTTTGGCCATAATTCCAAAAGGTATATTTGGTGCAAACACAACACTGCTCATCAACAAAAGAACATCATACCTACAGTGATGCATGGTGGTGGCACCATCATGCTTTGGGGCTGTTTTTCTTCAGCTGGAACTGGGGCCTTAGTCAAGGTGGACAGAATTATGAACAGTTCCAAATACCAGTCAGTGTTGGCACAAAACCTTCAGGCTTCTGTTAGAAAGCTGAAGATGAAGAGGAATGTCATCTTTCGGCATGACAATGACCCAAAGCACACATCCAAATCAACAAAAGAATGGCTTTACCAGAAGAAGATTAAGGTTTTGGAATGGCCCAGCCAGAGTCTAGACCGGAATCCGATTGAACATCTGTGGGGTGATCTGACAAGGACTGTGCACAGGAGATGGCCTCACAATCTGACAGATGTGGAGCATTTTTTCAAAGAACAGTGGGCAAATATTGCTATATCAAGATATGCCACGCTGATAGACTCTGACCCAAAAAGACTGAATGCTGTAATAAAAGCCAAAGGTGCTGCAACAAAGTATTAGTTTAAGGGTGTGCATATTTATGCAAACAGGTTATTGTAAGTTTCTTTTTTTATCTTTCCCATTAAAACATTTCAGGGTTTTTTTGCAGTTGGGTTGTACAGGTTAAAGGTCACATTAATGGTGGAAAAAGTTTTGAAATGATTTATATTGGTCTCATTTTTTACATCACAAAATCCTGGCATTTGAACAGGGGTGTGTAGACTTTTTATAACCACAGAAGATGAATGAATGAATAAATGAATGTATTGATAAATGCAAAAACGTTCTGTCTGTGTGTGTGTGTCTGTCTGTTCCTCACGTATCTCTCAAGCCGTTCATCAGACTGACCTCAGATTTTATAAGTGCTTTGCTGCGGTCATGAGGGTGTGCATCCCTGAGTATGGAGTTGCTCAGTCAAAATATGTAATTTTTAATCAATAAAAGTTTAGCCACTGCTATGTCTCATGCCCAGGCTTCTTGAAGTGTGGGCGGAGTTTCAGACCGACTTTGTACTGATTGGATAATATGCAGCATTATGGCATCAGTAACCACAGCGCTCCGTGAGCAAAACAAGGAAGTGAAAAATTTGACTGGAAAAAGATAATACTTAAGATTTAATGCTTAAAAAATTATACCGTAAAGCTGCAGTGATTGCGAAGGTCTAAAGGATAATTCGGCATGGAGAACACAAGGTGCGGGGGGGGGGGGGGGGCTGCGGTGGCACACGGGTAAAGCAGCAGCCGAGACTCCCATTAACCGGGCAGGCTGGGCTTGACTCCCTGCAAAGGACTGAGATCCACTGGTTCAGCTGCTGCTTCTCCAACACCGGTGTCTGACAGGGTGGACCATGATCTTTCACGGGGAGGCATGCCCAGCCTGCCTGGTTGGTGGTAGACTGCTACTTCACCTGTGTGGTACCACTGTTCTTTGCAGGACCGTGAGTCCCCCCTCCCACGCGAGTATCTGAAAATTAAAAACTTAGTAATAATACCACCATGATTGTGGAGCAGAATGGCCAGAACAACTGCATATCATATGCGGACACATATGCATGCTTTGACTAAATGCCCTGTCACACCTTGACGATTTAGGCAGCGTTTGCTAAACGTATAAAAATTTCTCTAAAACACTGGCATATGTTGAAATTAACCAACTAATGTTTTGTGTGTTGCCGACATTCACAACTTATGTGCCACAATAGTCTTAACTTTTCCATAACTTCTGCATATCTTATCCTATCTTCTGTGTTGCGTGGTTATGCCAAACTGCTGTCGCCTCCCGATCCATGAATCCTAGGTGTGCGAGAGATCATCTCTGTTCAACCCAGATGATTCTCCCCTCCAAAGACCACAGCGGGGGGCGTGACCAACCTGGCAGAGCTGTCAAATCTGTCAGGTCAGTCAAGCCTAAAACAGCTGATGTGACACGTCAGGAACATCAGATGCCAGTTGTCACAACCTGGCTCAAAGGCACGCAAACTGATGGTGATTAAAAAAAAGTTTATTTTCAATGAAATTTAAAAAAACAACAAAAAAAAAAAAAAAAAACGAGATAATGCATGGAGTGTGCTTTTGCTGGAAGATGCAGCCAACAGCAAAGTGTGATTTATCATGGAAAACCGCTGAGTCTGTGCCTCGGGCGATCAGCTGATTGGATCCTCCTCCTCTGGTGTTCTGACATTTTGGCATATCTATCAGAACAACACTGGACCGCTGATGGTACAGACTGCAGTCAAAGGTAAAAAACATGGGGGGAGGGCTGAACAGTGATTTGGATCTTTATCCTGTAGCTTGAAAGTGCTCAGACACATCCCCAACAGGTCCCGTCATACGAAAAAGTATGTGTGTTTAGCTGTGTGTGTATGTGCTGCAGGCAGCAGCTGAGCTCTGTATGGGTTTTTCCTGTAAACCAACGCTGCAAATACGCCATTATAGGGTAGCTGCAAATTAGAAACCCATTCAATAAGTTACACATAGATTCAAAGAGCGTTACTCATATGTTAGAAATAAAATTTTGGGGTACGCTAGGCATTAATCTCGACGTATTTCAACTTTTGAGTAACTATGAGTCGCTGACAAGTAACGTGTGTAAATGAAAGCAGAACTTCCCTACAACCTTTGCTCCGCGAATGCAGGACGTATCAGCCATACGCTGGATACATTGACAATTTTTCAGCATGCTGAGAGGAGCTCGGTGAGCTATGTCGTATACCAGCATGCTTCAGGGTGCTTCAGCGTGCTCTTAACTTAGACAAAACATAACTGATTCGACGTATGCCGGCAGCATATTCTCCAAATTTTTCCATACGTTTTGCAAACGCTGCCTAAATCATCTAGGTGTTATAGGGCCTTAAACGACGACACAAAAATGCCCAAATAACGAAATAAATCATTTTTATTTAAATATTTACAGGCAAATGGGCAACACTGATGCAAAAGTTGCAACCAAACAGGCCATTCTGCTGTGTATAATAATGGTGGGTGTTTTGTACTTATAATATTGCTAAAATATAAAATGATGCACTACAATGTGTCTCGAATATTTGTAAACATGTCCTGTTATAGTACTGCATGAATTTGTTGATGATGCACTATAAACACAAACAATTCTAATAGTGACTGAACAACTCCCATTCCCCAAAGTGAAGATACAACACTTATGAATATAAGTCCTAAAAAGATCACACAAATAAGTGATCTGACTAAAAAGTAAACAAGCGGTTCTTAAACAGTCGCTAATAATGGCTGTCCCATTCATTTTCAATTATTCTGTAATTAATATTCACACAATCAAATAAATCTCAGTTCAGTCCCTTTTATATTTGTCAAAATCTAACATCAGGGATTGCCTACATATAGGGTACACCTCTGTATTTCACTTTCAAATTTGAAAGGTGGGCCTGTAAAGCCCTGGACCTGTTGGACCTGTAAAGCCTGACTGACCTACCTGTTCCAGAAACTTGCTTTCTACAGGCATGCACTAGTTGTAATAGATCAGAGATAAGATAAGCCATTACTAGTCATCATCACATTTACCATTTTGATGAAGACTGATGACTTTAAATTATTCTGTTAGATCTGTTACAAAAAAAATGTATCTAACACTTAAAAAAAGAGAACAAACAACTTTTAAAGAGCACCACTTCTGTGAAGAGTCATAAAAATTTAATCATTTGATAGAGGCCATCAAGCCACAATCATAAAAGGAAGAGGGCAGTGTCCCATTACTACCAGGCTTTTCCCAGTTTTCGACTGGTAGGCAACAAGCTAACACGTGTGGTGCAGGCCTCAATGATGACAAGATGTTTCCTTTTATCTCGTTTATTGAAGGTACCCCACAAGGAACTCAACGTGATGTACACTCGTCTTTTGGGTTTTACATCCGTTTACATTTGTTCCTACATCCGTGTAAAACTGCAACAAACATATACACGCTGTCAATGATATGGTCACCATATTTAGCTTAGCACATGTTAGCGTTAGCTCTAGCTTAGCTTGGTAACAATGACTGGTAGGACTAGAGTCACATCGCTTAAAATACACCAATGCAACCATGCAGTTCTCATTGTAGCTGTTAACACTGCCAAACCATGCAGATACTCACGGACTAATGATGTCCAAGGCGCCGATAATTAACATCCACAGCGATTGTACAATTAGTGACGCTCTGTCCCGTTCTCCGGTTATATCATTACTGCGCATGTGCACACCTTGTGTAACAGTTCAAAACGATGCTTTCACTACACCACTAGAGGCAGCCAAACTCCGTTACATGAAATGCTGTAATGGGAATTCTTAACTTAATACATGGGGGCAGCATACTGCTACTTCACCTGTGTGGTACCACTGTTCTTTGCAGGACCGTGAGTCCCCCCCCCCACGCGAGTATCTGAAAATTAAAAACTTAGTAATAATACCACCATGATTGTGGAGCAGAATGGCCAGAACAACTGCATATCATATGCGGACACATATGCATGCTTTGACTAAATGCCCTGTCACACCTTGACGAGTTAGGCAGCATTTGCTAAACGTATAAAAATTTCTCTAAAACGCTGGCATATGTTGAAATTAACCAACTAATGTTTTGTGTGTTGCCGACATTCACAACTTATGTGCCACAATAGTCTTAACTTTTGCATAACTTCTGCATATCTTATCCTATCTTCTGTGTTGCGTGGTTATGCCAAACTGCTGTCGCCTTCCTTTCCATGAATCCTAGGTGTGCGAGAGATCATCTCTGTTCAACCCAGATGATTCTCTCCTCCAAAGACCACAGCGGGGGGCGTGACCAACCTGGCAGAGCTGTCAAATCTGTCAGGTCAGTCAAGCCTAAAACAGCTGATGTGACACGTCAGGAACATCAGATGCCAGTTGTCACAACCTGGCTCAAAGGCACGCAAACTGATGGTGATTAAAAAAAAAGTTTATTTTCAATGAAATTTAAAAAAAAAACAAACAAAAAAAAAAAACGAGATAATGCATGGAGTGTGCTTTTGCTGGAAGATGCAGCCAACAGCAAAGTGTGATTTATCATGGAAAACCGCTGAGTCTGTGCCTCGGGCGATCAGCTGATTGGATCCTCCTCCTCTGGTGTTCTGACATTTTGGCATATCTATCAGAACAACACTGGACCGCTGATGGTACAGACTGCAGTCAAAGGTAAAAAACATGGGGGGAGGGCTGAACAGTGATTTGGATCTTTATCCTGTAGCTTGAAAGTGCTCAGACACATCCCCAACAGGTCCCGTCATATGAAAAAGTATGTGTGTTTAGCTGTGTGTGTATGTGCTGCAGGCAGCAGCTGAGCTCTGTATGGGTTTTTCCTGTAAACCAACGCTGCAAATACGCCATTATAGGGTAGCTGCAAATTAGAAACCCATTCAATAAGTTACACATAGATTCAAAGAGCGTTACTCATATGTTAGAAATAAAATTTTGGGGTACGCTAGGCATTAATCTCGACGTATTTCAACTTTTGAGTAACTATGAGTCGCTGACAAGTAACGTGTGTAAATGAAAGCAGAACTTCCCTACAACCTTTGCTCCGCGAATGCAGGATGTATCAGCCATACGCTGGTACATTGACAATTTTTCAGCATGCTGAGAGGAGCTCGGTGAGCTATG
Organism: Pholidichthys leucotaenia; assembly: GCA_020510985.1. Taxonomy (NCBI): domain Eukaryota; kingdom Metazoa; phylum Chordata; class Actinopteri; order Cichliformes; family Pholidichthyidae; genus Pholidichthys; species Pholidichthys leucotaenia. The sequence continues at coordinate 340,942,299 of CM035841.1, forward strand.
TCGTATACCAGCATGCTTCAGGGTGCTTCAGCGTGCTCTTAACTTAGACAAAACATAACTGATTCGACGTATGCCGGCAGCATATTCTCCAAATTTTTCATACGTTTTGCAAACGCTGCCTAAATCATCTAGGTGTTATAGGGCCTTAAACGACGACACAAAAACGCCCAAATAACGAAATAAATCCATCCATCCATCTTCTACCGCTTTTCCGGAGGTCCAGGTCGCGGAGGCAGCAGTTCAAGCAGAGAAGCCCAGACTTCCCTCTCCCCCGCCACCTGCTCCAGCTCTTCAGAGGGGATACCAAGGCGTTCCCAGACCAGCTGGGAGACATAGTCTCTCCACCGAGTCCTGGGTCTGCCCCGGGGTCTCCTCCCAGTGGGACGTACCTGAAACACCTCAAGTGGGAGGCGTCCAGGAGGCATCCTAATCAGATGCCCATACCACCTCAACTGACTCCTTTCAATGTGGATGAGCAGCGGTTCTACTCTGAGCCTCTCCCGGATGACTGAGCTCCTCACCCTATCTCTGAGGGTGAGCCCAGCAATCCTACGGAGAAAGCTCATTTCAGCCGCTTGTATCCGCGATCTCGTTCTTTCGGTCATTACCCAAAGCTCGTGACCATAGGTGAGAGTAGGAACGTAGATTGACTGGTAAATCGACAGCTTTGTCTTAGAACTAAGCTCCCTCTTCACCACAACAGACCGGTACAACGTCCGCATCACTGCAGCTGCTGCTCCAATCCGTCTGTCGATCTCTCGCTCCATTTTCCCCTCACTCGTGAACAAGACCCCAAGATACTTAAACTCCTCCACTTGGGGCAGGAGCCTGTCCCCAACCCGGAGAGGACAATCCACCTTTTTCCGGCTGAGGACCATGGACTCGGACTTGGAGGTGCTGATTCTCATCCCAGCCGCTTCACACTCAGCGGCAAACCGTCCCAGCAAGAGCTGTAGGTCATTGCTGGATGAAGCCAACAGGACAACATCATCTGCAAACAACAGAGATGAGATCCTGTGGTCACCAAGCATGACACCCTCCATTCCCTGGCTGCGCCTAGAAATCCTGTCCATAAAAATTATGAACAGGATCGGTGACAAAGGGCAGCCCTGGCGGAGTCCAACTCTCACTGGGAATGACTCCGACCAAGTGTTGGCAATACGAACCAAACTCTCACAACGGTCGTACAGAGACCGAATAGCTCGTAACAACAAGCCCGATACCCCATACTCCCGAAGCACCCCCCACAAAAATCCACGAGGGACGCGGTCAAATGCCTTCTCCAAGTCCACAAAACACATGTAAACTGGTTGGGCAAACTCCCACGAACCCTCAAGAATTCTCGAGAGGGTAAAGAGCTGGTCCGATGTGCCACGGCCAGGACGAAAACCACATTGCTCCTCCTGAATCCGAGGTTCGACCAACGGCCGGACTCTCCTCTCCAGTACCTTGGCATAGACCTTCCCAGGGAGGCTGAGGAGTGTGATCCCTCTAAAGTTGGAGCACACCCTCCGGTCCCCTTTTTTGAAGAGAGGAACCACCACCCCGGTTTGCCATGCCAAAGGCACTGCCCCCGACCTCCACGCAATGTTGCAGAGGCGTGTCAACCATGACAACCCAACAACATCCAGGGCCTTGAGGTACTCAGGGCGAATCTCGTCCACCCCCGGGGCCCGGCCACCAAGGAGATTTTTAACCACCTTGGCGACCTCAGCCCCTGTGATAGGCGAGTCATCCCCCTCGTCCCCAAACCCTGCTTCCTCTGTGGAAGGCGTATCAGTGGGATTGAGGAGATCCTCGAAGTATTCCTTCCACCGCCCGACGATATCCCCAGTTGAAGTCAACAGTGTCCCATCCGCACCATACACAGTGTGGACGGGGAGCTGCTTTCCCCTCCTGAGCCGCCGAACAGTTTGCCAGAATCTCTTTGAAGCCGACCGAAAGTCTTGTTCCATGGCCTCACCGAACTCCTCCCATACCCGGGTTTTTGCTTCAGCAACCACCCGAGCTGCACTCCGCTTGGCCTGCCGGTACACCTCAGCTGCTTCGGGAGTCCCACAAGCCAACCAAGCTTGATAGGACTCCTTCTTCAGCTTAATGGCCCCCCTCACCACTGGTGTCCACCACTTGGTTCGGGGGTTGCCACCACGAGATGCACCGACCACCTTGCGGCCGCAGCTCTGGGCCGCCGCTTCAACAATAGAGGTGGAGAACATGGCCCATTCAGACTCCATGTCTCCAGACTCCCTCGGAATGTGGATGAAGTTCTTCCGGAGGTGGGAGTTGAAGACCTCCCGGACAGGGGCCTCAGCCAGACGCTCCCAGCACACCCTCACTATACGTTTGGGTCTACCAGGTCTGAATGGCTTCCTCCCCTGCCATCGGATCCAACTCACCACCAGGTGGTGATCAGTTGACAGCTCTGCACCTCTCTTTACTCGGGTGTCCAAGACATACGGTCGCAGGTCTGATGATACGATAACAAAATCGATCATCGACCTGCGACCTAGGGTGTCCTGGTGCCAGGTGCACATATGGACACCCTTATGCTTGAACATGGTGTTCGTTATAGACAGACTGTGGTTAGCACAGAAGTCCAATAACTGAACACCACTCGGGTTCAGATCGGGCAGGCCATTCCTCCCAATCACCCCCCTCCAGGTTTCACTGTCGTTGCCCACGTGCGCATTGAAGTCCCCCAGTAGGACAATGGAGTCTCCAGGAGGAGTACCCTCCAGCACCCCAGTCACAGACTCCAAAAAGGGTGGGTACTCTGAAACATCATTTGGTGCATAGGCACAAATGATGGTCAGGACCCGTTTCCCAACCCGAAGGCGCAGGGAAGCAACCCTTTCGTCCTCCGGGGAAAACTTCAATATAGAGGCAGCAAGGTGGGGCGATACAAGAATACCCACCCCTGCTCGTCGCCTCTCGCCCGGGGCAACTCCAGAAAAGGCCAAAATAAAAAAATAAATCATTTTTATTTAA